>CM061059.1:18216437-18816437 GCA_030762865.1 Paraleonurus japonicus
GTAGGAACATCAAGAACCATCTTCTAATTAAGGAAGAAATTCTTGCCAGCATATGATATGTGAGAGGAGGTTGCTTTCAAATTTCCAGAGTATTGATGGTCCGAGGGTGCCCTTTGGTGACAACAACTGTGGTCAGACCAGAGGTGTTGGAATTCTAATTATAGGTAATGTTCAGTTATCTGAGGTTTATTTTGTTGAAGGTTTAAAGCACAACTTATTATCTGTATCTCAACTTTGTGACAAAGGATTCAATGTTAGATTTTCTAGAGATAAATGTGATATTTTAGACAATCTTTCAGATAAGGTTCTATTAATTGGCTTCAGACACGGCAATGTTTATGTGGCCAACTTTAACAGTTGCCCTAAAGATACCTGTCTGGTTGCTAAGGGTGGAGATGATCTCAGTTGGCTATGGCACAAGAGGCTTAGTCATCTGAACTTCAAGACCCTTAACAAGATAGCTAGGAAAAATCTTGTCAAAGGATTGTCTGAAAAGTTATGTTCTAATGATCTTAAATGTGATGCATGTCAGAAAGGTAAATGGCCTAGGAACTCCTTTAAGAGTATTAACACTATCTCATCTGAAAGAGTTCTACAACTCCTTCATTTGGACTTGTTTGGACCTGTCTCACCTCTCAGTTTTAGTGGGAGGAAATACACCTTAGTTGTGGTGGATGATTATTGCAGATACACTTGGGTGTTGTTTCTTTTCAAGAAAAATGAGACGATGAGCAAAATTCCCGAATTGTTCAAACAAATCCAAAATGAGAAAGGTGTTAGTATAATCAAGATAAGGAGTGACAAGGGAATTGAATTTATCAATTCTTGTTTATCTAACTACTTTGCTGAGAATGGTATTGCGCATGAGACATCATCTGCTCGAACTCCACAACAAAATGGTGTTGTTGAGAGAAGAAACAAAACACTAAAGGAGGCAGCTAGAAGCATGTTAGCTGAGCATGGAACTCCACAGAATAGGTGTCTGCCTGTGAAAGATAAGGCTAAGACTCCTTATGAGCTGTGGAAAGGTAAGGTTCCAAGAATTTCTTATTTTCGTTCTTTTGTTGTAAGTGTTTCATCCATAACAATAGTAGATCTAAATTAATGATATTTGATGCCAAAGTGGCTGATGGAATTTTCATAGAATATTCCAGCACATCTAAGGCATTTAGAGTCTTTAATAAGACTACTCTTTGTGTGGAGGGAACACCTCATGTGGTGTTTGATGAAATTTATACATGTTCAGACAAGGTTGACCAAATTTCAAATGATCTAAGTAGACTTGAACTTAACAAATCTAAACAAAGGAAAACCTATCTTCCTAATTTTGATTCAAATTCAGATAAAGAACACTCATCTGAGACTCAGAAGGGAACTCCTCTACCTATTCCATCTGAGGAGACACCTCTAACATCGTCTGATCAGACAAGGTTAGTAGATAAAGGGGGAATGTCTACTCAAGCTGAACAAGATGAGTTACATTCTGAATCAATTGATGAGGGTACTTCTACTCTAGTAGGCAAAAAGGATGAGAAGTTATCATCCAGCTGAACAGATCATTGGACCTTCGAGTAGTGTCCAGACAAGGACTATGTTGGATTCTCAAAGTATGTCCAGTTGTTATGTATCACTTCTTGAACCTAAGTCTATTGAGGGGGCTGGCCTAAGCTGGGTAACATCCATGCAAGAAGAACTACATCAATTTGAAAGGCAAAATGTTTGGGAGCTAGTGGATAAACCCATTCATAGAAAAATTATAGGCACCATATGGGTATTCAAAAATAAAACTGATGAAAACAATGTTATTGTTCGAAACAAGCCCAGACTAGTAGCACAAGATTACTCACAGTCTGAAGGGATAGAATATGATGAGACCTATGCTCCAGTCGCCAGATTAGAAGCAATAAGATTATTTTTAGCTTTTGCTGCCTATAAGGGTCTCAAAGTCTATCAAATGGATGTTAAGTCTGCTTTCTTGAATGGTGTATTGCTTGAGGAAGGCTATGTAGAACAACCTCCTGGGTTTAGAACTAATAACAGAGTTTATAAACTCAATAAGACACTATATGGACTTAAGCAAGCACCACGTTCTTGGTATGATACTTTATTTGAATTCTTAGTATCAAGTGGATTTACAAAAGGAAAGATAGATAGAACTTTGTTCAGAAAAGAAGTTGATGGTAACATACTGTTAGTTCAAATCTATGTAGATGAGATTATCTTTGGTTCACTGATTGGAGTGAATTGATACATGTTTTTAGGGCTATTTTTAGTGCAAAAAGTGAGCTAAAGTGTTAGTTTTTGTGCCCAAATGTGAAAAGTATCACTCTTTTGCCTAAAAAGTATTATTTGTGAGGTTTTGATGTATTTCGCCCGTTTTGCAGGTAAATCGGTGGAATTTTGCCAAACCGAGAGTACCGGGATGCTTAGGATGAAGAGACGAACGAGACGGATGAAAACGGGGGTCGAAGGTGGAGCCCCGACCGGAAAAATGCCCTGGTCTCGAGCTCTGGTCGAGGACCAAGAGCCTCGGGTCGAGGGCTATGCTGAAAGGACCAAAATTAGAAAAAAGGCACCAGCCTCGACCAGAGGGCTGACCCTCGACTCGAGGGATGCGTCCCTCGACTAGAGGGCTGACCCTCGACTCGAGGGATTTGAAAAATGCATCACCCTCGACTAGAGGGCTGACCCTCGACTCGAGGGATTTGATTTTTCAGAAAATTCGTCTTTTTAAGGGCTGAAGCAGAGCATAACTAGGGGAAACTAATAATAGCAGTTGAGAGCGGTTTTGGGGTGATTTCTCAATCCCCAAGCCAATTTTCCATTCTAGGTAGAGTAGAAGTTAGAATTAGGAGTAGATTTCAATTGATTGTTGGTAGATTAGACATAGATTAGCATTTGATCCTTGTAATCCTTTCAATTCAAGCTTGTATTTCATTTGGAGATTGGTGTTGAAGACTCAAGCATTTCTATTTTTGTTGATTGAAGACCAATTGGTGATGTTCTTCCTCTCTTGTCTTTTCTATTTCTTTATTGTTGTGATTTGTTTTGTGATTGATCAATTAGATCTTCTTCCCATGGATTTCACCATGGGTTAACTCTCTTGTGCTTGGGTTAATTGAAATTGATGATGATTTGATTGATGATGCTATGATTGTTGATGATTGGAGATCAATTGAGTAGATTGCTTACTAATTGTGATTCTTATTTTTGCTTCATGCATAGTTATCTCTTTAGATTAGTGTTTGATCACCCTAGCTATAGACGAGAGTTGCGCTAACGTGATCCGGTATTAATCGGGTGATAATTGTGTATGAATGTGTGGATTGGGTGCTTCGGAATCGAGAGATTAGTTGCACTAAGGATACTCACATTAGTTTGTTTCCTAATTGTGATTCTTAATTGTGCTTTGTGTAAAATTGTCTCTTTAGATTAATGGTTAATCACCCTAGCAATAGGCGAGAGTTGAGCAAACGTGATTAGGTGTTGATCGAGTTTCAATTTTGCATGATTGTATGAATTGGGGATTTCTACATTGAGAGATGGGAAAGACTAAGGATACTCACATTAGGCATTGTGATTTTAATGAAGTGATTAATTTCATGATGGTTTATGCTTTCTATCTTAATTGATTGGCAATTTGATTCAATTGTAGCTTGTTAATTGATGATTCATTGATGGATGTTAATCCTAGCACCCCTATCCCACCATTTATTGTTGTATTTGTTCTCGCATCTTAAGTGTTCGATCATTTGCTTGCTCCTTGTTGTTTTGTATTTTTGCTTGTGTTTTTGTTGTTTTTGTACCAAACCATTGTTGCAACCTTAGTCACTAAGAACTTGTATTTCTAGGACCTCATGTGCATACTTTTTCCCTTGGGTTCGATATTTTTGTTGATTGGTCTTAATAACTCTTACCCTATACACTCCAATCAAATGGCGCCGTTGCCGGGGAATTAGTTTTTGCGCCTTAAGTGAGACTTGGGAATTGTTTGAAGTGACTACTTGTTGCCTTTGTGTTTGTGTTTGTTTTGTTATTTTTGTTTGAATTTGATACTTTGAAATCTTGTCTAGATGGAAGGATACAACTCATACTTTTGGAATCAAGAATATTATCAAGATAGTAGGGTGTATTCTCCACATTTTGAAGAATTGAGCTACAATGATTGGAGGAACTATGAAGATAATTCTCAATGGCAACAAGTTCCATCCAATTATGAAGATTGGATAAGTGAAGAAATTTCTCCCCAACCTCAAGAGATGTTTCCATATTATGAACCTTGTGATCAAACATTTGATCCATGTCTTGGATTTGAGTGTCAAGGGGCATCGGAAGAGGACGCTTACTATGATGATAGGAGGAGCTATGAGAATGACTATCCAATGCCACAAGCTTCTCCTAAAATTGAAGAATGGGGACTCTATGATATGAGAGCTATATTGCAAGAGATGCTTGGATTTGTGTTGGAAAAATTTGAGGAAGATGATGCTAGATGTGATCAAATGCTTCCCTTGTATGAAGAAATGTATGAGACCAAAGAAAAGGTAAATTCATGGATAGAGGGGAACATGGAGATCACCGGAGTGCATTTAACGTTTATTAAGTGTCAACTCAAAGATTTCCTACGCCAAGTAAAGAACTTGAATATCATGGAAAGTCAAGAAGAAGAAGGGGAGGAAGAAAATAAAAGAAGAGATGTAGTAGAGGGTCCAAGAAATGAGGATGAAAGGAAGAAATCTCTTGTCAAAAGTGAGGAAGAGGAGTGTCCATTGATGGACATGAGCTATAATGAGGAAGAAAATCTAAGAGCATCGAATGAAACCTTGAAGATTGAAATGAGCATTTCTATACCTTCTAACTCTTCAATTTGTGATTTAATTGAAATTGATGCTTCTAATGATTTAATCTTGCCTCTTGTGAATTTTGACTATAGGGAAGAATTGAAAAAACGCTTGGGCATCCTTGAAAGAAAAGAAGAAAAGAGAAGGATGGCAAAAGAAAAAGGGGAACAACCATGGACACTTTGCATATCTATAGGTGGTTGTCCTATTGTTTCGGTGAACCTCCTAGATTATGAAGCTCAACGATCTAGATACAATGGGAAGGAGGATCGCTACCCTTGGCCATTCCGATGAAGGATGTTGGATGTGAAGAATAAGTCCGGCATAGGACACGAAAAATAGCGCGATGGGAGGCAACCCATCCTTTTTATTTTCTTTCTTGTATTTTTGGTAGATTAGTGTTTTTGTTTTGTTTTTTTTTTTTTTTTGGAGATTTGGCTTGCTACTTAATTGCTCATGCTTTAGAAATAATGCTCTTTGCTTTAGTGATACATTTGGGATATTGAGCTTATTGTTGATATCATTATGAGGTGCCTATATTTTGAGCCAAACTTTGAACTCATGCTATCATTCAAGTTTGGGGGTGTTGGTCGTTATTTGGTTCTTGCATCTCTTAGTGGTAATGTTTTGATGATTCTTATGCCCATTTGTAGGTACACTTTCTAGATGAATTGGAAAGCCATTGGAGTTGCAAGGAAATGCAAGAGCAAGAGGGAAGTGCATAAAAGCATGATGAGCCCTACATGTTTAAAGAGAGATGGAGTTTAAAGGCTTATTGGTACAACACTTCCTTTCAAACTTAGACTTGTCTAAGTTTGGGGGAGGTGTTTTTCTTACCTTAGCTTATCTTCCTTGCACTTGTATATTTTTTGGGCTAGAATTTATCTTGAGCTTAATAGTGGATCCATTGACATATTTTTGAGTATCATTTTGAGATAGTGAGTATGCTTGAGATTATGTACATGAGCATTTGTGCTTGAATTGTAAGATTATTGGATTTTGATATGATTATTAGTAGATGTGTAGCTTGATGCTAGTTGCTTGATTAATTATGTGAAGATGAATGTGATTGAAGATGCTTGATTCATTGCTCAATTTAAGCCCGTGAGCTTTTGTGCCTTAATAATCGTACATCTTATACGGTTGATATCATCCTTAGAGAGTGCATCGTTCATGAGTTGTATGCTAGAACTTGCCATTAGACTTGTTGATATTGATCTTTGTAAGATGTCTTGAAAATGATAAGAGGCCATGTTTGATATGTTGAGTTACTTTGCCAAATTCTTTCCTACCAAATACATTTGATTTCCTTAGTGAGCCATGTTGAGCCTTATTATTCTTATTCTTTGGCAAGCCAAGTGAAATTGAAACCATTTAGCCTATTTTGATGAGCCCTTCTTGTCCTATGCTTAGTTGAGCTTGAATGTTGGCTAATGATGGTGATTTGATTACTAAGTGTGAGAAGATGATGAGCAAAGTGATGATGTGTTAAGAGATAAAAGAAAAGAAAGGTTGTGAAAGATTGAATTGTAAAGAAAATGCATGAAAAGAAAGATTCAATTTGTGAGCTTAAAAAGAGAAAGCTCAAGTGAATGGTGGATTGATTATTGAAGTTAAATAGTAAGAGTGTTGCTAGATGAAAGTGAAGAGATTGTGCATTTGTATTGATTAGCTTACATTCAAGTCTCTACTAATTAGTCACTCTTATCCATAAATATCCCACCTTTCCAAAGAGCTTACATTACAACCTAGAAGAAAGACCTCTTTGATTCTTGATTGATCACAAATGATTTTGATTGAGATTAAGTCTTGTGGCAAGCATATGGTGTACTTGTTCATGCAATTGATGATTGAGTGCTTTAAACCTTTATACACTTGAGTGAAGAGTGAAACACTCCATGGAAGGAGCAATGTGTTGAGTATTTGATTGAGCATTTATTTGAGCATGATTCATCCTGATGGCTAGTGGATAGTTGCATTGATACAAATGATCATTGATGAGTTCGATTGTCTTATTTTTCGTCTATGATGCCATGTGACATAATTGCAATCAATTCACTCCGTTGTTCTTAGTTTCTACGTTGCTCGAGGACGAGCAACAATTCAAGTTTGGGGGTATGATTGGAGTGAATTGATACATGTTTTTAGGGCTATTTTTAGTGCAAAAAGTGAGCTAAAGTGTTAGTTTTTGTGCCCAAATGTGAAAAGTATCACTCTTTTGCCTAAAAAGTATTATTTGTGAGGTTTTGATGTATTTCGCCCGTTTTGCAGGTAAATCGGTGGAATTTTGCCAAACCGAGAGTACCGGGATGCTTAGGATGAAGAGACGAACGAGACGGATGAAAACGGGGGTCGAAGGTGGAGCCCCGACCGGAAAAATGCCCTGGTCTCGAGCTCTGGTCGAGGACCAAGAGCCTCGGGTCGAGGGCTATGCTGAAAGGACCAAAATTAGAAAAAAGGCACCAGCCTCGACCAGAGGGCTGACCCTCGACTCGAGGGATGCGTCCCTCGACTAGAGGGCTGACCCTCGACTCGAGGGATTTGAAAAATGCATCACCCTCGACTAGAGGGCTGACCCTCGACTCGAGGGATTTGATTTTTCAGAAAATTCGTCTTTTTAAGGGCTGAAGCAGAGCATAACTAGGGGAAACTAATAATAGCAGTTGAGAGCGGTTTTGGGGTGATTTCTCAATCCCCAAGCCAATTTTCCATTCTAGGTAGAGTAGAAGTTAGAATTAGGAGTAGATTTCAATTGATTGTTGGTAGATTAGACATAGATTAGCATTTGATCCTTGTAATCCTTTCAATTCAAGCTTGTATTTCATTTGGAGATTGGTGTTGAAGACTCAAGCATTTCTATTTTTGTTGATTGAAGACCAATTGGTGATGTTCTTCCTCTCTTGTCTTTTCTATTTCTTTATTGTTGTGATTTGTTTTGTGATTGATCAATTAGATCTTCTTCCCATGGATTTCACCATGGGTTAACTCTCTTGTGCTTGGGTTAATTGAAATTGATGATGATTTGATTGATGATGCTATGATTGTTGATGATTGGAGATCAATTGAGTAGATTGCTTACTAATTGTGATTCTTATTTTTGCTTCATGCATAGTTATCTCTTTAGATTAGTGTTTGATCACCCTAGCTATAGACGAGTTGCGCTAACGTGATCCGGTATTAATCGGGTGATAATTGTGTATGAATGTGTGGATTGGGTGCTTCGGAATCGAGAGATTAGTTGCACTAAGGATACTCACATTAGTTTGTTTCCTAATTGTGATTCTTAATTGTGCTTTGTGTAAAATTGTCTCTTTAGATTAATGGTTAATCACCCTAGCAATAGGCGAGAGTTGAGCAAACGTGATTAGGTGTTGATCGAGTTTCAATTTTGCATGATTGTATGAATTGGGGATTTCTACATTGAGAGATGGGAAAGACTAAGGATACTCACATTAGGCATTGTGATTTTAATGAAGTGATTAATTTCATGATGGTTTATGCTTTCTATCTTAATTGATTGGCAATTTGATTCAATTGTAGCTTGTTAATTGATGATTCATTGATGGATGTTAATCCTAGCACCCCTATCCCACCATTTATTGTTGTATTTGTTCTCGCATCTTAAGTGTTCGATCATTTGCTTGCTCCTTGTTGTTTTGTATTTTTGCTTGTGTTTTTGTTGTTTTTGTACCAAACCATTGTTGCAACCTTAGTCACTAAGAACTTGTATTTCTAGGACCTCATGTGCATACTTTTTCCCTTGGGTTCGATATTTTTGTTGATTGGTCTTAATAACTCTTACCCTATACACTCCAATCATTCACCTAATCTGACATTATGTGAAGAGTTTGGTGATCTTATGAAAAACAGGCTTGAAATGTCAATAATGGGAGAATTGACCTATTTTCTAGGCTTGCAGGTAAAACAGACGAGCAGAGGGATATTCATTCATCAGACTAAATATGCAAAGCAACTAATAGATAAATTTGGGATGAATACTAGCATAGAAAATAAAATACTTTTGGCAACTAACTTCTCTATGGATTCAGATGAGAACGGGATACCCAGGGATGCAATGGAGTATCGTGGACTGATTGAATCTTTGTTGTACCTCACTGCAAGTAGGTCTGATATAGCCTCTGCAGTAGGGGTATGTGCAAGGTTTCAATCGCATCCTAAGAAGTCTCATCTGGAGACTGCCAAGACGATCCTGAAATATCTAAAAGGGACTTTAAATGTTTGGTTGTGGTACTCATCTGATGATAACTTCGAGCTATCTGGTTATTCAGACTCAGACTTTGGTGTAGATGTAAAATTGATAGGAAGTCCACTTCTGGAATTGTCAATTTTTGGGTAATAAGCTGATTTCCTGGTTATCCAAGAAACAGACTTCTGTTGCCACATCCACTACTGAGGATGAATACATGGCATCTGGAAGTTGTTGCTCTCAGCACCTCTGGATTAATCAACAGCTTAGAGACTACAACATTCTCACATCATCTGTGCCTATTTTCTGTGATAGTAATAGTGTTATTGCAATGACTCACAATCCTGTATTGCATACTTGGTGTAAGCATCTAGATATAAGACATCATTTCATTAGGGATCATATTGAAAAGAACAATATCAAATTAGAAAAGATATCAACTGAATTACAAAGAGCAGATATATTGACTAATCCATAAGCTGAATCTAGGTTTAAAGAGTTGTCAGTAGAGTTAGGATTACTTGATGCATCTTTAGTTGATCTGTGAATTACTAATGTTTGTATCTTGTATTATTTCTCTATCTCGCTTTCTTTATTATGTCAAGAAAGAAGTATCAGACTTGAGAAGTGTCACATGGACAATCATAGAGCTGATATCATTGATCTACTTTCTAAGGAATCAAGAATCAAGGATTAGTTAAGTGGTCTTTTCTAACTTGATATTTTCTTATCTGACATCAAGTAAATCAGACAAGGACATGATTTTCACAAAAATAGATGAGTATGCGCATCGTGTCTGACTTACTCAAAAGTTACTAATGGTTTCCCAAGTTTTTGTATCTGCAGGAACAGGTTCAGTCAACATTGTTAGATCAGAATAAATAAGAACTATAAAACTTTCGCATTTGAAACCTTCTTATCTGAACTAAACCAAATTCTTGTTTTTCAAAAATGCTTTAAAAATGTTTTATAAAAATATTCTCACAACTTATCAATTTCAAAAATTTTCAAGTAAGTTGTTCCTTGAAAAACTTCAGCTGAGTTAAATGTCTTTGTGTACCAATTATATGAAAATATGAAATTCAGTTTATTTATTAATGGCTTAAAATTAACTCAGAATTTAAAATGACTTTGTTTTCAAAAGTAATCAGACTAGGAGTTATGTTCAAAATTTCCTAAGACGAGGTCATTTTAGACTAAGTCTGATAAAACCAATCTGGTATGGGAAACCTTTATGCTAAGAAAGGTATATTTAGGCTTACGTCAGGTATACTTACTTCGCCTGCATAAAGTGCTCCCTAAAATCATCTAATCAATAGCTTGGATGGTTACTTTTACGCATTTCAAAACTGAGTTAATGTCACGCGTTGGATACAGAACGTCTAATTTTTATTAGTCGTCGATTAAAATAGTGCGATATTTAAAACGAATAGAAGATTCAAAATATCTTTCCGCGTGGCCCATTCATCCGATTTTCCCTCCCATTTAAGATTCATCTTCTTCATTTTACCAAATTACTTTCACTGAAACCCTATTTTTTCACTCTCTGTAATTTTACTCTCAAATTTTTCCTATCTCTTCTAAAAATGGCCACTGGTGTCACTGCTACGATGATCAAATTCAACAGCAAGGCATACTCTAAAAAGATTAAATCAGAAATGTATGTCGACTTCGAGACGACACAGGACAGGGAATCAATGGAGATTCTCCAACTGCTCGAAAGATCCAGACTAAAGGTGTTCTGTTATAAGAAATATGTCAACGATAAAACACTTGATATGAGGGCCCTGGAATTCTACGTCAATGGTAGTTTCACTAATGAAGTATTCTCTACGACTGTTGATGGGGAGAAGTTATCAGTCTCAAAATTCGATAGTGCTCGAGTTTTCGAAACAAGTGAGGAAGGAGTGGATCCATTTACTTACAAGGAAGAAGACTGGGTTGAATCATTTGAAATGATAGCTCGACCTTCTTGCAAGGATAGAAGGAAAAAACTGAAAAAGAATTTGTTGCGGAGAGAATACAGATTGTTGATGACTGTTCTCACAAAATCTATTCTAGGAGAACAGAACTCGCTTGATGGGTTATCAAAACCCAGGTTATGCTGTTTGAGGGCAATTCTCAATGGGGTTCAAGTCGATTAGGCAGAGGTGTTGATGACGAGGATCCAGGAGGAAAAGGAAAGGCTAGTATTTGTTAATGGAGAGTGGACAACCAATACAATAACCAGCCTTTTCAACAAGATCACAGTCCTGCTAGAATCTTTGATAGGCTCAACAAATTGGTCTGATGGGGTGAGGAGTTACATAAAGCAGAAGGGATTGCTGACTCGAGATGAGCACATCAGCGGACCTCCAGATTCATACGATAGGTCTGATGATGCGAGGGAGTTTAGGAAGAGGTTAGGAGAAGCTGAGGCTCAGCCTTCTGTACCAGCATCCAGCTCAGCTGAGGCTTCACAACCAAGGAAGCTGAAGGCAAAAGCTAAGGCTCCAAAGAAACGTCGTCTGGTGAAAGCCGTGACAAAGAAAGTAGCTGAGGAGTCATCTGCTGCCCTCACTCTTTTGCCAGAGGAGTCTTCAGCTCTGGAGATTGCAGCTGCAGCTAGGAAGGAAGCTGAGGCATTGGAGCATCCCAGTTCAAAAGCAGGGGGAACCTTAGCTGAGCGAACTATATCTGATAAAGAAAAAGGTACATCCTCATCTTTGTCTTTATCATCACCTGAGAAATCTGTCCACTTTGGCGATGAAGAGGTAGCCATGGCTGATATCTCGAAGCCTCCAATTCAGCCACCTTCCCAAATAACCCAAACACCACTTAAACCAGTCCAACCCACACAAGATCCTACACCTTCTGAACCTTCGCCTCAACCCACATCACAATCATACAATTTCCTAGACTATCTCGTCACTGAATATCAAACTCCCTCTCCTCAAATCAGTCTGGTCCATACCCCCATGCCTGATGGCTCAATCGGGCAGTTTGAGTCATCTCTAAGGGCAGATGTGTTATATATATATATATATATATATATATATATATATTGGGTAAATAACATGTAGTTAGCTATAGCAAGATTTTCTAAACAAAGAAATTTCTGAAAGTGTGTGTGTAGTGTAAAACAGAATAATGTTGTACTAAATGTTACGACATGCACTACAACATCTAAATATCAGAATGTGAAACACAACGCAAGACTAACACTACAATGCAAAGGAGTAAATTTTGCATAGACTTGTTAATTAAAGTCTATGATGCCTGTCGGCGAAACGTTTCACTAATTCGAGAGTGAATACAAAAGTTTGTGTAAAGAGTTTCCAAGACAGAACGTTTACAACAGAAATAAAGACTCAATATCACCTATTGACTCTTAAACGGCTAAGTGTAGTATTACAAAATGTTACACCGTCAAAAGTAAATCAAAGTATCAAAGACATCTACACTTAATGACACTTCAAGATACCTATGTTGGTAAACGAGGTAACATGCACAAGTAGCAACGTAAAGGGGGAATAACGACCCTATCTCTTGGATGCACTAATGCACTCAACAATTGATATTTGGATATTCCTTGTCATTGCTGAAGTCCTCGGTCCTCTATTTATAGATGTCCTTGACTTCAACTATAGATCCTTGGAGATGGATCTCGAAAAACTCCAAAATAACTTCCCCTTAATTCCCTCACTTAACTGTCCATGTAGGTAGTTGATTTTGTGGCTTTACTCCTGCAACCGCATGATCTAGGTCCTTCTAAATCTCTCTGGAATTAGTCTTGAATCTGGATCCTTGTAGAAGATTCTGGAATCCGTCCTCAATGTTGCACTCAATGTTACAGCATCCTCGGCAACATTTGACTATGTCTTCATTCCAGATCCTTGTAGAATGTTCTAGATCTTCAACCTGCAATGTCACAACATCTACTACAACATTGAAATGTTAGAGAATAAAAGTTAGTTATATGAAGAAAGAAAGGGTCAAATTCTGATGTGGCAGAATATGTTATAACATCACATGCGACATCAACAATCTCCCCCAATTTGACATTTCTGCTACAACACACCTCATGTATATATATCAAAGTATATATAAGTCAGTAATGTATGTATGACAGAGAATCTCATTTGTAGCATACACTCAGCAAGCCATAACCTGTCGTAGCAAACTAGTCAAACTAGTAACAACAGAATAAGTAACTCAAAGTTAACTTACTCAAACACAATAAACCATTAAGGTTTAAAAAACAGATTAGTATCAACACCTAATCAAAACATAGAATCAGTATCAGAGTATTAGCTAGAACATGAAATCAGTATCAGAGCAATGCTTCAAAAATATGAACCTAGTATCAGAGCCTAAGTAGATAAGACAGTATCAGAGCCTATGAAACGAGAGTAGTATCAGAGCCCTAGAGAAAAAGTATTAAACTGATTTACAAAGGAAAATGATTAAGTGTAAGGGAAGGCCGAATATTGTTGTAAAGTATTTCACAGTTGCAGCTTCAAGGACATGCACATAGCTCCCCCTATCACAAATCTCCCCCTGTGAAACAACTAATCATCAGGTCATCTGATCTGGTAAATCACCATAAAGGTCATCTTCATCAGCAAGTTGCACTGTTGCAAAGTTTGCAACAACATCTGCAGCAGCATCAACATCAGGTCCATCTGCATCACCATCTCCACCAGGATTTGCACCAGCAATAGGAATTTCTTCAATTACAACTCCACGAGCACGAGCAACTGGTACTCCCCCTGTGGTAGCAGAAAGTAACCTTAACCAATAATCCTTCAAGAATTGAAGTTCACTGATTGATTCCTGCAAAACCTCCAATTGCCTGCGAATAAAATTTTCATTAAAGTTCATAAAACCAGCAGGATAATTAGGATTTTGTGGAGCAGCATGTGGAACAGCATGTGGAACAGCATGTGGAGCAGCATCTGGGACAACATTTAGAACAGGATCAGGAACAACATTGTGTGCAACATCAGGTGCAACATTCTCTTCAGCATTTGGATCTGGTATAGGCAAATCAATTACCCTATTTCCACTCAGCAAAACAGGTGAGATATTCATCAAAGTAACCCTCCCCCTCAACAACTCATTTCTGCTCGGTTGAAAACCATGTCTCCTTAAGTAGCCATAAATTAAATTCGGGTAAGGAAGGTTCCCTTTTTCAGAAATATTCCCTGCAAACTTCATCAAGTGATGGAAAATTACTAGTCCCAAATTAAATCTCCTCATAACACCAATTCTAAGCATCAATACAGCCTGGTCCTTAGACACTTTGGTCGAATTTGTAGAAGGAATCCAATTATACACAATTAACTTATGAATAACTAAATATAGAGATGTCAAGTGAGCAGCAAGCATATGTCTTTCCCACCTAACTATTCTACCACCAGTCGAAGTTTGAATTACCTCATCCATAGGAGGTACATCTTCTTCATCCATGTGATCAATATGGAGGAAGGAATTAATCAGCTCAGGTGTGAATGGAACATCTCTCCCCCTAAAGTTTGCAGACCCATACCAATAAGGGTTTCTTCTTCCATGTCCCTTTTTCAAACTTGCATAGAACTCATATACCCAATTAGTCACAAAAGAATCAGCAAAAGTAACAGCATGCATCAAACTTCTTTCTTCTAAGTATCTTACCAATCCCTTAGACTCAAACTCAGCAACATCAATCTTTCTTTCAATCAACAATTTCCTATTGCTCAACCTAGTAACTTTTTGATCAAAAGTTTCAGCATCCGAATCATCACTAGAATCCTCAAGTTCACTATGAAGAACAGCTGAGGTCAAGTTCTAATACTAAGATGATCAGACTAGGTCGAGGACTGGATAAGTCAGCTGAAGACTGTAAAGTTGCAAGTCATCTGGAGACAAGCTCAAATCTAGTCATCTGCAGGAGACAATTATGAAGAGCTCAGATGAGGTCAAGACAAGCTGAGTAGAATAAGAAAGACAAGTCTACACCAAGTCAGCTGCAGACGAGTAGAGAAAAATCAGCTGAGGATAAGAGCAGTTATCAAGATTAAGTTGGTTAAGCAGATTTTAGTTTGTTAAAACTGACTAACAAACTAACTGTCTTTCCAAGCTTAAAAATAGGTCTAGGTTTTCATTTTTAAACACAACACATCACTGCAACATTTTATCAATATATTCAGATTTCTACTCTCACATCAATTCACAAGTTTTCAAAAGAGTTTTCAAAAAAGTTCTAAGTGTTTATAGAATACTTTACTTGTAACTTTCAAAGTTCAATACTCACTGTAATAGTTAGATTTCAGAGAAGAGGTTAGAAGTTTGAAGATTTGAAGATCTTTGTAAGTTGTAAACTGTAAGTTGGATAGTAAGTAAGTGGTAAGCAGAGACCCTTCTTCAAGTTGAAGAAGGGGAGTGGATGTAGGATTATTCATAATCCGAACCACTATAAATCTTGGTGTTCTTTATTGCTTTCATTTACTTATCTGTTTCTTTCAGTTTCAGTTTATCAATCAAAGTTTAATTTCAGAATTCAAGTTAGACTAAATATCAATGTGCTTTTGATCTAAATAAAGTTTAATTTTAAATTGAATTCCGCTGTGTAACTTTGGTGTTTTGAATAAGCTTTGAAAGATTTGTAAAAATCTGAAAATCTATTCAACCCCCCCTTCTAGATTTTCCTAGAAGGCTAGTTCAAGTTTCCTTTAATCTACTCAACTAAGTGGGACCAACAAGTGGTATCAGAGCAGTGTTAAGCTGTTCTGATATTGATTTTAGGTCTTAACCAAGATTCTAAAATTTGTTCTTGATTATCTTCATCTTCTTTATTTTACTAACTATGCTACTAACAAGATTGTATAAGGTTTTGTTTTCTTATCTCATCATGTCATCTGGTAAGAACAAGAAGTCAAGGAGTCTACATGAATTTTTAATTGAAGAATATGACTATTGGAAATTCAGGATGGAAAACCATCTCAAAGCAATCCATGATAGGATGGAGGAGGTTCTTGAAGAGGGGCCTATTAAATTTTATCATGGAGGTACCAGTAATGGCACCGAGTCTGCGGAAACCAGAGTCAGACAGGAAAAGAAAAGTTCTGAGCTGACAAGTGATAAGAGGAAAATCCACAACCTAGATCAGGTAGCCAGGACTGAGATCATAGAAACTTTTAGCAAGGATTGGATTGAAAAAGTCAAAAGATGCAAATCAGCTAAGGAGATGTTGCAGACACTTGCAAATGTGTGTGAAGGTTCTGACCAAGTGAAAGAGAATAAGCTGCAGTCTGATCTACCTCAACTACTGATAGTTTTGATGAGTTTGATTGCAGGAACATGTGTACCAACTTTGATAGATCAGTTTAAAACCTCTAATCTGAAAATCACCTCCCCTTTGTTTACACATTTCTTGAAAAATATTGGTTTCAAAATAACTGTCTCAAGTCTGTTAGTTTTCAAATAATTTTGATAAATTTCTGAATTGAAAATGTTGTGTTCAATTATTTGAATTAAATTTTGTGTTTTTCAAAATCAGACTCGGAGGAAATTCTTCAAAAATATAAGACAAGGTTACTTTTGACCAAGTCTGACAAAACCCAGTCTGAAATAGGAAACCTTTATGCAAAGAAAGGTATATTTTGGCTTACGTCAGGTATACTAATTACCTCTGCATAAAGCAAACCTATTAGCCTTCTAATCCATAGGATAAACGGTTACTTTTACACAATTCAAGACGCGTTAATGCCACGCGCCTGAATACGAAGCGGTTTTATTGCTGAATCGTTGATATTCTTCACGCGCCTCTCTTAATCAACGGTTAAAATTAATATTTCCTAAGATTACGCCACGTATCATTTTCCTGAGATCAAATTTTCCCTCTCTCTCCTCTGGATTTAAAAACTAACCTTCTTCAGTTTAGAAAATTACTTTCACAAATTCTTCAAGCACATTTTCTCTGTAAATTTTCTCTCAAACTAATTACCATGGCTTCCTCTTCCAATACCACTAAAACCCACAAACCTTCATATATTTCTACAAACATCTCTAGTTTTAAATTGAACGAAGAACTGTTCAAAAACAGGCTGAAGGCAGAGATGTATGTAGATTTTGAAACCACTCAGGATCCGGAATCAGCAGCAATTATTTGATTGTTGGAGGCATCAAGATTAAGGGGATTTTTGTCGATGAAATCTCCTCAGAATAGAACTGTTGATTTGCTGGGGGCAGAATTCTTAGCAAATATGAGGGATACCTAGGAAGGGTTTGATACAACAGTTGACGGAACTGTTCTCTCTTACTCTAGAGAGAACATTGCAAGAATTTTCAACACATCAATGGAGGGAGTTAATCCATTGACATACAAGGAGGACGATTAGGAGGAATCGTTTGATTTGATGGCAAGGGTTACATACAAAGGAACCCGTAGGGATTTGAAGAAAAATTTATTAAGGAGAAAATTTCGTTTGCTTATGACAGTGGTGACGAAATTTGTGTTGGGAGAATAGAGTTCGCATGATGGGTTAACCAAACCCAGATTGTGTGTGATGAGAGCAATCTTGGATGGAGTCCAAGTAAACTGGGTGGAATTGCTGATTCACAAGTTGAAGGAAGAAAAGAAGAGGCTTACCTTCAAATCATCTGCTGAGGGTTGGGTGCCAAACTCAATAGTCAGCCTATTCAACAAAATAACGGTGCTGATTGAAGGGCTGAACAGGGCAGCTGACTGGAGAGTGGGTACCAAGAAGTACTCCAAGCAGAAAGACATTCTCACAAAGAATGAGAGGCTTGGAGGAATCCCAGACTCGGATGATGAGTCTGATGCTGCCAGAGACCAGAGGCTAGCAGCTGTAGATGAAGAAGCTAGGAGACTGGCAGCCGAGCCTGAGGGAGAGCCAGCACTAGAGGCAGAGACAGTGGCTGAGGAGACAACAGCCGAGGTACCTGCAACTGAGGCCGCAACTCAAGAAGAAACAGTTATGGTCCCAGTTCAGGAAACAGCAGCTGTTGTACCAAGGGTCTCCCAGAGGAGGAAAAGGAGACGGCTGGTGAAAGCCGCTGAGAAGAAGAAAGGAGAAGGGTCATCTGCTGCTTCTGTCAAAAGCATCTCAGAAGACGAGGAAGAAGAATCTGAAATCCCATTGGTAAGGAAGCCGAGAAAACCATCTCAAAGCTCAGAAGGCTCTTCCAAGGCTGATGGGTCAGAGCAGCAGAAGGATACAACAATCCTATTACCGGAGGAGGTACCTGTGCTAAAAATAGCAGCAGAGGTTGGCCAGTTTGAGGTTCCTCCCTCTCCAACCAAGGAAGCTGCTCTTCCTTCTATTCCTAAAACAGGTACGAGTTTATCATCTTCTCCATCATTATCCCCTACACCTGGCAATGAAGAAGTGCCTCAGGCTGGCACTTCAGAGCCTCAAATTCAGCCTATCATCCCACCAGTCCAACCAGGCAATGAAGAGGTAACCCAGGCTGGTACCTCAGAGCCTTTTGAACAGCCTACCTCCTCAACAGTACAAACTCAAACCATACTCCCTGAAACAGAACAACCCACACCTCAACCAACATCACCAATAATCCAAACCTCATCTCCCACTCCCACCCCCACCACACAAATTCAACCATCATCATCTCCTCCACCTGCTGAACCAATTCCTCTCCCTCAAGTCCAAACTCCATTCATTCCTACCTTTTCCTATTCTCTCCTTCCATCTATCCAAACACACTCTATTCCCCTCCCACCTACTCAGAAAGAAAAATCTCCCTCTTCATCTAATTCCTCATCTGAGGAAGACGACAGTGACCTGAGCCGTGCTTCTGCTATATCCTCAATCCTCACCCAAGTGGAGAAAAAGATAAACTCAACCTTTAAGAGGAAGATGAAACAAAGGACAAAGAAGATGGTAGAGGCAGTGACAGAAACAATGTTTGTCATCATGAGAGAAGTTGAGGTAAATCTTTCTGATAAAATTGTTACTGTCACTAACTCTGTACTGGCTGAAAAAGTAAAGGCAATGGAGGAAGAGATGAAGGCACTGAAAGAAGAGGTGAAGTGATATAATCAAATGGTGGTAAATTAGATGGCTATCGACCAGTCCGATTTCAGAGTCAAGTGCAATGATCTCGATGCAAAACTGACAAAGTTGGCTTTTGAAGTTAAAAAGGGGGAAAGAGATGAGCAAGAAAAGAGATAAGCCCTCACAGTTGTGGTCGAGGAGACCAGAAGAGAAGTAGGCATAAAGGCCAACACAGCTGATCTGGAGGCAGCTAATGAAGATTTAAGACTCAAGTCTGATGAGCTAGCTGCTCTCCAGCTGAGGGTGAGTCAGCTAGAGGAGGGTTTAAAGGAAGACGAGGAGAAAAGGAGGAAGGAGGAAGAAGAAAGAACTGAAAAACTCTTGGCTAAACTGAAAGAGTCTGAATCAGAAGATGCCAAGGGGAAGGGCAAGAAAGTAGCAGCTGATGAGCCAAGATCAGCTGATATCTATTCCAAAGCTGCTGCTAAAGGAAAAGGAAAGAGAGAGGCTGACTATTCAAATCTTTCAGAAGAAAAGATTAAGAGGATGAAGAGAGAAAATGAGTATTATGGAAAGAAGGAGAAGACAAGGGTAAGGAAAGAAAAGGGAACTGATGTCTTCTGGAGTAGCGCTGAACAGAAATGGCTGGTTAAAGATTCAAGTGGCGCTAACTTCAGACCATTTCATCCAACGAATGCTCCACCAAAGCTGGCTTGCGGCAAGTATGAGGAGGAGTACAGGTCAAAGAATCTAGAAGGGATGTGGATGTACTACTGGTACATTCTCAAAGTCCCTAGATCAACTCAGCAAGATCCAGACTTAGCTTAGCATGAGTGGATGGAGAAGATGGACAAAGATCTCTATGATCGGCTGTTGAAAGAAGCAGACGAAGAGTTCAATGTTAATCTGATCTCTCCAGCTTTTGAGTATGCCATCCCTGCCAAGAAACCAAATGGATCCCTGGACCTTGATTGGGTAAAAGAAATAGTTCAAAGAGCAGAGGCGGAGTCTGGACTTGTTCAGGAGGAGGAGATCAAGCAGCTGAGGAGGCGAGTGTTCAACTAGCTAATGGTTCCTGAGGATGATCAGTGGGGAGTCTGATAAAACAGGATTTTTCCTTTCTTATCTTATCTTTTATCAGCTCTCATTTTTGTAATCTGTAAATGTGAAATGTGAATATACTTTGCCTTATTTGATCTACTTGTCTTATTTTTAAAGCTTTCTTTACTGTTTTACGAAAACTTAAAAAAAATTTCTAAGTATTAATCATCTGAGAAAACTCTCATCTCAGACTTAAAATTTTCTAAAATTTTCTAAGTCTTTAAAAAAAAAAAGTCCTAAGACTTAAATTTTCACTAAGTCTAAATATTTTGAAAAAGTCTTAAAACTTAAGAATACCTTCTTAATTCTTTTAAGTGTGAATTAGGTGCCTTAATTTGAATAAATCTGAATTAAAATGTGAATGTGTTCTGATATGCCTATCTGATTATCTTGATTAACTTCGACTAACATCAGCTGTGAGTGTATCTCTTTCTTGTAGTTTTAACTTCATCAAAAAGGGGGAAAATTGTTAGATCAAGAAAGGTTTTGATGAGTTAAAAAGATTAACCCAGATGAGCAGACGATTTCAAAGAACAGTTGAGATGAAGTTCCAGTACTGAGCTGATTAGACTAGATAGAGGACTGGACAAGTCAGCTAGAGTCTGAAAGGTTGGAAGTCATCTGGAGACGAACTCAAGTCTAGTCATCTGCAGGAGACAATTATGAAGAGCTCAGACGAGGTCAAGACAAGTTGAGTAGAATAAGAAAGGCAAGTCTTCACCAAGTCAGCTGCAGATGAGTAGAGTATAATCAGCTGAGAATAAGAGCAGTTATCAAGAATAAGTTGGTTAAGCAGTTTTTAGTTTGTTAGAACTGACTAACAAACTAACTGTCTTTTCAGACTTATAAATAGGTCTAGGTTTTCATTTGATACACACGAATCACACATTATTCATTATATTCAGATTTCTACTTTCACATCAATTCACAAGTTTTCAAAAAGAGCTTTCAAAAATTTCTAAGTGTTTGAAGAACACTTTACTTTACATCTTCAAAATTCATTACTCACTGTAATAGCTAGATTTCAGAGAAGAGTCTAGGAGTTTGAAGATTTGAAGATCTTTGTAAATTGTAAACTGTAAGTTGGATCGTAAGTAAGTGGTAAGCAGAGACCCTTCTTCAAGTTGAGGAAGGAGAGTGGATGTAGGATTATTCATAATCCGAACCACTATAAATCTTGGTGTTCTTTATTGCTTTCATTTACTCATTTGTTCATATCAATTTCAGTTTATATTCAAAGATCAATTTTAGAATTAAAGTTAGACAAATTATCAGTGTGCTTTTGATCCAAATAAAGTTGAGTTTAAAAATAAATTCCGCTGTGTGACTTTGGTGTTTTGAATAAGTTTTACAAAAATTTGTAAAATCTGAAAAATCTATTCAACCCCCCCTTCTAGATTTTTCCTAGAAGGCTGATTCAAGTTTCCTTTAATCTACTCAACTAAGTGGGACCAACACCAACAATTATATTATGATCATTTGTCAAAACCATATAATACTGAAATAACAAAAGAATATAATAAACTAGAACCTCGAGAAAATACATTAGGAGAACGAATAAGAGCATTAAGAGGATATCTTATGAGAAAATGTGAAGAATATAGAATACAACAAAAGGTTAAAAAAGATAAGAAATTAGGACTAAGAGAAGTATGTGGATTCACAGAAAAAAGATTAGTATTTAGATTTAATGATAAGAAATACAGAAGACATAAAAGAAGATATAATCAAAGTAATAAGAGATATAATGACAAAAAGAAAAAATATAATAATTATAATCCATAATATAATAAATATAAGAAGAAAAGATTTAAAAGATACAAAATCACACCAGCAATTAGGAAAAGATTTAAACATTAAAGAAAGTTTAGGAAAAGAGAAAACATAAAACCTTTAAAAGAAAAATTAAGTGAATGTAAATGTTGGAATTGCAATGAAAAAGGACATTATGCTAACAAATGTCCTAAACTAAAAGAAAAAGGAGTAAAATACCTAAATACAACACAATTTATAATGAATCTAGAAAGGATAAGAGAAGATACAATAAATTGGTATGAAAGCGAAGAATTTTATATAAGCCAAATAGAGACAGAGAGTGAACTAGAAAATATTGATTTCATTAATGAAGAATCAGATTATAGCTCTGAATAAACATAATTAAATGGTAGCTATATATATAGAAGTTTATGTAGAATACAAACCTAGTAAAATGATAAAACAGAAAATATTTATTGACAGTGGCGCAGATCTATGCTTAGCTAAGAAAGAAGTATTAGCAACACATAGATGGAAGAGATCCAAGGCACATAGAACCAAAGTAACAGGATATAATGAACAGAAAAAAGAATTATATATAATAACAAAAAATATGAGAATAATATTGTATAAAATAATATTTAAATTGCCAATAATATACCAAGAGAATAATATGAGACAACCCATATTGTTAATAGAAATATTCTATTTTCCTTGACATGTTATCAATTTACACGGTACAATATATACAAAGAATATAAAATCTTTCCTAAACTATACAAGAGAAGAGTCAACAATATAATTATACAATCCCTAAATTATAGGAGAGAAATGTGATAATCAACAACTAAATCTTTGATTATGTTACGCTATTATCCCCCCTCAAGCAAGACGTTGGATAAGGTCTTACGCGAAGCTTGTCACGAAAGAACTCGAAAAGTGGACGATGTAATGCCTTTGTAAAAATATCCGCCACTTGCAAATCAGAGGAGATGAACTTGGTTTCCAGACGCCCGGCAGAAACTAGCTCACGAACAAAATGAAAGTCAATATCAATGTGCTTCGCTCGACGGTGGGAACTTGAATTTTGACTGAGGAATACGGCACTGTTGTTGTCAGAGTAGAGAGTGGGGCATGATGGAAGCTGAAAACGGAGTTCCCTTAAAAGCTGAAGTATGTAAATAATATCTCGAGGCCGCATTCGCCAGAGCACGATATTCTGATTCACAATTAGAACGAGAAACCGTATGTTGTTTCTTTGCACTCCAAGAGACAAGATTTCCCCTAGATAAATAGAGTAGCCATATGTGGAATGCCTAGTTTTCATGCAACGAGCCCAATCAGCATCAGAATAGGCAATAAGTGATGAGGAGGAGCTACGAGTAAAAGAGAGACCATAGGCTGGTGTACTTTTCACGTATCGGAGAATCCGCTTCACTGCTTGAAAGTGTTCAGTGGTAGGACGTTGAAGGTGTTGACTCACAAGATTTACAGCAAAGGATAAATCCGAGCGTGTAATGGTGAGATATTGCAGATCCCCAACCAAGGAGCGATAGAGTGTAGGATCATCAAAAGGTTGACCATGTGTAGAAAGTTGACATCCAGCCACTAAAGGTGTGGAGACAGGTTTGGAATCCTCAAGAGCTGCTCGCTGAAGAATGTCACGAGCATACTTTACCTGATTCAAAAAAATTCCAGTAGATGTGTAAGTGACCTCAAGACCCAGAAAGTAGCTAAGTCGGCCCATATCTTTAATGGCAAACTCCTGTCTGAGGCAAGCAATGAAAGCTTGCAAGCCAGTTGTAGAATTTCCAGTGAGGATGAAATCATCGACATAAACCAAGAGATATAGAGTAGAAGATCCTTGAATATTGATGAATAAGGATGAGTCAGAGCGACTGCAAGTAAAACCGATACGTAGGAGAAAGTCACAAAGCCGTTGAAACCAAGCACGAGGGGCTTGCTTGAGGCCGTACAAGGCTTTCTTAAGCCGACAATTATGATTTGGAAATGTTGCATCGATAAATCCAGGTGGCTGCTCCATGAACACGGGTTTCGATAAAACACCATTTAAGAAGGCATTTTTTACATCCAATTCATGAAGAGGCCAATTGTAGAGAACAACAATAGAGAGTATGATTCGAACTGTAGATGCCCGAACTACAGGGCTGAAGGTATGAGTATAATCAAATCCCGGAATCTGAGTGAACCCCTGAGCAACAAGCCAGGCCTTATGTGTATCAATAGACCCATCAGCCAAGAATTTAGTACGAAAGACCTATTTCGATCCCACAATATTTGTGTTTGGAGGACGTGGAACGAGATCCTAAGTTTGATTTGAGTGAAGAGCAGAAAGTTCTTCATTCATAGCAGCAGCCCATTTAGGATGTTTTAGTGCAGATTTGATCCCACGAGGCTCATTGGCTGCCAAAAGTGCATAAAACAAACTAGTATGAGCATAATTAGTCACATGTTTAGGCTTAAAAATGCCTGACTTTGCCCGAGTTTGCATAGATGAGTAGAAACTGGAGGAAGCTGCGGAACAGGTGGTGCAGAAACTTCAGGTGAAGACTCAAGAGAAGTGGAGGTAGGTGCATCTAGCAGAGATGCAGGTGCATCTACAGTGACCGAAGGAGCATCATCACACATAGTACAAAGACCCGGAGGAGAGGTTTCAACATGTGGAACAGTGTTCTGAGGTTGCAGGCTAACCAATCTTGCAGGTTCATTGAAGTCTAAAATAGGTAGCAATGAGGTGTTGGACCTATTCAAAGAATTTGAGAATGGATATGAAGACTCATCAAATTTAGCATGATGAGATATATAAACGCGGTAGGAAATAGGATCATAACAACGAAACCCTTTGTGAGAGCTACTGTAGCCCAGAAAAACACAATCCAAGCTCCGTGGCTCAAACTTATTAGCAGTGTAATCTCGAAGACAAGGATAGATGCAACAACCAAATGGATGAAAGTTATCGAAGTTCGGAGCAGTGGAAAAGAGTAACTCAAAAGGTGATTTGTCATTAAGAACCTTGGAAGGCAGGCGATTTATGACGTACACAACACTATTGAAAGCATCGACCCAGAATTTTAAGGGAGTGTGAGAGTGAAACAACATGGCCAGACCTGTTTCAGTAACAGGTCTATGTTTACGTTCAACCCTGCCATTTTGAGCAGGTGTGTACGGACAGGACAAAATATGTCGTATAACCTTTTCCCGAAAAAACAGCTGCAATTTGTTATTTGTAAATTTTGTGCCCCCATCACTGTGAAAAGTTTTAATACTAGTAGAGAACTGATTCTCAACAAAAGCAGTAAATTGTAACATCACATCATAAAAATCTGACTTCTGACGTAGAGGATAAAGCCAAGTAAATCTTGAAAAATCATCCACAAAAATAACATAATACCGAAAACCAGAATCAGAACTCACAGGGGCAGGTCCCCATCAATCACAATGAACAATGTCCAAAACAGATAACGAATGTTTCTCATCCAAAACAAAAGGCATGCGTTTACTTTTAGCCTTTTCACAAGAATCACATATATCAGGATTGGGTAATAAAGCAGTAACAGATATGCTCCTAATTTTATTCAAAAAAGAAATGACATCATACGAAACATGTCCAAGTCGGGAGTGCCACAACTCAAACGAAGCTTTAGGCCTACGAGCTGCAATCAAAGCCAACTGAGCATCATCCATTATATAAAGACCATGCTTACGTCTGCCTCGAGCCAGAATGCCCCGAGTTACCCGACGCTGAACCGTAAAATAATCATTAGTAAACATATTCAAGTGACATGAACCAATTGCAGAAAAGGATAATAAAGCACCATTACCAACTGTAACAGAATCCAAACCTGTGTACGGCAAGGAGGAATCCAAGTTACTAGAATATGGTGTCATGTGCGCCGAAGCTCCTGTGTCCAAGTACCAATCAGAAACAGGAGGATCCGAAATATTACATGCAGCAGAGAAGGCTTCGGCAATGTTCGTAGATGGAGCAACAGACTGATTAAATCGATCCAGGCAAGCATTTGCATAATGGTCATTAGTTCGACAGATTTTACAATGAGGCGGACGTTTCTGCCACGAACCCCGACCGTTCTATTTTTGCCCACATCCACCAGAAGATGGCGGTGTTAGGATGTATAATATAAGCCTAGCTTTTTGTATGAACATATTTTTTATAGGAGATTTTTTTATGATCAAAATACTTGCTTTATATGTTTGTTACATATATCATTATTTTTGTCCAGATTAATCTATATTGTAGATAACATGGTGTGTGGTGTCACACAGAAGATCATGCTATCACTTCCTTATAGATTATAAATAATAGCTCACAACCAAGATGGATTTGGACAAACCATTGGAACGGTTGTGGTGTAATTTGGTGTTAGTCTATCTTGACTATAAAATTACACTAGTACATTTTGTATGTATTGAGCAGGACCATATGAGGTTGTTCAATTTGTATTGACTATATAAAAGAACAAGACCTCTGTTATTATGGATGTACGTCTTCTTAATCCCTATATAATAGCAGGCACGTGTACTCAGTGTTTGTTTCTTTAATTTTCCAATGGGTGAGATTTATTAAATTAATAGGCTCGGTGAATTGGGAGATAGCACTGTTTATATGGTATGTTATTGATTATAGAAGGAATCTGTGTCCTAATTATTTAGGATGATGATGTCCCATTGAGGAGCTCATAAAGATTATTATGTAAACCCTGCAGGTGGATTTAATCCGACATAATAATAAAGATGAGTGGTACTACTCTTGGAATTAGATATAAATTAAATAAGTTGTCAGTAATTTAATTAATTTATGGACATTCGATATCTTAAACACTGGAAAATAAATGTGCACATAATAAAGGAGCCCATATTATAATATGGGATTAGGACGGTAATTCAATTATAACTCTTTAGTGGACCGAGTTGTAATTGATGGGCTTAAGTTGAGTGTTCGGATTGAACACAGGATGTTTAGGCCCATCAGGAGGCCCAACCCTAATTCCTCCTTAGGGTCTCTGTTGTAGCCTATAAATAAACCTTATATCAGAGCCTCCTAGGGGGTGAAAAAAACGTGAGATCAGAGAGAGGCGGATTCTGATTTCTTTGAGGATCGTCGACCACTCGACGTCCAAGGGAAAGGGATAGGGATACGATAGAAGATCGTGAGGTTCGTGGCTCATCCTTGATCCGCAGTTCTGACCTTAGAACTGGTTCGAATTCACCTATCAAGGTGAAAAGGTATGTTTTATTTCCGCTGTATTTTTGCATGTGATTTTGAATTAGATAATAAATTAGAGTCGGCGATCCGGTGGTTCCAACAGGCAGACCACCGCGACCACCAGTGAGCTGTTGTGAGGGAGGTCGAGAGTCAGTGTTAACGGCAAAGGCAGCCTGTGACATGGGCGGAGACTCCAAATTTTGCTGAAATAAGTCCCACGCTTCAGCGTTGTTCAAGAGATCAGAGAAGGTAGGCGACATCGCCATCTGTGTCGTAGAGAAACTAGAGAAAGCAGAATCGAGACCCTTCAGAAAAAGGTGAATTTTATCTGTTTCATCAATAGAAACTCCGATGGCAGATAATTGATCACAAATTAATTTGAATTCACGCCCAAAGTTAGCCACTGATTTGTCTCCTTTACGAATCTTTTGCAATTGTCCTTTTGAGGCGAAATTCACGCGCCTTCGATTGATGGCTGAAAGTTTTCTCCAGGGCGACCCAGACGTCTCGCGTGGTGGCACAACCAACCACCACAGACAAGGATTCTTCTGTTAATGACGAATAGAGGAGAGGAACAAGACGTTGATCTTCAACACGCCACGAGAGATATTCAGGATTGGGACTCGATTTACCATCAACGAGGACTTCAGGAGCAGGGGCCGGACGAGAACCGTCGATCAGGCCAATGAGACCCTGACCGATTGAATAGGGTAAACCTAGCTACGCCACAGTAAGTAATTTGTAGACGTAAGCTTAATAGTGAGCATATGGATTAATGTTGCGTATGGTAGTGAATCAGATGCAGTAGAAGAAGAGGAGTTTGTTAGGATGTATACTATAAGCCTAGCTTTTGTATGAACATCTTTTGAGTATGAACATCCTTTTAATATGAGATTCATTATGATCAAAATACTTATTGTTTATGATTGTTATATATATCATTATTTTGTCCAGATTAATCTATACTGTAGATAACATGGTGTGTGGTGTCACACAGAAGATCATGCTATCAGTTCCTTATAGATTATAAATAATAGCTCACAACCAAGATGGATTTGGATAAACCATTGGAACGGTTGTAGTGTAATTTGGTATTAGTCTATCTTGACTATAAAGTTACACTAGTACATTTTGTATGTATTGAGCAGATCATATGAGGTTGTTCAATTTGTATCGACTATATTAAAGAACAAGACCTCTCGTTGTTATGGATGTACGTCTTCTTAATTCCTATATAATAACGGCACGTGTACTCGGTGTATGTTTCTTTGATTTGCCAATGGGTGAGATTTATTAAATCAATAGGCTCGGTGAATTGGGAGATAGCACTTGTTTATATGGTGTGTTGTTGATTATAGAAGGAATCGTGTCCTAATTATTTAGGATGATGATGTCCCCTTGAGGAGCTCATAAAGATTATTATGTAAACCCCGCAGTGGATTTAATCCGATATAATAATAAAGATGAGTGGTACTACTCTTAGAATTAGATATAAGTTAATTAAGTTGTCGTAATTTAATTAATTTATGGACATTCGATATCTTAAATACGGGGAAAATAAATGTGCACATAATAAAGGAGCCCATATTATAATATGGGATTAGGACGGTAATTCAATTATAACTCTTTAGTGGACCGAGTTGTAATTGATGGGCTTAAGTTGAGTGTTCGGATTGAACACAGGATGTTTAGGCCCATCAGGAGGCCCAACCCTAATTCCTCCTTAGGGTCTCTGTTGTAGCCTATAAATAAACCTTATATCAGAGCCTCCTAGGGGGTGAAAAAAACGTGAGATCAGAGAGAGGCGGATTCTGATTTCTTTGAGGATCGTCGACCACTCGACGTCCAAGGGAAAGGGATAGGGATACGATAGAAGATCGTGAGGTTCGTGGCTCATCCTTGATCCGCAGTTCTGACCTTAGAACTGGTTCGAATTCACCTATCAAGGTGAAAAGGTATGTTTTATTTCCGCTGTATTTTTGCATGTGATTTTGAATTAGATAATAAATTAGAGTCGGCGATCCGGTGGTTCCAACAGGCAGACCACCGCGACCACCAGTGAGCTGTTGTGAGGGAGGTCGAGAGTCAGTGTTAACGGCAAAGGCAGCCTGTGACATGGGCGGAGACTCCAAATTTTGCTGAAATAAGTCCCACGCTTCAGCGTTGTTCAAGAGATCAGAGAAGGTAGGCGACATCGCCATCTGTGTCGTAGAGAAACTAGAGAAAGCAGAATCGAGACCCTTCAGAAAAAGGTGAATTTTATCTGTTTCATCAATAGAAACTCCGATGGCAGATAATTGATCACAAATTAATTTGAATTCACGCCCAAAGTTAGCCACTGATTTGTCTCCTTTACGAATCTTTTGCAATTGTCCTTTTGAGGCGAAATTCACGCGCCTTCGATTGATGGCTGAAAGTTTTCTCCAGGGCGACCCAGACGTCTCGCGTGGTGGCACAACCAACCACCACAGACAAGGATTCTTCTGTTAATGACGAATAGAGGAGAGGAACAAGACGTTGATCTTCAACACGCCACGAGAGATATTCAGGATTGGGACTCGATTTACCATCAACGAGGACTTCAGGAGCAGGGGCCGGACGAGAACCGTCGATCAGGCCAATGAGACCCTGACCGATTGAATAGGGTAAACCTAGCTACGCCACAGTAAGTAATTTGTAGACGTAAGCTTAATAGTGAGCATATGGATTAATGTTGCGTATGGTAGTGAATCAGATGCAGTAGAAGAAGAGGAGTTTGTTAGGATGTATACTATAAGCCTAGCTTTTGTATGAACATCTTTTGAGTATGAACATCCTTTTAATATGAGATTCATTATGATCAAAATACTTATTGTTTATGATTGTTATATATATCATTATTTTGTCCAGATTAATCTATACTGTAGATAACATGGTGTGTGGTGTCACACAGAAGATCATGCTATCAGTTCCTTATAGATTATAAATAATAGCTCACAACCAAGATGGATTTGGATAAACCATTGGAACGGTTGTAGTGTAATTTGGTATTAGTCTATCTTGACTATAAAGTTACACTAGTACATTTTGTATGTATTGAGCAGGATCATATGAGGTTGTTCAATTTGTACTGACTATATTAAAGAACAAGACCTCTGTTGTTATGGATGTACGTCTTCTTAATTCCTATATAATAACGGGCACGTGTACTCAGTGTATGTTTCTTTGATTTGCCAATGGGTGAGATTTATTAAATCAATAGGCTCGGTGAATTGGGAGATAGCACTGTTTATATGGTGTGTTGTTGATTATAGAAGGAATCTGTGTCCTAATTATTTAGGATGATGATGTCCCCTTGAGGAGCTCATAAAGATTATTATGTAAACCCTGCAGGTGGATTTAATCCGATATAATAATAAAGATGAGTGGTACTACTCTTAGAATTAGATATAAGTTAATTAAGTTGTCAGTAATTTAATTAATTTATGGACATTCGATATCTTAAATACGGGGAAATAAAAGTACACATAATAAAGGAGCCCATATTATAATATGGGATTAGGACGGTAATTCAATTATAATTCTTTAGTGGACTGAGTTATAATTGATGGGCTTAAGTAAAGTGTTCGGACTGAACACAGGATATTTAGGCCCATCAGGAGGCCCAACCCTAATTCCTCCTTAGGGTCCCTGTTGTAGCCTATAAATAAACCCTAACATCAGAGCCTCCAAACGAGTGAAATATACGTGAGATCAGAGAGAGGCGGATTCTGATTTCTTGGAGGATCGTCGACCACTCGACGTCCAAGGGAAAGGGATAGGAATACGGCAGAAGACCGTGAGGTACGAGGCTCATCCTTCGATTGCAGTTCTGACCTTAGAACTGGTTCGTCTTCACCTTTTACGGTGAATAAAGGTACAATCCTATCCGCTGCATTTTTGTGACTATAATTCTGAATCTGATAATTTCATAGAGTCGGCGATCGGTGGTTCCAACAAAGTTTGAGTTTGATGGTGCCATGGCAGAAAACACCGCTGGACGTGGAGAGAGAAGGCAGAAAGTTAATTAGATATGAGAGAAAATAGGGTTTCAGTTGGTTTTGGCTGATACCATGTTAATAGAAATATTCTATTTTCCTTGATATGTTATCAATTTACACGGTACAATATATACAAAGAATATAAAATCTTTCCTAAACTATGCAAGGGAAGAGTCAACAATATATTTATACAATCCCTAAATTATAGGAGAGAAATGTGATAATCAAAGACTAAATCTTTGATTATGTTACGCTATTACATATTATTAGGAAATAATTTCCTAGATTTCTTTAAAACACAAGTAATAAATAAAACCACTCTAAGCCTACAAACACCTTGTAATAAGTGGATAATATTAAATAGAATACTGCCCATACAAACATTAAGAATAAACAATCTAATAACAGAAAGAAATAACAATTTAGAAATATTAAAAGAAAAGTACCTTAATATGTTAAAACTAAACTTTGGAGAAAACCCCATACAATTATGGGATAAAGAAAAAGTATATGCTGAAATAAAATTAATAAACCCAAATGATATAGTCAGAATTAAACCTACTAGGTATAGTCCAACAGATCAAAAATAATTTGAAAATCAAATAAAAGAATTACTAGATATGAAAATAATACAAGAAAGTAAAAGTCCTCATAGTAGCCCAACTTTCTTAGTACGAAAATATAGTGAACAAAAACGAGGAAAAACTAGAATGGTAATAGATTACAGAGAATTAAATAAAAAGGCCATATTTGATGGATATTTCTTACCATATAAAAGAAATCTTATTAACATATTAGGAAATAAAAAATGGTTTAGTAAATTTGATTGTAAAAGTGGATTTTGACAGATAAAATTAACAAATGAATCAAAATCGTTAATAGCTTTTAGTGCCCCTCAAGGACACTACGAATGGAACGTATTACCTTTTGGATTAAAAAATGCATCACAAATATTTTAATGAAGAATGGACCAAGTGTTCAGAAAATTAATAGATTTCAACTTAATATATGTAGATGATGTATTAATATATAGTGACACCTTATAAGACCATATCAAACACCTAGAGAAATTTGTAAATATTATAAAACAACATGGAATATTATTATCCGAAAAGAAGTCTGAAATTTTTAAAAATAAAATAGAATATCTAGGGTACATTATAGACAAAGAGGGACTACAATTACAGGAACATATAGTAACAAAAATAAAAACTTTCAAAACCCAGTTAGAAAATAAAAAAGAAGTACAACAGTTCTTAGGAATAGTAAATTATGCATCAGACTATATAAAAGATTTACCATTATTACGAAAACCCTTACAAGAATTAATTAAGAAAAATAAAACGTTTGAATAGAAAGAGGAACACGATACAACAATTAACACCATTAAAGAAAGAGTAAGAAATTTACCTAAACATAGAATATCAACTGAGCATGATCAGTTAGAATTATATACAGATGCTAGTGATATAGGATGGGGAGCAGTCCTTATAGCATATGATAAAGATGATATTGACAAAGAAAAACCATTAATATGTGGATATGGTGGAGGAACATGGAAACCAAATGAAAAGAATTATCATATTAATGAGAAAGAATTATTAGCAGTTAAAATGGGAATAAAGAGATTTCATTACCATTTATTACCATTTAAATTTATTGTTAGAATAGATAATACCCAAGTTAAAACTTTTATAACCAACAAAATTGATCCCTTACCAGAATTAAATAAAAGGAGAAAGTGGCAATCTTCCTTTTGTTGTTATGATTTTATTGTTAAGAATATATCTGGAACTAAGCATATTTTAGCCTATTTTCTTAGCAGGTACAACCATGGCAATTGATATCAAATATGATGAATATATCAACAAGGTTACAAACACTATTACAAAAAATAATGAAGCTATAGCTAAAGCCCTTGACACCATTACACAACTTCATAAAGAAAATACTCACCTATTACAACAATTATCAGAAGCTACAAAAGATAAACAAACTATGAAAAACCTACAAACCCCATACCTATCAACAAACAAGCCACAATCCTTTGTATCCAAACGAGCAACTATGCCATCCACATCATCATCTCAAATAACACCATCCATGTCCATGTGTGATAAGCTGAAATATAAACCTGAACTTATAAAAGCATATGAAAAGATTAGTAAGTTTTATGATTGCAAAACTAATAGTGAAATATTACGCAGCTCAAAAATTAGTAAATATCCAAGATATCTATGTAGTGAAAGAGTCAACCCTGAAGTTGTACAAAAATTATTTACTTATGGATTCATTGATAAAATAATAATAGATGAAACATTTTTTAGTATAACCATATTGCCACAAGTTATAGTAGACTCTGCTCGAGCCATGATGGATTCTTTTGGCAAGGGAATATATGGAATACAAATTTTTTATGCCTCAACTGACCTAGTAGGTAAACCTATTATAATATGTCAACTATTTAAAATAGGGAGAAATAGTATAATCAGTGGAGATAATGAAAGCTTAAAAATACAAATACCCTGTACCATAGAAAAATTTCAAGAGTGGTTGAGTACCAAAAGAGCTATTGGATTATTAACTCTAAAAACAAAAATAGAAGATATGCTAAAGGCCAAAAAGGCTAGTATTTTTTTGCACTTCTAAAGGAGGAGAAGTTGCTGAAATTATAACATTATATTATAACAATGATACATTAACACAGAATACAACAGAACTAAATAATATGCATGACAGAATTGTAAACATGAAGTATACTCATTCACCTGAGACCATAGGACAATACAAGATATTAGCTAATCAGCGAAAAAGGCCAATTATTACTATAAAAAATGAAAAAATAAAAGAAGAAGGACCCTCGGATCCTTTCCTATGAAAATAAATAATACCGACCCAATGTAGAGAAATCTATGAAAGGTCCATATAAAATAAAAGGCTAATGTAGAAGAAATTCTACAAAGTCCAACATATCGCAGGCCTAATATCAGGCCCATATTACACAAAAATATTAAAAAAATAATGTAGTTCAACCTACAAAAACCATATATCAAAGCCTAATATAGGCACATATCACTCAATAATATCAAAAATATGGAAAAGACAAGCATCCGACATCAACAGAGAAGACAACTGGAAGATGAATTATTAAGAGCAATAATACAGCAAAGAAGACAACAAGAAATACTACAAAGAGCACTACAAGCAATAATACCAAGTGGAATTATGGAAGACACTTGGCAAGACAACAAGAAATACTACAAAGACCACTACAAGCAATAGGAATTATGGAAGACACTTGGCAAGAATTAGATGGAAGAATAACAAAATGGTAGACAAAGAATACTATTTACTTTTGAAAAATTATAATTGTAATAATTGTCTTGTAGATTATGTAGCTTGAGGACCTCTATATAAGGACATCATTGTAACATAGAAAATCAATCAATTCCAAAGTTTATTTTCTATCTTCATTCTCTTACTCTCCATGTCTAGCTAAGCACCTTCCTAGTCTGTAATCTTCATACCAAATATAGTATCACAAGCCTAGAAACATATCTGAAAAAACATACTTAGATCCATATTATTTCAGAGATTAAATCCACATATAGAATTCTAGGAAGATCCTGTTGAAGAACTCTCGTAAAACCTAGGCCATCGTCCCGTACAGTGGAAAAGGGGGCAAAGAGCCAGGGTAGGTAGAGATCATCTGGGAACTAGAAATCTATAAAAAGTATGGTTTCTAAATTTTATGTTTCTAAGTTATGTTTTGGAAGATATATCTATATGTATGTGATATTATTAATGGTAGAAAATTATAGACTAAAATTAAAAAATTAAAAATGAATTGTTCATTAACTTTGTTTATATTATCACTGTTTATATTATCAATAACATCTATATTCCTACCCTCTTTAGAGTCAATAAGATTATAATAAAAGAGAGAAAACATGACGAATGCCTTTGTTACTAGGTTCGGTGGCATTAATAGAGCAGCATTGCCACTTTCTCCGAGAAGAGAATTTGGAGTAGTATTTATAAGAAAATTTTTAACCTATGCTTCAATATTAAACTCTTCATCTACAATCTGTCCCCACTCGTCTTTTGTGTTAAATGCAAGCCTTACAGCATCCGATGCTCCCCAACGCTCTGATGAATGGTTTCCCCTTCGTAAGGATAGGCTAATGACCAGTATCTTCAGTACAGCATTGGGATTATGGAAAGGCAGACGAAGGTATGAGATTTGGCATGAGAAAGTGTACGGGGAGTTAGTAGAGGTCTCCAAAAAGACTGGTATGGAATGGGGTGTTCTGAACGAGGCTGCAGCTATAAAGCGATACAAAAACATTACGGGAAGGGATGTGGGCTCGTTGGGCTTTGCTGTCCACTCAGAGAGACGATTTGATTGGATAGGAGCTTCCCCAGATGGGCTACTTGGAAGCTTTTCTGGAGGTGGAATTCTTGAAGTAAAATGCCCCTTCAACAAGGGAAAAACCGGAGAAGATGTTGCCTTGGTCCAACGTACCGTTTTATTACATGCTCAGGTGCAAGGTCAAATGGAGGTAATGGATAGAGATTGGGTGGATTTGTACTGCTGGACTCCGAATGGGAGCACTATATTTCGTGTGTGTAGAGATCGGGGTTATTGGCAATTAATACACGGGGTTTTACGAGAGTTTTAGTGGGAGAATGTTGTTCCAGCAAGGGAAGCCCTTGTGTTGGGAATGGAGGAAGAAGCCAAATCATTCGAACCTAGCTCGATGCACAAGATGACGGGACTTGTGATAGCTAAAAGCTTGTAGCTGAGAATTAATATAATTTAATCAACTACATCTCTCTTTATAAGTTTTGAATTTTTAGATGAGATAAATTATTTCACTCGTTGTAATATTTATGTTTGTTTTCAAATTTCTTTTGCACACTTCTTGGTTTGTATTAAAAAGAAAAAGAAAAAAGAATGTTTTGATTTTTGTTGGGTCCCTTTAGAAAGAGTTAATCACAAAAACAGGATGCCCTCTAGTGATAATCTAGAAGAGGGGGGGGGATGAATAGATTATCAAAAACTTTTTCGAGCTTAGATAATCTATCAACTCCAAAAACAGATTAACAGCGGAAACAGTTGTTGATTAAACTCAATTCAGATAGGATCTAAAGCTTATCAGATATTTAATTTTGTGATCAAGAAACAATCAATGAAAACAAGTAAACAATCAATAAGAAGAAACAACACAGGATTTATAGTGGTTCGGATCAAACGATCCTACGTCCACTCTCCTTCTTCAAATTTGAAGAAAGGCCTTCACTTACTTACTTTCTTTTTCTTGCTGACTTACTTACAATGATGAATCTTCAGCCTTACAATGAATCTTCCTAATTTCTGAATATCTATGGCTTGAAGATCTAATGAAAAAGTGTTCTATAAACACTAAGAACTGGAAACGTACAAAACGTTCGTGAATGTGTATAATTTCTGTTGCTTGTGAATACAAAGTATAATGATGAGTGCTAAGTGTCAAAAATTAATTCTAAAATAATTTCTATCCCTATTTATAGAGATCTTCTCCTGGTAGTTGTAACTTCCTTGAATTCAGTTTTGATCAGTTATAACAATATAACTGAATTCTGTAACTTCTTCTTGAGTTGTTGAAACTGCTTCTTGAATCTTCGTATAATATTTCTCTAACACCTCATCGTCTGATGTTTACTTCACCTCGTCCTCATCTTCTTTCCTGTCTAGGTGTTTAGTCTTGTACTTCAACTATCTTCTGTGTTGTCCTTGTCTGATATCTTGACCTCATTTGATATTTTCTCATTATCTGGAAATCGTCCTTGTCTGACATCTTGTCCTCGTCTGATATTCTATACTTAGTTTTATTTATAAAGAAATACTTCAGCTGTCTATACAAGATGCTCAGCTGGTCATCCTATTTTACATTTTTAACACATCAAAACTAAATACACTTTTCCTTTTCCTAACAATTTCCCCCTTTTTGATGATGTTAAAACTCAGCTCAAGAAAAGAAAAACTGTTAGTAAAAAAATGAGAGTGAAACAAAATAAATAAGCTACATAATCAGATAATCAGAGCAATAGTTCAATTAACAGATGATTAGAGCAATGTAGTTGCTCAAAGTCAAGGTCAAGTACTTTGAAGAAAACATAGACAGATTTCGAAGTTTTCAGATGATTTAGTGTTATAAGTTTATAAAACAGTGACTTAAATCAAGAGTTAGTTAATGAGTAACAAGTTAGTTAAACACTTCAATTTTCGTGAGAGTAGTTCAAAAAGATATATTTCACAGCTATTCACAGGATTTTCACATTCTTATATCTTCATCTTTCTCAGCAAATAATCAGAGGAATAAAAGTAAGACTTAATCATACCACCTATCTTCTTCTGGAATAGTCATCCAGTCGAAGACACGATTCTTCAAGCTCAGTGTCTCCCCACCTTCAGCTAGATCAGCCACAGTCTCAGCCTGGATCAGCATCTGCTTCACCTTTTCTCTGTCTAGCTGGCCATCTTGCTTTAGTGGAGCAGACATGGTTGCATACGGCGGTGCGACTATGTCCACATTAAATTCTGCGTCTCCAAGGTCGATTAAATACTGATAGAAGTTTGGGTCTTTCGCCTCCAGCCATTCATGAAAAGCAATATTCTCATCTGTGCCCCAAGAGATTTCCTTGCATACGTGAAACAGGAAGATCCATTCCCCTTCATAAGCTCTCCATTTAGCTTGTTGATCCATGGGAAGGATTTCCTTGGGCACAGCTTCTGTTCTATGGAATGGGCGAAAGACTTCTTCTCCTTCTGTATTCTTTGATTTCTGCACCCACTTCCTTGTCTTCCTGTCGTACGTATTCCCAGCTGCCTTTTCTTGCTCCCTCCTCCTCTTGGCTTCTCTTCTCTTATATTTTTCTTTTTCCTCCCTTCTCCTTTTAAGCACTCTTGCCTCTTCTTCTGTCTCAGACAGGGTCTTTTGAACTTGGCTTGAGGCCTTAGCTTTCCCAGCAGACTTAGAAGAGGATGAGGGAGATTTGATAGTCAGAGCAGGAGCAGGATCAGCCATGGAAGGAAGTTCTGGTTCAGGCTCAGACTCAGTGGATTCAGCTGTGGTTCTCCTTTTCAACCTTCTCAACGCCCTCTGAGACTTCTCCTCAGCTGCTTTCTTCTTCTCCTCCTCAGCTTTCAACAGCTCTTCAGAAAGCTCATCTATCCTCAGATTTAGCGCCATTAGCTGATCATCTTGTAACTCAACTCTTTTCTTGAGCTCACTATCTTCCCCCTTTTTGACATCAGCAAATCGGGTATTACAGATAGTGGCTACTTGATCTATGTATCCCATGAGTTCTTCTCTAACGAGTCCTGTCTTTTGATCAAGCTGATCATATCTCTTCTTTTGACCGACCTCAGCTCGTCTGAATTCATCATCTATGAACTTCTTCAAGATAGTTGTCTGTCTATCTTTTTCTAAAGCTAGCTGCATCTTCAGCACTTGATGAAATGAGGCTTCTTTTGCTTTCCAGGCTTCTTTCACTTGATCCTCAACAGAGTCTCTTATTTCAGTATAAGCAGAGCGAACATACTCTTTAACCCACTCATCTTGAGAGTTCATCTCTGAGGCAACTTTCTTTTTGACCTCCGTCATCTGTTCCTCATGTCTTATTCCGGAGAAGTATAGATCAATCTTGGTTTTTTGTAGAACTGCAGCTTCTATATTCTCCTTGATTGAAGATGTGATGACATTAGGAACCAGTTGGAAAGCATTCAGACAAGCAGTCTTAAGATTTTGAACTTCAGCTTTCAGGGCTTCCACTTCGGATACAGACGCAGATGTGGAGGGCAAGATCTGTTCATCAGATGGAGTTAGATCTATTTCTTCAATTTCTGCTATGATTTGCCTTTCCTCAATCTGCTCTGTTTGTGCCTCCTCAGCTGTATCCATCCCAGCTGGCTCATCGGCAGCTCCACCAACTTCTTCCTCTACTCTTTCCTCCTCAAAAACAGCTTCTATATCTGTCTTCACCACTTCCCCCTTCCCAGCTGCTTTCACCACCTCCTCTGGAGTCTCATCTCCAAGATATACTCTTTGTAAAATATAATCAACAAATGTGTTTTCAGTGAGTATATCTTGGAACGACTTCAGTTTCGCCTTCTTGAGAACCTCCTTCTCCCAGATAGCAAGATTGTTGCCTCCTGCTTCAGCTATCAGAATAGCTGTCTCTTCAAAAGATCCTAGCCTGAGTCTTCTTAGCAGATAGACATCGATAAGCTCCTTCAAAAGCTCAGGCTCGTCCTTGAGAGTGGATTCTTGTCTTAGAAGAAACTTCTTCCCAAGAATTCGCAGAGAGGTCTCAGTTGGCCCCATCTCCCCAGATGGGTTGGGTATGTTTATATAAAGATCAGGTTCAGAAGTGGTTGTGGGTAGGAAAGAAAACGGGTCGAATGGGGGTTGGGTTTGTTTTGGACTTATGGGAGTAGACCGTTTTAGAGGCTCAGAGGCAGCGGCCTTGTCTGCCTCTTCATTGCCAGATTGGGAAGAGATGGATTTAGGTACTCCATCCTCAGATGAGGATGAAGATGATGAAGGTGATTTGATTTCTTCTCCTTTTTCTGATTCATCTTCAGACGAGACTTCTACTGTCTCCGTCTGGCCTGATATACCAACCTCTTCAGCTGGGACACTTCCCCCTTGGGAAGCTGTCCTCTCCTCTTCGTCTTCCTCCGTCTCAGCAGACGAGGACTCATCCACCAATACAGTCTTTGTCTCCGTCTTCTTGGCTTTTGAAGCCTTTTTCTTAGGAGCTGGAGGTGGAGCTGGAACGTCTCCATCTCCTTCTGAGTCAGTTGGTCCATAGAGCTTCTCATCTTTTATCAACAGACCATTCTGTCTGGTGTATTTTTTAACTCCAACACTCCAGTCAAGGTTGTCTGTACCCACCTTGTGTTCAAGTATGATGGTGATCCTTGCCATCATACTTGCAATCTTGGTCAGAGACCATCTCATCAGCTCGTCTGTGACTGGAGTCTTGGTGAATTTCTTTCTCTTCTCCATTATCCTTAAATATACAAGTCTGGCCCAGTTAATTTCAGCCCCATCTAGGATAGCTCTCAGACAGCATATCCTTGGCTTTGTTAGCCCATCATGGCTCTGTTGCTCACCCAGAATGCACTTAGTCAGAATCAGCATAAGTAATCTGTATTTCCTCTTCAACATCGGCCTCTTCAGATTTGCCGTTGTATTTTGGTAAGTTCTCCTGGCCATCAATCGGAAATTCTCCAAATATTCCGATGATTTATACGTAAATGGGTTGTCGCCAGTGGTGCTCAAACTGAAAATTGCACCAATCTCAGAAATAGATAAAACTATTCTTCGTTTCTTCCCCAAAGTTCTGACTCTAGATTCTAATCCAGTTTCTGTTGATTTTGCTCTAGTCAGAAATTCTACACAGAGATCATCCACCGTCAAGTTCTTCGTCGGTTTCATCGTATAATATCGTTTTAAACCTCTTGATTCCAGTAGGTTTAGAATCTCTCTTGTTTCAAAGATCAGTGGTAGTATCCCAATCAACATACATTTCAGACTTTGTTTTATCTCTGATGGAAGATAAATCGTATTCGAACTTTATATTCTTTTTGGATTCCGCCATTGTTGAATGTTGAAGGTTTTTAGGAGGGAAAAGAGAAGTTTTGAGAATATGAAGGATTTTATGTGTGCGTAAATGAAAATAATGCACACGAATGTCTATTTATATGGAAAATATAATAATAAACAATTATTAGAATAATAATTGCCTGCAAAAGTGTAAATATAGCCTTTCGAATCGCCATTAATGCAATTATGGCATTTATTTTGAAAAGTGCACAGAATAATATTTAATATGTCGCGCGTGAGGTTGAGACGGTTCATATTTCAGAAACCGCCTCCACTTCTAGCGCGTGAAGTATACTCAGTGTGTTTCAAAAATGAATTTGATAAAATTTCGGGTCCGTAGTAACTTCTCCCCTGACATAGTTACTTATTTGAGAAAATACTTTTCAGTTAATTGGAGAGATAAAATAAAATATTATTATTTTTAGAAAACAAAATTGAACCCTTATCCTTTTATTTTGTAAAACAAACTATTTTATTTCCCTGAGTAACTTCAATAATTTAATGAATGATAGAGTGAATTATGATATTAAATTCACATATTAATTATATGAACCCAATATTCATAATTGAAAGTATTTAAGAAAACTTCCTGATTTTTCTCCTTGTCTGGATTGATAGCATCACTGTCTGTTACTTGAAATACTTGGATAAATTGACCTTGTCTTGCATTTCGAGACATGTAAACTTTGTTTTTGCTGAAATCACAGACACTTAGACAAATTGTTAGTAACAAGAGTAAGTCAGATAAGGTTCAATAGTCATCTGATTCTGAAGAAGTAAGTTGACTATTACATCCTTATCTGATTTACTTATGTCAGACAAGTAATTATCAAGTCAGATATGGTCAATATGACAAATCCTTGATTCCAATGATTGGAGATCAATGATATCAGCTACCTGATTGTCCTTTGACTCATATCTTGTCTGATAATTCTTTCTAATCATTATAATAAACCAAATGAGAAAGACAAGGTAAATTCAAGAATTTTGATCAAAGATTTACTAAAGAAGCATCTAATAATCCTAATTCTACTGAAAGTTCTTTAAACCTTGTCTCTGCAAGAGGCTTTGTCAATATGTCTGCTTTTTGAAAATCAGTAAGAATCTTCTCTAGTCTGATATTACCTTTTTCTACATGGTCTCGAATGAAATGGTGTCTGATATCAACATGTTTGCACCTAGTATGGAGGACTGGGTTCTGGGTAATAGCTATGGCACTATTACTATCACAAAAGATTGGTACATCTTTGGTGATGATGTTATAGTCCCTTAGTTGTTGACTGATCCAGATTAGCTGAGAACAACAACTCCCAGCTGCCATGTACTCAGCTTCAGTAGTAGAAGTAGCTACAGAGGTTTGTTTCTTAGACAACCATGAAATCAGCTTACTTCCCAGAAATTGGCAAGTTCCAGATGTAGATTTTCTATCTATCTTACACCCACCAAAATCTGAATCTGAGTATCCTGACAACTCAAAGTTATCGTCAGCTGGATACCACAGCCCTACATATATTGTACTTTTCAAATACTTTAGAATCTTCTTTGCAGCTTCAAGATGACTCTTTTTAGGTTTAGCTTGAAAACGTGCACATACACCCACTGCAAAAGAAATGTCAGGTCTACTAGCAGTTAAGTATAAAAGAGAGCCAATTAAACCTCTATACTGTGTCTGATCGGTGTCTTCCCCTTTCTCATCTGGATCCATTGAAAAATTTGTCATCATAGGTATTTTGGCTTCTCGGCTGGTACCTATTCCGAATTTTTCAATAAGATCTTTGGTGTATTTTGCTTGACTTATGAAAATTCCTTTCTTTGTCTGCTTAATTTGAAGTCCAAGAAAGTATGTCATCTCTCCCATCATGGACATTTCAAATCTGTTCTTCATAAGATGACTAAATTCTTCACACAAGATTAGATTAGTTGATCCAAAAATAATATCATCAACATATATTTGAACTAACAAGAGACCTTTATCAGATACTTTCCTAAATAAAGTTCTATCTATCTTACCTTTTACAAAGCCATTCTGAATTAAATATTCAGATAAGGTATCATACCAAGCTCTAGGTGCTTGTTTAAGTCCATATAGAGTTTTCCTTAGTTTATAAACTTTGTCTCCATTGACAAAGCCAGGGGGTTGCTCTACATAAACTTCCTCAGCAATGACTCCATTTAGAAAAGCAGATTTCACATCCATTTGGAACACAGTAAATCTTTTATAAGCAGCATAAGCTAAGAACAATCTTATGGCTTCAAGACAAGCAACTGGTGCAAAGGTTTCATCATAATCAATTCCCTCTGATTGTGAATAACCTTGTGCAACCAATCTAGCCTTATTTCTTACCACAATGTTGTTCTCATCTCTTTTGTTCTTAAAAATCCATTTTGTTCCAATGACTTTTTGATGATGAGGTCTTTCAACAAGCTCCCATACATCTTGTCTTTGAAATTGATTTAATTCTTCTTGCATTGCATTTATCCAATTGGAGTCCGTTAGAGCTTCAGTAATAGTTTTAGGTTCGAGCAATGATACATAACAACTAAACAGACAGTCTTGATTTATCTGTGTCCTTGTCTGGACTCCAGAATCTAGATTTCCGATTATCTGTTCAGCTGGATGATAAGTCAATACTCGTTTACCTTTATCTTTTACTGAGTATGAAGTCTTATCTGAGATATTTTCATCAATTGGTTCTCAGATACCTTCGGGAATATCTTCTAGTCCATCTGGTAGTGTAGTCGTCGATCGGATGATATGGAAGAACTCTCGGCTTCCTTATCTTTATTCATGTCCGATGTGTCCTCCTCGATTCGATTCTCTGGTAAGTAGAACTTAACTGATTTCTTGATATTTAATCTGTTGAGATCTTCAGCTATCTTGGTGACATCATCTGTGCTTTCAGACTTAGAAATTTCGTCAAAAACAACATGTGGTGTTTCTTCCACACATAATGTAATCTTATTAAAAACTCTATATGCTTTGGATACAGATGAGTATCCTAAGAATATCCCTTCTGCAATCTTAGCATCAAAAGTTCTTAATTTAGATTTTCCATTATTATGGATGAAACACTTACAACCAAATATATGGAAATATGAAATTTTTGGTATTCTACCCTTCCATATTTCATAAGGAGTTTTGCATTTGTTTTTCACAATTAAACACCTATTTTGAACAAAACATGCAGTATTAATGGCTTCTGCCCAAAACCTGTGTGGAGTGTCATACTCAGATAACATCGTCCTTGCAGCTTCTTTCAGGGTTCTGTTTCTCCTTTCTACAACTCCATTTTGCTGGGGTGTTCTTGCAGATGATGTTTCATGTGCTATACCATTCTCAGTACAATAGTTAGTAACAAACGAATTTAGAAACTCAGTACATTTATCACTTCTAATCTTGACAATATTTAGTCCTTTTTCATTTTGAATTCTTTTGAGAAATTCTGGAATTTTTGTTACAGTCTCATTCTTTTTGTACAAGAAAATAACCCAAGTGAATCTAGAAAAATCATCTACAATCACTAAAGTATACTTTCTTCCACTAAAACTTAGAGGTGTAACTGGACCAAAGAGATCCATGTGTAAAAGTTCCAAAAACCTTTCTGAAGCAGGACCATTTATTGTTTTGAAAGAAGTTTTGGTCTGTTTTCCTTTTTGACAAGCATCACAAATATGATTTTTCGAAAATATTTTATCTGGAAGTCCTTTGACTAAAGATTTTCTTGTTATTTTGTTAAGAGTTTTGAAATTTAAATGACTAAGACGTTTATGCCATAGCCAACTTAAATCTTCTGAACTCTTAGCAATAAGACAAGTATCCTTAGGGCAACTCTTGAAATTTGCAACATAGATATTACCTTGTCTGACTCCAGCAAGTAAAATATTTTCGTTTAAACCATCCAAAATATAACATGCATCATGAGTGAATTTTACACAATATCATTTGTCACAAAACTGTGAAACAGATAATAGATTATGTTTCAATCCTTCCACAAAATAAACTTCATTAACCTGGACATCTCCAATCATTAGAGTTCCAACTCCTTTGGTTAGACCAAAATTGTTGTCACCGAACATTACCCGAGGTCCATCTATTGTCTGATAGTTAGAAAGAAGTCTTTTCTCATAAGTCATATGCTTAGAACATCCACTGTCTATATACCAGATGACTTCAAGAACATCTTCTCGTTCAACTATCTCCTTATTTCCCTGCAATCACAAATTAATTCTTAGGTACCCTTTGTGTATTGGGTCCTTTTTCGTCAAGTTGATACTTAGGTATCCAGATAAACACATCCAAGTTTTTCAGAACCAATGATTGAATTTTGCAACCATATCTGTCTACTAATATTAGACTATCTAGATCAATTTTATTTAATTGATCTCTAGTGATTGTCTTATATCTTGGAAAGAATGGATACGACTTGCTTCTTCCATCAAAACCATTATACTTTGGAAATGACTTTGATTTAGTCTTTAGATTTCTTTTGGAAACATTTCTCCTCATCTGTATTTTCTCTTTAGATATATCAGATGAAGTGATTTGCTCCTTAGATTTCTTTGGACTAAGTTCTGTCTTTTCCATAGACTTAGTGGCTTTGACAAAAACTCTTGGTTTGATAGGATCATTTTTCTTGTTCCTATCAAAACCCAATCCAGTTTTATCACTAGGCTTCTGAGAAGTACTGAAGATGTTATCAATTGTAGACTGAGAATTATTAAGATGTCCTAACTTGAGATTCAATTCTCTGTTAGTCTTTTTAAAATTCTCATTCTCCATATTGATATTTGAAAATTTAATTTTTAAAATACTCAATTCTTTTTCCAACATATTGGTTTTCTCAGATGAGGAACTAGTAGTAGTCTTAGATTGACATTTCCCCTTGAATGTACAATCCAGATTCTTCCTTGTCCCTGTCTGATGTTCCTTTGTTAGATTAAGAATTTGATCCTTTAAACTTAAATTTTCAGTCTCTATCTGTTTATAAGCAGATAAAGCTGTCTTCAGATCTTTTAGAAGCTTGTTAATAAGACATGGATCAGATTCAGACAAGTTATCATTATCATTGTCTGAGGATGAGTAATAGTTTACCTCCTTAGCCATTAGGCAAATGTCATTGTCTGACCCGAAACTAGATGAGGATGAGGATGATGATGTCTCATGTGTTTCCTCCTTTTCTGCTAAAAGAGCTCGTTGATCTGCATACCTCCTATCCCTTTTCTTCCTCTTTTCTTCTCTCTCTCGAGGAGTGAGTTGAGGACAATCATAGCTAAAGTGACCAGGTTTATTGCAGGTATAACAAATATCTCCTCTATCTGATTTTGGACTATTCTCACCTCGTCTGATTGGTGACTTATACCTTTTCACTGGATTCTTTTTGTCATTATCTGAATACTTCTCTTCCTTGTCTGATTTATAATTTTGGCGATTAAATCTGTCTCTCTTGTTCCTTTTATATTTCATCTTGAGTCTCTCATATCGTCTGATTAATAATGTTATTTCCTCCTTTACTGACAAATCTGATGCCTTAGAAATCTTAGCAGAATCTTCTTGATGAAGAAATGCCACAGTCTTTCCGGATGTAGACGACTCTGCCTCATCTTCTTCATCTTCAATGTGTATATCATATTCCAGTGCTTTAAGATGAGAAAATAGAGTGTGATGCGATATAGATGACAGATTCTGTGTTGCTTTGAGAATATTTGCTTTCTCCCTCCATCTTTTGCTCAATGATCTGAGTACCTTGTTGTTAATTTCTTTCTCAGTGTAGGTCTTACCCAAATCAGCAGCTTTGTTCACCAGATTAGTCAATCTCACGTCCAATTGATCCACAGTTTCTCCATCCTTCATTTTGAACGTATCAAATGCATGTAAGACGGACTGTAGTTTATTTTCTTTAACTTGTTCTGACCCTTCACAAACACTTGCAAGAGTCTCCCACATATCCTTAGCAGTTTTACATCTTTTAACCTTTTCTATCCAATCTTTGCTTAAAGTTTCGATGATTTCAGTTCTTGCAACTTGATCCAAATTGTGAATCTTCCTTTCGTCGTTTGTCAATTCAGCACTTTTCTTTTCTTGTTGACTTCTTGTAGAAGAAGATTCAGCTCCAGTACTAACAACTCCATGGTAGAATTTTATTGGACCTTCCTCAAGAACCTCTTCCATGCGATCATGAATGGCCTTCAAATGATTCTCCATTCTGAATTTCCAATAATCATATTCTTCGATAGAGAACTCTGGCAAACTCCTGGATTTCTTACTTTTAACAGAAGACATTGTAATACAAGATGCTAAAAGACAACTTATCAGAAATGTTAGTGACTCAATGATAAGAAATCAGATTTCAACACGAACTCAGAAATTTCAAGACCACAAATCTTCTATCAGAACAGCTTAACACTGCTCTGATACCACTTGTTGGGTCCCTTTAGAAAGAGTTAATCACAAAAACAGGATGCCCTCTAGTGATAATCTAGAAGGGGGGGGGGGGGATGAATAGATTATCAAAAACTTTTTCGAGCTTAGATAATCTATCAACTCCAAAAACAGATTAACAGCGGAAACAGTTGTTGATTAAACTCAATTCAGATAGGATCTAAAGCTTATCAGATATTTAATTTTGTGATCAAGAAACAATCAATGAAAACAAGTAAACAATCAATAAGAAGAAACAACACAGGATTTATAGTGGTTCGGATCAAACGATCCTACGTCCACTCTCCTTCTTCAAATTTGAAGAAGGGTCTTCACTTACTTACTTTCTTTTTCTTGCTGACTTACTTACAATGATGAATCTTCAGCCTTACAATGAATCTTCCTAATTTCTGAATATCTATGGCTTGAAGATCTAATGAAAAAGTGTTCTATAAACACTAAGAACTGGAAACGTACAAAACATTCGTGAATGTGTATAATTTCTGTTGCTTGTGAATACAAAGTATAATGATGAGTGCTAAGTGTCAAAAGTTAATTCTAAAATAATTTATATCCCTATTTATAGAGATCTTCTCCTGGTAGTTGTAACTTCCTTGAATTCAGTTTTGATCAGTTATAACAATATAACTGAATTCTGTAACTTCTTCTTGAGTTGTTGAAACTGCTTCTTGAATCTTCGTATAATATTTCTCTAACACCTCATCGTCTGATGTTTACTTCACCTCGTCCTCATCTTCTTTCCTGTCTAGGTGTTTAGTCTTGTACTTCAACTATCTTCTGTGTTGTCCTTGTTTGATATCTTGACCTCATCTGATATTTTCTCATTATCTGGAAATCGTCCTTGTCTGACATCTTGTCCTCGTCTGATATTCTATACTTAGTTTTATTTATAAAGAAATACTTCAGCTGTCTATACAAGATGCTCAGCTGATCATCCTATTTTACATTTTTAACACATCAAAACTAAATACACTTTTCCTTTTCCTAACAATTTTTGGCATTCTAATGGTAACTACTAATCTTTTTGCATGGTTTGTATTACAACAACAGAAAATAAAAAACTAAAAAAAATTAATGTTTTGATTTTTGGCATTCTTATGGTAACTAACTACTAATCTTAATAATTGGAGAATCAAACCGCTGATCGACATTTTTAGGTAGGTCTCGCACAAGAATTTATCATATGTGAATATTGTGCGAATTTGTCATATATAAGTAGAAGAAATTTTGTGTGAGTGATACTTTTACATATTTATATAATATTTTTTAAATATTAGTATTATAAATCATGTTTCATATATAAGACTGGTTTACACAAGTTTTATGATATGAATATTGAGGTTAAGTTAGAAACATAGGAGGAGAGTGGTTTCCTCACTACCATTGGAGAAATTCGCCATATTTAGACCAATTATCAAGAAACACTGCAAATTCAATCTTAAGAGGCGGCAGGAAAAAAACAAGGGAAGGGAAGGGAAAGGAAAGAGAGAGAAGAAGGTGGTGAGAAAAATGGACGTGTACGATACCGATGGCCTCTCGTGGGCGGATCAATGGGACCCGGAACCTCTGCCATCGGAAACCTCCGACAAAAAGAAAGACGGTGTTGATAAGAGCAAGAAGAAACTCAGCCTCAAATGGATGAAGATCTTCTCCAAGAAATCTAAGAATAATGACAACAACAAGTCTTAGATTCTCATTGCATGCCATTCTCTTTTCCTACTTCTTCTTTTGATACACTTGCATCTCTCTTTTTTAACTTGCATCCGACGTGCTATTTTTGCAGGTTTTTTCGTACATTTATTAAAATTTGAATTTTTTTAAATATCCTGAAAATCTGCAAAAGCACGTTAATATCTCATGTAAGATTTTCCGTTTTTGTCTCATGTACTTTTCATGATTTTTACTTTTGTTTCTTTTAATCGAATTAAGTTTTCATATTATTGTTTTTTTCTTTATCTTCATTTCTCACATTATGTAATTACATGGTGCATGTTTTCAAAGTGTTCAACTTCAATAAGCAAAGATTGATATCATAGTTGTTCCGGAAAATATGATTTGAATTTAAGCGAGATTCATCTGGAAATGAGAAATTACACGTAAATTTGTTGCATTACTTGCCTCCTCTTCAGCATTGTATGAGGATTATTATTTAAAGTTTATGAAAATCGATCGATATGCTACATCATTCATACATGTTTATGTTGATCATAACATCATTATTCTTAGCCCCATTTGATAAGGGAGAAAAGACAGATATAAAAGATTTACAGTGTTTGGTATGTAAGAAAAGCTATATCTGCAGCCAAATTTATTCTTAATTACATTTTCTCGATCATCTTTGCTATCCTATAATTTCTTACAATTTCAACGTAGCACCTCAGAAACCATATCCCACCATTTGGATTTCTTTTATTGACTCTAACTGTGATAATAAAAAAAATAAAAAAAAAACACTAAAATTACTCCTTAACCCTTAAACACTTCTCCTTTTTGTAAATTTATTCTCCATCGCCATCATCTCTTCTTCTACCCGTTCATAATTTTGTAAGAAATCAAAATTAAATCCAAAATTTTGATTTAATCAAAAACAAAATCAAAATAATTTTAGCAATCAAAATTAAAATTACCAACGACAAAAAAAGAAACAGGGACGACACGAATTAATTGGAGTAACAATTCGAGTCTGGTGGAACTTTCTTTCGAAAAGAGCAACAGTGAGAATGCGCAGATAATGTATCCCTAAATGCACATTATCCCCAATTTTTGCTTTCAATACTGATTTTGTTTTGGAAATCGTTTTTTAATATTTAATTAGGTAAATACTAATATCAGCTCCCCTTGTTCGAGTAAGGTAAATATTGATTATGTTTAATTTTTCTTAAATTGAAAATTTGTAGAATTAATTGAGTTTTATAATGTTTAATTTGTTTTTTTTTTTTTTTTGTATTGATTTATTAAATATGGAGAAAATTGAAATAGTATTGAAGGGTAAAATACTATTTTTTATGTTTTCTTATGTATTATATTTTCTACCAAACAAATTATTGAAATTTATATCATTTTAACTCTATCTTACCAAACTACGATATTAAATACCTTTTCTCGCCTTATCTTGGAGATCCTATCATATTTTTTTCTCACTTATTCTCATCACTTTTTCCACTATATTTTTTTCTCTCCTATCAAACGTTGCCTTAGTTTATGAAGGAATTAATGATATTTCCTATGATAATTTTGATGTTCTACTTTGTATTTTACATGACTAAAAAATATATAAATGGACTCATGTATATATTATTATCATTCATTTACCCTTATTTTTACTCAAATATCTTATTTTTTGTTCACTTTTCGTCACATCATTTGTACTATATCTATATTATACTATTACTTACTTGGGGTTTTCTTAGGTCAATTAGGGTGTCGCCCTAACTATCAATAGTCATAGTCTAAAATCGTGCCACGTGTCATCGCACTCCATCGCACTGACCAGAAACCTGTTGCACTAATTTATTATATTTAATTTTTTTAAGTGTATTTTATTAATTACTAATTTACCCTTATTTAAATAATATACAGAATTAATTAGTGATAATTAAAAAACGTATAATTACATGAGAATTAAAATCTATACATCTTCATTTTCAATGTTTCTCCTTCAAGAGCCACCGTGAACGGTGTCACCGCCACTGGCCTATCGAATAATGTCCTTCGCCCGGTAAAATTAATTCCCACCTTTGCCCTACCAAAAGTCCTCGTTGCCATTATAGTTAAGTTTATTCCTTCTACGGTCGTCTTCCAGCGATGGAGAGCAGGTGCTACGCGACGTGCACAAATGAGGCGGCGCTTCAGAAATTGGATATCCGCTGGTGATGGTGAGAGATTGTAGGGGTCACGGGATCGACGGTGATGTGCATTAATAATATATAATTCTTCAACATGATATTATTTTATATTACCAAACAACATATATCAATTTAAAATTCTATATGTTCTTTGTTAAAAAATATTTAGAAATGTAATATTCAATTTACTCTTCTATCACAGACCCTTGATAGTATATCTATTTAAACGCATTTTTATATTTGAGTCACTATTTTAATTTTTTTAAAGTTTAGAAAACCAAGAAGCACACTGTCAATAATCAAATGAATTGTAATTGATTTTTCTTCTTCCTCCAAATATTTCTGAACATGATGGTTCTTTTGAGTTTAAAAAAAAAAATTATTATGACAAGTTATTGTTTTTGTTTGATTCTTTTAGATAAATTTGAAGGTTTGATGAGTTTTATATGTTATATATATATATATATATATATATATATATATATATATGTGTGTGTGTGTGTGTGTGTGTGATCGTAGCTAGTGATAGAAGTTGACCCATAGTTTAGGTTGATTGGGTTTTTTGGTGGGGAGGTTTACATACCTATCTCATTATTTTAGCTTTTATTTTTTATTATTGGGATTTTCAGTTAATCATCTTTAATTTTATAAAAGGTTATAATCATTCATTATTCGTTGTTCTATTTTACTGAATTGTTGTGTTGCACTTATTCTTTTAGAGTGTTCGGATATATATTGTCTGTAGTGTCTTGTTTGTAGAACTCACTTGTCTTTCTGAATTATATTGGTTTTAGACTTCCGTCACGAGATTTTAAACATTGTACAGAGATTATAACTTAGAATGAAACACACACATGAGAACTGGGTTGAATTGGACAAAGCATATATTGACAGGCCTGAGAACAATTATACACTATTAACTATATATAATTAATATTTTTCAGTAAAAGTAATTAATTGTTCACGAAAAAGTTTAAAAACGTGTTTGAATTCACATACACTATTAACTATATATAATTAATATTTTTCAGTAAAAGTAATTAATTGTTTACAAAAAAGTTTAAAAATGTGTTTGAATTCACATGCTCGTTGCTATGATTAACATAAAAAAAATATGGATAAAATATAAATAAAGACTTTAAAATATTAGAAGGATAAAACATAAATAAAGACTTTAAAATATTAGAAAATAAAATAACAAATTGTATGACGTTTATAACAAAATACGTAATGTTTTGAGCAACATTATAGCGATGTGGGCATCGTTATGACCACTAATATATGAAAATTATTGATTTGTCAACCTTGCAATGATCCAAAATTGTTAAAACACAATAAATGAATGTGTAAAGTTAATTACGAGCTTGCAATCACAAAAAATATATCAAAACGACATTTCATATCGTTACCACAAAAGTTATGGTCAACTGCAACTATAATAAGAAATAAAGATCAATCATTGACTCAACAAATCCAACATCCACTACTTAGGGTGGCTCATCATCATTTTTCAGGCATGCGATAAAATTTCCTAAATCACCTAGTGTTTGCGCAATGCTAATTTGGTGTGGTTCTTGTTTTATTGTATAACTCAAAATTGTATTGAATATTTTTATTAAATAATATTATTAATATATTTTAATAAAATGATTAATACTCCCTATATCCCATATTAATTTCACACTTTCCTTTTTTGTTTATCCCACATTAATTTTCACATTCCTAAAAAAACAAACCTCTTCCTAAACTTCACCCTTACAATATTCACATATTTACACAAAATCTTAAAAAGGAAACTCCTTCTTAAACTTCACTCTCAATCCAACCATTTTTTTCTTTAATAATAAAAGTGTAACCTGCAAAAAGAATAATAAAAGTATACAAAATTTTCTCTCAATATTCCACTCATCACACTTTTTTTTTTAAAAAAATGTGTGCCCTTATTAATTTGGAGTATAATTTAAAATTACATATAAAAAAAATAATATTTTATGGTAATTTACAATATCCATTTTTCATTCGCATTGGGTGATTATTGGAAGTAATAAAAATACAATCAACAATCTTTGCAATGAATGTTCTAGATGATTTATTGGGTGAAGTATACTAAAAGTCATGCATAGTCAAATTTTATCAACCATTCAATAATTTCACGGTGAAACGTTAACATCCATTTCATCTTTAAATTATCTTTCTCTCTACTCATTATATAAATATGTGGTGATCAGTGAATTTGCATGAAATTTTATTAATTCATAGATTAGATATTTATAAGAGATTTTTTTACATTGAAATGGATTGAAAGGAGAGATACTACACTAAAATGACGATGATCGTGAATGAGTTACAAAACATGTTGTCAAAAAAAAATGTTATATTCAACTAGCTCTGTGACTTTTCAAGTCTACCATCTTAATATTTTTATTATTCGATGTTCTTGACATTTCTCTAGATCTGGTTGACATGGTATTATTTTTTACCATTGATAAGGTGTGTGACTTTTCAAGTCTACCATCTTAATATTTTTATTATTCGATGTTCAGTGACATGCTTATATGTATTAATGGCGATTGCCTATTCCCAGTCAAAATTATTTTTAAGTTAATCTCTAAATTCATTGATTATTATTATAAAATATGTCTACTAGGATAAAATTATTTATTCTACCCTATCTGGTTAAAAAAAAAAATCCCACAGAAATTTATAGAGGGCAGTGTAATTGCAAGTCAGACTATTAAATCATGATTTTAAACACATTAATTGTTCAATAGTTCTCTTGTAAAAAAAAAAATTGTTCAATAGTTTTGCAATTTTGAGCAAAAACTAAAAGTATGACGAAATAAAAAATTCAAAATTTGTATTCAAACATGGTGCAAATCCTACAGAATTTTGTAAAATTACTGACCACACACACTAATTCTTGCTCAATTGTAGAACTAATTAAACTCTTGTTCTTGATTTTAGTTTGATTGAGAGATCAACATTGAATTGTGAATTTTCTGGAAGTTAGTTTCAAAGAATGAAAATTTTCACAGAATGGAAATTTTCATAGAATGGTGGAGCAGAAGTTGAAGACAATGGTGTAGACAGAAGTTAGTTTCACAGAATGGAACGTGTAAGGAGATGATTTTCAATGGAGAAGACGATGGTATAACATGAAGTTAATTTCAATGGAGAAAACGATGATGTAGCAGAAAGATGATTTTCATTTTAAAAATCAAATTATTAAATTAAATTATGGTGGAGCAGAAAGTTGAAGACAATGGTGTAAACAGAAGTTAGTTTCACAGAATGGAACGTGTAAGGAGATGATTTTCAATGGAGAAGACGATGGTGTAACAGGAAGTTAATTTCAATGGAGAAAACGATGATGTAGCAGAAAGATGATTTTCATTTTAAAAATCAAATTATTAAATTAAATTATAAAATAGGGTGGAACGTGGAACGTGTGTGAGAGATATTCTCATTTTTTTTAAAAAAAATTAAATTAAATCATAAAAGTGCGACAGGGTGACAGTTATTGCGACATAAAACGATGACTAGTGCGACGCTTAGTGCAACAGGTAGTAGGTCATCAATTTTAAACCATTAGATTTTAGATCTGATGACTCATAAAACCTGACTAATGTTAGGTAGGGCGACACCCTGACTGACCTAAGAAAGCCCCTACTTACTTTAATTTTTGTGCATAAAAAAAACGAAAAACAAATAACAAGATGGAAAGAATAGTAACTTATGTTGAAACGATCATTTTGACAAAATATATAACTTAATAAAGAAAGGGGAGACTATGTTTTAATAAAAACTAATATTTGCATATTTTAATGCACACACGTTGGCTGAAAGGCTCATCTTGTTCATATTCAAAAGTCAATTCCAATACTCGTATATAATCAAAAGTAAGTTAGCATATACTCCACCAACACTACAAAAAAACCGTGAAATACCGACGGACCAAATTCCGTCACAAATACCGATAAAATACCGACAAAATACCGTTGGAATTTCAAATTTCAGATTTACCTACAAAATTTTGATTTTTTTATAAACAGTGTTTTCCGACTAATATTCGTTGGTAATTACCGACGGAATAAGTTCATCGGTAATTACTGACAGAATACCGACGAATATCCATCGGTATTTACCGACGAATTAATTTTTCGTCGGTATTTTGCGGCGAGAAAAATACTGACGGATGACCAGTCTTACCGACGGAAATCCGTCGGTAAGTCCGTCGGTAAATGACTATTTTTTTTTGTAGTGCAAGGTATGCTAACACTGTGTGTTTCAATAATTTCTTTTTCTTCACCATTCAACCATCACCTAATTTTTTTACATTCGATTGATTTTATACTAATAAACAATCATTTAATTTATAAATGAACAACACAATACCACAAAATACCCTTAGGCCTCATTTGGTTGCCATTATAGATAATACCTGAATTATAATACTTATATTTGTAATACCAATCTATTTGTCAATATTTTGTTTGATTTTAGAAAATTCAATTAAATAATTAATGATTAGCTATCAATATTATGTTTGGTATGAAGTTTTATAACTAGTATTAATTTATTTTAGACCAATTTATCCTTATAATAAAAAAAATAAAAAGAGAAGGGTGTTTTAGTATTTTAAAATTTAATACATGTTGGACAAATAATAAGTATTACAAATACCTGATAAGACTTGAAATCTATAATTCCATATAATCAGTATTATTTAAAACGGGTCCATGCTTAATAACGGACTGCAAGTATAAACTATACAACAAACCAAACAAGTGATAAAATAGTATTAGGGATCAATAAACTCCTAATAAAGGAAACCAAACAAGACTTTACTTTATCAGTTTTATCTACATTATTTATTTAAAACCCATCAAAACCAAAAGAACATATTTTATTTGCCCGTGGATGGAAAGAGTAAATCTCTACCAATATTTGGTGTGCGTACACTGCACACATTAAATTAATATATACACGCATGCCTTTTGTAATATCTTCTCTTTTCTTTGACTTTCTATCTGTCTCCTCCATCATAAAATTAAATATAACCATATTTTGACACACATTAAAACAAAACCATATTTAATAATCTAAAAGTTATGTCAAAACTTAAAATGAACCTCACACACATACCAGTTTATGGAAGGACTGTGTTGATCGCTTGTCAAGAAAACATTAAATGAAATTCATATCTATAGTATGAAACTGAAGTGTATTGGAAGAAGATGGAAGAAGTACCCAAAAAAGAAAGTGTGTCGGCTTAAGCTTAACTTGGTTCCGGAGGCAATACTTTCAAATTACGCATCCACTCGCAGAAGCTAGGATCATCAAACTGAAGAAAACTACTTTTCAGCTTTGTTCGTTGATCTGCACTCAAGCTCCGAAGCTGAGGGAATCTTGCTTCCTGCAATCACACACAATTATTTCACATTGACAACTGGAAAATATAGCATAAACAAACCATACAAGAAGAATCATCAAGAATACCTGTTCGTAAGGTGGATCTTTATGGGCTGGTATCAAGCGGGAGACAAAATATCGAGCCTGAGAGCTCCCCTCCTATTACAATTACAATTACAAATAAACACAAGTGATCAGAATATTCTTGACTAATAATATGAGGAACACATCAACAGCATTTTCACAACTTTCTATTATCACCTTAAATGCAAGAATTCTAGGAGCTGGAAACCGCAGCTCAGTGAGCTCTTCAGCCAAGGTCCTGCAAGCTGCCAAAGCTGCTGCACTCTTTCCTTCCTCGGCAGCAAGTTCACCACCCTGAACAATTAAAAAATGTGTCAATGTTTTGAACACCAAAATAACTTGCATAGCAAACCAATCACTCTGCTACTTAGTATCTGTTCCTTTTCCTTCCTCCATTTCGGGGTCACGCAGATTAAATGGAAACATGAAACTATTCATTAATACACTCTGTAAAATCCCAAGTTTCAGCTAATATAACTAGTACCAAATTCACAGAATTACCCCAAAATCCATAGGATGTACCTCATGCACTGCCATACCAGCTCTAATCAGCTTTAGACACAAATAGACATGTGATTTTCTGTCCAGAAACAAAAAATTCTCACATTTTTATGCTCATCATGTCTCAAGGTATCTGATACAATGTAAGCAAAAAAATAAAACTATATAATCAAAATGGTTAGGTAGGAAATTTGAACCGTCTTTGGTTAAGTCGGAAAAACACCATGATGTAATGCTAGCATATTGCCTAAGAGACAGCAAAATCCACCAATATGGATTAGTACAACAGCTTGATTAGTATTTCTTTAAGGTGTCCATTAGCCAGGTTTGAATGGCAGAAGTAATGTTATTGCAGTGCTAAATAAGTATAAGCTCACTGCCAAAGACCTATTACTTGCATCCCAGTGATATAATACAGCATAAATGTGATTGGATTAGTTCATCAATGCAGTAATATAAATTATTCTCCAATCAACTCTAAGCAAAACTCCAAAAATGTATGAATTGGAACAAGTGGACTGCTGATTTCGGACAGATCAAATGATTTTGAAAATTAATGAAAAATAGGGCCTGATGCCAAATAGATATTTAGGAAAGGTGTTGCTCCCCATAAGGATATTGACCTTGTTCAACAAATAATAAATTCTTTATTAAAAAACTGCCTTGCTGAGACTTACTGAGCTTAAAATTGTAGCATAGGAATATGAAGACAACATCAAAGAGCATGATAAAATAAAGATATTAACAATGTAAAGAATATCATGAAAAGAAACAGTGAATAAGTGCCCAAGCAATTGTCAGAGGTTTCGTTAGTTGGGTAGTATTACCATATAAATTAAATGACAAATATACATTGTCTGGAATTAACATACCAGCCAAATGAAGACATCGGTTCCATGATCAAGAACAACTGCAGCATCAGATTGCATAGCAAGGTCATAAGCTGGCAGTTCCTCAAAAGTCCCACCTTCTCGATGCATTAGACAGCGAGGTGCCAACATGCGGAGGGATAAGTCAAAGGATGCATTGAGGAATATAGACAGCAATACAGATCTCTCATCTTCATGACCAAGTATACTTCCCAGAAGAGGGCCTCTTCTAAGATGGAATAAAAGCTCAGGCAATAATGAGAGTTCTTTAGGGAATCGATAGAGCTTAGACTTTGGTACCTGGGAACCAAACTTAATTGCAATATCTTTAATTCTTTCGTCAAGTGTTAATCTCATATCAAGTGCATCATTGAGGGTTTTGGCTTGCAAAAGCGTCCTTTTACCAATAAGAATTGCAGCCACTTCATCCTGAACACTCTCTAGATAAGCTGAAATACTATCCACAGTAGGAAGTCGAACAGTAATCACTCTTGAGATATCAGCATGATAAATATTTGAATACTGAATTGCAAATTGGAAGTACACAAAATCACTCTTGATATCTGAACGATTCTCCATGGATACTGCAAAACTTTGTGTTTCTTCAACACTCAGCATCTGTATAGCAAGAGCATTATCGTTTTTAAAAGATTCATTGCTATCCATATGCGCCTCCTCACCAGGGCCCACCACTTGACTGACAAAAATATTATCTGAACACCTAATTTCGAGTAAACCATGAGATCCTGCAGCCCTGGCAGACGCCCTCTGCAAATTCACACCAAAGGCTTCCCCAAAATCATCATGCAGAATCAGAACACCTCCAGAAGATTTTGCAAGAGGCTGCAGTAGAGAAACACGTACAGGGCATGTCCCAGCACAAAGTATATCAACCACTGTATTCTGGCGATGAGCCTCGCGACCTAGATTCTCCATCCACTTCAATGCTGTTTTCTCCAAGTGCAGATAGTTTGGATGACCAAGAGAATGAGGAACTGAACCAGGGCCATAGGTACATGGTCCACCAGCACCCACAATTATCCTGCTATTTCCACCAGGTCTTTTAACAACCCCTCTTGACATTTCAGCTGATGGCCCCTGAATTATTGCCAGAGCAACCTCCACTGCAGTACCCAAGCAGCGGTCTCTGGAAACCTCAGGAGAATTCAATTTATATGGCGTCAATGATGACAGTATTGCATGCGCTACAGCAAGAGAAGCATGAATGTTTGACAAATATATCCCTGTCCCATAGATGAATGCTCTTAAGGTTTCCTCACTTGGTGATTTGTCACCAGAAAGAACATCAGCAGATGCCATTGATTCTTCTGAGAAATCATACACTGAAACTGTGCGGCCGTAAAGCACAATTCCAAGCTTAGTTGTTGGGGGCAAGGAATCTATGAACGCATGCAAGGAGCTCTGTAGATGCTGTAGGTGTTGTTCGTCTAAACACTCATCTATTACCAGAACAATTGGGGCTGATATCCTAGATTCAGATACTGGAATAAAACCAGGCCTCTTGTTTCCAGTCTGGACATAGTCAACCAGAGGAGATGATAGTTCAGGCAGATTTCTGAGCTCTTCTTTGCTTGAAGCTATATATTCTCCTTCACTGCCATTCAGATTCCTACATATCACACATTGCCATTGACCTGAACCTAGTAAAATATTGCAGTAGAGATTGGCATAAGCCCCACAATTGTGGCAGCGATGTGGATCACGTTGAATAATCTGAGGTCCAGGTGAAACCTCACCACCTGGAGAAACTAATGCCCCAAATCCTAAACTGGGCACATTGGCTAGCTTCTTTTGTTTCAAGACCTGAGAATATAAGCAATAATATAAAATGTGCATACAGTAGGGAAATATACAACTCACAACCTTTAGATTCAAACAAAAACTCACAGTAAGTTAAGGTATGCATCCATAAAATAGAAGTAGCCAAATAGCAACAAAATCAACAAATAACACCACACTAAGGTATTCTCTGGGGAAAGTATGACTTCTGATAGAGCTTCAACAACCCCAGTTCATCAACTATAAGGTAACTCTCCATGGGATCACACATTTTTTATCAGATTTTTTATTACTTACTTACACACGGGAATGGAGATTCCGTTAAATGGATGAAGAATATATACCTTGTGAGCTGAGAAAAGGACATTGGGATAGCCGGCATCATTGTTCAGCTCCTCTGTAAAATCAGATGCTTGGCGCTGCAATTCAACTGATCCGTTAGAAAAATAGGGAGGTGGAGAAGATGTGGGTAATGAGGAACCGGATGAATAAGCAATGGGCTGAGGAGTTGCAGGAGAAGTTCTAAATGGGACCGCAGCTGGTTGAAGCGGTGATGAAAATACAGGAGGACCAGGGGGGGTGCTCATATGAGGAACGGGGCTTCCAGCTCGGATTCCGTTCGCTGGAGATGGTAAATTTGGGGTCTTAATTGATGGAGAAGGCATTTGATTTGATTGAACTATTACTGGAGGAGGAGGAAATACTGGTCTTGAGGCTGATGAAGACGGCGAGTGCAAAAGAAAAGAGGGAGTTCCCAATCCCAATTTCGCATCTGAATTTGATGGAGAAAGCAAATATAAGCATTATGCATAAGTCAAAGCATAATAAGTATATTGGTTAAAATCATGAAAGTCCTAGTCTAACAATCCAACAGGGACACAATATACACCACTACTCTAGGTTGTCAAAAAGTTGGGAACAAAAATTATAGAATTTGAAAGCAGTTCAGGATAAATACTTTGTCGTTTGTAGCATAGAACCTTTATTATGTGTTATCTTCTTGGATCAATTACCTGCTCTTCCAAAAAAAGTACTTAATCTTCCCAAAAAATTTAAGTACTTATGTGCCATTTTGGACATTTTGCAAAAGCCCATTATAGTCTCAAATTATATGGGGGTGTATTTAGTGTAAAACTAAGGATGTGAAAAACTCAGGTATCTCTATAACAATCAACAGTCATTAACCAATCAGCATAGCTAGCTACAATTTCAAGACTGTTTCTGTTTCAAAGATGTGGGATTCCATGTTAATGTCTTAATAGAATCGTAAATCGCTAACTAGGCATCCAACACAAGAAAGATTCACAAGCTATGCCTATGCATGCATCTTGAAAGCTAAAAGAGTATTATCCTACAACTAAAACTTTATGCAGTATGAAACAATAAGCATTATTGAGAAAATTAAATCACAGGATTTAATTGATGCGATAATCCAGAAACTCTGTAATCCTTGAAGGGCTTTAACTAGAGTTATCAGTACAAGGATGCCGCATAGAAAAGGTACATCAAAAATTGCAAAAAAAAAAAAAAGAAATATATATATTGCATATATATATATATATGTATATATATATATATATGTATATATATATATATGTATATATACACACACACACTAGATCATCCATTACTTGGAAATAACTACTAGCAAACAACAATAAACATAGAGATTTCAGATTGAGAATAATTATGCAAACACTGTGAAGACCAAAATACCCACCAACAGGATGCAAAGCAAGACGAGATACTATGGGAAAACTGTGATGAAGTATGAGGGAATGAGAAAATGGGCAGATTCAGAAGAGGATGGGTTCATAACAAAATTGAGCTGTTCTTCAATGCCCCTAAAAAACAGTGATTACAATAACTGATCTAAATAACCACCAAAACATGAATAGAGAAAATTCGAGCCTCTCGTTCAACACTTGTTTAACACCACAATAACCAACAATTGGACTGATTACTTTCAGACGCCATAAGCCCATTTAATTTTCAAACCACAGAAACACAATCCCAAGAAACTCACCAGTAGAGAGAGGCTGAGAAGAGAGAGCCGGTGGATGCTCCGATTCCGTGAGCATAGATTGAGAGGTGTGGGCGGATGGCTGAGAGACGAAGCTTCGCTATACCGGTAAACACAAAATCAACGAACGATCGTTCGGTCGAAGTTGAAGCCAAAAAGGAGACATTTTAGAGAGATTTCTTGTGATTTTCTCGAGAAGAATTTTAGGGCTCAATTTTTTCTTTTAGATCTTGAATTTTGGAATATATCAAATTAAGATTTAATTTTGTTTTTATTTTATTTAAATATATTTTTTTATTCTTTTTATCTTAATTCAAGGCTCAATTAATTTATGTTTACTTCAATTTATTTATAATAAATTAAACTTCCTTTACTTTGATGATGGATAAGATTTGATAATAATTATTTATTTAATATTATCACTTATTTACTTTGACTGAATTTTTATTTTATTTTATCTAGTGTTGTTAAAACTGGACCGGATCAGTCGGTTCAACCGGGAACCGATCACGACACCGGTCCAACAACACCATAAAAACGATTAAAATCGGCCAGAACCGGTCAAACTCATTATTGGTTCAATATGGGCTCATCAAACCTTTTTTTTTTAATTATTAAACTTATATGTGAAATTATTTTGTGCTCACAAATGAATTGGAAACTAACACTCATTTTATAACCTAATAACTAGGTGTATTATTCCTCTCCACTCGATGTAAACTTGTAGTGGGTGAGAGTGAGAAACTATTCCTCATTTTATATCTCAATAATTGTGTTCAGTTTTCATTCCCACGATGTGGGATAAGACTTATAGTGAATGAGAGTGAGAAACTACTTCTTATTTTATGTCCCCCAGTAACTTTGTTTATTTTTTCTTCCCACTCAATGTAGGATAAAACTAGTGTGCTCATTGATCAAAATTCATGTAAAAATTTTATTTTGCATACTAAATTGCATTACTTTACAAATCCTCACAAAAATAAATAATAATAATAATAATATTATAATAATAATAATAGGAAAAAAAACTCTTGCCAAACTCATTTCTAATATCTAATTTATGACTAATAAATTGTAAAAAGAAGAGTGAAATGTGTCTTTTTATTTAGTTGATTTTTATTATTTTGGGTCGTCTATTATTTTATTGTGTTTATTTCAATATGATTATGATAAGTTATAATTGTAATTTTTTTATAAGTACATATTTTTTAATGTAATATAGGAAAATAAAATATGAAAAAAATAGGCAGGAATTAATTTTAATGGTTGGATCGCCGATCTAACCGGTCCGACCGGTTGAACCGTGAACCGGTGTCTAATCCGATTTGGTCACCGGTTCGGTTATGAAAATACTGATTTTATCCCACGACCCAGGAATAACCCGGATTTTTCGAATTTTTTCAAATTTCAGAAATATAAAATCTCACTAAAATAAATGAGCTAAATAAATGAGATAAGTTATTAGAATTTGGGATATGATGTGTAATTACTAACTTACCCTCTATATAATAACAAATCATAGATATATTTATATTTAAAATTCAAATTTTATATTTTCGTCTATATTATCAAATCAAAAATATTTTTGAATTTGAAATTTAAATTTTTTATTTTTGTCTATATTATTATCATATACATATTATTATTAAATACAAATTAAATATGTAGATAAGAATTTAATTCTTCAGATGTTCTGCAAATTTCCTTTATGCTCGAGTTCACCGACGTTCTTTGTATTTTGGTATCATTTTCTCCCATAATATCATTATTATTTATTATTACTGCTGTAAAAAAAATTCTCGCAATAGATCTAAGTTTGGAAATAAATTTTCTCGCGTTCTCTGTTCTTTATTCTCTTCATCACCATCATCATGAAATATGGGGATTCGACCTCATCCTCACTTTCATCACTTGATAAATTTACAACAAGTATGTCTTCCTCAACAACAATATTAATCTGTTCTGGGTTGTAATGGTATGTTAATTTTTATATTTAAAAACAAAAAATTAAACTACAAATAATAAAGAATACTCTTATTAAAGCTTCCCATGTACCATTTGAAGCATGTACAACTTTGGTCAATTGTTGCCACATAAATCCTGGAAAACTTATCAAGTAACAAAATGTATGAAATCTTTTCTTTAGAAATTTTATTTGTTTTTTGACATCGTTAACGTCAAATTCAAAACTAATTTTGTTGCTTAGGCGCGTTGTAATGAGTTCAATTGTGACAGGATTGTACATGTCGCCATACAACCACTCTCCTCTGTTAACATATATTGACAAAATATGAACTAATTTTAGAGTGATAAACTCTGACCAGAAATACATATAAAAAAAGTGATACTATTCATTTTTCATTGTGCAATGAAATGTGTAAGCACATTAATTTTGTGCTCAATTAAATGGCGGCACGTGGAAAATAAATATTAATATCAAATAAAATTAATTATTTATATTTTGGAAATTTAATTAAATTAATTCTCAAATTAAATAATTTATTAATATTTAATACACACGTAAAAGTCGAAATTAAATCCCACGAATATTTAAATATTCGTAACTTGGTGACAAAGTATTTAACTTACCATATAACGTATAAAATCTCATTAACATGGAAAGTTAAATCAAGTATGTCCTACATGAAAACAAAACAAATCAAATCAAATCAGGCCAAGTGTGATGGGCTTCCAAGCCCAGCCCATTAAATCAATCTCAGCCTACAACTATAAATAGGGGTCTTCATTCACTCATTTGACACACAATTTCAGACTCAATTCCAGAGCTCAGAGCAGACTTCAGACATTCTTGAAGATTCAAAGGCGTTCTTCGCGGCTCCAAAAGCGTTCTTCAAGCAAGTAAACCGGGAACAGCGTCCGATCCGAGATCAAGGTGTTCAACCCCTCCGATCAGACGTTTCTCCTTGAAGATTCAAAGGCATTCATCACAGCCCCTTGAAGATTCAAAGGCGTTCATCTGGCCTTCAAGAGCGTTTTTCCGGAAAGTCACCGTAAATAGCGTTTAATCTAAGATAAGGCTTTTAAGCCCTTGGATTAACGTTATAAATCCGCAAATTCAACCTCAGATGAGATCAACCTGAAGATTTCGCCACCAAATCCACCAAATCATCCAAGTCAACACAAACTTTGAAGAGAAGAATCAGAGGATCAAATCTAGAGCTAGAGTCCGCTAAATTTTATCGGTTCAATCCGATTAAATTAAATTGTAAAATCTTTTCGTGTTTTTATAAACTAATTATACAAAATTTATTGTTACAAATTTGGCACGCTCAGTGGGACCAATCTACCTCTCATCTCTTCTCTTCCTTCAAGAAAGTTGAAGATCATCAGAATGGGTCCTCGCAAGCTCTACCTGATTGGGGTCGGCTCATCAAATACTTCTGATGTCAATGCCATCATACGAAGTATGTCAAGAAGGTCACAAACTCAGACCTCTTCAGGAGCAAACCTATCAATCAACACTGCTGCACGCAAGTCATCCTACATTGCTGAAGGCAAGGAAGACAATTCTTCATGCTCTACTCCCGACTCTTCGTCAGACTCTTCATAAACCTCGAGCATAGCTCCGGTCATGATAACGAATGCCTTAACCGTCGAGGAACAGCTTACCAGCTTGACTAGAGCCATAGAGGGACTCACACGTCATGTTCAAGAACAAGACTCCCGAATTTCCAGCTTGATGGATAAGGTGGAAAACGATGAGGCAAATACCGCTAAGGGAAAGCAAGTTGAGGGGTACAATGACGAAGAACCTCAACCAAACATCATGCAACTGAAACTGAGCCAACTACAAGGAGTTGTAGATTTCAGCCGATGGAGGAATCCACGTGGAGCAACTTAAGGAGCTCATACGGGAAACAATGAAGGACAAGTTATACGATGGTTCTAAGTCATCCTTCACTTATGTCAAGCCATACACGAAGAGAAATGATGGTTTGAAGATGCCAGCTGGCTACCAACCTCCAAAATTCCAACAATTTGATGGCAAGGGAAATCTGAAGCAGCACGTGGCCCATTTCGTTGAAACGTGCAACAATGCTTGAACTTATGGAGATCACCTGGCCAAGCAGTTCGTCCGCTCCTTGAAAGGAAATGCCTTCGACTGGTACATAGATATGGAAGCTAACTCCATTGATAGCTGGGATCAGATGGAGCAGGAATGTCTAAATCGCTTCTACAGCACAAAGAGAACAGTCAGCATGATTGAGTTGACTAACACTCGCCAGTGAAAAGAGGAACCGATGATCGATTACATTAATCGATGGAGGAATCTAAGCTTGAACTGCAAAGATAGGTTGTCGGAAACTTCTGCAATTGAGATGTGCATCCAAGGAATGCAATGGGGCCTTCGATATATTCTTCAAGGAATCTGACCTAGAACCTTCGAAGAACCGGTAACAAGAGCTCATGACATGGAGCTAAGCATGATTGGAAATGGAGTCGAAGCACTACTGAGTTCAAAGCATCACGATAAGACTTATATTAAGCCTTCAACTAAAAATACATAATAGACATGCCTCACGATAAGGGGCAAAGGGGGTTGACTCTGAAGGACATGCAACAAAAACAATATCCATTCTCGGACTCTGATGTCTCGGGGATATGTGATGAGTTGCTCGATACAAAGCTAATTGAGTTACCTAGGATGAAACGACCAGAGGAAGTTGGACGCACCAAGGATCTAAAGTACTACAAATACCATCGATTAGTGGGTCACTCAATCCAAGATTGTTTTATCTTCAAGGAAAAGATAATGCAATTGGTTCAAGAAGGGGATATAGTGCTTGAAGAGACTATTTAAAGTCCTCCAAGTAAAAAAATATATATATAGCCCCTTGACAAGAGCATAAAATGTCTATAATGCTCCTTGGTACGAGCCAAAACTATCTAAAAGTCCCTTAAATCAAATCTCCTCAACACGAGACGAAACTGTTTATGACTCTCAAATTAAGTCTTTAAATCAAATCTCCTTGACACGAGACAAACTGTCTATGACTCTCAAATTGAGTCTTTAAATCAAATCTCCTTGACACGAGACGAAACTGTCTATGACTCTTAAATTGAGTCTTTAAATAAAATCTCCTCGATACGAGACGAAACTGTCTATGACTCTCAAATTGAGTCATGTTGCCCCTTGAACTACATTTTGGCTTGATCCTCTTTAAAGAGGTACATAGGCAACTTAGAAATTCTCTAAGTATAGTCATGATTTAATTATTTCGTTTAAGTTCTTACACTTAATAATGAGATATTGAAAAAAAAATTAAGATTTACGTGTTTTATTCACTTCAAGTCACAAATAACCATGAACAAAGCACGAGGGGGCATTTGTAAGCACATTAATTTTTTGCTCAATTAAATGGCGACCGTGGAAAATAAATATTAAAATCAAATAAAATTAATTATTTATATTATGAGAATTTAATTAAATTAATTCTCAAATTAAATAATTTATTAATATTTAATACACACGTAAAAGCCGAAATTAAATCCCACAGATATTTAAATATTCGTAACTTGGTTGTAAAGTATTTAACTTACCATTTAACGTATAAAATCTCGTTAACATGGAAAGTTAAATCAAGTATGCCCTACATGGAAACAAAACAAATCAAATCAAATCAAATCAGGCCTAGTGTGATGGGCTTCCAAGGCCAGCCCATTAAATCAATCTCAGCCTACAACTATAAATAGGGGTCTTTATTCACTCATTTGACACACAATTTCAGACTCAATTCCAGAGCTTAGAGCAGACTTCAGACATTCTTGAAGATTCAAAGGCGTTCTTCGCGGCTCCAAAAGCGTTCTTTAAGCAAGTCAACCGGGAACAACATCCAATCCGAGATTAAGGTGTTCGACCCATCCGATCAGACGTTTCTCCTTGAAGATTCAAAGGCGTTCATCACAGCCCCTTGAAGATTCAAAGGCGTTCATCTGGCCTTCAAGAACGTTAATTCGAAAAGTCACCGTAAATAGCGTTTAATCCAAGATAAGGCTCTTAAGCCCTTGGATTAACGTTATAAATCCACAAATTCAACCTCGGACGAGATCAACCCGAAGATTTTGCCACCAAATCTGTCAAATCATCCAAGTCAACACCGATTTTGAAGAGAAGAATCAAATGATCAAATCTAGAGCTAGAGTCCGCTAAATTTTATCGGTTCAATCCGATTAAATTAAATTGTAAAATCTTTTCGTGTTTTTATAAACTAATTACACGAAATTTGTTGTTAAAAAATGCAATCACTAAAAAATAAAATAAGCTTTAGAAAATAATTTAATAAGCAAGTGTGAAAGTAAGGTAATTTTAAAGGCAACAATATATATATATATATATATATATATATATATATATATATATATATATATATAATCCCTATGTCTTATTTTAGTATATCGATCAAATTTATAGGATCAAATCACGGATTATTAGAGAATGGAGGAATAGACCGGAAATATAGAAATAAGTCTAATTTCATAATCGTTCAGCTCATATTATACGCATGAATAAACTTTCCAAATTAAGACCCGCTATTATTCATTTTACTCACTACAATAACCAAACTCAAAGAATCAGTGTCCAAAATTTTAAAATTCAATTTCATGATCGACATCTTCACCATCCCTATTCAAAATATATGTTTGCAAATATTTCTCTTTTCGGCGCAAAAATACAATACAATACAATTACATAATTACAACTTAATAATCACATGTCTTCGGGCCTCTCTCAAAAGTTGTGGTCAGAGAAGACGTCTTCGACTGAATGCCTTCGCCACATATTTGTAGTTACCGATTACATAGAATGCTTCTATCTCTCGGCAAAGATCGTGTGAGTGTGCAGTTATGCTTCGAATGCTTTGCAATGGAATAGATTGGAATATCAGCAGATTAGAATCTATATTAATGAGGATTGATTGTAGGAGCAAAAAGAAGATAGTATTTAACTCAGTATATTGTTATTAGGTTGAGATTTCTGACTTGCACTAATTAAACTGGTATTGAATTTGTATCCAAAATAAAATAAAATTACTGGTATTAAATTAATGAACAGGGATTGCATTTATTGGGTCTGCATTCAAAATCTGGGTGCATAATTGGGGCAAAGTTGGAACCAAAATCAAATCAGAAGAATTCATTCCATATCAATCTCAGAATTTCTACTTTTCATTGAATTTAGTTGAATTTATCGAAAATAGGGAAGAAGGCGATGAGAAAATGATTCTGAGGGGAAAGGATTTAGAGAATAAAATATTTTACACGTAAATTTGAAGGGAATTTTAGTAAAAATTTTATTTTATGTCAAGATATTGAAGAATGTATTTGAGAAAGTAAATGTGGGACAAAATAAGAAAATTTAATCTCTATTCTCTATTTTATCACACCTAGGGCTGGGTCGGTGCGGTATACTGAAATTCAACACCATACCGTATACCGTACCGAAATTTTTGGTATATCGAATTTCGGTATACCGAAATTTCGGTATGACAAATAACATATATGGTATTGTACCGAACAATCGGTATATCGAATTCAAAATGGTATCGGCATGTACCGTTTCATAACGAAATATTGGTGTACCGAAATTTAAAAAATATCGGTATGTAACTGATTTATACTGAAGTGGATTAAAAATAAAATTAAAAACACACAGAAGTGGATTAAACGAACCATGGTGAGCACTAGTGCTCTACTTCATGTAAATTCTCAAGTTAATCACCAATTCCAAGGAAAAAAATAAGTTAAAAGATGAACAAAGAATTTTAAATTAGTAAATTAAATAGGGTTCAGAATATGAATCTCAGAGGAATTCAATGCCCGTTGGCTGAAACACGAATCTCAGAGGAACAGACAAATTTATTTATGTTGTCTAGCATAAAAAAAAAACCAAAATTCCTATATACAGTCCACTGCTTTAGGATTTTCACAACCAAACAGCGTCGATGAAACTCAAAGAGAGATGAATGGCGGCGACGGATGAAAAACTATTAGATATACCAAAGAGAGATGATTTTATCATACTTCCTGACTTTTTATAAAAAAATTATCAGTCAAAAACTCAAAGAGAGATGAAACAACAAATTAAGAGATTACCTTTTGTGAAGGGAGAGAGAGAGGGAAAACGGTAAGGGCGGCGAGGACGGCGAGAGGGAGTAGCGGCGACGACGACGGTGAGGGGGCGCAGTGGTGGCGAGGGAGAGAGAGAGAGAGAGAGGGTGAGGAGACAGATTCGCTAGGGTTTGTGAATCTGAAATGTAATTCAAATTTCAAGTATATTTGTATATGACCGATGAATATATTATTTTTTGATATAATAATATTTAATTAATTTTAGAAAATATATATTTAATTTCATATTAAAAAAATTGTGTTTATATACGGCATTCGGTATATATCGGCATGTATCGGTATTCGGTTTGTCTAGTATATATTAATATTTCGGTATGTTATCGGTATTTCGGTATACCGATAATTTTACGGTATACCAAAATACCAAAAATTTTAATTTTTTATACCGTTACCGTACCGAAAATTTTCGGTACGGTATCATACCATACCGATATTTTCAGTATATCAAAATTTTTCTTATTTCTAGTGTAAACGTAGCCTTAATAACTGTAGCCTTAATTTATTTCATTTAATACCAATAAATAGCTCCTACCTTAATAATTGTGCAAATAATAAATGTATCGTTTAGTATGAAACGAAAGGAGTACATATTTACTGAAAATAGAAAAATAAATATTTTTTTGTTCACACTCAAACAATTAAAATTATATTGTTGTTTTTTGCCTGCTAAATACAATTCCCTCTTAACCCTAATTAATATTTTGGTGCAATCATGGAAGAATTTTATATAAAGGCCAAATTTTTAGGTTGAGTCTCAATTTAATCCTTGAATTTTGAAGTGTCTTAAATTAAAGAGTTAATTACATATAGGTGCATTTCACTACCTCTAATTACATAGAGGTGCATGCACAGTAAAAAGTATCACAGAGGTGCAAAAATAGGTGCCACAATACCCTTACCCACAAACAAGGGGAAATCAGTGCAGCAGTTGTGATTGTACGTCAAATCACCGTACAATTGCAGTAGAAACTATAGAGATTTAAGATAAATTTTAGATACAAATTCAAAATCAGTATTTCAAATTTTAAATTAAAAAATGAACCAAAACCAGCGAGAAACTTGCGATAAATTGTTTGCAGCAGATTTCAAATTCAACCGAGGATTTTTGAGTTGCGACAATACAAGAAGGTATGAATTACGAATATTATTATGTTGTACATAAATTCACAGATTTTCTCATGAATTTACTGAATTTTGCAGCTTCAAAATTGCAACGAATGGGTCATGACAGGAAGAAAATCGTGTGCATTGATGACAGCAATGAAAGAAAAACGAGAAAGAGGAAGTACATAGATGATAGAGTTGTCGAAAAATGAGGTAAATTACTTGTTCATCATACATGCGAAAAATCTGTTCAAATTTGCTAACCTTCTTCCGTTTTAATGTTGTAGTTTCGCGTAGCATGAAATACATTGACAGACTAACAAAAAAGAAAGGTAATTGTATAAGATATTTTACATTCAATTTTTTTTTTTTTGTTTGTATATATGTTATGCCTTACGTATGCATATTTTGTAAAATTATTGCAGGAAAGAGGGTGGTTAGATATGTCTACAACTCAACAGAAACTGTTAAACAATTTGTGTGTTGACAATTTGAGTGTTGACTAAATTAAGCTGCAATTCATTATGTTTATACATCATACTGAGACATGTTTTTGTTTTAGAATCAGATAGTGACACCGTGATTGTAGAAAGACGACAAAAGAGAAGAACAAAACATAAAAAGGAGAAGCACCACTCATCTAGTTCGAAATCTGAAGGTATACTTTAGATTGAAATTACCTGTAATGAGTTCTTATAATAATTGTTCTAAATTTTTATGCACAAAACTTTGGACAGAAGGACGGGGGCGTAGAAAGATGAAAAAAATTATTGATGATTCCTCATCAGACTGTAATGAAGATACACCAGAAAAAAAAATAAGAGAAGGTGGTTCGTCCACTTAACTGTTTAGGTAATGATGTATTGTCTAATTCTTATAAAATTAAGTATTATGTAGAAACTGCAAATTAAAGAATTTTATACGTTATTGTTAACACAAAAAAATTTGTTTTTAAAATATTTTTAGGTGAAATTACTGTTATCAAGAACAAGACTTATTATAGATCGAATCTACGAACTTCAATTAAGGAAATAAATAGCCTTAAGTTTAGAGATGATCATTTAAAAAGACTGAAATTGATGCCTTTGTGGCTATTGTTTGCATCCATCTACATAAATGATCACGAAAAACTAGGGAAGAGATACTTCAAGTATGAGGATGACATAAGAAATATTCTAATGTGTTTTGATGTTGAGAGTAAAAGTTTCGTCATTGGAGGGGAGCGTATACCTATAGTGAGTAGAGATGCACAACTCATTTTCGGGATTAGTGACGATAGTACATCAATTGAAAGTAAGGAAGAGTAATACGTGGTACCAAAATGGGTAAAGAGATGTTTTAAAAATCAGATTGAGAGTACAGATACCCCGTTTGTCATGTACAAGATCGTAATTTTCTAGAAAATTAAGGCCATTATAGATGGTGAAGCAGCTGAGGATGTAGACGATGTGACTAGGTTGTTACACTGTTACATTATGGCATCATGTCTAGCACCATTCTAAAATGGGTCGTGTTCCTTCCATCTAACTGTGTATCTAGAAGAAATTGAAAAGATATGCAATTATGATTGGAGTACTTATATAGTGGAATTATTAAAAGCCCAGATCTTGTCTAGTAAGAAGATGAAGGTTGGAGGTTGTGCAATTATGCTGGCGGTAAAATATTTTATATTTATTAAATGATTAGAATCTATTACAATAAGATATTTATGTGTTTAATCTAATATTTTTGGTTTGATAGATTTGGTTATGTGCACACACTGATTTGGTTGAAGCAAAGACTGATGCATCATTTCCTAGATTTCTAAACTGGGATATGAATGTAATCAACAAGATTCTCCAGCATGTGAGACTAACGAAAAATGATCATGTAAGTATTTCAAACTAAATGCAAATTTCATTATTATTGTAGCAAATAGTTTGTAATTAACAAAATGTGAGATCATTTTTTAGGTGAACAAAATACTTTTGTAAGTCACGTCAAATGAGAGGCAAATCATGGCAAATCTGTTGACTTATAGTCTTTGACCAAGTGAGCACTGAAGATAAGATAGCAAATAAGGAGGTAAAGAATAACGGAGTTGAATCTGATGGTGACGGAATTGCCTGTGGTCAGTGTTCAAGTGATGATGAGTACGTGGAGGCAACGTGCGACATTATGGATGATGGACTGAGTGGGCTGGTCAATGTGATGATCAGAATGAAGGAGCAGGAAGTCATAAATCAAGAAAAAGTGAATGAGATGGTGGATTCAACATCCAAAATGGCTCAAGAAGAAAATACCTCAAAAAGAGATTCTATGACATCATCCAAAAAAGAGTTTGTTGACAGTACTTCATGGTTGGAAATGGATGGTAAATTTGCTATTGTTGACTCTACTGTTCCATCTTACAGTCTACACCTTACACAGGAATTTGGAGGGATTCAGTCGCCAACTGCTCAAATACAAAATGTTATTGTGGATTTATTTTCAGAAGATGATCACAAGTTTTATGATATTAAGGTAGATGAGGATAAGGAAGAAACAATGCAAAATGATGCAGCTGATGATGAAAAACTAGTTTGCAAAAGGATGAGTGAAGAAATTGAAAGATTGGAGGAGGAGAACAAGAAGATCTTGGAGCATTTTACTGCTGAGATAGCAGAGAGGGACAATTACATTAAGCAACTGCAGATGGAAAATGAAACTTTGAAAAAAAAGTTGGAAGAGGCAGCCACACCCTCGGCTACACAATTGTACGAGAACCCAACCAACTTGGAACATCTGGATGCAGTTGAGAAACTGCACATTGCTCAATAAGAAAATGAGAAACTTGTCAAAGAAAATGCCTACATGGCTAAAAGCCTTGGAAAAATTGTTTCAAATGAAGTGGCAGAAAGAACACCGGAGAATAAAGGTAAGAGTATAGTGACCTATCTGTTAGATCAGGTTCTTAGTTTTGATTAAGTTAAAACATATAGAATAGATGAGCTCATGTAATTAGGATGACCAGCTGAATTTGTATAGATCAGCTGATGTAATACATTTAACTAGTAGACTAATCAGACTAGGTGAGATGTGATTAGTCAGCTTAGGTCGAGAAACTTGAAGGTCATCTGAAGACGGTCTTGAAGAAGTAAGTTGTTTGAGAGTTTAATGAAGAGCTCAAGACGAGGTCAAGACCAGCTGAGTAGAATAAGAAAAGCAGGTTTTCACCAAGTCAAAGACAGACGACTAACTCAAGATTAGATGAAATCAAGAAGTCTTTAAAGATAGGTTTGTTAAGCAGTTACAAGTTTGTTACAATAAACTAACCGTCTTATAGCTTTATAAATAGGACTAAACACAGTTCTTAGGAGAACTTTTGCACTCATTTTCTGAAACACACATTATCAAGAGCACTCACTGTTTTCCAAAAGCATTTTCATAATATTTTTTAAGTGTTTGAAGAACACTTTCTGTAAACATTCAAAATCATAGTCTGCACTGTAAACATAAATCTAATAGATAGATTGATAGTTTGAAGGAGAATCAGAGACGAAGAACGTCTGAAATTGTACTTTGTAATCGACAATAAGTAAGACAGTAAGTGAGAAGGAAGAGCCCCTTCTTCAAGATTGAAGAAGGAGAGTGGATGTAGGATCTTTTGATCTGAACCACTATAAATCACGTGTTCTTTACTTTCTGCATTTAATTTATGTTGATTATCTGTTAATTGGTTAAATCCATTTCAGATTTCTTTAGATCCGGTTTTATACACTGAGTATAAATTTGTTTCCGCTGATTACTTTGATTTTGGTTTATAATTAAGTTTGGATTGAGAATCTGAATTTTCTAAAAAAAATTAGATAATCTATTCAACCCCCTTCTAGATTATCTGTAGAAGGTCTGCTTAATCTCTCTTAGTTCACTCAATCTCCGGGACTAACACTATCTGTAATACCCAAGAATATCAATCACCATAAGTAAATTAAATTTTTCATAAGTTACAATTATAATATTAATTATTAATATTTTTAGTTTTATTTATGTTATATTTTACTAATAATTATATTAATATTAATAAAATATATAGTTCTCAATCTTTCAAAAATTCAAAATTTTAAATTAAGAATCTTATCTTTTAGTGTGAGATTTTGTAGATCCAAATTCCCTTTTTATCTCAACAAAAAATATCTCTTCCACCTTCTTATTTATTTAAGTACTCGGTTGGAAAAGAAAACACACGCACAAAAATTTATCTTCTTCATTCCCCATAAAATTAAGTTTTCTCTCTGGAGCATCAAAAATATTTCGTCTCTCAATTCCTTGCTGTTTCGGTAACACCTTATCCTTACCTCTTTTGTTGAATTTGATAAATAAATTATATATATTCATACTTTCTAATTGATTATGATTTCACCGTATACGTACATATAAATAGATTTATAATAAAAAATTACTGAGTTTTTTAAAAGAAAAATAATCTATTTTGGTTAAACGGGTGGAACTAATTCCAGAATTAAAATTTATTATGATTGGATATGTGAGGAGTTGTCAATCATTATTTTATGTCTTTTAGTTTGGAGTTAGGAAAACAAAAAAAAAAAAAAAAGAAAAGGAAAGAAAAAGAAAACGTTAGTTTTGTTTCCCAGGCAGTAGCCTGTTTATAATTTTTTTTTATTAAATATACATATAGCAGTTGTCATTCCCACCATATATACCATGCTTTAGTTTACAGTGATTGGTAGGATAATTATTAAATTGTTAAGAATCTTTATTCCTTAATTTATTTATCTTCCGATCATAAATTTCTAATATTCATGTATTTGTATTTAAACACATATTATATAACCAGTTTTATTTTTAAATATTAACTAAGATTTTAGATAATCACTCTCTATTAAACCTAATACTAAAATATTTATTAGTAATACTAAGATTGAGATTTAAGATTTAATAAATTTATAATACTAAGATAAAGTTTATTAATTATTATTTTAGGTGCCAAGGAGGCCACGCTCTAGAACATTTACCAAGGATAATCAAGATTTAAGGTGGGGTTTTTCTCTATATGATTGGTAATTATTTGTCACTTTTAAATACCTTGCATGATTGAGATTTGTTGCTTGCTACTATGTGCTATATGATATGATATGAGTATATTCCGGTGGAAAGGACCGTGTAACATACTATTTATGTGTATGACCGGTGGAAAGGACCGTGTGCATACTATGCTATGACTTATGTTTCGGTGGAAAGGACCGTGCAACATAATAAACTATGATTTATGTTCCGGTGGAAAGGACCGTGTGACATAATGAGTTTAAGAACTATGTTTCGGTGGAAAGGACCGATTATGATGAAATGTTATTATGGTTGACTTTGCTGACAAATGTTATGGTTATGTGGTATGTGAGTTGCTATTTTGATTATGTTGGATTTTTAACTGTGACAAATAGGACCCCACTGAGCTAGTTGGTTGCTCACCCCAATCAAATTAATACTTTTGCAGATTAAGAATAACGAAGGCGCGGTGGAGGCTAGGTGGATTGATTGGTGTTATTTATTTTTGCATTTTTAATTCCTAGCATGACATTAAATTTCTTTTCGAAAGATTATTTTTGGAGTGAGTTAAGTTTTTAAGAAAATTGAGACAATTTATGCAATTTATTTTAGTTGATATTTTTTTTATTATTATTTATTAAAGATTCTCATGTTCATGTTTCCGCTGATGGTATTTATTAAACTGTTTCAAAAAAAAAATTATTATTTTTATGAACTCTTGAAAAGAAATTTTTAATCAAGTCAGCGTTAAAATTATTTATAAAATTAGGATATGACACTATCCTTCCCCAAGCTCGCTGATTAAAAGGGCTAAGTGTCGAACAATGACTGATGGTCGACGGACAGTAGCAATAAAACCCCAGCCAAGCACCCAAGAACTAATTTTTTTGGCAGAAGAAAATAAATATTGTGACTTTGAATTGGAAAATGAACAGAAGATTGACATCGCAGAGAAGAAAAATCTGTTCAGACTCGATGACATGTATTTAGCTATGAAAAAAATAGACGGATTTTTAAGGGAACAAGTTGAATATTTCTGGCAAACCTAAGGAGCAACGTAAGTTAACGTTCAAAATTTTGTATTTGAAGAAATGAAATATATTATCTATCATTTTTTAACTCTTAACTTTTTATGTTTAAACATGTCTGTTATTTGGATAAGCGTAAGTCCATTCGCTTCATTGATTGTTAGTGATTGTGTTACTATACTTCATCACCAGAGATTTAACAGCGTGGTAAGGAACTTTATACATTTTCAATCATGATGGTTATGCAAACAAATACTAACATTTACTTATTCTTTTAAATTCAGATAATTGATTCATGGTCTGACCTGATGCACTTTAAGAATTACAATGACAAGCCTTCTACAAAGAACATGATGGTTTTCACTTCACACTGTTGGGTAAAAATTCATCCCCATATTTCATGTATATGTATGTGTTAGCTGTGATTATAATTGAAATGTTTATCTTATTTTTTGAACTTGTGTGCAAAAGTCATTGATCAAGACGAATGATAAGAGTCCAAAAGGACCACTAGTGAACTGATCGACAAGAAGATAGAAGAATGTATGGACATGGACTGTTTATTATTTCCAATGCTAGCCATGGTACATGGAGGTTCATCAAGAGGACTGTGCGATCATTGGACACCACTAAAACTGAATATCAAGAAGAATAAATGGAAGTTCTACAATTCGATGCGTCCTAGAAGAAGGGGAGGAGTAGACCAACATATGACACAATCATTGATAGTGGTAAGAATTGTTGTTCTACAAACTATTACAGCTTTAACATGAACCTATTATATTGGTATTTATATTCCACATATTGAATGACATAGGTGAAGTATGTGCATAACAAGCTGGGTGAAATGTTTACAAGACTTAGGCCTGCTCACCCATTCCTAATGAATAAATTGATAGGTTCCATCTCTGAAGATAGCTTGCAGCAAGCACCAGAATCGCTGGATTATGGAATTATTGTGTGTAACCTGATAGAGTCATTCTATGGACAAAAAAGAATGAATAAGGATTATAGCCTAATATCTGCTGCAAATTATAGATCAAAGATGGTTAGAATGTTCCTTGATGCTAATAATGTAATAATTTGATGGCTGAGAATTGTGGTTTATGGACATCATTATAATTTATTGATATCATTATGGTTTATGGACGTATATATAGATATTTAGGGACATCATTATGGTTTATAGCCATTAGTTTACATGACTCATGTAAAATTATAACTTTGCAGATGTTGTAACCGGTAAAATAACTGTAGATGGTGTGGCTAACAGAATTACCAGCTAAACAAATATTCGGATGACGAGTGCTAGCATTAATGAATAACAAAACAATGAATGCATATGATTGGAGTAAAAGCTTCAATAAATGCAAGAATGCGAGAAAGCAGTAAAGAAGACAGTATTTGCTGGGTGGTTTAGGCATAGGCTAAGAGTGGATCGCGTGGAATCCGTTTATTGTGCCATAATGGCCGTATTTATAGAGCTCGAATGTTGCCCTAGATTGAGAGCCATGCATTTAATGCATGGGCAGTCAATTAATGTCGAATTTACGGCTCCGTACGTGGGACGTTAACCGCCCATTCCCGCCGTACAGCTTAAGAGCTGGTCGACAAATTTTCTGACACTGTTGAGATACTATTACTATTACAAGGAATATTGACATTTAATGCTTCCACTATTGGGGGATTTATTCCTATTGTTGGGACGATCTTCTGGCAAAAAGGATGTACGATTGTCAGATCTCTTTGTTCGGTCACCGGCTCAAGCCGTCAGTGGGTGGCCTCCCCTGGGGGTTTCTGGTCGTCCTCTGCTCGGCTTGGGCTCATTGCAAGTCTCACTCTGGTCGGACTCTGGCTGAACCTGTTCTGCTGGCGGCGCTCCTGCTCGGCGCAGGTTCTGGTCGCCCACCGTCGCCCCTCGTGATCTCGACCGGTCTTTACCCCTTGGTCATCGGATTGTCTCCTTATCGGTCCTGGTCAGCTGATGTTGATCTGCTCGGCCACCTTGTTCCTGGTCGGTGGCCCTTGATGAGCCCTGGGTGGAGCACCTCGGGGTCATGGGCCGATTCATGGGCTGACCCTAGCCCATTTAGCCCGAGGCCCGAATTATGCACTACAACAATTGCCCCTCACCTTGGTCTTCTGGTCCCCTAAGTCTATGGTGACGAAGAGCCGGAGTCGCCGATCAGGGGCGGCGAATAGGGGGGAGCCTGAGGAGAGCGGACCAGGCCTGGTGTCCCCTAGGGCTCGCCGTTGAAAGGAATGTGTATTTGGGAAGCATCAGGTCTAATCATAAGATGAAGCGACGTCTTGGGTGGTCTATGCGCGCGTGAACCTAGGCAATGATAGCGTTTGCGTAGCACGCGCGACTGACACGGGCCGGTTAAATGATCATTAAACTCTTCAAATTTCCCTTTTGGTCCTTAAATTTGAAATAAAAATTTGCGGATTGGTTCCTCCCGCCTTCCATAAATACAATTTTTATTTTCTTTTTGAGAACTTTTTGCCTTGCATCAAGAGCCGTCCTGTGAAGTTTTGAGCGACTTGAAGCGATTCGCCATAGGCTTTCTGCAATTAGCGGTTGCGTTTTCAGTTCGCTAGTTGTCTTTGCTTTCGCCGTTGTTGGTAAGCTCTAAGCCGGGATTCTTTCCCTGATTTTATTTTCCTTTCTGGTTTTGGGTAGCGATGGTGAGATCCCGGGGTGGTGCTTCTGGTTCCCGAGGCGTCGGGGGTAGGACTATAGGTAGGATTGAGGGGACGGGATCATCCCGTCTCGTTGGCCCTTCAGATGATGATGGCCTCGGGCGCGTTTTCCGCCGGAGAGGCGAGGCAGGGGCTGGCGATGCTTCTGCCATGGTTCCCGTCGGAGTGGCATCCCGCAAAGGGACCGGGAATTCTGCCTTCGAGGGGCTGTCGGACTTGGGGGTGGAGATGAGCCTCGAGATGGTGGCGGAAGAGGCGCTAGACGCTGAAGAGGAGGAGGTCAGGACCCTGCTGGCCGAGGCTGAGGTGGCCTAGATGGCCGAATCTGCGGGCAACGCCGCTTGTCGCGAGGAGGAGGAGAACAGGAGGGAGGAAGAGAGAGGTCGAGGTTGGGTACCACTTGTTGGCTGATTTTATGGATTCCCTAGCCGGGGGACCGACCTCCGGAATTTAATTTCTCTGATTATCTCCACACCTTTCCGTACGACCCTTCCTCTCGCCCCCGGAGGTTGATCCGAGTTGCTTTCCCTTCGGAATGGGCTGTGAGTTTGGAGGAGTGGATGAGCTCAGTCACCCAGCCGGAGCTGGATGCGATGAGGGTGGAGTGGAGGATCCCCACGGACGTTCACCTCCATGCCCCTGACCCAACTGAGAGGGCTGATCAGCCGCCTGATGGGATGGTGGCGATCAATTTCGACATCATGGGTGCAGGGCTTCGGTTCCCCTTGCACCCGAACATCTCTCATCTGCTGAAATTTTAGGATATCGCTCCCTTGCAGATTCATCCCAACGGGTGGCTTTAGGTTCTCTGCCTGATGGCGGTCCTGGGCTGCTTAAGGTTGTTCCGACTCCCTACCCCCGAGGAAATTACCCACTTGGTCAGCCTGAATAAAGCCCCTCCGGGGGTCGGTCGTGGGCTGTACTACGTGAAGAGTAGGAAAAAATCCATGATCGAGGGCATTACCAGTAGTCTTAAGGATTGGAAGACCAAGTGGTTCTAGGTCTTGGGGAGTTGGAAGTCGGCAGTCGGCTCCCCCGCTCGGAAGATTGACATTCCCACCTCCTTCTGGGAAAAGAAGAAGGGTGAGCCTGCTTTTATGTATTATGACCGAGGTGTTCTGATCTAATTTTCCTTTTTATTTTGCAGATTATCCATTCCCGAAGGACGACGAGTTGAATTTCGACTTCAACCTCGTCTTGAAAAAGTTGGAGCTTGTGCCCGCCTCTCATCGTCAGTAGGCCGCACTAAAAAAATCATGTTCCCATCACTGTGCGCGACTGTTTTGCTACCCACGGCACCTCGGCCGATCAGGTTTACCTTGTTCCTTGAAGAACGGTACCTCCGGGTCGATCATGGCTAATCCATTGTGTGTTTTGTAGAACCCAGCTTTCCCGTTTTTTCCACCTGCCATCCCGAGTTGATGGATCAGATGCCGAGCGTTTTGGCTCTCCTCGGGGGAAGGAGTCAAGGGCGGGGACGGTGAGTGGCGTCTGCTCGCCCTGCCGGTGGGGTAGTGATCCGTGAGCCCACCTCAGCCAGCGCTGGGGTCTCATCTCCCTCGCCAAGGGCCGCTGTTGTTCCTACTGCCGTTCCTGCCCCACCTGAGGTGGTCGAGTCTCCTGCTGCCCCGGCCAAGGGGACTTTAGCTGCGGTAACTCTGACTGCTTGTGGGTCGGGGGCCGGAGGCTCTGGTCGCCCCCGCAGAATGACTAGCCGTTTCTGCCGGGGAGGGGCTGTCATCCCCCCGCCCTGAGAGGGGCCCCGACTTTGCCGCACCTATCGCACCGCCTACCGCTGCCGAGGGTCTACCACTGCCCGACTCTGAGAGGGCGGCATCCGACCAGACTTGGATGGGTCGCGACCAGGGCCGCTTTGAGGAGTAAGCACTCGCGTCTCCCTTCGTTACTAGTTTTCTTTGGTTTTGATCGAGGTTTAACTGGTGACTTCTTGTTTTCAGGATGTTTACCGAGGATGTCTTCCAGCCTGATATGCTGCTAAACTTTTTGTCTTCTCGCACGGCTGGGGACACCTCTGTCCTCCCGGCCCACCTTCAGCTGGCTCTGCGGGACATACCCGCTGCTTGGAATTGGGACCTAGAGGCTGTGGCCACTTTCCCGAGGACGAGCAGTGTTGTGGCCATTCGAATGCTGGCCGCCCAAACCCTCATGATGACGGAGAGGGCCGGCCTGGAGCGGGGGGAGAAAATCTGCCAGATCGCCGCCGGCCGGGCCCAGGCTGAGGCAGCGAGGAAAGCTCTGGAGGAGGCCCGGGCTCTCAGGGCCATTCATCGAGCAGAGGCCCTGGAGGGCCGGCTCGGGGAGATGGAGTCCCTTGTCGGTCAGATCACCGAGCTGGAGGGGGTCCTCCGGGATCAAGAGGCCGAGGCAGTCCAGGCCCGGGAGGCTGCTGTTGCCACTGCCCTACTCGAGGGCGTGGAGAGGGGCCGGATGGAGGCACAGGAGGTCGCCGCTCGGGAGTTGGAGAGGCAAAAGACTAGCCTTCTGGATGTCCAAACTTGTGCCGAGGAGGCTCGCGACCAGGCTCACCGGGCGGACGACCGGATCGCTAGCCTTGAATGCTAGCTTCGAGCCTCCGAGGACACGGTTCGGGATCTGGTGGAAGCTCGAAGGAGGATTTCCGCCTTGGAGGAGGGAACCGCAGAAGCTGAGAGGATGGAGCCCGAGGTCAACACTTATGAAGACATTGCCGCTGTGTCGGAGTTTGCCTATTACATGGCATTCGCCGATGCTATCCATGTAAGTCGGAGGGAGAACCTGTCGTCCGCCCACCTCGAGAGTCGCTTTTGGGCCAACGCTGAGCAGCACCCACTTCACCCTGACTTTTATGTCCGAATCAGGGATTTGGTGGAGCTGGCTGTTGATCTCTCTTGGTATCCCGCCCATGATCGACTGCTTCTTCCTGGGGAGGCCTCCCTCTAGCGTCTGCTGATGACCACATCGAGGGAATGGGGGAGACCGTCGGAGGAGGCGAAGGAGTTGGCGAAGAGGCGGCAGTCCCGGAGGTCGGGCAGGAAGGGGGCGGTGAGACGGCAGCAGCCCCGGAGGGAGGGCAAGTAGGAGGCGGTGAGGCGGCGGCAGTCCTAGAAGCAGGGCAGGTAGGAGGCAGCGAGGGCCCCGGCGAGGTCGTTGAGAGAGGAGGTGGAGTGGCTGATGAAGTTGGTAGTGGGAGCTGATCTCTTTTGCTTTTGCATGCCCGGTTGGGCTTTTTGTAATCGGCTTCGGCCACCTTTTACCTTGTACATGAACTTCGTTTAATGAAATATGTTTTTCCTTGAATTGCCTTTTATTTGGTAATTAAATAAATAAAAATAAATAAATTGGTCGGCGAATGCGTAATTGGCGAGGGAATTATTCCCCGTCCGACCCCCAAGACGAGGCTCAGCTTTGAAAGTTAGAAAAAATTTTGCAGAAAAATTTTTTCGATCAGAGGATCCTACTTGGCCCCCAAGACAAGACTCGGCTTTGAAAGTTTGAAAAAATTTTGCAGAGAATTTTTTTTCGATTAGAGGATCCTGCTCGGCCCCCAAGACGAGGCTCGGCTTTGAAAGTTAGAAAAAATTTTGCGGAAGAATTTTTTCGATCAGAGGATTCTGCTCGGCCCCCAAGACGAGGCCCGACTTTGAAAGTTAGAAAAATTTTACAGAAAAAATTTTTTCGATCAGAGGATCCTGCTCGGCCCCCAAGACGAGGCTCGGCTTTGAAAGTTAGAAAAAAATTTGCAGAAAATTTTTTCGATCAGAGGATCCTGCTCGGCCCCCAAGACGAGGCTCGGCTTTGAAAGTTAGAAAAAATTTTACGGAGAAATTTTTTCGATCAGAGGATCCTACTCGGTGAAGAGGTTTTAGGGTGCTTGTCGAGCTTGTGTTTGCTCATGAGCCTTATCCCTACGAGATTGGTTGGTCGGTTTCTACGACTCCCAATATGTTATCTAGTGCTCTTTGAGGGATTAAAATCCGCTCGAGCTCATTTGCCCTATCGTGAATACGCATGCATGCGGGTCTTACCCTACGTGAGCCGGTCACGTGTTAGGGCTCGAACGCCCGAGACCCATAGGAATCGGGATACCTCGCAAGCAATGTTGCCCGTGACCTCGGCCGTAGCCAGAGCTCGTTACGAGGATTTGGGGGTGGTGTGCCCCCCTGCTTGTGATAGGTTATTGCTCGCTCACAAGACTTATGGAGTCAGTATCCATTCATGAGCTGTGGTCGGGTTGGTCGGAAACATTTGTAAATTTATAAACTTTGGTGCAAGAAAGGAAAGGATTTTATTTATTCATTCTCTAATTTTTACATTAAAAGATGTTTACAATAATTGAATAATAAAAAATGACCTGCCCAACTAGCTATTGGTAGTATTTTCTGAGGTGACATACATTCCACGGGTACTAGTCTGGTGTGCCGTCGGGGTGTTCTAATTCGTAGACCCCGCCAGATAGCCATTTAGATATTCTGAATGGGCCGTCCCAGTTAAGGCCGAAAACCCCTTGGCTCAGACCATGGACTTTCTTAAGGACTAGCTCGCCGACCTGGAACTGGCGGACCTTGACCTTGGAGTTGTATTTTTCAGACTGTTGCTTGTACGCTGCGTTCCTATGAATCGAGGTCAACCTCCGCTCCTCGAGCATGTCGAGGTCCATTTTTTGGGCTTCGTCGTTGCTGTCTGTGATCAGCGTGGAGGTCCTGTATGTTGGGATGGCGACCTCAGATGGTATGACCGCCTCGGTGCCGAAAGCTAACACAAAAGGGGTTTCCCCTGTTGAGTTCCTTGTTGTGGTCCTGTAAGCCCAGAGGACGTCAGGAAGGCAGCTCGCCCAGTTTCCCTTTTTGTCTTCGAGCTTGGTCTTTAGGATGTGTTTTAGAATTTTGTTGACCGCCTCCTCCTGACCGTTGGACTGCGGGTGGTATGGGGTGGAGAACAGCCTCTTGATTTTCCATCTTTTGCAAAATTCCATGATTTCTAGTCCGTCGAATTGTTTTTCGTTGTCCGATGCGATGGCGTGAGGGAGGCCGAAACGATAGATGATGTTCTTCCATATAAATTTGATGATTTGCCGCTGGTCGATCTTATTCAAAGGTTCTGCCTCGGCCCACTTCGTGAAGTAATCGACAACGATCACGACGTATTTACAGCCCCCGGGGGCCGTGGGGAGTGGACCGATCAAGTCGATGCCCCACTGAGCAAACGGCCAAGGGCTGTAAATGGACTTTAGATGTTCGGGATCTGACTTGATGTTCGGTGCCATCACCTGGCATTTGTGGCAGGCCTTTGCATACGCTATGGGGTCTTTTCTGAGGGTGAGCCAATAGTAGCCTTGCCTCATTGCTTTATAGGCAAGCGCCTGCCCCCCAGCATGATTCCCACAGACTCCGTCATGGATGTCTGCCAAGATTACTTGACCTTGCTCGGGTGTGACACATTTGAGCAGAGGGAGGAAGAAACTTCATTTGTAAAGGGGGTTGTCGATCAGGATGTACCTCGCTGCTCTGAGCTCGAGTTGCCTGGTTGGGACCCTATCCTTCGGTAGGGTCCCGTTTTTTAGGTAAGTTACGATCGGGGTCATCCAGTTTTCCCCTTCCTCCTCGATGGCATTAACTGATTGGCTGCTAATCGCTGAGTGGAGTTGCCTTATAAGAACAATATTTGACATGTGGGCTGCCCCTTCGGAGGTGGCCAGCTTGGAGAGGGCGTCGGCCTGGGAGTTCTGCTCTCTAGGGATCTGTTCGATGAGTACCTGGTAGAGCTTTCCACACATCGTCGCCACCAGCTCCTGATATTTTACCATCTATTCCCCCTAGCCTCGAACTCTCCCTTAACTTGATTTACTACGAGCAACGAATCCATGAAGACGTGTAATCGGCGGACCCCGACGGCTTCAGCGAGTTCGAGGCCACCAACTAGAGCCTCATATTCAGCCTCATTGTTTGTGGCGGGGAAGTCGAATCGGACAGCATTGGTGAAGCATTGGCCTTCGGGACCGATCAGGACTATCCCGACCCCCGAACAGTAGGACATAGAGGACCCATCGACATAGAGCCTCCAAGGAGGGAAGTCCACCTTGGTCGGATCAGGGGGGAACGTCAGCTCGGCCACGAAGTCTGCCAAGGCCTGACCCTTGATTGCTGTCCGCGGGGCATATGATATCATATATTGAGCTATTTTGAGGGACCATTTGAGGAGCCGACCACTCGTATTTGGTCGGTGGAGCACTTGCCTGAGCGGGAGGGTCGTGAGGACTTCAACCTGATGGTCGAAAAAGTAAGCCCTAAGTTTTCTCACACTCATGACTAGGGTATATGCCAGCTTCTCCAGAGGGGTGTATCTGAGCTCGGCGTCGTGTAGTACCTGGCTGACAAAATATATCGGGAGGTGTTGCTGCCCCTCAGCCCGTACTAGGACGACGTTGAGCGCGGAATTCGAGGCGGCCAGGTATAGGAAGAGTTTTTCACCTGGCATCGGTTTGGAGAGAATCTGGGGGTTGGCCAGGTATTCCTTGATTCTCTGAAAGTCCTCCCTGCTCTCTCTGCCCCAAGAGAATTTCCCTTTCTTGATAGTGGCAAAGAAAGGTTTGCTCTTATCACCGAGGCGGGAGATGAACCTGTTGAGGGCTGCTAAACAACCTGTTAGGCGCTGAACCTGCTTGACGTTTTTGGGCTAGTCCATGTCGAGGATGGCTTTGATCTGTGTAGGGTTCGCCTCAATCCCCCGCTGGCTTACAATGTGACCGAGGAACTTTCCCGACCCTACCCCAAAGCTGCACTTCTTGGGGTTGAGCTTCATATTATAGTCCCTAAGGATCGAGAATGCCTCGTTAAGATCTCTCAGGTGATCTTCTTTCCTTAGGCTCTTGACCACTATGCCGTCGATGTAGACCTCCATTGTTCTGCCGATCTGCTCGGTGAATATTTTGTTGACTAATCTTTGATAAGTTGCCCCAGCGTTCTTTAGGCCGAAGGGCATCCTTAACCAAGAGTAGATGTTTTTCTCCGTGAAGAAGGAGGTGTGTTTGATGTCCTCGACTACCATCGGTATCTGATGATACCCCGCGAATGCGTCCATGAATGACATCATTTCGTGCCCTGCCGTATTGTCGACCAGGTGATCGATATGTGGCATTGAGAAATGGTCTTTTGGGCATGCTGTATTCAGGTCTGTGAAATCGATGCACAATCTCCAGGAACTGTTTGACTTTTTGACGAGGACAACATTAGCGACCCATTGTGGCTCATCCTCGGCCTGCTCTATCAGTCTGTTGTCGAGTAGTTTCTTGACTTCCTCCGCTAGGGCTGCGTACTTCTGAGGCCCGAATTTCCTCCGCTTTTGCGAGATCGGCTTCTTGGGATCAATTTTTGGACGGTGGCAAGCATGTTTGGGGTCAATGCCGACCATGTCCTGATGTGACCAGGCAAAAACATCTACGCTGTTCCTTAGGAAGGCGATGATCTCTTCTCGCATCTCTATTGGAATTTTTGAGCCAATGGCTGCCTCTAAGTCTAGTCGGTTTGGGTCGACTAAGATGTACTCAAGCTCTTCGATCGGTGCGGTCCTCTTGAGCTTTCACCCCTCGGGGTCCCCTGGGTTGCTCCTCGAGTCGATGTCCAGGTTCGAAGGCTCGAAACCCAGACGGGGTTCCAAATCTTGGCCCTTCAGAACCTCATTTTGATCAATTTCCATCCGACGGGGACCTTGGTCGGCTTCAGACGCGTTTGTCTCCAAGATTGTGTTACAATTTAAATCTAAACAAAGTGTGGTAAGTAAATTGGAACTTGGGTAATTCGAACACTTTCTTGCCATTTTCTGATCCCCTTTTACAGTTCCCACATTCCCCTCGGGGGTGGGGAATTTAATACAATAGAAGAAAGAGGAGGCGACTGCCTCAAAAGTTTCAAAGAAAGGGCGACCAAAAAAAGCCATTATACATGTTCGGCTGGTCGACGATTATAAAGTCTACTGGTCTAGTGATCCTAACCTTCTCGTACTTGTGGTCGACGAGCTCCACCGCCAGTTTGATCTTCCCATACGGATTGACAATCATGTCGCCGAACCCGCACAGCTGCAGGTCACAAGGCTTGATGTACTTGGTCAGATTTCCCATCTGGTCCAGAGCCAATAATTGTGCAATAATATTTTATATTTGTGCAATAATAATCCATCGATATTCAAATTTATTTAGTTCTTTTGCAAGTGTTTTATGCTTTTGTTTTTTTATTTGCACAATGTTTTTTTTTTTTGAACATACCATCTTCAAAAATTGTACAACAACTTAAACTTTCAATATTTATCTTCGTATATTCAACAGGTTAAATTTGCACAGTAACACTAAATAAATTGAACAATAGGATAATTTTTCAAATGGAAAACTGGAAATGAATTATAAATATTCTGCTGTTGTAGCGCATAATTCGGGCCTCGGGCCAAATGGGCTAGGGCCGGCCCATGAGTCGGCCTATGACCCTGAGGTGCTCCACCCAGGGCTCATCTACAGTTATTTTACCGGTTACAACAATAGACGCTAGAAGGAGGGTCCAACCTCCGACACCAGTGAAACACCCGATTTTTTCAACCCCATGCTTAATTGGTACTAATGAGGTATTCCATTTATCAGATTGAGACCTCCTTTTAACAAACCAACAGGAAACATTCTTCCATATCCAATCACATAAGAAAGTCACAGGGAGGCTACGAGCTTCAATTAGCCATTTGTTAAAGGACTCGACAGCGTTAAATATCATTTCCCCATAACAGATGATGTTAGGAGAGTATACCACTGCCCACTTCTCGAAGGGGACCTGTGCAACCCATTCTTCAGCCACTTTACCTCCAAGCTGGAAGAATTTTTGCAAGTTTTCCTCAAACAAACACTTGGTTGGAGCGTAAGCACAAGCCTTGAACAAATCACATAACAAATAACGACTATGGTGCATTTTTCTAGAAGTAAAATGGCCTCTAAGGTTTGCTAGAAGATGAAAAAGACAGAAAAAATGAACATCATCTTAAAAAAGATGGTTGAATACCAGTATTCCTGCGGATATGTAAAAGATTTTCTTCTTAAGCTTTACATGATCTTTTATGATCTGAACAAACCATGTCCAATTTGAAGTATTCTCAACAGACACAACTGCGAATGCAATAGAGAACAGACCTAAACATGAATAGAAGCATGTAAAATATCAATCTACAAGGCCTCAAAAAAAAAAAACAAAGAAAAGATGAAAAAAAAAATACCATTATTGTCATCCTTTGCTGTAGCTGTGAGCAGTATTCCTTTAGAACGACCCTTAAGGAATGTACCATCCAAAAACAATATTGGACGACATTATTGAAAACCAGCTATCGAAGCATGAAAAGATAAGAAAAACCTTTGGAATTCCTTAGAAGATTCATCCTTCTCAATAAACCCAACACTACCAGGATTTGTCCTATTTACAGCTTCAATATACCATCTCAAATTATCATATGAATCTTCATAACTATCAAATATACTGTCAACTGCAAAGTGAGATGCACGATAGGCTTTTTGGTAAGACAGTTCGATGCCATAGTTATTCCTCAAGATATTAACTAACTTAGAACCACCAATTGTTGGTTTAGACTTGACTTCTTTCATTATAAGCTAATTAATAATTTTAGATTCAAGACTTTTGTCTTTATAATTTATCAATTTAGCAGAACAACTGTGTGATAGGTTTGATTTATAAATAACAAAATCATCTGCCAATATCCTTTTCTTAGCCCTAACAAACCAATCACACCCCCCAGCCTCAATGCACATTGCATATATGTAGCGATCAATATTTCTAAGATACTTAAATAGAAAGCCTAAACGGGTTGAGTACTTGACTAGTGATTCTCTAAATTCAACTGCACCCCCCTTAAAAACTGCACCAACACCACCCTTTATGAGGTCTACCCAAGAACCCGAAAGATATGAAACTCTAGGAATCGGAGGATTAACGTCAAATGATGGTAAACATGAATCACCAGAAAAATCATCTAAGTCATTAATATCAGGAATTGGTGAAGAATGTGATGAAATCATAACATCAGTCCACGCACCGTAATCATCTTTGGGTTCGCAAACACGTACAACTACATCAACTATATTAGTATGTAAACTACTTCATATGCTATACACATTGAAGATATCATCATCACCCTCTAAAATACATTCATCCACACTACCAAACGTGCAAAACAAAGAGAAATAACCTTTCTTAAGCTGAGGCCATTTCATCATAACCTGCGCACAAAGTTGATCAAACGTATTGTGTCCACACAGAAATATCAATTTCCTTAAGCCATCGAATTTCACAGCAAAAACCAGAGACTATTCTTGTCGATCCATAAAAACAGAGAGCATGTAAAAATCTCACTGGCAAATAAAAACCTTAAACTGACAATCAGAATTCACTTTTTATTTTTTATTCATTTTGTCTTAATTCAAGGCTCAAAATTCACTTTTTATTTTTTCATTTCTTATCATACAATGCTAATTTTTTTTTATAGAGAATTATTTTTATTATGTATAATTTTTATTATTTACATTTTCCAATATATTTTTATATTTTGAATTTTTTTTATATTATTCTCACCGCATTTATTATAAATATTCACGTTCAACACCTAGATTAAGAAAATAAAAAGTTAAAATTTCATTAAATATATATAATCTAAAGGTGTGCGTGGGTATTTTGACAGAATGTTGGCACATTCGAAGAACAACATAGACACAACAGAAGACTTAAACACCTTGTAAAATGGATATCAAAATTTGTATAGACTATAAATAAGTCTATACTGTCTTTCAGCAAAATATCACTAATAATTGTTAAGTGATACAATCAGTGAAAGCATAAGCCACACTGTAAATGGTCTACGTATACAGTGAATAGAAGTTAATCAACTAATCTATCATTCATTATAATTATAGACTTAAATGTTGAGTGAAATGTTGTGACATTCACCAATGGAAAAATCGAACAGACAATAAACTCAAATAATCTATGTCAATAGACTATGCTAGATTGTGTCTCTCTCAATCTCCAAGTTTTGTCTTCATAGCAGCTACGTATATATAGAAATTCTGGATACCAAAACTACTCAAAGATAACTTCCACATCTCCCTTAATTGTAGGTAACCTCTAGTAACTTTCCCGTACTTTTCTTAACTCCTCACTCTTGTTTTTCAACCGCTTGACTTATAAGAAACTGCTATAAGTCTTCTACCTGTAAAATCAAGACATTGGGCAAAGCATTTCGTGGGTTAGAGTTAGTGGAAGTAGAAGAACGAATTCTGACGTTGTAATTTGAATGTTGGCACATTTAGAGTAACATTGTTACAACATCAACGTAATCTAATGCAAGTATCAAATAAAATTTATAATTTTTTTAATTAAATATATTATATTTAAAAAATTTATTATAAATAAAAAAAATTATTATACTTTGAGGCTATTTACTTTAGAAATAAGAATTAGATTGTACATGATAAGTTGTGATAAAATAGGGAACGGAGATTAAATTTTCTTATTTTATCCCACATTTACTTTCTCAAATACATTCTTCAATAGCTTGACAGAAAATAATATATTTACTAAAATGCCCTTCAAATTTACGTGTAAAATATTTTCTTCTCTAAATCCTTACCCCTCAAAATCATTTTCTCATCGTCTTTTTTCCCATTTTCGATAAATTCAACTAAATTCAATGAAAAATAGAAATTCTGAGATTGATATGGAATTGATTCTTCTTATCTGTTTTTGGTTCGAACTGTGCCCCAATTATGCACCCAAATGGAGATTTGAATGCAGACCCAATAAATGCAATCCCCGTTCATTAATTTAATACCAGTAATTTTATTTTATTTTGGATACAAATTCAATACCAGTTTAATTAGTGCAAGTCAGAAATCTCAATCTGATAACAATATACTGAGTTCAATACTCTCTTCTTTTTGCTCCCATCAAATCCTCATTAATATAGATTCCAATCTGCTGGTATTCCAATCTATTCCATTGCGAAGCATTCGAAGCATAACTGCACACTAACACGATCTTTGCCGAGAGATAGAAGCATTCCGTGTAACCGGTAACTACAAATATGTGGCGAAGACATTCAGTCGGAGACACCTTCTTTAGCCATAACTTTTGGGAGATGCCCGAAGACATGTGATTATTAAGTTATAATTATGTAATTGTATTGTACTATATTTTTGCGCTGAAAAGAGAAATATTTGCAAACATATATTTTGAATAAGGATGTTGGAGATGTCGATCAAGAAATTGATTGAGTTTGGTTATTGTAGTGAGTAAAATGAATAGTAGTTGGTCTTAATTTGGAAAGTTTATTCATGCGTATAATATAGGCTGAACGATTACCAACTTTGACTTATTCCTATATTTCTGGTCTATTCCTCCATCTACTAATAATCCGTGATTTGATCCTATAAAATTAATTGATATACTAAAATTGATACCTCGATACAATTTTAGTGTATATATATATATATATATATATATTGTCTTTAAAATTACCTTACTTTCACACTTGCTTATTACATTATTTTCTATAGTTTATTTTATTTTTTAGTGATTCCATTTCATTGCACAATGAAAAATGAACAGTATCACTTTTTTTTTATACGTATTCTAGTCAAAGTTTATCACTCTGAAATTAGTTCATATTTTGTCAATATATGTTAACAGAGGAGAGTGGTTGTATGGTGACATGTACGATCCTATCACAATTGAACTCATTAAAAACGCGCCTCAGCAGCGGAATTAGTTTTGAATTTGATGTAATTATGTAAAAAAACGAATTAAATTTCTAGAGAAAAGATTTCATACATTTTTTTACTTGATAAATTTTCCAGGTGTTATGTGGCAACAATTGACCAAAGTTGTACGTGCTTCAAATGGTACATGAGAAGCTTTAATAAATGTATTTTTTATTATTTGCAGTTTAATTTTTTATTTTTAAATATAAAAATTAACATACCCATTTTTTATGAAAATATTTTATATAAAAAGATGGATCCCTTAATGGAGGCCTATAGATATGGAGACGACCCATTGTACGAGTCATTGAAAGAAATCTTCTACAACCCAAAGCAGGTTAATATTGTTGATGAGGAAGACATACCTGTTCTAAATTTATCAAGTGATGAAAGTGAGGATGAGGTCGAATCCCCCATATTTCATGATGATGGTGATGATGAGAACATAGAACGCGGGAAAATTCATTTCCAAACCTAGATCTATTCCGAGAATTTTTTTTTTTTTTTTACGGCAGTAGTTGCGGAACGCCTCCATTGCCAAAATATATTGAGATTAAAAAGACAAAATTAATACACAAATGAATAATAAATAATAAGGATATTATGGGAGAAGATGATACCAAAATACGAAGAACGTCGGTGAACTCGAGCAGAAAGGAAATTTGCAGAACGTCTGAAAAATTCAATTCTTATCGTGCATATTTGACATGTGTTTGAATAATAATTTGTATATGATAATAATATAGACAAAAATAAAAAAATTAAATTTCGAATTCAAAAATATCTTTGATTTGATAATATAGATGAAGATATAAAATTTAAATTTTAAATATAAATATATTTGTGATTTGTTATAATATAGAGGGTAATTTAGTAATTACACATCATATCCCTAATTCAAATAACTTATCTCATCTATTTTAGTGGGATTTTATATCCCTAAAATTTTAAAAAATCTAGGTTATCCCTGGGCCATGTGATAAAATAAATAAAAAAAAAAATCAATCAAAGTAAATAAGTGATAATGGTAAATAAATAATTATTATCAAACCTAATCCATCAAAGTAAACGAAGCCTAAGGGTATAATAGTTCATTTCAAGTTATTACTAAAAGTAGATTTTGGTTAATATAGATAAAGTAATAGTTTTGTGTGTAATTTTTAGGTGTTTGAAGGGTAAATATAAAGATGGTTATGTTGCTTTATTTCCTTTTAAGAAAATGTATCATTGAGTTTGGAACGGATCTTTTTGGCAAATGTATCATCTAGTATGGAATGAAGGGAGTATTAATTTAATATTTAATTAAAATAACTTAATATTTCATCTCAAAATGTAATATTTTTAATTAGAACATTAATTAATGCACATGATTCTAAGTTATAATTATATATGTGATCAAATTACTAAAACGAGATATCATTTAATTATATGTAATTAAATTATTAAAGCAATGCTACACCAAAACATAAAATTGAGCTCGTACACAACATAGTGTTTTTCTCGAACTCCCCCATCTACTTAGCGTCAAGTTCAACGTATTCCAAAAATATTAGTGTAATATTTGTGTGACCCAGTTGCACCACACAACTGGTTTTCAAGTAATATCATTCATTGAAACTCTTTAGTATAACTGGTAATAACTAGTACAACTAACTTATGAGTAATACGGCTCAGTTCAACGAATAATGTCATTTAAAATGAGAATATGGTGCAAATAGTGTATATAAGATTTTGACAAAAATATTAATACCGACATAGTTCTTCCTTTTATATAACGAAGTGTGTGATCGTTACTCGAATATGTCCTCTATGTGACAACGATGAAAGTCATCCCCACAAATAAAAACTTCTTGTGACGATATTTAGACTGTCACAACAGAGTTTGTCTTTTCGTGATGAAGGGTGAGATTGTCACTTTAACATGTTTTTTATGTGACGAAAATAAAGACGCCACAACAAACAAAGCCTCCTTTTGACGATTTGCAAATTGTCGCAATATATCTTTTTTTTTTATGTGACGAAGGTTAAATTCACCACTTCAAATAGAGATTTCTTGTGACAACATTCAGATTCACAAAAGAATTTTCTTTTACGTGACAAAGTGTGAGCTCCAACAAATCATTTACGTGACGAACATTAGGGGTGTGCATCGGTCGGTTCTTCCACCGAACCGATCAAAACCTCCAAATCGAATTGCAAACCGAAATTTTTTTCTCAACCCGAATACCGAACTAAAATTTTCTAAACCGAATGGTTGAAAACCAAAATATTTCGGTTTGATTTCAGTCTCAAACTAAACCGAAATATTTTATATTTTTTAAATAAATTAAAATTATGTGCAAAAATTAATATTTAAATTTTAAAAACACATCAAAAGACAAAACAATTACATAGTGTTCATAAGTCCACACTTTAAATATAAAATCTAAAATAATCCCAAATAACAAAAATAAGTATTAACACAAGCTTAAGCTTCAGATGAAATTTTAATAACCTTATAACTTATGTCTTCAAAAATAAAAAAACAAAACTTCATCAATTCATCTCTAATTCATGAGATTACCTAAAAGTTAAACATAGCAACTGCTTGTCGTTTGATGAAGATACGACTCTAACTTTAGGCAAATCTGCAAACAAAAAAATTTATAAATTAATTAGGAATAACATTTTTCAAATTTCTCACTAATCAACAAAAAAAAAAAAAAAAAAGAAGTAATGTAAAAACTAATCGGCAAAAAAAGAAAAGTTTAGGTATAATATATAATTAAATAGTCATCACCACAAATAAAAACTTTTCGTTACAACTTGTATCCCTCACAATAAATCTCATGTTTTATGTGACGACGACAGACGTCGTCATAGAAAACTGATGTTTCTTGATGATTTGCAAATCATCACAACAAATCTTTGTTTTACGTGGCAAAATTTGAAGTTGTCACCACAAATAAAGGCTTATTGTAATGACATATGGATTGTCACAATAGATCTCTCTTTTACGTGACGAAGTGTGCAATCGTCACTCCAACAAGTCTTTTACGTGACGACGATGAAAGTCATCACCACAAACATAGGCTTCTTGTGATGACTCGATGTTCGTCATAAAATATTTATCACGATACAATGACTTTTGTTTACGTACAATGCCATTTGTGACAACTCGACAAATTGTCACAAAAGATCTTCCTTTTACGTGAGGATATATGTGATTGTCAATTGAACATGTACCTTAAGTGATAAATTTAAATTACATCATAAAAACATAGGCTTTGGTGACGAATTTCATCACAAAGATTAAGTCCTAACTTTGTGCATGCATGTGACTTCAGGTTCTTGATTTTCAGGTCTGTTTACTTTAAGGTGTATGTCTTCAGGTGATCTTAACTTCAGATGAGTTCTCCAACAATTAAGTAACCTTCTCTTGATCTTCAACTTATTTATCAGTTTCCTAACAAGTAAGCTGAGACAACTACCATCTAACTTAACAATCTAGCCTAACAATCTAGTCTTGGAGTGACGATATTGCACACTTCGTCACGTGATTGCGGTAATCAGGCAAGTGATTTTAAGACAACCAAGTTTATCGAACCCAAGGGAAAAGTATGGCCGTAAGTCCCTAGAAATGCAAGTTCTCTATGACTATTGTTGCAAATGCGGTTTTGGCTTCAAGAACACAATACAAATGCTAAAATTAAAATCAAACAACTTAACAAGCAATTAATCAAACAAGTGGTAAGCTAGAACAAGTAGCAAAAATCAATTGGGGATAGGGGTGCTAGGAATAATCTCCATCAAGGAATCAATGATCAACAAGCTATGATTGAATCAAATTGCTAATCAACTAAGATAGAAAGCATAGAACCACCATGCAATTAAGTCTCCATTAATCACACAATGTCTAATGTGAGTATCCTTAGTACAACTAGTCTCTCAATTAAGAAGCATCCAATTCATACAATCATACACAATTATAACCCGATTAATCCCTAATCACGTTAGCTCAACTCTCGCCTATTGCTAGGGTGATCAAACATTAATCTAAAGAGATAAAAATGCATGAAGCACAATTAGAATCACAATTAGGGCACAAACTATCTCAATTGATCCCAAATCATCAACAACTATAGCACAAGACAATTAAATCATCCTCAATTTCAATTATCCCAAGCACAAGTGGATTAGCCCATGGAGCAAAGTGCAAAATCCATGGGTGAAAAATCTAATTGCATAATCAAATGGCTAATCACAACAATTAATGAATTGAAATGAGTAGAGAGGAAGAACATCATCAATTAAGCCAAAATGAACAATATATTGAAGCTTGAATCTTCAATTGTATCTTCAAATATAATCTCCTCTTCACTTGAATTACAACTTGGAATGAGAAAACTAATGGATCAAAGTACAATCTAAGGTACAATTAATGGAAATCTATCTAAATTTAACAATCTAATCAACCTAGAATGAGAATTAAGCTAAGAACTCAGAAAATCGCCCTAAAAACTGCAAGTAACTGTTATGGGAAAGATTATGCTCTATTTTTCGCTCAAATGGATTAAATAGGGACTTTTCCAAAAATTGGCACCCTCGAGGCTCCTTAAATCGTGGATGCGCTTTTCTGAAAAATACCCAGCCTCGACTCGAGCTTTAGCCCCTCGAGTCGAGCTTGCCGAAAAATCCTGACCCTCGACTTAAGCTTCCAGCCCTCGAGTCGAGGCTTCTCTAAATTTGGAAATTCTCTTCCTTTGCCTGCACCCTCGGGTCGAGCTCCCTGGGCCTCGACCAGAGGTCGAGTCCAGGGAATTTTCTCTACCCAACTTCCACCTCCGACCCCCGTTTTCGCCCATCTCATTCGTCTCTTTGCCGTACGAATGCCGGTACTCTCGGTTTGGTCAAATTCCACCGATTTACCTGAAAATGGGACGAAAAATATTAAAAATCACACAAGTAATACTTTTCAAGCAAAGTAGTGATACTCTACACTTTTAAGCACACAATCTAACACTTTGCACCACTTTTTGCACAAAAATACCCCCTCAAATCATGCATCAATTCACTCCAATCATCACGTAAAAGAGATATTTTATTAGTGGTGATCCACGTAAAATAGGGATTTGTTGTGACGATTTGAAGATCATCAAGAAGCCTCAGTTTTCTTTGATGACGTCTGTCGTCGCCACGTAAAAAAATAATATTTAGGCCCGACTAAGGTTCATAAATATTTGACCGTCTTGATCTATGATGCATATATTCTTCTAAAAATAATAAAATGCAATATCGGATTCATACCCATCCTAAAAGGGGTGAGACTCGATTATTTGACTGGCATGTGAGACTCGTGAATCCGGTGCGCGAATCTATCTTGGTGATTAGAATAGCCATGATAATAAGTATTAAGTATGTTATTTCAGTTGAACTTTATTATGTAATAATGTGAAACATATTTTTATATTGACTTCACTATTATGACTTATGTATTGGACTGATAGAATTTTGAATTGTTGATTTGTTACTTAAATAAATTATATTTTGAATATAATTATATTTTGGATGAGAGAAAATCGTGAATTTCATACATTTGATTTAAAAAATTTTAAAATTAATATATATTTATTAGGTGTTTTATATAATAAAATATAAATAAACAGATGTATCCTTGACAAATCGCACCCTAAAATTTTAAAAAATTTGTATCCCCGTACCCGTATCGTATCCCCTACCCATGCAACATAGATTAGAATATTATTTGATGCACATGATTCTAAATTATAATTATATATGTTATTAAATTACTAAAATGATGTACATTTAAGTATATGTAATTAAATTAATAAAATAATATTACACCAAAATATAAAATTGAGCTCAAACATAACATAGTGTTTTCCTTGAACTCCCCGACCAACTTAGTGTTACTCCATATATTTTTTATGTGACATGAGATGAAAGATGTCAAAACAAACAAAACCTTCTTCCCAACGGGCGGGATCGGAGCGTTGAAGCTTGCTTCTTCTCCAGAATTTTCTTGGTCATCAATACGACCTGTCCTTAATAGAACCGATCTAATTCTCTGAACAATCGGAATTTCGTACTTCTGTCGGATCCTCCCTCATCCTTTGCCTAAAAAGTATTACTTCACCCTCAACTCGAGGGCCCCAAGCTCGAGACGGATCGAGGGTGGCCCAAAACCGAAAAGGCCTTTTGTATTTAACTCATTTTGAAATTCAGAAAAGAAAATAGGGCCCCAAGCTCGAGTATAATCCTCCTTTGTATTTAACTCATTTTGAGCGGAAAATAGAGTATAATCCTCCTAGCTTAGTTTAGAGCAGTTTCTAGGCAGTTTTCTGAGTGAATTTATTATTCCATAGCTTAATTCTACTTGTAATTGGTTTAGATTTGTAGATTTTGATTGAATTCAAGCTTGTAATCATTAGATTAGTGTTTTGATCCATTTGTATTTTTATTTCCAAGTTGTAATCGAAGAGAAGGAGATTGTAATTGGAGCATTGTTGAAGACTCAAACATTCTTATTTTTGTTAATTGAAGACCAATTGGTGATATTCTTCTACTTTTCTCTCTTTAATTCATTGTTTGTGTTGATTAGTGCTTTAATTGCTTTCCTAGATTTTTCACCCATGGCTTTTGCTCTTAGCACCATGGGCTAATAGTTTTGTGCTTGGGATAATTGAAATTAGGGATGATGTGATTGCCTCATGCTAAGATTGTTGATAATTGTGATCAATTGAATTAGATTGCTCCCTAATTGTGATTCTCATTGTGCTTCATGCAAAATTGTCTCTTTAGATTAATGGTTGATCACCCTAGCAATAGGCGAGAGTTAAGCTAATGTGATTAGGTGTTAATCGGGTCATAATTTTGCATGATTGTATGAATTGGGGACTTCTTAATTGAGAGATTGGAAGGACTATACTCATATTAGGCATTGTGATATTAATGGAGTGATTAATTTATGATAGTTTATGCTTTCTAATTTGATTGATTTGCAATTGAATACAATCATAGCTTGTTAATCATTGATTCCTTGATGGAGATTATCCCTTGCACCCCTATCCCCCATTTGTTCTAGCTTATTTGATATTGCATCTTAGGTGTTTGATTAATTGCTTGCATAGATTTAGCATTTATTCTTGCCATATTTTATAAATTTTAGTGCAAACCCGCTTTGCAACAATAGTCATCGATAACTTGTATTCCTAGGGCCTCACGTGCGTACTTTTTTCCTTGAGTTCGATATACTTGGTTGTCTTAAAATAGCTTGTCCGATTCCTACAATCAACAACTTGCAAATCGTCACAATATGATGATTAAATTCGCCACTACAAACATAAGTTTCTTATGACAACATTCAGATTGTCACAAAATATTTCTCTTTTACGTGAGAAAGTGTGAGATTGTCACTCCAACATGTGTTTTACGTGATGAACATGATGGTCATCATCACAAAAAAAGACTTTTCGTGACAACTCGTATTCCTCACAATAAATCTCATTTTTTTACATGGCGACAGCAGACATCATCACAGAAAACTTGATGATTTTCAAATCATCACAACAAATCTCTATTTTATGTAAGTCACCACAAATAAAATATCTTTTTTACGTGATGAAGTGTGCAATCGCCACTCCAAGACTAGATTGTTAGGCCACTCCCATGCACCCTTCTTATGCACAAACATCATTTGCAATGTTTTCTTCCTCGAACCTCCAAAAAAAGTTCTAAAAAAAATTTCGTGACACAACTTCGATGCACTAGGATTGGAGATGGATTTCTATGATATTGTTCTTACTATTTGAACGAAACTGATTGGGAACATTTTAGATTGATTTCTATGCTAGGATTCTTCAAATTAGGGTGAATTAGTATATGTCTTTTTTTATTTATAGGGTTTTCGATTTTACTCTGATTTATATTGTTTTAAAAAAAAGTCAAATTGATTCACGTTTTTAAGATTTAAAAATGTGTTTTGTTTATTTTAAATTTTGATTAACATTTTTTTTTACTTTTTATTTACCGATTTTATTTAGTGGCCGCTACTCTTGTTTGATTAGTGAATGATAACTTATCAACATTTCACGTCGTGCCAAGTTAGAGAGAATTGGTCACGTGCCCAGCGCATGCCTAAACTGACATCGTTTCGTAGTTCTAGTGTAAATTAGAACATAAATTGTACAATTCACAAAAAATTGGGATTAAATTGATACATCAAACTTTCTTAGGACTAAATCAAAAATGTGAAAAGTTATGAGACCAAATTGGATTTTATCCCTACAGTGTCCCGTGTTGCATTTTAGTTTCTGTTTATTTTTTTTATTATATAATGATGTGTATTTAATTTAGTTGTCAGTGTATAAAATTTTTATATGTAAGTGCTGAAACACAAGCCTCACAAGGAAGCCCCAACTTAAAATGGCACGTGACTGTCACGCTAGAGAAACATCATTATTTTGGGTTATTTCTGGAACCATGGGACTAAAATTAAGCAATCAAGTAGTCATGGGACTAGATTATTTCAAAAATAGTTATGGGACAAAAATTGAGCAATTCAATTAGTTATGGGACTAAATCGTTCCAAAAAAATAGTTATGAGATGAAAATTAAGCAATTCAATTAGTTGTGGGACTAAATCGTTCCAAAAAATAGTTATGAGAGTAAATAAAAAAAGATGCAAAGTTTTGGGACCATTTAAGATTTATCCCTTCATTTATATATACAATTTAAGATTATTGACAATGTTGATAGGACAACGTCTTGCAAGAAGAATAAATTCTTAAATACTTTTGACATGCTACATTTATACAATATGCTGAACATCTATCGATATAGTTTAAAAATATAGATTATATCACATAGATAATTTTAATATCAATGATATATAATTTCTAGGTACTTGAGGATTATCAAGGAGCTTCAACATGTAGATTTAACCACATACTCTCTCCACAGAGCAGCTGAAGAAGGTTATAAAAATAATGTCAAGAAGATAATTTTTCCCGATATTGTCACGTATAATTTATTCTTGACTGCATATGCCTCCAAATATGCTGTAGAAACTACTGAAAAGGCAATACTTAAGCTAACCAAGAACAAAATATAACCACAATGGATGACATACAACACATTGGCTAACATGTACATTAAGAATTCCCTACATGAAAAGGCAAAATCAGCACTGAAAAAGGTGGAGAAAAGAGACTTTAGAAAAGATTGAGTTGCCTATTCATCCTTAATCAGTTTGCATATGGGTACATAGAATAAAAACAACGTTCGTGGCAGCATATGGAAGAAGATGACATAACACATTGTATATATTTAGTATGTATGATTTTTATTTCTCAAAATTTTACTCGAAATTAAATATGAGTCATTTTAGTAGAGAGTCATATCTTGTGATGAATAATTATTTATTTTAAGGATCTACAAATAATTACAGATCACCACTTATTGTTAACTTAGATGCTTAAGAAAAATATGTTGATTTACTTTTCTTATTTTACACCCTTTACTTCAGTGGCGGAACTATATACATGTTGGGAGTGGCCTTGGCCTCCCCCCACTTTTTTTTACTACTATATATATATATATATATATATATATATATATATATAAATATTAAATTTTGGATATTATATATATATATATATATACTATAATAAATACTCAATTAGAGGTATAAGAATCTGGGCCTTGCCAGCTACCGCTTAGCCCAACAAACTCAATCATATTGAGTAAATATTATTTAAATGATTTTATACCTAATTAAAGTCATTCTTCTAATTACAAAATTATTAGTGCAACACGGCAGTCAGCGTAAGACAGAGCTTTTCATCTTCACCAATTCATTATTCACATAACTGTAAGTTTTTTTTAAAAATAGCAGCAACAAGTTTAATATTATGCTAATTTTTATTAATAATCATTATCTAATTTTTTTTATTTTTTATTTCAGATAATTATAAAATTTAAGGTTTTGGGATTTGAGCATAATATAATCATAATTCTCCACTACTATAAAAATTTCAATTAGAGGTATTTTTTCTCTTTTTTATTATAATGTGCAAATATTTGGATGATTGTATGATTGTAAATTGTTTTATTATTTGGATAATTGGATTATATTAAATTTCACCCAATGTACATTAAAAATGATATTTAATGTAAGTTATTATTTGACTTGATATGTGTTAATTGATCATACAAATTATTTGTCTTGTTATTTATAAATTTTAAATTATGTTTTGTGCTCAATTTTATTTAGATGAAAAGGTCACAAACAATTTATTCCTTTTTTCAAAAAAAGAATGTCAAAGGCTCAACATCTCAGACAAATTTGCTAATTAAAAATGAGTCTCCAAATTTCGAAATTCAGCCTATAAAATCACCCAGAGTCGAAATTAGTGAAAATTTTGATACAAGATCACTAGTACGTGATCCAGGACTACGACCACCAATTTGGGAGTATCCTATTGAAAAACGTGATGAAGTAAGGAAGGCTTATATTAAAGCTGGTCTATTTCAATATGTACTTGGCAAGTACCCAAAATCAGGAGAAAAACATTCTCGCAGCTTTCAAGCATCATGGTTCAAGTTATTTCCATCATGGCTGGAATACTCTCCTCATGCAAATGCTGCATTCTGTCTACCATGCTATCTGTTTCATTCTAAAGATGGACCTTCTGGATTAGATGCATTTGCTGTTAATGGATTTCGATCATGGAAGAAGGTACGTGACGGAAAAAATTGCTCGTTTCTGGCACATATTGGAAAAGATCTTACTTCACCTCATCGAAATGTTGAGAAAGCATGTGCAGATCTTATCAACCAGCAATCACATATTATACACAGTTTTGAAAAGTTCACATCTCAAGAAGTTGCAGAGAATAGACTTTGTTTGAAAGCTTCAATTGAGGCAATTAGATGGCTTGCATTTCAAGGATGTTCTTTTAAAGGTCATAACGAGTCTATTAACTCAGCTAATCGTGGCAATTTTTTAGAGTTGTTGAGTTTCATAAGTTCTTTCAATGACAAAGTAGCAGAAGTTTTGGACAAAGCTCCACGAAATGCATCATACATGTCGCCAAAAATGCAAAAACAAATTTTGCATGTTTTGGCAACTAAATTCAAGAATGCCATCCGAGAAGAAATTGGTGATATAAAATTTTGTATCATAGTTGATGAAGCACTAGATGAATCTAAAAAGGAGCAAATGTCAATTGTACTGAGATTTGTTAACAAGAGTGGTTATGTGCAAGAGTGTTTCTTTGGACTTGTCCATGTTAAAGATACTGCCGCATCAACATTGAAAGACAATATTTTTTCTGTTTTATCTTGTCATTCTCTTGATGTTCAAAATATTCGGGGACAAGGTTATGATGGTGCAAGTAATATGCGTGGTGAGTGGAATGGATTGCTCTAATTATAGGTGAATGCCGTTATGCTTATTCTGTTCATTGTTTTGCACATCGCTTACGATTGGCATTAGTCACTGCATCAAAAGAAATTATTGCAGTCCACCAGTTTTTCACCAAGTTGAACTCCATTATTAACATTGTTGGCGCCTCGTTTAAAAGCTGCTCATGCGTCAAATGTTGCTCATTTGCTTGAAGTAGATGAGCTCGAAAGTGGGAAAGGGCTTAATCAAATTGGTTCTTTGCAAAGAGCTGATGAAATCAATAAGTAGTCTGATGAAGATGTATAGTGCAACATGTGAAGTTTTACTGACTATTATTGAGGATGGAACCAATTCTGCTCAATAAGATGATGCAGATACAGCTTATAAGGAGTTAACTTCTTTTGAATTTGTTCTTCCTTTTGCATCTCATGAGAAAAGTTTTAGAGATTTCTAATATACTTTGTCAAGCTTCGCAAGTTTAGTCTCAAGACATTTTAAATGCAATGCATCTTGTATCATCTACTAAGTTCTTCTTCAAAAATTAAGAGATGATGGATGGGATGAGTTAGTTGCAGATGTGAAATTATTTTGTCAAAGGGTGAATCTTCTTGTGCCTGATTTTAATGCTAAATATGTTTCAAGAAGGGGAAGGGCTCGCCATCAACAAGATGGAACTACCATTGGTCATCACTACAAAATTGATATTTTTTATGTAGTGATAGATACTCAATTGCAAGAGTTGAATGATAAATTCAATGACAACACAGTGGAGTTCGTTATTCTTAGCATGGCTTTAGATCCAAGAGAGATGCGTTTATCATTTAAAATTGATGACATTTGCAAGTTGGTTGAAAAGTTTTATCTAGAAGATTTTAAACAACATGAGATGCTACAACTAAAAATGCAATTTGAGCATTTTTATCACGTGCGGCAACTTCCTGATTTTGAAAGATTGACAACGATTTCTGATTTATGTCAATGGTTGATGAAGACAAGGAAATCAGACATCTACCCATTATTGTTTAGAGTTTTAACTCTTGTTCTCACACTTCCAGTTTCTACGGCCACCACAGAGTGGTCTTTTTCTACAATGAACTTAGTCAAGACTACACTTCGAAAACATGGAGGATGAATTTCTTAGAGACTGCCTGTTAGTCTATATTGCGAAACAAATTGTAAAATTTTTTTGTATAGACTCAATTATAGATGATTTTCGTGATATGCAAGAGAGAGTTTTAATAACATATTTATGTATTTTGGATTATTTAACAATGAACATTGATATATCTTGGTGAAAATGTATAATATATAAATTTTATAATGAAACGTATATTACTGTTAAACTATAATTGTTGGCTCCCCCTTACCTAATATCCTGGTTTCGCCCCTGCTTTACTTGTATGAATTTATATCGTTTTCATTTAAAGCTAATGAATTAAGATGAGAAAATATTTGTTACGTACATACATCATTTTCTTGACTTATACAACTCTCTGCTCAAGACCTATGCAAAGCTTGTAAAATGGTGCTGATTGTGGAGAGGATGAAGAAGGATAATGTGGAGATGGATGGGAAAATGAGAGATATACAAGATACAACATGGTTAATATTTTTATGTTCAAGCTAATTCATAATTATTTCGTGTTTATTCAGAATATTTGGAAATGATTGTTAGAATACAGATCGAAGCATTGTGCTACAAGTTGAATCTGTCAATCAATTATTAGGATTACAGACTAAAATTTAAATTTTATTGAAAATAAGGTGCGTAGAGAATGAAAATGGAACCTGGGAAATTATTCATTGGTGGAATTTTTTGGAACACCAGTGAAGAGCGTTTGAAAAATTATTTTGAGACTTTTGGTAAAGTAAAAGAAGTTGTTATAATGAAAGATCACACTACTGGGCATGTCTGGGGTTTCGGTTTCATTGTTTTTGTTGATGTTTCTATTGCTGAGAAAGTTAAGGAAAGTCACATCATTGATAGAAGAACTGTGAGTCATGCACCCTTATTTGTGTGGCATTTTACAATTGGATAATTGGATTAGTGCTGCATTTTTTCATATTTATTTGTTGGTCCCTAACTATAATTGTTTGTCGAAAACCAATCGATATTCTTAGGAATATGCTCAACTTGCGGGTGGAGTTTCTCATTCAAATTCCTTGGCCTCATCATACATCCAGTTGCTGCAAATTTTCAAATTGAGATTAAGGCTTTCAACTAGACACTGCAACCTATAAGATGAGATTAAGACTCTTCAACTAATCATAAAAAATAATGCAACTTGACATACAACTAACAAAAAACATAACAAGTAATCTTGCAAACTTAATGACAACGTACACAAAAAAATTATTTGAGATGTGATAATTTTGTAAGTTGTAATACTTTAAAACATGAATATTATAAAAACACCATGTCTCATATATAAAATAACGTCATACAAGACATGTTTTTTGAAATATACTTTAGTGATTAAGGGTCGAATCTTCGATTCTATTGGGAGCAAAACTTTAAATCCTTTAGCCAAACTACTGGGACGTCACCATACAGAAACCATATGTTGAAAACAATGATGTATATATTATAGTAAAGATTAAGAAATTTTCGGGGGGGGGGGTGGTCCCCGTGTGCCTCCGTCAGTGGATTTGATAGAGACATTCTATTAAGCATTAAATAATTAAATATTATTTTGTAATATAACTTAAATTGACATTGTAACACTAATTTACTTTAGATTGAATTGATCACTATTATGACTTATGTATTGGACCGATAGAAAATAAATTATTATTTTATTGCTTAATTAGATTAAATCATTAAATATGTTTAAATTTTGGATGAGAGAAAATGTGAATTACATACATTTGATTTACGATTTTTTTTTAAAAAAATAGGTGTTATATATAATAAAATATAAATAAACAGACGTATTATTTACGAATCACACCCTAAATATTTTTTAAATTGGTATTCCCCTACCCCTATTGTATTGTTTCCGCACTCGCACCCCATACCTGTGCAACAATACATTGAAGCTTTTTTCATTCACGAATCACACCCTAAATATTTTTTAAATTGGTATTCCCCGACCCCTATTGTATTGTTTCCGCACTCGCACCCCATACCTGTGCAACAATACATTGAAGCTTTTTTTCTGCTATTAATATTATTATTAATATAGTTCACAATATATAAATATATAATGGTAGGAATAATGATAGCCAAGTGCTAGCTTTCAACTCTAATGCATCACTTTTTTAGGGGTTTGTAATTTAGCAAAAATGCCCTCACTCTCTTTTGCCATTCTCTCTTTAAATATTCAAAAATAGTTGTAGATCAACGCCTCTATCTTCATCGACCTCATCCACTCTCTCACCTCTTCAGCAGCTATTCCAATTGCAAAATTGCTAAAATCACAGCGCTAATCGTCGGCGAATCAGATTTAGATAACTTTTTCTAGTGAACGAGGAGTGTCCAATGAAGAATTTGAGTTCTCGATCGTGATGGCGGATTCAGAAATAACGTTGCTGACTTCAGCCGACGAGATCTTCCAGTGAGATCTGACCCGTTTAACGGGGGAGAGCTATTGTGCGTGGCCACCGAAATTGGCTTTATCCATCTCCATCAACAACTCTCTGGCATACTCACTGCCGCCGCCGCCTCTCTCTCCAGCAACCTTAGCAGTCTTCGCCCTTCCACTTTTAGGGTAAAATTTACGATCTGTCTGTCGTCTCTCCCTTTTCTCTTATTTATCCTCTTTGGAATCTATTGCGCTCCATAGTCACGGTCGCCGCCATATTTTTTTCATCGCCGCCTGCCAGCAGTCGCAGTACCTCCATCGGCGGTGTATATTTTATGTTTGTGAAATAATTTATTTTAATTTATAGATATGCAATCTCAAGTTTTCAGATTCCGTCGCTTCCATAGAAATATTAGTTAATCTTTATTTTTGTAATGTGATAGTGCCTAAATACTTTCCTGCAATGATCTTTTATTGAGCAATACTACGTAATAGCTTTGTTCTTGCGTTGTTCTTTTGATCATGAAGATGATTTATACCTCAAAATTGTTCCTTATGATGTGTATTGTGTGTTCTTGGTTGCCGAAACAATAACTCAGATGAATATTAGTATGCAGATTAATGAAAATCATTTATTAGGACTCTTTATTTTTAACTAAGATATAATTTTTTACTTTCTTGAATTACAAAAGTGGTTAATTTTATAAAGCTCATACTGCTTGTAGCTCTGAAAGATGGGTCAAACACTGTATTCTTTGTTCTTTTTTTGAATGTGCTTTCTATTGAGTGTGTGCTTTGTGAGTTGCAATTGCTGAAAGGAATGATTTTATTTGGTGTAAAATTGGTTAGAGTGGGTAATCGGACATTCTCATTATTGGTTCTTTATTTTCTGTTCCAGGAGCTTCGACTTATTTTTGCTAAAAATGAACTTCCAGAAAAAATGGTAAGAGTGAGTCTGTCAAAGCAGCTAGGCCTTGAATTTGAGAAGGTAATGTATACTCGAATTTTTCTGGTGTTGTGCAAATATTTTCTAGTGTTGTGTACTCATTTTCTGTCATTGTGCAATAATTTTCTAATACTGTTCAAATAGTTTTTTTTTTTCTGTGCAAATATATTTTAAAATTTTAAAAGAGCAAATATATATTCTAGTGTTGTATAAATATTTTTATGTCATTGTGCAAATAATTTTCTACTATCATTCAAATAGTTTTCACTATTGTGCAAGCATTATTGTGCAAACGGCACTCAAATATATTTGCATCACAATATTTTTTTCCATTGTTCAAATTTTTTTCCCCATTGTGCAAATATATTTTAAAATTTTATATGCAAAAATGACACTCAATATTGTGAGTTTGGTCATACTTAGCAAATTTTGTGGAAATGTTTCACTTTGAAGTAACAAATATTTCTAGTGTTGTGCACACATTTTCTGTCATTGTGCAAATATTTTTCTAGTGTTGTTGCAAATATTTTCTGGTGTTGTGCATACATTTTCTGTCATTGTGCAGATATTTTTCTGTTATTGTGCATATTTTAAAATTTTGAGTGATAATTTGTTTTGGATTGAGATTTTATTATTTTTTATTTTTTTCTTGTTATTGTGCAAATATTTTTTAAAGTTGTGCAAGTGTTACTTTTACAATAATCGTGGAGATTTGAAGAAAAAACATCAAGAATCGGAGATTTGAAAAAAAAAATAGCAAGAACCGGTGATCTGAAGAAAAAATCTGTGATTTGGAGAAGAAGAAGAATGAGAAGATCCAGAGATTTTGGTGTAGTGATTTTAGAAATTTGAAATTTGAATTTTTAGGGAGGATTTTTGTTTTTTGTGTGATGAGATTGATGTATTTGAATTTTGAAATAAAGGGCATTGAAGTCTTTTTGACACTTTTTTTTAACATCTTTGAAAGATTTTACTGTGCATGCACCTCTATGTAATTAGAGGTTGTCAAATGCACTTACATGTAATTGACTCATAATGGTATCACGCTAATTGATATGCTCAACTTAACACCACCTCATGTTGACATTGTACATTCATAAAACTAAGCAAAGTTTTATACGAATATAGTTCATAATAAAATTATTATGAAATTATTTTGAAAATTTTTAAGTATTAAATATTTGGATAAGAATATTAATAATTTCATTTAAAAGTATCAAGAATTAGGGTTAATGGTATCATAATATTTTTTACAAGTATCAACAAAAACTAACTTTTTTACTATTTAAATTATTTATATTTAATATAAAAATATATTATTATACTATATAAGTTTGAAATATCAATTTTAAAAAAAATATTAAATATTTGATCGAGAGTAGTAAGAATTGGATGATAATTCATAAAATTAAATAGTGATTCATATAAACCATGTTTATATAAAAACTAACGCATATTATATACATATATATTATTTACTTATAGTTATTGTTTTTCTAATTTAATTAACATCATATAATAATACATAAATTAAATAAAAAAAACTCATTTAAATTCTAATAGAGTCCAAATAAATTGTAATAAATTTTTCTCACTCTAAAATATGTAAGAGCATATAAATACTTGAATTTATTACTATTAGGTACAATATTCCTACAAAACTTACTAGTTGATACAACCCCAAAAATATAATATCACTAGATACAATGTCCCTATGAAAAATACCCTTATTACCCTTTTACTTTCCACTATGAAAAATACCCTTATTACCCTTTTACTTTCCACTTTCCCAATTTCCCAATTATTTCAGTCTTCCTCAATTAATCTCTCTCCTCAATTCATATAAAAAACTCATCCCTCTCTCTCATAACTCTCTCTCTCTTTCTCTAATTTTCATATGGCCACCGCCGACCACTCTAAATCCTCCTCTTTCGCTCGTGAGAGCTAGACTTACGCCATTTTCTGGCAATAGTTGGTGGTTAACTACGACGGTCCTTTTGTATTAGGTTGGGGCGACGGCTACTGCAAGGGCGAGGAGAATAAAGGAAAGTGTCTTATGCCGTCGTCCCCACCGAACAGGAACACTGGAAGAAGGTTTTTCGGGAGTTAAATTCCTTGAATTCTGACCCTCAGGCCACTGTCGATGACGCTGTCAACGAAGAGGTCACAGATACTGAGTGGTTCTTTCTCACATCGAGGACAGCCACGACACCACCGACAACTAGCGCTTGGAGCGCATCTTGATCCAGTGGTGGTCGGTGGATTTTAAGGCAGCGTCTGTGTAGATCTATGTGTCCGAGTTCAACCGCCGCCAACAACCCAACCGTCTGCAACCAACTGTGTCCCCTCGCCGTTGGACGTGGGCGAGGTATGTAGAGACATGTGCAGATCGAAAAATTCGATATACATGTGCAAATCGAAAATTTAAGTGGAACCCATATGAAGGAATTTTTTTCTTACCACATAAGAAAGAGGATTAGATATCGGTAATTTTTTTTTTTTTTGCTGCCGTCTTATTCTTGTTTTTGTTGCACTGAGTTTCTTTATTGATTCTTGTTTTTGTTGTAACGAAGCTGTCGAAGGGTGTTTGTAATATTGTGCAGATATTTACTTCCGCACATGTGCAACTATATTTGCACATGTGCAATTTTTAGGTACAATAGAAATTAAAATGTGCAGTTTTTATTCGGATCTTAAAATAGATCCATTTGATCTCCAAGAATAGCAGGATTGTGATAATATGTGTTTGGTTTTTTGTTTATTTTTGTGATATATTTAATGAATGATGATCAATGTAGAAATTATATGGTGAATCACTTTTTTCTACTTCCATAAAAAATATGGTGTTAATTTCTACCGATCCTTTTGTGTTTTTTTTTTGTAGATCGGATCTGTGTTATTTGAATGGTGGGTTGGTGGCTTTGTTTGGTAGGTATCAGCTTCTTTGGGAAATGGAAACCAAACCCAGGAAATGAATCTAAAAATGAATCAGTAAGTTAAAAGTGTTTAGCTCATTGGAAAAGGATAAGGACCGTACAAAAGGTAGAAAAGTATCACAAACAATAGCTTAGTAGGGGTAATGGTAAATTTGGAACTCTACAACAAAATCTTGTATCCACAAGTAATTTAGAAAAAGTTGTATCTTAGAGTTTTAGCACTAGTAATATTGTATCTTAGAGTTATGGACTCTAAATAATTTAATACTTAAAATCAATATATATAATAATACAGAATTACCCCTCAAATTCTTATTCCTTCTATTTTCTTAATTTTTTATTCTCCCTCCTATGAAAATTTTTATGAGACATAAAAAGAAAATAATATGAAATGCACATGATGCAGGTAATCTAGACACAACTTTATGACTGTTAATTCAATAAAATATCATGTATTTAAATTCGAAATTGTAAAACGATACGAAATATAAATAAATAATGTACAACTAATATAAAATACCAAAAGTTAGTGAATTATATCAATCAACTAGATGATACCTTGCGTATTACAGGGTATATTTATTAAATAAACTTTACAATATAATGTATATATATGTAGTATTTTCCATCAAATAATCATATATCTATTAAAATAATATACATTGATTAGAGTGAATTATTGCATGATTTTTGAGGTGATAAATTGCATATTTTGATGAAAAGTATTAGTGTTTGTGCTTAAAAGTATTAAATATTACTCATTTGCACTAAAAATATTATTATCTGGAGATTAATGGCAAGATGTTTCGTCTCATTTTCAGGGTTTTCGATAGAATTTGACAAAATCGAGCATATAGACATGTACACGGGAATGAGATGAATGTGTGGGGGTGAATATGGGGGTCGGAAGCAAAAGCCGGGGGTCCAAAAATTCTTGGACTCGACCAGAGGTCGAGCTCGGGGCAGCACGGGTCGAGCCTGAAGACACAAAGAGAGAAACTGCCAGGAGAGTACCAAGCTCGAGTCGAGGGGTCAGAGCTTGACCCGAGGTGCACTCAAATAAGATTTTTCCCCATTTAATCACCATTTGATGAAAAACAGAGCATAGTTAGTTAGGAGCAGTTTTCATACGAATTTAGGGCGATGTTTTGAGTTTTCAAGCCTATTCTTACTTCCTATATTGATAGATTCAAATTTTAGATAGATTTCATTCAATTGTTCCATAGAACAGTGATTACTTTATTGGATTAGTGATTGAAGATTGTAATTTCCATTGAAGAAGAATTTCAAGTTTTTAAGATTCAAGCATTTAATCCTTGTTCTATTGACAATTGGTGATATTCTAACCTTTCTCTATTTCAATTTCTTTGTTGCAATGTTGATCATGTTAATTGTTTGTTTACCCATGTATTTTGCCTGTATCACCATGGACTAATTTTTTTGTGCTTTGGGTAATTGAAATTAGGGATGAATTGATTGATTTAGCTATAATTGTGGCTAATTGATGTTTGATTGTAATAGTGAAGTATCCTAATTGATGATCCTTAATGTGCTTTATGCATGTGTAGCCTTTGATTATTTTTGGACCATTCTAACAATAAACGAGAGTTGAGTTAACATAGTTCAGGATTAATTGATGGATATATGTGTATGATTGTATACGTTTAATGCTTTGCAATCGAGAGATTTCTTGCATTTAGAACTTTCACAATTAGGCATTGTATGATTAATAAAGATATTGTTGTATGATGTTCATTGCTATCTATTTTGATGGAATTTCATTTGGTGCAATTATAGTTGTGATCAAGGATTCCTTAATTGAGATTATCCGAAACATACTTCTCTCCTAGCACTTCTTGGAAGTTAGATGGCTCATTTCTATCTATTAGCACTGTTATTTGTTTGCTTGCATTGAATAGTTTATTTGATAGTTCTTGTAGAGTAATTAGATCAAAAATCGAATTACCTTCAATAGTCGTGAACAACTTGCATCATAGAGCCTCATTGCATTCACATCTCGTGGGTTCGATAACTTGGTTGAGTCATAATAATATTTACACAAAAATACCTCAATCATATATATATATATATATATATAATTATAATTATAATATTAAATTTAAGTAATGATGTATAATAATTCATGCTAGGTATCAAAATTATTATAATTATTGAAAATCTAGTATAAGATTTATTTCAAATTTATTTTACAATTAATAAAAATAAGAAAATTAATAAAAAAAACTTATAGGAGTATAATCGATATATAAATATTAGAATAATATATATCGTATATTTACAAATAAACATCATATATGATTATATTCATTTTTTTAAATAATACTAATATTTATACATATATTAATTAGGGTGAAATAAAATAAATTAATTGAGTCGGTCATTTTTAAATAAGTTTACTCAATATGTTACCACTATTGTATAAATGATTAATTATACATTGCCACATAATCATTACTAATATACAAAACTCTTTATATTCTTGACTACTTATCACACACATAAATTATTTTCTCAATTAATGACACATCATTCAAACTCACAAAAAATTATACACATAAATATTATAAACTCCGTAATAATATATAATGTGATTCACTTATTTGAAATACTCACAATTAGCATTTCATAAATATTTGACTTTCTTAGCAACATATCTAATACACTTTTGAAGTTAAATAAAATAGTTTTTAGAACATGTAAATATATATGAATTGGTTTAGTTGGTAAACTTTATAAGAATTATATAAGATTTGATAGGTTCAAACTCTTATAAATATATATTTTTTAAAAATATTTTACAGAATGTTAACACATAAGCAAAACTTACCATAGCTTAATAGAAACTAATCGCACTTTTGGTCCCACCATAGGACATCTAAGTGTTTCAAAATGGTCTCAATCATTTCATATATTGTCCTATAAGAAAATTTGCTTTCACATTTTGTCCCAAACATTACGGTGCTGTCACTGTTAACCCTAAAATTTTACGAAAGCTAACAGGAGGATCCACGTGCGAGTCACATGGCTGTTGAATTGTTTAAAATGGTTTAAAACTTAATTAAAATGACTAATTAATTCTTAATGACCGTTTTTAAAACAAATCAGACATTTCTCATTACAAAGAAAGAAATTTCCTGCAAAAACCCTGACCAACAATTTGCGATTGTTTCTCCGATTTGCTCCACCGTTTGAAGCGCCCAATGCTACGTAGGAAGAACTTAGTAAAATATGGACTTCCAGATTACGGTATGTATGCTCTAACCCCTCTTCTCCATTGTGGTTTTTTTGTTGAGTTTTTTGCGATGGGTCTATTGCTTATTTTGTTTCCGTTGGTTTATTGTAAAAAATAGTTTCTTATAACATGTGTTTGGGTCTATTTCAGTTTATTGTTGAGTGCGATTTGAGTTTATTCTTCTTGTTCTTATTTTGTCAGTTTGGTATTTTGGGGGTACTATTTGGGTCTATTTTTGGGGGTTTTTGAAATTCAATTTTTAGGGGTTCTATTTGTGTCTATTTTGGGGGGTCTAGGGTATTCGATTTCTGGGGGTTCTTGTGTGAGCAGTTTAGAATTAATCTTGTTCTGAAATCTTATTTGGTCCTATTTGGGTGTTATATTCAATATATATTTAAATTTATTTGGTGTATTTTTTGATGTTTTTTCAGGACAATTACAGTTTTTAAAGGGGTTTTACATGATTTGTAGTTTTCCGGCAAGCGGTATTTAGACCAATAAAAAATATCGAACCCAAGGGAAAAAGTATGCACGTGAGGCCCTAGAAATACAAGTTCTTAGTGACTATTGTTGCAAGATGGGTTTTGAAGCAAAAACACAACAAATGATAGAAATAAACTCAAACAATACAATGAGGCAAATGATCGAACACTTAAAAGGGAAGAACATATACAAACAATAAATGGGGGGTTTGGGTGTTAGGGCTAAATCCCATCAAGGAATCAATGATCAACAAGCTATGATTGAATCAAATTGCAAATCAACTAAGATAGAAAGCATAAAACCATCATGATATTAATCACTGCATTAATAACACAATGCCTAATGTGAGTATACTTAGTGCAACTAATCTCTCGATTCCGAATCACCCAATCCATATATTCATACACAGCTAAAACCCGATTAATCACGGATCACGTTAGCTCAACTCTCGCCTATTGCTAGGGTGATCAAACATTAATCTAAAGAGATAATTTTGCATGAAGCACAATTGAGAATCACGATTAGGAAGCAATCTAACTCAATTGATCACAATCATCAACAATCAAAGCATAGTCAATCAAATCATCCTCAATTTCAACTAACCCAAGCACAAGAGAGTTAGCCCATGGTGCCAAGGGCAAAATCCATGGGAAGAGAATATAAATGCACAACACAAAGCAAATCACAACAATTAAGAAATTAAAAAGAGATAAGAGGAAGAACATCACTAATAGGACTTGAATAAACAAAAATAGGAATTATTTAGTCTCCAATACACTTCTCCAAACGAAATAAACGCTTGAATTGAAGAATCAACTAGATCAAATGCTAATCTAAAGCTAATCAACAATCTAAAGCTACCATCTACTCTACCTACAAGGAGAAATTGGCTTGGGGTCTAAGAAATCGCCCCAAAACTGCTATTAACTGCTCTATGGAAAGTTATGGAAGTTATGCTCTGTTTCATTCTTTAAATAGGCGATTTTTCTGAAAAAACCTCCACCTCGAGTCGAGGCTCAGCCCTCGACTCGAGGCTGCCAATTTTTACCGATCCCTCGACTCGAGGCTCAGCCCTCAAGTCGAGACCTCTTCCATTTTTCGAATTCTAGCCTTTTGCCTTCACCCTCGGGTCGAAGCCTCTGGACCTCGACCAGAGGTCGAGACCAAGGCATTTTTTCAGCCGGGGCTCCGCCTCCGACCCCCATTTTCATCCGTCTCAATCGTCTCTTCATGCTAAGAATGCTGATACTCTCGGTTTGGCTAAATTCCACCGATTTACCTGTAAAACGGACGGAAAACATCAATTATTTTACAAGTAATACTTTTCAGGCAAAAGAGTGATACTCTACACATTTAGGCACAAAATCTAACACTTTTGATCACTTTATGCACTAAAATACACCTCAAAATCATGCATCAATTCACTCCAATCATAATACCCCCAAACTTGAAGTGTTGCTCATCCTCGAGCAACGTAGCAAATAAGCACAAAGGAGTGAATTAATTGCAATTATGTCACATGGCACCATAGAAGAAATAAATGACAATCGAACTCGTCAATGAACATAAGTATCAATGCAAACTATCCACTAGCAATCAAGATGAATCATGCTCAAATAAATGCTCAATCAAACACTCAAAACATTGCTCCTTCCATGGAGTGTTTCACTCTACTCTCAAGTGTATAAAGGTATAAGGCACTCAATCATCAAATTCACAAACTTGCACACCATATGCTTGCCAATAGACTCAATCTCAATCAAAATCATTTGTGTTCAATCAAGAATCAAAGAGGTCTTTCTTCTCGGTTGTAATGTAGGCTCTTTGGAAAAGGTGGGATGTTTTTGGATAAGAGCGACTAAGTAGTAGAGACTTGAATGATAGTTAATCAATACAATTCACATCTCTTCAATCATCATCAAACATCACTCTTTCTTTTGCACTTCAATGATCACTCACCACCATGCACTTGAGCTTTCTTTCACATATGCTCACAAATTGAATTTTTCTTTTCTTTCACTTCACATTTTTTTTTCACAATTCAATTTTTTTCACAACCTTTCTTTTCATCAAGCATCATCACTTAGCTCATCATCTTTCACCACACTTTGCATGCAAATCACCATCTATAGCCAACAATCAAGCTCTACTAAGCATAGGACAAGAAGGCTCATAGAAATAGGCAAATGGTTTCAATTTCACTTGGCTTGCCAAAGAATAAGGAAATAAGGCTCAACATGGCTCAATAAGGAAATAAAATGATTTTTGTAGGAAAAAAATTGGCAAAGTGACTAGTCATTTCAAACATGGCCTCTTATTACTTTCATGACATCACACAAAGATCAATATCAACAAATCTAATGACAAGTTCTAGCATACAAATCATGAATGATGCACTAACAAAGAAATCATATCAACCGTATAAGATGTATGATTTTAAAGGCACAAAAGCTCACGGGCTTAAATTGAGCAATGAATCAAGCATCATCAATCACATTCATCTTTATATAAATATCAATCATGCTAGCATCAAGCTACAAATCAACTTATGATCAAATCAAAATTCAATTTGTCTTGCAAATCAAGCACAAGTGCACATGTACATAATCTCAAGCACACTCACTAAGTCAAGAATGATTCTAAAAGATATGCAATAGGTCCACAATTAAGCTCAATAATAACTCAATCCCCAAAAATCATATGCAAGGGCACAAAAGATAGGTAAGGAAAGAAGAACACCTCCCCCAAACATAGACTCGTCTAAGTTTGAAAGGAAGTGTTGTACCATAAAGCCTTTAAACTCCTCATTTCCTTTAAGCATGTAGGGCTCATCATGCTTTTATGCACTTTCCTTCTTGATCTTGCATTTCCTTGTAATTCCAATCGCTTTCCAAATAAATGTAGCAAGTGTACATACAATCGAAAATAAGAATCATCAAATCATTACCATAAAGAGATGCAAATTAGCCAATAAAACGATCATCACCCCCAAACTTAAATTTTAGCATGAAATTCAAAATTTGGCAAAAGAGTGATTAAATGATATGCAACTCTCAATGGTATCAAATAAGCTCAATCATTCCAAATAATCCCATAGCAAAATATGTCACAACCTCCTAAGCATGAGCAATTCTATTTCAAAGCCAATTCTCCAAAACAAAACAAAAAATTCTCCAAAACAAAATAAAAATAACAAAAATACAAAAAGTACACAAAAGTAATAAAAAGAAGATAGGTTGCCTCCCATCAAGTGCTATTTTTATTGTCCTTTGCCGGACTTATTCATTCATTCAAACTCTCTTCATCGGAATGGCCAAGGATATCGGTCCTCCTTCCCATTATATCTCATCCTTTGAGCTTCAAAATCTAGGAGGTTCACATAATAGATAGGGCAACCACATATAGATATGCTTAATGTCCATGGTTGTCCCCTTTTCTCTTTCTCCATCCTTCTTTTCCATTCCTTTCTATCAAGGATGCCCAAGCACTTAATTAATTCTTTCCTACAATCAAAGTTCACAAGAGGTAAAATCAAATCATTAGAAGCATAAATCTCAATTAAATCACAAATTGAAGAGTTAGAAGGTTTAGAAATGCTCATTTCAATCTTCAATGCTTCATTCGATGCTTCTAGATTGTTTTCCTCATTATTGCTCATGTCCATCAATGGACATTCCTCTTCCTCACTTTCGACAAGAAAATCTTCTACTTCATCCTTCATGCTTGGACCCTCTACTACATCAACTTTCCATTCACTTTCTTCCTCCCCTTCTTCTTGATGATTCTCCATGATGGTTATATTCATCACTTGGAGTAGGAAATATTTGAGTTGACTTTTTATCACCATGAATTGAGCTTCGGTGATTTCCATGTTCCCCTCTATCAATGCATTAACCATAGCTTTGGTCTCATAGACGTTCTCATACAAGGGAAACATTTCCTCACATCTAGGGTTATTTTCCTCAATTCTTTTTAACAATACTCCAAGCATCTCTTGCAAGATAGCTCTCACATCATGGAGTCCCCATTCTTCATAATGAGAAGAAGCGTGTGGCATTTGGTAGTCATACTCATTGCTTCTCCCATCATCATAGTAATCCCCTTCCGATGCTCCTTGATATTCATATCCACAACATGGATCGAATTGATCATAATGCTCATAGTATGGGAACATCTCTTGAGGTGGGGGAGGAATTGCTTCATATGTCCAATCTTCATAATTGGATGGAACTTGTTGCAATTGAAAATTAACATCAAAGCTCCTCCAATTATTGTATCCAAATTCTTCAAAGTGTGGAGGATACACCATACTCTCCTGATTAAACTCTTGATTCCATGCATATCAGTTGTATCCCTCCATCTAGAAAAGATAGCCAAGTATCAAATTCACACAAAAATAACAAAACAAACACAAACACAAAGGCAACAAGTAGCCACTTCAAACAATTCCTAAGTCTTACTATAGGCGCAAAAACTAATTCCTCGGCAACGGCGCCATTTGATTTGTAGTTTTCCGGCAAGCTGTATTAAGACCAATCAAAAATATCAAACCCAAGGGAAATAGTATGCACGTGAGGCCCTAGAAATACAAGTTCTTAGTGACTATTGTTGCAAGATGGGTTTTGAAGCAAAAACACAACAAATGATAAAAATAAACTCAAACAACACAATGAGGCAAATGATTGAACACTTAAAAGATAAGAAAAAATACAAACAATAAATGGGGGATTTGGGTGCTAGGGCTAACATCCATCAAGGAATCAATGATCAACAAGCTATGATTGAATCAAATTGCTAATCAACTAAGATAGAAATCATAAAACCATCATGATATTAATCACTCCATTTATAACACAATGCCTAATGTGAGTATCCCTAGTGCAACTAATCTCTCGATTCCGAAGCACCCAATCCATACATTCATACACAATTAAAACCCAATTAATCCCGGATCACGTTTGCTCAACTCTCGCCTATTGCTAGGGTGATCAAACATTAATCTAAAGAGATAATTTTGCATGAAGCACAATTAAGAATCACAATTAGGAAGCAATCTAACTCAATTGATCACAATCATCAACAATCATAGCATAGTCAATTAAATCATCCTTAATTTCAATTAACCCAAGCCCAAGAGAGTTAGCCCTTGGTGCCAAGGGCAAAATCCATGGTAAGAGAATATAAATGCACAACACAAAGCAAATCAGAACAATTAAGAAATTAAAAAGAGATAAGAGGAAGAACATCACCAATAGGACTTGAATCAACAAAAATAGGAATGCTTTAGTCTCCAATACACTTCTCCAAATGAAATACAAGCTTGAATTGAAGAATCAACTAGATCAAATGCTAATCTGAAGCTAATCTATTCAACAACAATTGAAATCTAAATCTACCATCTACTCTACCTATAAGGAGAAATTGGCTTGGGGCCAAAGAAATCGCCCCAAAACCGCTATTAACTGCTCTATGGAAGTTATGGAAGTTATGCTCTGTTTCATACTTTAAATAGGCGATTTTTCTGAAAAAACCTCCCCCTCGAGCTGCCGATTTTCGCCGATCCCTCGACTCGAGGCTCAGCCCTCGAGTCGAGGCCTCTTCCATTTTTTAAATTCTAGTCTTTTACCTTCACCCTCGGGTCAAGGCCTCTGGACCTCGACCAGAGATCGAGACTAGGGCATTTTTTCGGCCGGGGCTCCGCCTCCGACCCCCATTTTCATCCGTCTCAATCGTCCCTTCATCCTAAGAATGCTGGTACTCTCAGTTTGGCTAAATTCCACCGATTTACCTGTAAAACGGACAAAAACATCAATTATTTCACAAGTAATACTTTTTAGGCAAAAGAGTGATACTCTACACATTTAGGCACAAAATCTAACACTTTTGATCACTTTATGCACTAAAATACACCTAAAAATGATGCATCAATTCACTCCAATCATTACACCATCAAACTGAAGCATGGTGGAATGTTTGTTGACCAGCCTTAGTTAGGATACATAGGAGGTACTGTGAGTGCATTTAATTTTGTGGAGGATACTAGGTGCACAATTAAGTATCTTGATAGCTTGTGTGAGTAGTTAGGATATCTAGGCAATAAAATATATTATGGGTTGTGGAAGGATGTCAAAATAAATTTAATTGAGGGTCAATCTGATATAGAGCAGTGTTTCAATGGTGTTATAAATAAAAAATAACAATGTGGTTGGATGCTGTAAAATCTAAAGATATATCAGTTGATAATGAGGATGAAGTCTTGGGGGAAGTAGAGTTTGACACTGATGAAGACTTACTGAAATTGAGGACTGGCATTGTGCTGAAGACAGGAATGTTATTTCCTATTGAGAAGAATTCACATGATTTGGACAAACTCCTCCACTACAAACTGAATCTAAAATTGATGTTTTTGATGCAACCTCTCCTCCTCCAATACAAACTGAAGATGAGGAGTTGACTTTGCAAGCTCAAGATGAGGATAACTTGGAGTCAAATGGAAAAGAGAAGGAAGTAATCAGTTGTGAATCTGGAGAGGATGATAGTGAATGGACAGAACAAGAGTCAAGTGGAGATATTATACTGGATGATATCATATTTGATGAGAATGTAGACAGTATAACAGAATGGAAAGGTGTTCAGTGTAATGAGGCCTCCAGTGATGAAGAGAGTGCAGAAGATGACACAGAATTTGATACAGAAGACTTTGATAGTCTTGAGTCATGTGCCTTGAGCATCCACTATCAAAGTACCATAAACCAGGAGCACATGCTTTCAATGAAGTATACACAATATTACAGGGGACCTGTATATTTGGACTTTTGTGACTTCTGATGTGGTGACACTGAGGGTAACATTCTTTTAGCCATCAAATCATTTTTCAACTTAATATAGTGAGGACAAAAATGACCTTTACCAGAATAATAATGACACACAAACTTCTTTTCAGACTTTTTACTAGTACCATTTTTTTAACAGAAGATTTAACCTTAGGTTGATATCCTGCCTTAACAAATTTTATTGGTTCTTCAACACTCATTAAAGTTTTGTCATTTTTATACCCTAGACCAGTGGTATCAGTTTACCTATCATTAAAACTTCTTTTAACACATCAGCACTCTTGGAGTATTTCTTAAAACTTAAAGTTGAATCTTTCAATCCATCTTTAAGTTTAGAAATTTCCAAATCTTTCCTAGTCAAGATTACTTCAAGTTTGGTTAATGAGTCTCTCAAATCTGAATTTTCTAAAGTTAAAGTTTTCAGGATTTCATTTGATATTCCCATTTCTCAAGTAATTTCTTACATTTTGAACCACAAGGTTTATTCTGTTTTGATGTTCCTGAATTATCAACAAAACCATTAAAACAATTCAATGATGATTCTGATTCATATTCATCTAATGTTACACCGAATGTTGGAACATCTGTGTCAACATCAAAATCCAGATCATCATCTAAACAATCATCATAGTCTATTCTACCAGAAAATGCAAATTCTTCATCTTTTTTATCTTCATGCTCCTCATCAGATTCATCACTCAAGGTAGCATTAAAGTTCAATTTCTTTTTAAGCAAGGTATTAGCACATTCATTTGCATAATGACCATATCCAGAACATGCGTTACATTGAACAGACTTTCTATAATTAGGGTCATAGTTGCATACCTGTTTTTGTTTCCACTTCCACTACTACTACCAAATTTCTTTGATTGAATAGTTTTACCTTTCCTCTCAGGTGTTTGTGGAGTATTGTTGATTTGAATCCTTGGTTGAATGTTGTTTCTTGTCACACTTGACTTCTTTTTCAAGAAAGCTTTAAACTATCTTGTCCAGAAGGCAATATGGTCAGGATTGTCAAGACATAGCTCGGCAACATCATCATCATCTGACTCAAGTTCAGTCACAAATGATGTCTTTTCAGTACATGAGGATGATTCTCCTTTGAAAGCAATCAGCTTCTTTGAATCTGGAGTCTCATCTCTCTGGGTTGAATTCATCTCATATGCCCGTAATATGCTCACAAGCTCAGTTTGGCTCAACGTATCTGTATTCTTAGCTTCTTCTATAGCACAAATTTTTGCATCAAAATGCTTAGGTACAGTACGTAAAATTTTTTGAACTAACCTGGTGTTTGAGATAGGATCTCCCAGTGATTGAACTTCATTTGCAATCTCAGTGATCTTCTCATTGTAAGAAGAGATTGTTACATCCTTCTTCATCCCCAGGTTTTCGAACTTTGTCCCTAGCATTCGAAATCTGGATCTTCGAACACTTTCTGATCCTTTACAATGATCTTGTAGCCTATCCCAAGCATCTTTTGCACTTATACAATTTGATATGAGTTTAAACAAGGTCATATCAACTGCTACAAAGATTACATTCAATGCCTTAGAATTAAAGCTTGCAGTTGTGCATTCATCATTCGTCCAATCCAACTCACGTTTGACAATGGTCTCTCCTTCAGCATCTGCATGAGTCCATGGGGGCGTCCAACCTGCTAGCACACTTCTCCAAGCACGTTCATCAATTGACTTGATGTACATCCTCATCCTCGGTTTCCAATAGGCATAGTTTGTTCCATCTAGAACGGGAGGCTTAAGTAATTGAGACAGTGGGTAATCCATTGCAAAGACAACACACTAGACACAAGATCTAACTTAGTAACGTCAATTTATGGCTCTGGTGCCAACTGAAAGTGTGTGTTTTCTGAGATCATAGATTGTTACTGTCAATGTTGTAACAATGAGAGTAAAACTGACAGTTATAACAGCGGAAGACTTAGTCAAAATCTTTGCAAACTAGGATAAAAAATTTCATAGATTATTTTAAATAATAATCTATGAGGATGATTCACTATGATAATAATGAATACAAATCAAGTTAAGAACGATTCACAATTTGAATCTTCTCAATAAACCACTACAAGATCTAAACCAAATGTTTATGATCTGAAACTGGTTAAGTGTATAAAATACAACGTCAAAGGTGACCTATCTAGATATGTTAAAGAACACCCTTGTCTACTAACAATCTAAACACAATCTATGTTACACAAAATGACACAACATTTGATGTAACTTAAACGGGAAATAATGGCCCTATCAATCTGGATGCACTTATCGCACTCAACAGTCTGATACTTGATTATTTCTCACGCAAGGCTCTTATGATTTATGATTGATCAGCTCATATTGCCTTGTTCTCCATTCTTGAAGCTTGGTCATCTATTTATAGATGTCGATCACAACCTTCAAGAGCATATTAGATCCTTGTGGATGGATCTAGAAATCTCCAGCTTATTCCCTATTATTCAGCTCGTGAATTCCAGTGGAAAACTGCCAATAAACTGCCTACTGTAACCGCTATTGACTTGTAATCCTTTGATCTAGAAAACTCTCCTTTATTCTTGATCCTTGTAGATCCTTCTGGAGTATTGGAGTCTATTCTAGATCGTCAACCTACAGTCAACAACATCAAAGACAACACTGAAAAGTTAGCTGTTAGAAGAAAGGACAAATTCAGATGTCGCACCGATGTTACAACATTAAGGGTAACAAAAATGTTTAACTTCGGTGATATCAACAGACCCTAATAATGATCCATATCCTTTGTCATATGCAATGGTTGGAAGTGAGACTAGAGAGGCTTGGGAGTGGTTTTTGGAATTATTGAAAGAAGATTTTCTAGAAGAAGGGAGAATAAATATGCCTTTATGTCAGATAAGCAAAAAGGTTTGATTCCAGCATTTGAAAATGTGCTGCCAATGGTGGAGAACAGATTTTGTGTTAGGCATCTATATGGGAATTTGAATAGGGTTGGATACAGAGGTGATGCATTCAAACAATTACTCTGGGCAGCAGCTAAGTGTACCACTATTGAATCATTTGACAAAGCAATGAGGCGGATTGGGGAGAAGAATCCAAGATGCCTAGAGTGGTTGCAAGATAAACCTCTCGCACACTGGTCAAGATCACACTTTTCCACATTTGCTAAGTACGACACACTAGTGAACAACATGTGTGAGGTGTTCAACCCATGCATTCTGGATGTTAGAGATAAATCAATTCTGACAATACTGGAATGGATAAGAGAATACCTGATGACAAGGCTAGAATGCAAAAGAGATAAATGTGAAAGAAAATGGGAAGGGAAGAACATGTGTGGCAAGATAAAGAGGCTGATTAACAAGCAGATGGAGTTGTCATCTGGCTGCATGCCAATAAAATCAAATGATTGGAGTTACGGAATTTCATGCTTTGATGGAGCAAGGTATGCTGTTGATTTGAAGGCACACACATGTGCTTGTAGGGAGTGGGATCTTTCTGGAATTTGTGCTCAAAATGAAAATGTGGAGGACTATGTACATAGTTTTTACTCAGTGAATACCTATAATGATGTGTAATTTCACAATATTTGCCCCATAAATGGTGAAGAATTTTGGTTGAAGACTGGTTACATACCACCATTGCCACCAAACTTTGGAAAAAGAAAAACTGGCAGTCCTAAGAAAAATAGGAAACAAGCAGTTGGAGAAGGATCACCAAGGAAAAAAAAGAGAAATTCAAGTTTTGCCTAAACAAAATTTCAAAGTGACTTGTAGCTTTTGTAAGGAGAGTGGACACAATAAGAAGGGTTGCAATTGGAAGAAGTTGGCTGAGGATTTCATGGCTGATGTTGGTATATCTAAACACAGTGGGGAAGGAAATAACAATGAGCCTCAACAAATGACTCAAGATGAAGACATTTCACCATTGACCCAAGACACACAAGTAGAGATTGAAAATGTAAGTCAAAATAAAAAGTTTTTTCCTTACTTTTGTTTCTTAATTTAATTTTATTTCAATTTACACATTATATTTCAATTTCATGTACATGTATAGGTTTCTCAAACTAAAAAGGCCTCCACCACTGTGCAAGGGAGGAAAAAGTTGGCTATGGTTTCAAAGGGAAAGACTCTGAAAACAAAAGTAGAAGAATGATCAGATGTTGCACCAAATGAATTTACTACACAAAGTTTCATTGGAGGACAATCTCAGATAGCTAATGAAAATGTAAAACTTGGTTTTCTTGCATATGTTTTTTTATATTCTTGCATGTTAATGACCTAATGTTGTTTATTTGACAGGTACATACTCCAAATGAGCCACCTAATGCATTTATTAATCAAAGTTTCAATGGAGAAGACGTACCATATGTGGGTGTTTGTAGTGGTGGTTCCACAGTTGATCAATATGGTATGAGAGTCACAACAGTTGGAGATAACAAATTTGTGACACAGTCTAGTCTCACTAAGGCAGCTTTGTCAAGGAAAAGGAAAAAATAGTAGAAACCCCTTACTTTTTGTCCATTTAAGCCACTACAATCTTACTACCGTTTAAACTTGAAACTTGTGACCTTATGATTTCAGATTGCAGTAGCTTAAATTGAATATTTTGTGGTTGGTAGTATATGGTTGCTGAATATTTTAATTATAGTAGTGTTTCAGCCTGTGATTGCTGAAATTTTTGTGCATAGTAGTGCATCATCAGCCTGTTATTGCTGAAACTTTTGTGCATGATAGTGTATCAGCTTGTGGTTGCTGAATATTTTGATAGCATTGTTAATTTATTGATGGTTTGATTGCTGATTTGTGTATTGATCTGTGGTTGTGTATTGATTTCTAATTTGTGTATTATTGAAAATACTAGAACATTGCATTAAATTTAGAAAAGGGCATTACAATAGAGTACTAGGACATTACAAGAAACTACCAAAAATAGAACTAACGAAACCACTTTAAGGTGGAACGTGCAAGAATGACAATTACAACAATAAAAAACAGATTTATCAACTTGATTAGTTGCTTCATATGGTCATTCATAACCTTGATTTCTTCCACCAGTTTCTTCTAGGGATGGCAAAACGCCCCGCCCCGCCCCATTCAGAAAACGGGGCAGGGCAGGTCGGGCATGGGTATGCTGTTCACCCCGCCCTGCCCTGACCTGCTCCGTGTATATTTAAGTTTATTTATATATATATATAATATTATATATATTAATATTATAAGATATAATAATTAATATGTTTTTTAATAATTAATACTAAATACAAAATAGGAAACCTTATTCCCTAGATCAGATGTAACTCCCGCGCATACTTCTCCAGCCTCCTTCAACATTCGGCCGCTCCCCACCTTCCTACGGCCACGCCGCCACCGGCGACCACGCTATCACCGTCGCAGATACCACGCTTACCCAGCCCATCACATTGCCGTTGCCGACATCACCTAGTCTCGTCGTTGCTGCTTACTGGTCTTGTTGTCACCGCTGCTTACTGGTCTCACCGTCGCCGCTGCTTACTGGTCTCGCCGTCGTCGCTGCCTACTTGTCTCGTCGTCGCCGCTGCTGCCTACTGTCGTCTCTCCGTCGGACCGTCGCCCAAATCGGTAAGCTGGAATTTGGCTTATTTTAGCTGTCTTTTTTTTTTTTATTGTACAAAAACATTTATGGTATAAACATTTAGCATCATTTATGGTATAAACATCAAATTTCTTATATAGACCCAGACACTAATTCTTTTGCAGTAAAATAGATTAACTTAATTGATATTAATCTATTTTGAAATGTACTGTGTGACAAAATGATGGAAGTAGTCTGGTGCAACAATATCCTTCTTTCAAGTTCTACAATTCTACTCCTGTTTTCTCACTTCATGATATATACCTCTTGAACTTCTTCCCTTCTCTTTGCTGATGGGATCATTATAGTAATTATTTGTCAAGAGAATAGATGTTTTGGTTTTAAATAACAACAACACATGTGATATTTATAAGAAAAATAACTTGGAAGGTCAAATAGTTAACAATAGCCTAAAAAAGATGCTGATAAATTATGGGTTGTGGGATGGTTAGGGGGTGTGTCTATGGTGCACATAAACAATAAATCAATTCAGAAACTGCATACTGTACATGCTATTATGCTTCAAGGATTCAAGGGCTTTTATTATTTCTGATTTTGTTAAAGATTGGAATTTATTACTGCCTTTTTTATTTAATGAGAAGGCATGCTTTTTTATTGCAAATGTTCTAGATATAATTCACCCAATGCCTACTGATATTTTTAGAGGAGATAACATTTTAATTTTAGAGTGTGTTGTAATCCTTTGTACTCTATAAAAATGGGCCGTCACTAACACCCATCAGCTTTATAAAAATCTTCAAGGTTAATCCGCACATACATTTCATCCCCAGCCTATATACTAATGTGAACCATACAGTGAAGGTTTGCTTGAATACATGGGGAATGAATTCTAGATGTTAATCTTGATCAGAATAAGTATTGTTCATATTATTCTTAAATCACTTTACTTGTATACACTACGTAATCAATAATATTATTAGTTAGCTATAATAATAATATTACTTGTATACACTACTTTACTTATATTATTAGTTAGCTATAATAATAATATTACCTAAATGACACTAAATGTCCATTTAGGTAATATTGTTACTCGTGAGTAAATGAAGTCGATGATGTTTTACTAAATTTCCATTTAGGAAAGCAAACATCATTAAAAAATGGCATGCCTTTTCATGTATTATTTGATAATTTGTTAATAATTACAGTTTATTAATTAGGTTATAAGCATGTTTCTTTGTGATTTTTTTATTTTATTTTTTTAATTTTTTGCATAGGTATCACTATGGACAATGACGGTCATTCTCCATCATCCATGTCACCGACTAGGCCTCAAGGGATGGGCCCCTCTCCAGTAATGTCTCCCTCTCCATCATCTCCAATGCCAATTGACTCTTCCGATGCACCCTATTCTTCCTCTCAAAATATGGAGAACCCTCAAGATGCATCGCCATTGGATCAAGTTGCAGAGAATAATGTGAAGTCAAATGTAACAGGGGCAACAACAGGAAAACAATTTTCTAAAGTGTGGATTCACTATCACAAACTGCAAGTTGATGGAAAGTGGAAAGCAAAGTGCAAGGATTGTGGTGCAATATTTTTGGGCGATCCTCGTCAAGGTACTAGTCACTTGAAGAAGCATCTAGAGAGATGCCCTAAAAAGAAGACGAGGGACATAAGGAAACAACTTCTACAGGCTAATTTCAATAAGGAGAAATTTGAAGTTTCACCTTTTAGCTTTGATAAGGATGTAACTCGCAAAGATCTTGCAAAAATGATTATTAAGCATGAGTATCCTTTGTTGGTCTCGATTAGTTGAGTTGATTATGAAGCTTTGAGTTAACCTTCTAGAACAAAATTTAGAAGGGGGGGGGGTTGAATAGATTTTGTAGATTTTTCAAATCTTTTAAAACTAATTCAAAGTACCAGATATACACAGCGGAAAATTCAAGATTATACTCAACTTTTAATAAGATCAAAAGCACACTGGTATTCAGATTTTAACTTTGATTCTGAGATTAATCTTTGAACGATAAAATGTAAACTGAACAGAAAAGTAAATGAAAGCAGTAAAGAACACCAGAATTTATAATGGTTCGGATTATAACAATCCTACATCCACTCTCCTTCTCCAACTTGAAGAAGGGTCTCCACTATCTACTTGCTTACTTACTTTACAATCTTACAACTTACAACTTGATCTTCAACTCTTCAAAAATGCTAGTCAAACTTCTGAAATCTAACTCTAAGAATAAGAAGTGTATTTGAAGATGTGCAATGAAGTGTTCTATAAACACTTAAAAAAAACTATGAAGAAATCTTGTAATTTGAAAACTTGTGATTTGAGAGAATAAATTTCTGGAAAATAACTTGTGAATTCTGTATGCAGTGTTATATAAAAAAGTATGTGAAAAGAAGTGCCTAGACCTATTTATAAGTCCGAAAAGACAGTTAGTTTGTTAGTCAGTTCTAACAAACTGAAAACTGCTTTAACAAACTTAATCTTGAAAACTACTTTAGACCTCAGCTGTCTTGCTCTACTTGTCTGCAGCTGACTTGGTGAAGATTCGCCTTTCTTATTCTACTCAGCTTATCTTGACCTCGTCTGAGTTCTTCATGTTCGTCTCCTGTAGATGATTAGATTCAAGTTTGTCTTTAGACGACTTGTATTCTTTCAGACCTCAGCTGCTAGATTGGTTCTCGACCCCGTCTGATCAGCTTAGCTTACGATCTCAATCTTAGCTGTTCTTCAGGTCGTCTGATCAACTGAGCTGCTTCTTTTAACTCATCAAAAATTCTTGATCCAACAATTTCCCCCTTTTTGATGGAGTTAAAACCTATAAGGAAGAAACACACTCACAACTGAAGTTAGTACTAGAGTTAGTTAAGATAATCAGATAGGTATATCAGAGCACTTATTCTCATTACAACATATTCATTCACATTCAAACACTTAAGAAAAATTAAGTTCTTTTAGACTCTTTTAGAAATACTTAAAAAAATTGAGTCTTAAGACTTAGATAAATTCTTAGGAAAAAGTTTTCAAGTCTGAGAGATAAAATTCTCAGATGATTTATACTTAGAAAAATTTTAAGTTTTTCTTAAAGCAGAAAAAAAAAACTTTAAGAAAATAAGAAAAGTAATTCACATAAGTCCAGATATATTCATTTACAAATTTACAGATTTACAAAAAGAAGAACTGATAGAAAATAAAAGATAAGGAAAGAAAATCCTGTTCTATCAGATTCCCCATCGGCTGGCTTCTGGGATGTTCAGCCAGTTGAAAATCCTCGCTCTTAGCTGTTTAAGCTCATCCTCGTCTGTGAGCTCGGATTCCCTTTCTGCTTTGGCTATAACAGTTCTAACCCATTCCAGATCAGGAGAGCCGTCTTCTTTCAGCTTGGGGGTAACTTGCTCATAGGCTGGTGCAACTAAGTCGCAGTTGAACACGTTGTGTGCCTCATCAAGCAGCTTCCCATAAAGATCGGCATCCTCCTTTTCCATCCACTCGTGCCAGCTCATATCTTCATTAGCTGCTCCAGATGGAGATGCCTTCAAGATGTACCAGTAGTACATCCATCTGGCATCCAGGGTCTTCTTCTTGTATTCGCTTGTATATTTCCCTGATACCATCTTAGGAGGAGCTGATGTGCGGTGGACAGGGCGGAAGTCCGCTTCATCTGCTGCTTTGGATACCCACTTCCGAGTATCCCTGTCCCACTTCAGCTCAGCTTTCCCCAGCTTCTTTAGCCTCTTCTTCTCCTGCTTCTCATACTTCTCCTTCTCAGCGTGGATTCTTCTGATATGCTCAGCTGAGAGGTTTGAGAAGTCAGACTCCTTCCTTTTGCACTCGGCTCTGGGGCTGATCAGCTGCTCAGCTGATGAAGACTTCTCTACTGCTTTGCCTTTACCCTTGCCCTTGGCCTCGGGTTTTTCAGATTCTTTCATCTTGGCCAGCAGAGCTTCAGATTTCTCTTCCTCCTCCTTCCTCCTCTTCTCCTCATCCTCTCGGATGGCCTCCTCTATCTGGGTCACCCTCAGTTGTAAGGCAGCCAGCTCGTCTGATTTTATTTTTATTTCTGCCTTGGCTGCCTCCAACTCAGCTGAGTCTGCCTTCGAGTCTACCTTGTCTGTGAGTGACAAGACTCCAGCTGTGAGGGTGTCCATCCTTCCTTCAGCTCCTTCCCCCTTTTTAACTTCATCTCGGAGGGCCTGGAGCTGTCTTTCCAGAGCTGAGCAACGGACCCTGAAGTCATTCTGATCAGACGTGAGTGTATTGACCAGGATCTCGTTGTCAGCTGCCATCTTTTGCTTAAGTGCCTTAACCTCCTCCTCCAGGTCACTCAGCCGAGAACCAACAGCAGTGCTGAGATTGGCTGATAGGTTCCGTGACATGTTGACCTCAGCAATCTGTATGTTGGCGAGCATCGTATCGGTGACTGCTCGAATCACCTTCCTTGTCTTCTTTTCCATCATCCTTTGAACTTGGGAAATAATCTTCTTGTGCAGATCTTCAAAGGCTAATGAAATTGCAAGGATTGGACTGGCCTCCTCCTCTGATTCAGATGAGGAAGAGGTGGTGGGAGAAGTTGGACTGGGGGAGCTCATGTGGATATCCCCAAAGATGTTGGAGGTATCCACCGGCTAGGGTTCAGATGGGAGGGATGAGGTGGGGGCGTCTGATGGGGGAGGGGGGATTTTTGGTGGGGGGTGAAGATGGTGGGGGTGGAATTTGTGAGGTAGTGGGTGGTGGAGATGGGGTTGGCTGGGGTAAGGTGGGTTGGATTTCGGAGGATGTGGGTAAGGCTGGTGGGGAGATAGATATGGGGGTTGGGGCGTATACTGGTCCTGTTAGGAAGGACAACATCTGAGATGGGGATGGAGGAGGGGATGATGTTTGGGTTTGGGGGAGGGGAGATGAGGTTGGGGGTTGGACTGATTTGGGAGTAGGCTATTTTAGAGGCTCTGAGGTGCCAGCCTGGGATACCTCTTCATCGCCAGAGTGGGCTGGAGAGGGGGAGGGGGAGAATTGTACCTGACTGTGGGTGGGGGAGGGGGTCCTCTCTGAGCTTATATCCTGGACCTCATCTGATTGGACCACCTGAGCTGCTATCTCCAGCGTGGTTACCTCTTTAGGTAGAAGACTCGGCTGGTCAGCAGACGTCCCATCCAGCTCTGAGGTTTTAACCAACCTCCTCCTCCTCGGGGCCTTCTCCTTCAGCTTCATAGGCTGTGAAGCCTCAGCTGAGCTCACCGTCGGCAGCTCTTCCTCTCTCTCCTCTTCTTCCTCCTCCTCAGCTTCTTTGGCAGCTGGTGCCTGGGCTCCTACCTCAGCTCCTCCTTCGTCTGAGTCAGCTGGAGCCCCAAGAGGTTCATCCTTAGTCAGGATTCCCGTTTGTTTTGTGTAGGGCCTGACTCCATCTGCCCAGTTTATCTCAGCTGACAGCAGGTCCTCAATGATCACCGTCACCTTATTAAATAGGCTGGTGATCAACCTCGCCTGCCATTTTCCTCCTACCACCTCCAGTCTTTTCCTTTCCGTCTCCAGCTTCTCCAACAGCATCCCAGCCCAGTTGGCTTGAACTCCATCTAATATCGTCCTCATGACGCACAACCTGGGTCTAGTCAGCCCATCATGGGAACTTTGTTCCCCAAGTATGACCTTCGTCACAATGGTCATTAGAAGGCGATATCTCCATCGGAGCATCTTCTTCTTCAGCTCCGATCACCTGTCCCTCATAGAATTCCGGGCAATCATCTCAAATAATTCTACCCATTCATCATATTTGTATGTGAGGGGGTTCACTCCTTCACTGCTCGTGTCAAAGATGCGAGCCACCTCCGCCGGAGTAACGGTCAACACCTCGCCATACACCCTGGTCTTGAATACACCATTTTCAAACGTCCCATTGACGTAGAATTCAATCCCTCGCATATCCAGTGTTTTATTGGAGGGGGATTTCTTGGAACAAAAAATTCTCAATCCAGCCCTCTCCAATAACTCCAAAATCTCCCTTGATTCACCATCGGAAGTCGTCTCAAAATCGACGTACATCTCCGATTTGATCTTCTTGTTGTACGTGTCATTGTGAACATCTACCATGGTTGAAGTAACTCTTAATGGTTTCTGGGAAGTGCTCATGAAATGATCAACTAAGAGTTTTGGAAATTTGTAGAGTGTTTGTATGAACTTCTGAAAGTGAAAAAGTTTGATTGAGGAAGAAGATGTATTTATAGGGGGGAAGATTGGAAAGAGAAACCGCCATTTTAGAAAATTTGAATTAATCTGAGCCATTTATTTAAAAATTTTTTATTGCGCATGAATCAACGGTTAAAAATTAAGATAAACGATTAGGATTCAGCGCGTGGATGTTACTCGCCTTTGGAATGCGTAAATAGTTACTTTATAGACTGTTGATTTGACAGATGTAGGTTACTTTATGCAGGGAAGTAAGTATACCTGACGTCATCCTAGGGTTACCTTACTTCGACTAAGGGTTTGCAAAACAGATGAGTTTAAAAACAGATGGGTTTAAAAACAGATGGGTTTGTAAAGTCATCCGATAAAGTAACCTGTCTAATTAAAAACAACTTATTTTTAACTTTTTAGCAATCTTAAAAACAGTTAAATAAACAGACTCAGACTTAATTTTCTAAAGATGGGTTTTCCAACCAATCAATCCAAAAAGAATTTTATGAAGAAAAATATGGAGTTTATTTAGAAACAAGGGTGTCAGAATAAAAGATTTGTGAAAAGGTGAGGTGAAACAGTCTGATCTTGTGACCTATTCCTGCAAAGACAAAGACTTAAGAAAAACCATCAGTAGCTTAAGGTAGATCAGATAGGGTGCAAATAGTCATCTGTTTCTTCAGGAGGTCAGCTGACTATTGTGCCCTCATCTGATTTACCAAATGTCAGATAAGGTCAATATGACTACTCCTTGATTCTTGATTCCTAAAAATGAAATCAATGATATCAGCTACCTGATTGTCCTTTGACTCATATCTAGTCTGATAATTCTTTCTAGACATTGATTTAAAGAAAAGAAAAGACCAGAAATAAGGAATACATTTATTAGATGCAAGCAATTTAAAAATCAGATAAAGATGCATCTAGTAATCCTAATTCTAAGCATAATTCTTTAAACCTAGACTCAGCTAATGGTTTTGTAAGAATGTCTGCTCTTTGTGACTCAGTAGCTATTTTCTCAATCCTAATGTCATTCTTCTCAACATGATCTCTAATGAAATGATGCCTAATGTCTATATGCTTACATCTAGAATGCAGAACAGGATTGTAAGTCATTGCTATTGCACTATTACTATCACAGTAAATAGGAACAGCTGATGTTTGAATATTATAATCTCTAAGCTGTTAACTAATCCAGAGGAGTTGAGAGCAACAACTTCCAGCTGCCATGTATTCAGCTTCAGTTGTGGAGGTGGCAACAGATATCTGTTTCTTGGATAATCAAGAAATTAATTTGTTGCCTAAGAATTGACAAGTTCCTGAAGTGGACTTCCTATCAATCTTACATCCTCCAAAGTCTGAATCTGAATAACCTGTCAGCTCAAGGTTGTCATCAGTTGGGTACCATAACCCTACTTGCAAGGTTCCTTTGAGATATTTAAGAATTTTCTTAGCTGTCTCCAAATGAGTTTTCTTGGGATTAGACTGGAATCTTGCACATACCCCAACTGCAAAGGCTATATCTGGTCTACTTGCAGTGAGATAGAGAAGAGATCCAATCAGTCCACGATACTCCGTTGCATCTATGGGTATCCCCTACTCATCTAAATCCATAGAGAAGTTAGTTGCCATAGGTATTTTAACTTCTCTGCTAGTAGACATTCCAAATTTCTCAATTAGATCCTTGGCATATTTAGACTGATGTATAAATATACCCTTACTCATCTGTTTAATCTGTAAGCCTAGAAAGTATGTTAATTCGCCCATCATTGACATTTCAAACCTGTTTTTCATGAGAATGCTAAACTCTTCACATAATTTCAGATTCAGTGAACCAAAGATTATGTCATCTACATAAATTTGAACTAATAAGATGTTACCATCTACTTCCTTTCTAAACAAAGTTCTATCAATCTTGCCTTTTGAAAAACCATTTGATGTCAAGAAATCAGATAAGGTATCATACCAAGCTCTGGGAGCTTGTTTCAATCCATATAGAGCTTTGTTGAGTTTATAGACCTTGTTATTGATCTTAAACCCAGGAGGTTGCTCCACATAGACTTCCTCAAGCAACACACCATTAAGGAAGGCAGACTTAACATCCATTTGAAAAACTTTGAGGCTCCATTTGGATGGAGTGGATTTGAAATCAATGGATTTGAGGATAATATACATGCATTCACACAAACTAAAATGGAGAAAAACTAAATGAATGGATTTGATTCACTCAAATCTTAAGCACAAGTGGGAGAAGTGAGAGGATTTCAAATGACTAGGTTTTGCTGGGTATTTGAAATCCTCCCACGTATAAGTAATATTTGTGTATCTCAAATCCATTCATTTAGTTTTTCTCTATTTTGATTTGTAAATGTATGGTGTATTATCCTTAAATCCATTGATTTCAAATGACTCCATCCAAATGGAGCCTGAAAGATTTATATGCAGCAAATGCCAAGAACAACCTTATTGCCTCTAATCTTGCAACTGGAGCATAGGTTTCATCATAGTCTATCCCCTCAGACTGTGAGCAACTTTGTGCAACCAATCTTGCCTTATTTCGAACAATAATGTTGTTCTCATCTGTTTTGTTTTTAAACACCTATTTGGTGCCTATAATCTTCTGTGTAAGGGTCTTTCCACTAGTTCCCATACATTTTGCCTTTCAAACTGATGCAGTTCCTCCTGCATGGCAGTTATCCAGTTTGGATCTGATAGAGCTTCTTCAATAGACTTGGGTTCAAGAAGCGACACATAACAGCTAAAAAGACTTTTAGAGTCCAGCATCATTCGTGTCTGCACACTACTAGATGGGTCTTCTATATTCTGATCAGATGGATGGTAGCTTCACATCATTTTGCCTATGTGAGGAGAAGGATCCTCATCTTGAGTCTCAGTAGGCAACTCCTCTGACTCTTCCTCAGCTGACGTTCCCCCTTCATCAGCTGACCCCCGCTGATCAGCTGATGTCAAGTGTGTCTGCTCTGATGGAGTCTGATCAGAAGTTGTCTTCTGATTATCAGATGGGGATTCTTCTTCATCTGATTCCGAATCAAGACTAGGTAGATAGACAGTTCTATGTTTAGTCTTGGTTAGTTCAATTTTATCTAGATTTTCAGAAATTTGATTCACTTTATCTGAGAAGGAATACAACTCATCAAAAACAACATGAGGGGTTTCCTCCACACAAAGGGTTGTCTTGTTAAAAACTCTAAATGCCTTAGAAGTGTTAGAATATCCCAAGAATATTCCATCAGCTGTCTTAGCATCAAAAGTTCTCAACTTGGATTTCCCATTGTTATGGATAAAACACTTACAACCAAAAGCTCTGAAATATGAGATTCTTGGAATCTTACCCTTCCAAATCTCATATGGAGTCTTACCCTTATCTTTAACAACTAAGCACCTGTTCTGGGTGTAACAAGCTGTGTTGATGGCTTCAGCCAGAACCTGTTGGGGGTATCATACTCAGCTAACATGCTCCTGGCTGCTTCCTTCAAGGTTCTATTCCTTCTTTCAATCACTCCATTTTGTTGAGGAGTTCTTGCTGAAGATGTCTCATGAATAATTCCACACTCATTGAAAAAGTTAGATAGACAAGAATTCAAAAATTATGTACCCTTATCACTCCTTATTTTAATAATATTAACACCCTTTTTATTTTGAATGTGTCTGAATAGATCAGGGATCTTTTTTATAGTCTCATTTTTCTTGAAAAGAAATATAACCCAAGTGTATCTAGAAAAGTCATCTACTACAACAAGAGTATATTTCCTTCCATTGAAACTGAGAGGAGAAACAGGTCCAAACAGATCCAGATTAATTAGTTGTAACACTCTTTTAGATGAAGAGGAGTTAATACTCTTAAATGAGTGTCTAGGCTGTTTACCTTTCTGACAAGCATCACATTTAAGATCAGTGGATAAAAGTTTCTCAGGTAATCCCTTAACAAAGTTCTTTTTAGCCAGCTTACTAAGGGTCTTAAAATTCAGATGACTAAGCCTCTTGTGCCATAGCCAGCTGAGATCTTCTCCACCCTTAGCTATCAGACAAGTATCTTTGGGATAACTATTAAAGTTGGCCACATTGACATTACCATGTCTGAAGCCAGTTAAAAGTATCTTATCTGAAGAATTATCTAAGATATCACATTTATCCCTTGAAAATTTGACAAGAAAACCTTTATCATAAAGCTGGGAAACAGATAGCATATTATATTTCAAACCTTCAACAAAATATACCTCAGATACCTGAATATCCTTGATAATCAGAGTACCTACACCTTTAGTCTGACCACAATTATTGTCTCCAAATAATACTCTTGGACCATCAATGCATTGGAAATTTGATAACAACCTCTTGTTATGGGTCATGTGTTGTGAACAACCACTATCAATGTACCATATGGAAGCTAAGATCTCTTCCTTGAGTGATGATCCCTGTGAATCCTGAAAAACAAATCAGTTATAAGGTATCCTAGTGATCTTGGATCCTTGAAGGTCAAGTATCACTTTAGGTAACCAAATAAAAATCTCATCTCCAAACAATAAATCAGACTTGGTCTTTCTACCAAATCTGTCTACAATTGTATCACTTTTGAATGATAACTTGTTGTATTCAGATTTAGTAATTTTCTTAAACTTAGGAAATGTGGGATAACATCTGTTTCTTCCATCAAAAGGATTATAATAAGAATTTCTTCTTATTTTGGTTCTTGGATTTTTCTTAGTCTAATAAGGAGTCCTCAGCTGAATTTTTGTTTTCAGGCTGGAAGATGCAGTCCTTACTTGACTAATTGGTTTCCAAGGACCAATTTTAACCTCTTTTGATTGTTCAGATGCTTTCACAAATTTCCTAGGTTTCTGTACATCTGATTTATTATTTCTATCATAACCAAGACCTGTTTTGTCATGGGATTTTTGAGATGTATTAAAGATGTGATCTATTGCTGACTGTGAACTATTAAGTTGACTAATTTTGAAGACTAGCTTCTCATTGTCTTTCTTAATTAATTCATTTTCAGCACAGACTACTTCAAATTTGTCTTTTAAAGTTTTCAATTCATTTTCTAATCTTTCAGGTAAGCTGGCTGATGTACTAGCCTCAGCCTGGGGAAAACATTCCCCCGTGAATGTTTCCTCAGTTTCTGAATAGTTCATCACCTGCTTTCCTTTAATTAGAACTTGAATTTGATCCTTTAAAGCCAAATTTTCTGTCTCTAGCTGTTTATAAACAGCCAGAGATGTCTTTAAATCTCTCAATAATTCATGAATAACAGTTTGATTATGATCAGATGCACACTGACAGGAATCGTTATCAGAAGATGAATAATAAATTACCTCTTTAGCCATGAGACAGATTTCATCATCTGATCCGAAATCAGATGAGGATGATGATGATGATTTCTTTGGCTCTTTTTCTTCAGCCAATAGAGCTCTTTGATTTGCAAATCTCCTGTCTCTCTTTTTCCTTTTCTCTTCCCTTTCTTTAAGAGTCAGTTGAGGACAATCATAGCTAAAGTGTCCTGGCTTGTTGCATGTATAACAAGTATCACTCCTGTCTGATCTAGGGCTGGAAGGATTTCTTCTGACAGATGATCTGTATCTTCTTGTCTTGCTCCTGCTTTTGTCATCATCTGTAGACTCATCTTCCTTTCTTCCTGATCTGGATATTGATCTATCCTTACCTGCAAATCTCAATTTATTTCGTTTATACTTCATTCTTAATCTATCATACCTTTTGGTGAGCAGAGCCATCTGCTCCTTCAAAGATAGGTCAGCTCCTACAGATTCTGTTGTCATCTTGTCTTCTTTGCTGACAAAGGCAACAAACTTGGATGAGGTGCTTGACTCCATCTCATCCTCCTCATCTTCTATTTGAATATCATATTCTAGAGCTTTAAGATGAGAGAACAAAGTATGGTGAGTAATAGAAGATAAATCTTGAGTAGCTTTAAGGATATTGGATTTCTCCCTCCATCTCTTGGTTAATGATCTCAGAATCTTGTTATTAATCTCCTTCTCTGTATAATTCTTTCCAAGGTCAGCTGCTTTGTTGAGGAGATTAGTCAACCTTACATCTAACTGATCCACAGACTCATTTTCCTTCTTTTTGAATGTATCAAATGCGTGCAAGACCGACTGCAGCTTGTTCTCTTTTACTTGTTCTGATCCCTCACAAACATTTGCTAAAGTCTGCCACGTTTCTTTGGCAGTTTTGCATCTCTTAACCTTCTCTATCCAATCTTTACTTAGAGTCTCAATGATTTCAGTTCGAGCTACCTGATCAAGATTGTGGATCTTCCTTTCATCATTTGTCAATTCAGAACTCTTTTTCTCTTGTCTAGTTCTGGATTCAGCTGACTCAGCTCCAGTGCTAGTGCCTCCATGATAAAATTTTATAGGTCCCTCTTCAAGAACCTCTTCCATCCTATCATGAATGGCCTTAAGATGATTCTCCATCCTGAATTTCCAGTAATCATAATCTTCAATAGAAAATTCAGGTAAGTTCCTGGACTTCTTGCTTTTTCCTGATGACATGATGAGATAAAGAAACAAAATACTCCACAAAAACTTATTAGTAGCACTGTTAGTAGCAATAAGAGAATGAAGAAAATCAAGATAATTTCAGAATCTTAGTTAAGACCTAAAATCAATATCAGAATCTTAGTTAAGACCGATTAGTTGAGTTGATTATGAAGCTTTGAGTTAACCTTCTAGAACAAAATCTAGAAGGGGGGGTTGAATAGATTTTGTAGATTTTTCAAATCTTTTAAAACTAATTCAAAGTACCAGATGTACACAGCGGAAATTCAAGATTATACTCAACTTTTAATAAGATCAAAAGCACACTGATATTCAGATTTTAACTTTGATTCTGAGATTAATCTCTGAACGATAAAATGTAAACTGAACAGAAAAGTAAATGAAAGCAGTAAAGAACACCAGAATTTATAGTGGTTCGGATTATAACAATCCTACATCCACTCTCCTTCTCCAACTTGAAGAAGGGTCTCCACTATCTACTTGCTTACTTACTTTACAATCTTACAACTTACAACTTGATCTTCAACTCTTCAAAAATGCTAGTCAAACTTCTGAAATCCAACTCTAAGAATAAGAAGTGTATTTGAAGATGTGCAATGAAGTGTTCTATAAACACTTAAAAAAAACTATGAAGAAATCTTGTGATTTGAAAACTTGTGATTTGAGAGAATAAATTTCTGGAAAATAACTTGTGAATTCTGTATGCAGTGTTATATAAAAAAGTATGTGAAAAGAAGTGCCTAGACCTATTTATAAGTCTGAAAAGACAGTTAGTTTGTTAGTCAGTTCTAACAAACTGAAAACTGCTTTAACAAACTTAATCTTGAAAACTACTTTAGACCTCAGCTGTCTTGCTCTACTTGTCTGCAGCTGACTTGGTGAAGATTCGCCTTTCTCATTCTACTCAGCTTATCTTGACCTCGTCTGAGTTCTTCATGTTCGTCTCCTGCAGATGATTAGATTCAAGCTTGTCTTCAGACGACTTGTATTCTTTCAGACCTCAGCTGACTAGATTGGTTCTCGACCCCGTCTGATCAGCTTAGCTTACGATCTCAATCTCAGTTGTTCTTCAGGTCGTCTGATCAACTGAGCTGCTTCTTTTAACTCATCAAAACTTCTTGATCCAACATCATTTGATGATGGTGGAACATGAAGGGTTTAGGACCTTTTGCAAGAATTTTAATCCTCTTTACCAAGCTCCATCAAGAAACACAATTAAAAGCGATTGCTTGAAGATATATGAGAGTGAAAAAGAAGTCGTGCTACAAATTTTTTAGAGGAATGAAGGTCGAGTAGCAGTGACAACTGATATGTCTCTTTTCAAAAGAAGGGATTCATGTCGATTACAACTCATTACATTGACAACAGTTAGAAGCTACAGAGCCGGATTATCGGGTATATTTATATCATTAATATTTCAAATAAAAAAATTATTATGCAATACGTAATACTAATATTGGACAATTTGCAGGTTTATCTTTGTTCCATGTCCACAGACAAGTAATGTTCTTTGTGAAACATTACTTGAGTGTTTTTTGGATTGGAACATAGATAGAAAGATATCTGTTGTTACTGTTGATAACTTTTCAACCAATGATGCAATGTTGAATATGCTTGTACAGAAGCTTCCCGATGATGCTCTTTTACTTAGTGGTAAGCTGATTCATATACGTTGTTGTGCGCATATCCTAAACTTGATTGTGAAGGATGGTTTAGACGTCATTTAGGGAGCAATTGATAATATAAGGGATAGCGTCGCTTATTGATCGGGTACTCAGAAGAAATGGGAAAAATTTGAGGAAACAACTCATCAAGTTCGTGTTACAGTTACGAGGAAGCTTGTCCTCGATTGCAAAACACGTTGGAACTCAACATTTTTTATGTTGCAGGTAGCCCTTGATTATAAAGTTGTTTTTGCTCATTTGAAGGTTCGCGATGAAAAATACACATGCTGTCCTAGTGAACTTGAATGGAAGATGACTAATGAAATTTGTGGTAAGCTCAAGTTATTTCATGCTACGACTGAGCTTTTCTCTGGCACAAAATATCCTACTGCAAATTTGTATTTTCCAAATGTTTGCGAGATTAAGATGTCTTTAGTTGAATGTAGTGTTTTTGGTGTTGAGATCATAGAAAAAATGGTTGACCAAATGATTGAAAAGTTTGACAAATATTGGTTTTATGTGAATGGGATTACGGGAGTGGCAATTATTCTTGATCCTAGATATAAAAATGATTTGTTGGAGTATTACTATAAAAAGATTTATGTGTATGGTGCTGAAGTTGAGGTAGAAAGGGTTCTTGCTTTATGTCGTGATTTGGTTAAGAAATATGAGAAAGAACTTCAAAAGAACGATGGTGATACGAATAGTTTGACGGAAGTTAATTAGGTTGTTGTTGGTTTGAAATTTATGGAAGATTTTCACGTGTACGCATTGAAGAAGAAAAGAAAACATGTGAGGTCGGAGTTAGAACTATATTTAGAGGAGGATATCTTACCTAACACTTCTGGTTTTGATTTGCTAACATGGTGGATGTCAAATAAGAGTAAGTATCCAATTTTAAGCCGGATTGCGAAGGATGGTTTAGCTATTCCTGTATCTACCGTTGCTTTAGAGTCTGCTTTCAGCAGAAGTAGTAGATTGATTGGCCCTCATCGTAGTAGACTTCACCCGAAAATTATTGAGGCATTAATGTGTGCACAAAGTTGGTTATTAACTGATGTGAAAGGTAATTGCTAACTTTTCTTTTATTGACTTGATGCAATGAATTATGACTATATAATTCTTACTCATATTGTTTGCTTTGTAGATGGACATGCTAAAGAAAATGTCTTTTATGATTCTGATGAAGAAGAGAACGAAATTATGGTAAATTAATTAACTTATATTGTGTTTTTTATGCATAGTACTATATATATATATATGTTCTTTTTTATTATTAATAGATTTTTTAATTGTAGGAATGATGCGGAGGACACATTTGGAAGATAAAGTTATGAAAAAGTTGAACTTGTGATGACTAATGAAGTTTGATATTTTAGTATTTTACTATTTCTCAGTATGTTACTTTTTGCTCATCTTGAACTATAAAAATGTGGTGAAATAGTGTATTTAAATTTGATGTTTAAGACTAGTTTATTTTGAACATGAATTTGTTAACTTTAATGATTTGGTGAATTTTTAATGTTTATTTCATTAAAATTTGTGATTTTTATATTACATGCTTAAAAAAAATGGGGCAGGGCAGGGCGAGGCGGGGCGGACCCGCCCCGCGCAAGGCGAGAATGGGGCTCAAATTAGCGGCCCGCAGTGGGGCGCGGGGCAGGGCAGCTGGGGCGATGCGCGGGGCGGGCCTGGGTCTATATGTACCCGCCCTGCCCCGCCCCGTTTGCCATCCCTAGTTTATTCATCTCCTCAGTCAGCTTACTGTTTATGTCTTCATTTTCTTGATCTTCATTCTTGTCAACAACTTGTTTGACATATCATCAGCCCACATAAAGAAATCACATCCACCACCTTCACTTAGGGAGTCAGGATAATTATGAAATAATCTTCCTTTGTTTCTAGGCTTTTGAGAAATGTACGTACGACAAGCCTTTCCACAATAGTAAACAAAGTCATTTCGGAATCGGGAGGAAAATGAAGAAGACATTTTGTTTTTCTCTTTAGAAATTGTTGATGTCACCGAAGTTAAACATTTTTGTTACCACCAATGTTGTAACATCGGGTGCAACATTAGAATTCGCCCTTTCTTCTAACAACTGACTTTTCGTGTTTCAGTGTTGTCTTTGATGTTGTTGACTGTAGGTTGACGATCTGGAATCAACTCCAATACTCCAGAAGGGTCTACAAGGATCAAGAATAAAGGGGAGTTATCTAGATCAAGCGGTTACAAGTCATAGAAGTTATTAGAGGCAGTTTCTTGGCGGTTTTCCACTAAGATTCACGAGCTGAATGATAGGGAATGAGCTGGAGATTTCTAGATCCATCCACAAAGATCTAGAATGCTCTTGAAGGTTGTATTCGACATCTATAAATAGGTGGTCAAGCTTCAAGAATGAAAAAAACAAGGCAATACGAGCTTATCAATCATAAATCATAAGAGCCTTGCGTGAGAAGTAATTGAGTATCAGACTGTTGAGTGCGATAAGTGCATCCAGATTGATAGGGCCATTATTTCCCGGTTTACGTTACGTCTGATGTTGCCACATTACATGTAATGATAGATTCTGTTTAGATTGTTAGTAGACAGGGTGTTCTTTAACATATCTAGATAGGTCACCTTTGACGGTGTATTTTATACACTTAGCCAGTTTCAGATCATAAACATTGTGTTTAGGTCTTGTAGTGGTTTATTGAGAAGATTCAAATTGTGAATCGTTCTCTACTAGATTTGTATTCATTATTAACATAGTGAATTTTTTCCACATAGATTATTATTTAAAATAATCTATTAAAAGTTTTATCCTGATTTGCAAAGATTTTTTACTAAGTCTTCCACTGTTATAACTGTCAGTGTTACTCTCATTGTTACAACATTGACAGTAACAATCTCTGATCTCAGAAAACACACACCTTCAGTTGGCACCAGAGCCACGTTACTAAGTTAGATCATGTGTCTAGTGTGTTGTCTTTGCAATGGATTATCCATTGGCTCAATCACTTAAGTCTCCCGTTCTAGATGATACAAACTATGCTTATTGGAAACCAAGGACGCGAATGTACATCAAGTCAATTGATGAACGTGCTTGGAGAAGTGTGCTAGCAGGTTGGACGCCCCCAAGGACTAATGCAGATGCTGAAGGAGAGACCATTGTCAAACGTGAGTTGGATTGGACGAATGATGAAAGCACAACTGCAAGCTGTAATTCCAAAGCATTGAATGCAATCTTTGTAGCAGTTGATATGACCATGTTCAAACTCATATCAAACTGTGTAAGTGCAAAAGATGCTTGGGATAGGCTGCAAGATCATTGTGAAGAATCAGAAAGTTTTCGAAGATCCAGACTTCAAATGCTAGGGACAAAGTTTGAGAACCTGAGGATGAAGGAGGATGAAACCATCTCTTCTTACAATGAGAAGATCACTGAAATTGCAAATGAAGCTCAATCACTGGGAGATTCTATCTCTAACACCAGGTTAGTTCACAAAATTTTACATATTGTACCTAAGCATTTTGATGCAAAAATTTGTGTTATAGAAGAAGCTAAGAATACAGATACGTTAAACCAAACTGAGCTTGTAAGCATACTACGGGCATATGAGATGAATTCAACCCAGAGAGATGATCAGACTCCAGATTCAAAGAGCTGATTGCATTCAAAGGAGAATCATCCTCAAGTGCTGAAAAGATATCATTTGTGACTGAACTTGAGTCAGATAATGATAATGTTGTCGAGCTATGTCTTGACAATCCCGACTACATTGCCTTCTTGACAAGACAGTTTAAAGCTTTCTTGAAAAAGAAGTCAAGTGTGACAAGGAACAACATTAAACCAAGGATTCAAATCAACAATACTCCACAAACACCCGAAAGGAAAGGTAAAACTATTCAACCAAAGAAATTTGGTAGTAGTAGTGGGAGTGGAAGCAAAAACAGGTATGACAACTATGACCCTAAATATAGGAAGTCTGTTCAATGTAATGCACGTTCTGGATATGGTCATTATGCAAATGAATGTGCTAATACCTTGCTTAAGAAGAAATTGAACTTTAATGCTACCTTGAGTGATGAATCTGATGAGGAGCATGAAGATAAAAAAGATGAAGAATTTGCATTTTCTGGTAGAATAGACTATGATGATTCTTTGGATGATGATCTGGATTCTGATGTTGACACAAATGTTTCAACATTTGGTGTAGCATTAGATAAATCTCAGTTAGAATCATCATTGAACTGTTTTAATGGTTTTGTTCATAATTCAAGAATTTCAGAACAGAATAAATCTTGTGGTTCAGATTGTAAGAAATTACTTGAAAAATGGGAATCTCAAAATGAAATTCTGAAGACTTTGACTATAGAAAATTCGGATTTGAGAGACTCATTAACCAAACTTGAAGTAATCTTGACTAGGAAAGACTTAGAAATTTCTAAACTCAAAGATAGATTGAAAGATTCAACTTTAAGTTTCAAGAAATACTCCAAGAGTGCTGATGTGTTAAAAGAAGCTTTAATGATTGGTAAAACTGATACCACTGGTTTAGGTTATAAAAATGACAAGACTTCTATGAGTATCGAAGAACTAATAAAATTTGTTAAGGTAGGAGATAAATCAAAGGATAAATCTTCTGTTAAAACAAATGATACTGGTAAAAAGTCTGAAAAGATGTTTGTGTGTCATTATTGTTCTGGTAAAGGCCATATTCGTCCTTACTGTATTAAGTTGAAAATGGATCTAATGGCAAAAAGTATGTGTTGGATTCCGGATAAATTAATTAAGGAATACCTACCAGCGGAAATGATATTCAGAAAAATATGTAAACCGTGATCTCGTTGATCAAGAACACAATTACTAGAATTGCTTCTATGTTATCCACAATCTAAGTGCCCTTTTAGGTATATGTTTTTCGAAAGAATTCACAGAGAATTTTTTCTGCGTAGTTGAAGAGAATGAATGTGTAACCACATCTTTGCAGTTTCAATTCCTTTTACTAATAGAAGGAAAAACCGCCGTATTAATGCGAAGTTATTTAACTTCCTCTTAAAGTTATCCACTTCATGGGTGGATTAATTAAACATTAAATATATAATTAATATATATTAATATTTAATTATTTAATTACTTTCATTTCCCACTCATACATGAAGTTAGAGATTTAATCTCATTTGCTTCATTCCAGTTCACCATTCGATATACCTTTTATACGGACAAATAAATCGTTTGACCCTCGAGAATATGAGTTTTAATGTTATATACTTGTTAAGGATATATAACAACTCAACCAGTTTCACATGAAGAAAAACAAAACTCGTTGTACCCCAGAATTCTTTCAATTAACACAAGTTGACATATCTCTTACATTCCCTTGTAATTTACTAGAGCATATTCAATTTTTGTCAAAAACACTATGTATTCATAATCAAGTTCTCAACTTGATTGACCGGTCAATGAATCACAACAGAATGTGTTAATAAAAATATTCTTCCTTTCGAATAAAAAATCTACAGACTCCCACTATAGCTGCTTTCCTAGACATGTATTTTATCACCGAATTGTCATGGCTATTGATAACATGCTAAAGTAGCATCACTATAGTGAAGACTTAGAAATATATTAGAAAGTCCAAAAGGGTACTTTTATGAGGTTAGTTTGAACCTCAAGGACTCATACTATGAGAAAAAATTTAGGATTATATTTCTCATATCCTTATGGTCATCTTAGCACATGTAGTATGATGAACACATGTTAAAATGTCTTAATTTCCATGGTGGAAGCGTATGTCATTTTAAATTTTAGACATTGTATAAATCACAGTTCAAGCGTATCTACAACACTTAACTTAGATTTCCTCCCACTTTTGGTCGAGAAATCTGATGATTTAGCTTTGAAACAAGTTAAATAGATTCATGGTTAAAATCTATTACGATTATCTTGAATAATATAATCTCAACTTTGCACATTCTCTAATGTCAAAGGTGATTGCTCGTATGAGAGAACCAATCATAACTTGTAGACATACTAATATATGAATTTCATATATTTGTGATACATAAAATTGTTATTACCATAACAACAAAAAACACTAACAAGATACAATATCCACATCGCATTAAATTATATCCTATGTAAACCAAAAGCCTTAACAGGTCCAGAAAAATATCTCTAGGAATAGCTTTGGTAAAAGGATCTGCTAACATCAATCGCGTAGAAATGTATCTAAGAGTCACTTTCTTCTTTTCTATAATATCTCTAATAAAATTATACTTAGTATCAATATGCTTGGTCTTTCCATGGTATTTGGGATCTTTTGTGTAAGCAATTGCTGCTTGATTATCACAATGCATTGTGACAGCTCCCACTGGAGAGTTCACAACCCCCAAATGTTTTAAAAATCTCCTAAGCCAAATCGATTCTTGTACTACAGATGCACATGCCATAAATTCAGCTTCCATTGTGGACAATGCAATGCAAGATTGTTTCTTGCTACACCATGAGATCGCTCCATTGTTGAGCAAGAAGACATAACCAGAGGTCGATTTATGTTCATCTATATCACCACTCCAATCTGCGTCTGTATACGCATTTAGTGTCACATTATTTCCTTGGTAACAAAGATAATAATCTGCAGTTCCCTTAGATATCTGAGAATCCTCTTCACTACAATCCAGTGCTTTTTACCCGGATTAGATTGATACCTGCTGACCAGGCCAACAACATAACAGATGTCTGGACGTGTACACAACATTGCGTATATTAGACTTCCAATTACATTAGTGTATGGTACTTTGGACATTTCAGCTTTATCCTCTGGAGTCTTTGGACACATATCACAGCTTAATGATTCGCCTTTAACAACAGGAGTATCCACAGGTGAGCATTTATCCATTTTGAATCGTTCTAGAAGTTTTCTTATGTAAGTCTCTTGAGACAAACCAAGTAATTTTCTTGAACGATCTCTATGAATTTTTACACCAAGTATGTATTCTGCTTCACCCATATCTTTCATTTCAAAGTTCAAAGATAACCATTTTTTAATGGTCTCAAGATACTCTTTGTTGTTCCCAGCTAACAAAATATCGTCCACATATAAAGATAGAATCACAAAATTTTTCATGGACCGTTTAACATACACACAATGGTCTTCGTTTATCATAACAAAGTTATATGAGATTATCGTTTTGTGAAATCTCAAATACCACTGTCTTGAAGACTGCTTAAGTCCGTAAATTGATCTTTTCAATTTACAAACCTTCTCTTCTTGACCTTGAAGAACGAATCCTACAGGCTGTTGCATGTAGATTTCTTCTTCTAATTCTCCATTGAGAAAAGCAGTTTTAACGTCCATTTGATGTAATTCTAAATCCATACTAGCAACTAAGGCTAGAAGTAGACGAATTGAGGCAAATCTCACTACTGGTGAAAAGGTTTCTTCATAATTTATACCCTCCTGTTGAGTATAACCTTTTGCCACCAAGCGAGCTTTAAACTTTTTTACAGATCCATCAACCTTTCTTTTAATTTTGAGAATCCATTTATTCCCAATTGCATTTCGTCCTTTAGGGAGATCAACAAGTTCCCAAACTTGATTTGATCTCATAGACTCCATTTTCTCTTCCATTGCTTTTTTCCATTTATCTTTTGCCAGACAGGATAAAGCCTCTTGTATATTTCTAGGCTCCTCCTCATCTACTGGGATTACCTCCCCATTTTCTGGAGAAACAAAGAAGACGTGTCCTTCAATGTCATAATGCCTCTTAGGCATATGTTTTCTTGAACTTTTCCTAGATTGACGCGTTGTAAGATCTTCTCCAGATAAAATATTTTCGTCAAGATCCATCTGATCTTCAACGGGAAAACTCTTATCAAGATCCACATTATTTATTAAACTACTCCCACTTGGATCTGATATAGAGTGATTTTCGTCAGTCTCAAAAATTGGTTCAATGTTTCGAACTCCCCCTCGATCAGGGAATTCGGTTTCCAGAAAAATTGTATTACGTGATTCTATTTCAGTCACACTCCAATCTCCTTGATCTCCAAGAAACACGTATCCCTTAGAGTGATCACAGTATCTTATGAAGATACATTTCTTTCCTCGTGGACCCAGCTTTCCATACTGACTCGTAGAATCATGTACGAAAGCTGCAGATCCCCAAGATCTGAGGTTACTTAAATCGGGTTTCCTACCCATCCAGAGTTCGTATGGAGTTGAAGTAATTGACTTTGAAGGCACTCTATTCAACACATAAGCCGCAGTAAGCAACGCATCCCCCCAAAAGGAGACAGGTAAATTAGCTTGTGCCATCATGGATCTTACCATTTCCAATAATGTCCTGTTCCTTCTCTCAGCAACACCATTTTGTTGAGGAGTGTAAGGAACAGTTAATTGCCGGATTATTCCTTTTTCATTACACAATTCCTTAAATTGATCAGAAAGATATTCACGTCCTCTATCGGTTCGTAAAACTTTTACAGTTCTCTCTTTTTGATTCTCAACCTCATTTAGGTAACGTTTGAAACAAGTTAATGCTTCAGATTTGTGAGATATCAAATAGACATATCCATAACGTGAATAATCATCTATGAAAGTAATGAAATAAGAAGCTCCATGTTGTGCCCTCACATTAACAGGACCACATATATCAGAATGAATTAATTGCAATGGAAAATCAGCTCTAACAGCTTTGCCAAAAGGTTTTTAGTCATTTTACCAGCAAGACAATGTTCACATCTGGATAACTCGACTTTCGAAAACGAACTTATGAGTCCTTCCTTGACAAGTCGATTCATCCTATCTTGCCCAATATGACCTAATCTAGCATGTCAAATGTTATTATCTACACAAGCATCACTAGAGGAACAAACATTTAGAAAACATGAACGATCTTCATAATAACTAAACGTAGTTCTATTACAGTCTAATATCATAAAACCATCAACAAAGTGTCCAGTACCATAACAAACATCATCCTTACTAATAATAACCATGTCTTTTGAAAATAATATATTAAATCCTAAATTAAGAAGAACTGTTACAGAAACGAGATTTCGTGTGATCTCGGGAGCAAATAAGACATCATGTAGGATAAAAGCACGACCATTGCCCAACTCAACTTTGCAAGTCCCAACTCCTTTGACTTCAACTCGAGCATTATTACCCACATATATCCATCTCGTCCCCCTCGGAACACGACGGTAATCCACATATGCTCCTCTGTCCCTTGTTACGTGGTCTGTTGCCCCTGAGTCTATAATCCACAAAGGATAAGATTCGGTCAATAACACAGTACTAGAGACATTTATCATGCTCAAAATAGAATTCATATGAATTACCTTGTCCCTCTTGGGCTCAGGGCATTCACGAGCAAAGTGACCAAGTTGATGACAATTATAACAAAGCATTTTACTCTTATCCTTTTTCTTTTTAGCATGCTTTTTCTTCTTCTTCTTTCCCTCAAGATTGTTAGCAGGAGCATTGGCAGGATTCCCGGTCTTAGGTTGCTTATTCTTTTTTCCTTTCTTCCAGTTTTTCTTACGTTTAAAGCCCGAAGCTTGTTTCGAACTGGATTCAGCAAAATAAGCACCGGATGAAGGCTTGGCGGCTCAAGGCGTTCATCTTCTAACTCAACATGACGAGCCGCATCACTAAAAGTCTTAATGCACTCGTTGTGAGTTAGATTGACCTTAAGATGTTCCCACGGTTAGGAAGTGACCTAATCAAAGCTTGGATCTTGCATTGCTCGTCGAGAGTATATGACCGGCATATTTAAGTTCTCTGATCATATTAGACATTTCCCGAAGGTGTTGTCTTATGGTATGATCAGCTTTCTTTTTGTAAGTATCGAACTTAATCATCAGCTGCCTTAATCGAGTAACTCGATGTGCCACCATACTTTTCCCGTAGATACACTCGGATATCATGGGCAGTGGGATGCTTTTTCACACTCGTGAATCATATCATCAATCACCGAGCTCACTAAAATCCCACGAGCAAAGGAATTTTTCTTTTCCACGCGAGATAAGCTTCTTGGTCCCTCCTTCCTTGAGTTACTATCCCAATTCCGGATCAGTCATCACATGGTTTATAGCGTCAGAGCATCTTGTTCGTCCAAGACATACCATATCTTGTGACGCCAAGTATCATAATCGTCCCCCATTGAGTTTTTCACCCTTGTTCAACTCAAAGAACAATTGATTTGGATGCCATTGTCTTTTCATAGAGAAGTAACTCAATATGTTAATAAAATTATCACTTATTTAATCAACTTTTTATGTTAAGTCATAAACATCTAATAAATTGATACAAGACTTGATTTCAAAAATAACTTAAAGTTATCAATCATCAATCAATGTCAAATATCTCAATAAAAGATTTTATACTCAAAACATAAAAAATACATATGAGTTAAGCAATTAAAAAAACTCATAAAACCACATCAAGTTGAATACAAACATTTTCAAATAGCCATGTAAGAAAATGTATCAATATTCATACAAAATAACGACCATTTAAACGCCTAACTAGGACATTCTCTCGATGTTTGTTAACCTTTTTAGTGCCTACATTACAAGCAACTTGTGCTAAAGGATCTATAAGAGGGTTCTTAATCCTACTCTTAGATCTACCATTCAATCTAAGAACATCAGAACATCTAAGACCTCCCATCCTTGAGCACACCATTTTAATAGCTTGTTTTTATCGATCTCTTGATTCTTTAGCCATTAATCTCACCGTGTCGATGCCGTAGGCTTTTCTCCGAGAAACCACGTTTGCTGCAAGACAGCTTGTCCCCAAAACCTTCTAAATCGGATCAAGAGTCCTCGCCCATGTAATGGACTTTTAATCTCATCGGCTAAAAACATTGGCAATTTTCTTTTGCACAGAAGAAATTGTAATTGGACATATAACTCATTCATATGAAGTTCATGGTCTCTTATGCTGTGATATGGCTTCATCTTACAAGTCATGAATTCTTTAAGTACATCATCCTTTGTTTGGATGTCTTTCGTACTAATAACTCTAATGACTCCCATATTACTGTACCATAAATTACCAACAAGGACTAAATCAGTTAAACTTCATCATAATGAATTTAAATAAACTTTTTTAACACATGAAATCACAATTTCAAGTGGAATAAGTTATCTCACTATTGATGCAAGTGTAACCATAGCTCCCACTATCATATATGAGTTAGTGCATGAAACAATTATATTTCAAAATAGTCCCAAAAACAATTTGAAGAGATAAAATAAAAAAATAAAAAAAAACATTCATTCACTATTATAATGAATATTAAGCATATTATTATAATATGCTAAAGAAAAGTTGAAAAAACTATGTCCATATCCTTTAAAACAGTCATTTTACGTCCGAAAAAGGCATTTAATACTAAAAATGAGGTTCGACAAGCTCCCACACGCCGGAAAACGTAACCACGTGCCCGCACGCACTGGTAGGGAGCTATTTCGAGCTCTCACGTGCTTGCACGCGCTGCCAGAAGATTCCACGTGCCGCCACGTGCCCTCACGCGCCAGAACAGCTGTCGCGCGTGAACTTCACGCGCCGTTGACCGCCGCCGCACGTGGACCTCACGCGCCGTTGACCATCCCTGTGTGTGTATCTCACGCGCCACCGTCCGCCACCGCACGTGGACCTCACGCGCCGATGACTACCGTTTACCGCCGCCCGGCGTGTGTACCTCCGTGCCACCGGCCGCCAATGTTCGCCCGCCCCGGCGCGTGCCCTCACTTCTCCGCCGCCGCGGTTTAGGTCTCGTCGCCCTTCGGTTCGAGTCGAGCCGGTCCGCGTCAAATTGCTCGGGTCGGTTGGTTCAAGTGTTTGATCGGTCAACCCGAGTCAACCGATTCGGGTGGTTTGACCCGGTAAAAAATCAGTCAAAAGTGGTTTGAAATAATTTCCGAAAATTGCAAAAAAACCATTGAAAAATCGAATTCTCATAAAAATGCCCCGAAGTTTCGAAACTTTGCAAAAATGGCCCATTTCGAAAAAAATTTAGAAAAATCATAACAAATTCATTTCAAGGCCAAAAAATTCAAACTTTATGTCTACGGAATCCTCATTCAATGCTCTACAACTTAGTATAAACATAACATGAAGATTCATAACATACGAAAATTCAAATTTTTTATTTTTTCAAAAACTTTCTTATAAAAATGGAACAATATTATTTCACTTGCTTAAAACATGCATTCTAAAACATTCATGCATAGAACATGTTGAAGCAAGTTCTAGGAAAAAAATTTCACAAGAGATCGCATGATTTACATAAACATTACGATGACATAGCATGGAATAAAATATGATTTCATAAAAACAAATATTCTCATTCACCACTATTACGTCACTAATGTAAACAAAGAATATATCAAGTTTTCATAAAAACACATGCCATCATAAAAAACATGCCCATCATATTTAAATACATGCCATCATATTTAAATACATTCCATCAAATCAAGTGACAGAAATTATTTTCATAAAAACACATGCCATCATAAAAATACATGCAATCATATTTAAATACATGCCATCAAATCAAGTGACAGGAATAAGAATCCAACTTGCTCTGATACCACTGTTGGATTCCGGATAAATTAATTAAGGAATATCTACCAACGGAAATGATATTCAAAAATATGTAAACCGTGATCCCGTTGATTAAGAACACAATTACTAGAATTGCTTCTATGTTATCCACAAACTAAGTGCCCTTTTAGGTATATGTTTTTCGAAAGAATTCATAGAGAATTTTTTTCAAGTAGTTGAAGAGAATGAATGTGTAACCACATCTTTGCAGTTTCAATTCCTTTTACTAATAGAAGGAAAAACCACCGTATTAAAGAGAAGTTATTTAACTTCCTCTTTAAGTTATCCACTTCATGGGTGGATTAATTAAACATTAAATATATAATTAATATATATTAATATTTAATTATTTAATTACTTTCATTTCCCACTCATACATGAAGTTAGAGATTTAATCTCATTTGCTTCATTCCAGTTCACCATTCGATATACCTTTTATACGGACAAATAAATCGTTTGACCCTCGAGAATATGAGTTTTAATGTTATATACTTGTTAAGGATATATAACAACTCAACCAGTTTCACATGAAGAAAAACAAAACTCGTTGTACCCTAGAATTCTTTCAATTAACACAAGTTGACATATCTCTTACATTCCCTTGTAATTTACTAGAGCATATTCAATTTTTGTCAAAAACACTATGTATTCATAATCAAGTTCTCAACTTGATTGACCGGTCAATGAATCACAACAGAATGTGTTAATAAAAATATTCTTCCTTTCGAATAAAAATCTCTGAGACTCCCACTATAGCTGCTTTCCTAGACATGTATTTTATCACCGAATCATGGCTATTGATAACATGCTAAAGTAGCATCACTATAGTGAAGACTTAGAAATATATTAGAAAGTCCAAAAGGGTACTTTTATGAGGTTAGTTTGAACCTCAAGGACTCATACTATGAGAAAAAATTTAGGATTATATTTCTCATATCCTTATGGTCATCTTAGCACATGTAGTATGATGAACACATGTTAAAATGTCTTAATTTCCATGGTGGAAGCGTATGTCATTTTAAATTTTAGACATTGTATAAATCACAGTTCAAGCGTATCTACAACACTTAACTTAGATTTCCTCCCACTTTTGGTCGAGAAATCTGATGATTTAGCTTTGAAACAAGTTAAATAGATTCATGGTTAAAATCTATTACGATTATCTTGAATAATATAATCTCAACTTTGCACATTCTCTAATGTCAAAGGTGATTGCTCGTATGAGAGAACCAATCATAACTTGTAGACATACTAATATATGAATTTCATATATTTGTGATACATAAAATTGTTATTACCATAACAACAAAAAACACTAACAAGATACAATATCCACATCGCATTAAATTATATCCTATGTAAACCAAAAAGCCTTAACAGTCCGAAAAAATATCTCTAGGAATAGCTTTGGTAAAAGGATCTGCTAACATCAATCGCGTAGAAATGTATCTAAGAGTCACTTTCTTCTTTTCTATAATATCTCTAATAAAATTATACTTAGTATCAATATGCTTGGTCTTTCCATGGTATTTGGGATCTTTTGTGTAAGCAATTCTTTGCTGATTATCACAATGCATTGTGACACTCCCCACTTTGGAGAGTTCACAACCCCCAAATGTTTTAAAAATCTCCTAAGCCAAATCGATTCTTGTACTACGGATGCACATGCCATAAATTCAGCTTCCATTGTGGACAATGCAATGCAAGATTGTTTCTTGCTACACCATGAGATCGCTCCATTGTTGAGCAAGAAGACATAACCAGAGGTCGATTTATGTTCATCTATATCACCACTCCAATCTGCGTCTGTATACGCATTTAGTGTCACATTATTTCCTTGGTAACAAAGATAATAATCTGCGGTTCCCTTAGATATCGAGAATCCTCTTCACTACAATCCGATGCTTTTTTACCCGGATTAGATTGATACCTGCGACCGTGCCAACAACATAACAGATGTCCGGACGTGTACACAACATTGCGTATATTAGACTTCCAATTACATTAGTGTATGGTACTTTGGACATTTCAGCTTTATCCTCCGGAGTCTTTGGACACATATCACGCTTAATGATTCGCCTTTAACAACGGGAGTATCCACAGGTGAGCATTTATCCATTTTGAATCGTTCTAGAAGTTTTCTTATGTAAGTCTCTTGAGACAAACCAAGTAATTTTCTTGAACGATCTCTATGAATTTTTACACCAAGTATGTATTCTCGCTTCACCCATATCTTTCATTTCAAAGTTCAAAGATAACCATTTTTAATGGTCTCAAGATACTCTTTGTTGTTCCCGGCTAACAAAATATCGTCCACATATAAAGATAGAATCACAAAATTTTTCATGGACCGTTTAACATACACACAATGGTCTTCGTTTATCATAACAAAGTTATATGAGATTATCGTTTTGTGAAATCTCAAATACCATCTTGTCTTGAAGATCGCTTAAGTCCGTAAATTGATCTTTTCAATTTACAAACCTTCTCTTCTTGACCTTGAAGAACGAATCCTACAGGCTGTTGCATGTAGATTTCTTCTTCTAATTCTCCATTGAGAAAAGCGGTTTTAACGTCCATTTGATGTAATTCTAAATCCATACTAGCAACTAAGGCTAGAAGTAGACGAATTGAGGCAAATCTCACTTTGGTGAAAAGGTTTCTTCATAATTTATACCCTCCGCTGAGTATAACCTTTTGCCACCAAGCGAGCTTTAAACTTTTTACGAGATCCATCAACCTTTCTTTTAATTTTGAGAATCCATTTATTCCCAATTGCATTTCGTCCTTTAGGGAGATCAACAAGTTCCCAAACTTGATTTGATCTCATAGACTCCATTTTCTCTTCCATTGCTTTTTTCCATTTATCTTTTGCCAGACAGGATAAAGCCTCTTGTATATTTCTAGGCTCCTCCTCATCTACTGGGATTACCTCCCCATTTTCTGGAGAAACAAAGAAGACGTGTCCTTCAATGTCATAATGCCTCTTAGGCATATGTTTTCTTGAACTTTTCCTAGATTGACGCGTTGTAAGATCTTCTCCGAGATAAAATATTTTCGCCAAGATCCATCTCGATCTTCAACGGAAAACTCTTATCAAGATCCACATTATTTATTAAACTACTCCCACTTGGATCTGATATAGAGTGATTTTCGTCGATCTCAAAATTGGTTCAATGTTTCGAACTCCCCTCGATCGGGAATTCGGTTTCGAAAAAATTGTATTACGTGATTCTATTTCAGTCACACTCCAATCTCCTTGATCTCCAAGAAACACGTATCCCTTAGAGTGATCACGGTATCTTATGAAGATACATTTCTTTCCTCGTGGACCCGACTTTCCATACCGACTCGTAGAATCATGTGCGAAAGCTGCAGATCCCCAAGATCTCGAGGTTACTTAAATCGGGTTTCCTACCCATCCAGTTCGTATGGAGTTGAAGTAATTGACTTTGAAGGCACTCTATTCAACACATAAGCCGCAGATAAACAACGCATCCCCCAAAAGGAGGACAGTAAATTAGCTTGTGCCATCATGGATCTTACCATTTCCAATAATGTCCTGTTCCTTCTCTCAGCAACACCATTTTGTTGAGGAGTGTAAGGAACAGTTAATTGCCGGATTATTCCTTTTTCATTACACAATTCCTTAAATTGATCGAAAAGATATTCACGTCCTCTATCGGTTCGTAAAACTTTTACGCTTCTCTCTTTTGATTCTCAACCTCATTTAGGTAACGTTTGAAACAAGTTAATGCTTCAGATTTGTGAGATATCAAATAGACATATCCATAACGTGAATAATCATCTATGAAAGTAATGAAATAAGAAGCTCCATGTTGTGCCCTCACATTAACAGGACCACATATATCAGAATGAATTAATTGCAATGGAAAATCAGCTCTAACAGCTTTGCCAAAAGGTTTTTAGTCATTTTACCAGCAAGACAATGTTCACATCTGGATAACTCGACTTTCGAAAACGAACTTATGAGTCCTTCCTTGACAAGTCGATTCATCCTATCTTGCCCAATATGACCTAATCTAGCATGTCAAATGTTATTATCTACACAAGCATCACTAGAGGAACAAACATTTAGAAAACATGAACGATCTTCATAATAACTAAACGTAGTTCTATTACAGTCTAATATCATAAAACCATCAACAAAGTGTCCAGTACCATAACAAACATCATCCTTACTAATAATAACCATGTCTTTTGAAAATAATATATTAAATCCTAAATTAAGAAGAACTGTTACAGAAACGAGATTTCGTGTGATCTCGGGAGCAAATAAGACATCATGTAGGATAAAAGCACGACCATTGCCCAACTCAACTTTGCAAGTCCCAACTCCTTTGACTTCAACTCGAGCATTATTACCCACATATATCCATCTCGTCCCCCTCGGAACACGACGGTAATCCACATATGCTCCTCTGTCCCTTGTTACGTGGTCTGTTGCCCCTGAGTCTATAATCCACAAAGGATAAGATTCGGTCAATAACACAGTACTAGAGACATTTATCATGCTCAAAATAGAATTCATATGAATTACCTTGTCCCTCTTGGGCTCAGGGCATTCACGAGCAAAGTGACCAAGTTGATGACAATTATAACAAAGCATTTTACTCTTATCCTTTTTCTTTTTAGCATGCTTTTTCTTCTTCTTCTTTCCCTCAAGATTGTTAGCAGGAGCATTGGCAGGATTCCCGGTCTTAGGTTGCTTATTCTTTTTTCCTTTCTTCCAGTTTTTCTTACGTTTAAAGCCCGAAGCTTGTTTCGAACTGGATTCAGCAAAATAAGCACCGGATGAAGGCTTGGCAGCTCCAAGGCGTTCATCTTCTAACTCAACATGACGAGCTGCATCACTAAAAGTCTTAATGCACTCGTTGTGAGTTAGATTGACCTTAAGATGTTCCCACGGATTAGGAAGTGACCTAATCAAAGCTTGGATCTGTTGCTCGTCAGAGAGTATATGACCGGCATATTTAAGTTCTCTGATCATATTAGACATTTCCCGAAGGTGTTGTCTTATGGTATGATCAGCTTTCTTTTTGTAAGTATCGAACTTAATCATCAGCTGCCTTAATCGAGTAACTGATGTGCCACCATACTTTTCCCGTAGATACACTCAGATATCATGGGCAGTAGGATGCTGTTCACACTCGTGAATCATATCATCAATCACCGAGCTCACTAAAATCCCACGAGCAGTGGAATTTTTCTTTTTCCACGCCAGATAAGCTTCTTGGTCCCTCCTTCCTTGAGTTACTATCCCAATTCCAGGATCAGTCATCACATGGTTTATAGCGTCCAGAGCATCTTGTTCGTCCAAGACATACCATATCTTGTGACGCCAAGTATCATAACTGTCCCCATTGAGTTTTTCACCCTTGTTCAACTCAGCAACAATTGATTTGGATGCCATTGTCTTTTCATAGAGAAGTAACTCAATATGTTAATAAAATTATCACTTATTTAATCAACTTTTTATGTTAAGTCATAAACATCTAATAAATTGATACAAGACTTGATTTCGAAAAATAACTTAAAGTTATCAATCATCAATCAATGTCAAATATCTCAATAAAAGATTTTATACTCAAAACATAAAAAATACATATGAGTTAAGCAATTAAAAAAAACTCATAAAACCACATCAAGTTGAATACAAACATTTTCAAATAGCCATGTAAGAAAATGTATCAATATTCATACAAAATAACGACCATTTAAACGTCTAACTAGGACATTCTCTCGATGTTTGTTAACCTTTTTAGTGCCTACATTACAAGCAACTTGTGCTAAAGGATCTATAAGAGGGTTCTTAATCCTACTCTTAGATCTACCATTCAATCTAAGAACATCAGAACATCTAAGACCTCCCATCCTTGAGCACACCATTTTAATAGCTTGTTTTTTATCGATCTCTTCAGATTCTTTAGCCATTAATCTCACTGTGTCAGATGCCGTAGGCTTTTCTCCGAGAAAACCACGTTTGCCAGAAGACAGCTTGTCCCCAAAAACCTTCTGTAAATCAGGATCAAGAGTCCTCGCCCATGTAACTGGACTTTTAATCTCATCGGCTAAAAACATTGGCAATTTTCTTTTGCACAGAAGAAATTGTAATTGGACATATAACTCATTCATATGAAGTTCATGGTCTCTTATGCTGTGATATGGCTTCATCTTACAAGTCATGAATTCTTTAAGTACATCATCCTTTGTTTGGATGTCTTTCGTACTAATAACTCTAATGACTCCCATATTACTGTACCATAAATTACCAACAAGGACTAAATCAGTTAAACTTCATCATAATGAATTTAAATAAACTTTTTTAACACATGAAATCACAATTTCAAGTGGAATAAGTTATCTCACTATTGATGCAAGTGTAACCATAGCTCCCACTATCATATATGAGTTAGTGCATGAAACAATTATATTTCAAAATAGTCCCAAAAACAATTTGAAGAGATAAAATAAAAAAATAAAAAAAAACATTCATTCACTATTATAATGAATATTAAGCATATTATTATAATATGCTAAAGAAAAGTTGAAAAAACTATGTCCATATCCTTTAAAACAGTCATTTTACGTCCGAAAAAGGCATTTAATACTAAAAATGAGGTTCGACAAGCTCCCACACGCCGGAAAACGTAACCACGTGCCCGCACGCACTGGTAGGGAGCTATTTCGAGCTCTCACGTGCTTGCACGCGCTGCCAGAAGATTCCACGTGCCGCCACGTGCCCTCACGCGCCAGAACAGCTGTCGCGCGTGAACTTCACGCGCCGTTGACCGCCGCCGCACGTGGACCTCACGCGCCGTTGACCATCCCTGTGTGTGTATCTCACGCGCCACCGTCCGCCACCGCACGTGGACCTCACGCGCCGATGACTACCGTTTACCGCCGCCGCGTGTGTACCTCACGTGCCACCGGCCGCCAATGTTCGCCGCCGCGCGTGTGCCTCACTCGCCGCTGCCGCCGGTTTAGGTCTGGTCAGCCTTCGGTTCAGGTCGAGCCGGTCCGCGTCAAATTGGCTCGGGTCGGTTGGTTCAAGTGTTTGACTGGGTCAACCCGAGTCAACCAGTTCGGGTGGTTTGACCCGGTAAAAAATCAGTCAAAAGTGGTTTGAAATAATTTCCGAAAATTGCAAAAAAAACCATTGAAAAAATCGAATTCTCATAAAAATGCCCCTGAAGTTTCTGAAACTTTGCAAAAATGGCCCATTTCGAAAAAAATTTAGAAAAATCATAACAAATTCATTTCAAGGCCAAAAAATTCAAACTTTATGTCTACGGAATCCTCATTCAATGCTCTACAACTTAGTATAAACATAACATGAAGATTCATAACATACGAAAATTCAAATTTTTTATTTTTTCAAAAACTTTCTTATAAAAATGGAACAATATTATTTCACTTGCTTAAAACATGCATTCTAAAACATTCATGCATAGAACATGTTGAAGCAAGTTCTAGGAAAAAAATTTCACAAGAGATCGCATGATTTACATAAACATTACGATGACATAGCATGGAATAAAATATGATTTCATAAAAACAAATATTCTCATTCACCACTATTACGTCACTAATGTAAACAAAGAATATATCAAGTTTTCATAAAAACACATGCCATCATAAAAAACATGCCCATCATATTTAAATACATGCCATCATATTTAAATACATTCCATCAAATCAAGTGACAGAAATTATTTTCATAAAAACACATGCCATCATAAAAATACATGCAATCATATTTAAATACATGCCATCAAATCAAGTGACAGGAATAAGAATCCAACTTGCTCTGATACCACTGTTGGATTCCGGATAAATTAATTAAGGAATATCTACCAACGGAAATGATATTCAGAAAAATATGTAAACCGTGATCCCGTTGATTAAGAACACAATTACTAGAATTGCTTCTATGTTATCCACAAACTAAGTGCCCTTTTAGGTATATGTTTTTCGAAAGAATTCATAGAGAATTTTTTCTGCGTAGTTGAAGAGAATGAATGCGTAACCACATCTTTGCAGTTTCAATTCCTTTTACTGATAGAAGGAAAAACCACCGTATTAAAGAGAAGTTATTTAACTTCCTCTTTAAGTTATCCACTTCATGGGTGGATTAATTAAACATTAAATATATAATTAATATATATATTAATATTTAATTATTTAATTACTTTCAGTATGTTACCCTCAGTGTCACCACATCAGAAGTCACAAAAGTCCAGTAATACTAAAGTCTCCTGTAATGTTGTGTATACTTCATTGAAAATATGTGTTCCTGGTTTATGGTACTTTGATAGTGGATGCTCAAGGCACATGACTGGACAAATTAATTTTTTGTCTAATTATGAACCTTATGATGGTGGAAATGTCACTTATGGTGGAGGATCAAAAGGTAAGATTGTTGGAAAACTAACTTTGAGGAATAAGATGATATTATTATAAAAGAAAAAGAAAAGAAGTCATAACCCTGACTTCAAAGGGGAAACAGAACGGAGGCTTGCAAGGCCTTACTATAAACCTTGTCCGTAAAACCCCCCTTGGGAAAAAACCGGACTAAGGAGAAAAAGAGTAACAACAAGCAAGCCTCCCAAAGAACAAAACAAAACAAAGGACCCGAAATACAAGGGTCAACAAAGGTCCGGAATACAAGACCCCCGGAAACAAAGGTCCGGAATACAAGACCCCCAGAAACAAACAAAGCCCGGAATACAAGGTAACCAAAACACAAAAAAAAAAAACAAACCAACAACGAAGTTCCTAGAACAAGTCAACTGACAGACAAAGATGAGAACCGCCTTTCTTATTCTACTCAGCGGAACACCACAATGCCTTGAGCTCAACATTATCCTCTCTTGATCAGCAAACCAGCCTAAGAACAACAGCAGGGAACCTGAAAAACAGGATAAAGCACAACAAAGCAAACAAAAACAACTAAGAGGGATTATCATTCACAAATCTAAAATGCTCCAAATTAATGTCGGCATCAATAAGCTCCTTCACAAACTCTGGAGGACGACCCCGCCATTCAGTGCAAAGATGAGATTTAGCAATCAAGTCAGCAGGCTTATTTCCTTCCCTATAAATGTGACTCACACGCAATTCGAACGTAGGAGCCAACTCACTCCATTTATCCCATAAAGCTTGCAATCTCCAAGGAATAGAAGATAGCCTACCATCAAAAGCATCACAAACATACAAAGAATCTGTTTCTAACCACAACTTATTCCAACCATGAGTATGAGCATATAAAATAGCACGCAAAGCAGTAGCCAATTCCCCTTCAAAAGGAAAACCCCAACCAACCAATAACGAACAAGCAGCCAAGAAAAAACCCCTATTATTTCTAAAAACAAAGCCACCATATAACATGTCCGGACTTTTGCTCGTACTACAGTCCGTATTTACCTTAACCTCGCCAGGCAGAGGAGCAATCCATTTAAAAGAAATAAGACGCTTAGCAATCGAAGGAGACAGGGTAAAACCCAGCCATTTCATCACCACCAAATCCCTAACCGAACCATCAGAACGACCCACACCCAAGGAACCTGCTTCCTTAATCAAAGCAACAATAACAGACCAAGAACGATTAGTAGAAGGAGCAATATTATCAAAGTGACAACGGTTCCTAGTATTCCAAATAACCCAACATAAAGAAATGAAACAAATTTTCCACGCATTCAAGAATTGCTTGCTGCCTTTACACAGAATAGCCACACATAAATGCTCATTAAAAGAAAAGTAATCAACAAAATTCATATCAAAAAGATCATACAACTTTCTCCATAAATTTTGCACAAACGAACATCTATTAAAAACATGATCAATAGACTCCATATCACTCATACAAAGCAAACAAATGTGAGGACCCAAGACACCAATTTTCCCTAACTTATCAAAAGTAGGCAAACGACCATTAACCAATCTCCACACAAGCGTGGACCTACAATCCGAAATGAATTTACTCCAAATCCAACTAGCCCAACGAGGCTTAGGAAAAGAAACACGCAAGTTATGATAAGCAAGAGAGGAAGTAACATTCCCATTAATAGAAAAACACCAAGCCCTCTTATCCTCACTAGGAGAAAATTCAAAGGCAACAACACAAATAGCAATGTGAAGACAATACTTAATAAAATCCTCATGCAAGTGCCAAGATTTATCAAAGAAGTAATCAGAAATAGTATGCCTCAAATCTTTACGATCCTCATAAGAAATACCTAATCTATTAGAAATCACAAAACAAAGCCAATTATCATTCCAAAAAAGCACTTTAGAGCTCATACCAACTGTCCACCAAGATTCAGAATTGAGCCTAGGCGCATGATTCCTAAAAACCGACCAAATAGAAGACACCCCACGAAATTTACGCAAAGTATTGGAATCATTAAAAAACCTATTACGAATATACTGCAAATCAACCGAATTAAGACTCAACACATCCCAAAAAAACTTACTATTATAAGTAGCATTTGCAATCCTAAGCGATCTTATACCCAAACCCCCTTCATCCCTAGGAGCACAACATTTAGACCAAGAAATATTAAAATTACCCATTTTATTAATGTTACCAGTCCACAAAAAATTACGCATAGCATTCTCAATTTTATTCAAAAGACTAGCTGGCCAACGGTATATCAACATATAATGAACAAGAGAACTAACAATCACCGAATTTATCAAACAAGCACGACCAGCTAAAGACAAAGTAGACCCTTTCCATCTAGCAAATTTATTAATGAAAGAATCAGCAATAATTTTAAGGTTACCATCCTTGGGAGAACCCCGAAAAATAGAAATCCCTAAATAATCAAATGGGACAGCTCCCTGAATAATCTCGATGAGACGACCGAGTCTACGTCTGCTGGCCGTAGTCACCTTATTACCGTAGTAAACCCTAGATTTCCTAGAGTTAAACTTTTGCCCAGAAATATCACCATAATCCTGCAAAATACATCTAATGCAGCACATATTTTTAGAATTAGCAATGCCAAAGAAAATCAGATCATCCGCATAAAAGAGATAAGAAGGAAAATAATTGAGAGGATTAAACTGATCCTGCTGAATAGCCCAATCAATCCACCTCCCAAGCACATCCTCCGCCGCACAAAAAAGAAGCGGGGATAGAGGGTCACCCTGCCCAACACCCCTAGAGCAAGCAAAAAAACCACACGGAGAACCATTAACAACAATAGACAATCTCGCAGAATATAGGACAGCCCGTATAATCTCAATAAAATTGTCATTAAACCCCATGCAAAACAAACACATGCATAAAAAATCTCCAATCCAAAGTATCAAAAGCTTTAGTAATATCAATTTTCAAAGCCATTCCCGGAATATGAGTAGCAGACAACATCTTATTAAAAGCCTCCGAAGCAAGAGCAATACAATTCCTAATCTTCCTACCCGGAATAAACCCAAATTGAAAAGGAGTAAGATCATGAGATAAAATCAAACCAAATCTAACCGAAATGATCTTAGTTAAAATCTTAAACAAAAAATTCCCTAAGACTGTAGGTCTGAAATTTTTAATCTTATTCGCACCGTCAACTTTAGGAATAAGGGTAACATGACAAGCATTCAAACCAACCGGAATATACCGATTAATAAAAAAGAACCTGACAGGCTCCCAAACCTCAAAGCCAATAATCTTTCAACAATGCTGAAAGAAAGAACCAGTAAACTACTCCCATCTAGCCCCATAACAACCTCCATTGTCTCCTCCCAAGTTGGAGGAGCAACAAGAGCATCATTCTGCATGTCCGTGACCTGCATAGGGACTAAATTCTCAACAAAACCCCACATATTAGACTCCATATGATCAGCAGCAAACAAAGCTTCAAAATACTCAACTACATGTTGTTTTATTAAAAAATCATCATGGGAAATTTGACCATTAATACTCATTTCAGTTATATGCTTAGAAACATGATTAATCTTATTTAAAACATGAAAAAACCTGGAATTTCTATCCCCATCTTGAAGCCAATGAAGCCTATTCTTTTGACGTAAGTACTCATATTGTTGCTTCAAAACCCCATTAAGCTTGACATGACAATTAATCTCCTCCTCCAATACAGCCGTAGAATCTCCATTTAGAAGAATTTCATTTTGAACCCTCAAAAGATCTTGCATAACCTGCTCACAAGAAGCAAAAACGTGGCCAAAAACAGATTTATTCCAGATTTTAAGAGTTCCCCTAAGACGCTTAAGCTTCATCATAACACGCTTTAAAGGATTTGAAGCCTCCAAAGGAGCCTTCCAAGAATCAGCAACTAAAGGCAAGAAAGTGTCATGTTCCATCCACATATTCTAAAAACGAAAGCACCTATTCCTATTAACAGGCGTGGCAACACTAACATTTAAGCATAACGAACAATGATCAGAGCAAGATTTAGGCAAAACATCCACATAGCAAACAACCCAAGAGTCTAAAAAATCATTAGAAGCAAGAACCCTGTCTAATTTAGCAGCAAGCAGCCCAAAACCAGCATGACGAATAAACCAAGTATGGGAACATCCCGACGCAGCAACCTCAGTCAACATATTATCATCAATAAACTTCCTAAAATCAGAAATAGCAGTAACATTGCTAAGTGTGGGAAGATGATGATCTAAGTGATGAATGAAGCATAAAAGAAGAAAGGTTGTGAAAAGAAGAAAAATTGAATTGTGAAGAAAAACGTGAATGAAAAGAAAGATTCAATTTGTGAGCTTAAAAAGAGAAAGCTCAAGTGAATGGTGGATTGATCATTGAAGTAAAAGAAAGAGTGTGCTTGATGAAAAGTGAAGAGATTGTGCATTTGTATTGATTAGCTTACATTCAAGTCTCTACTACTTAGTCACTCTTATCCAAAAATATCCCACCTTTCCAAAGAGCCTACATTACAACCTAGAAGAAAGAACTCTTTGATTCTTGATTGATCATAATTGATTTTGATTGAGATTAAGTCTTTTGGCAAGCATATGGTGTGCAAGTTCATGAATTTGATGATTGAGTGCTTTATACCTTGATACACTTGAGAGTAGAGTGAAACACTCCATGGAAGGAGCAATGTATTAAGTGTTTGATTGAGCATTTATTTGAGCATGATTCATCTTGATTGCTAGTGGATAGTTGCATTGATACTTATGTTCATTGATGAGTTCGATTGTCTTTTATTTCGTCTATGGTGCCATGTGACATAATTGCAATCAATTCACTCCTTTGTTCTTAGTTTCTACGTTGCTCGAGGACGAGCAACAATTCAAGTTTGGGGGTATGATTGGAGTGAATTGATGCATATTTTTAGGGCCTATTTTAGTGCAAAAAGTGAGCTAAAGTGTTAGTTTTTGTGCCTAAATGTGAAAAGTATCACTCTTTTGCTTGAAAAGTACTATTTGTGAGATTTTGATGTTTTTCGTCCATTTTGCTAGTAATTCAGTGGATTTTTGCCAAACCGAGAGTACCATTAGGCTTAGAATGAAGAGACGATCATACGGGACGAAAACGGGGGTCGGGGCCGAAGCCCCACGCGAGAAAAGTGCCCTGGACTCGAGCTCTGGTCGAGGACCATGAGCCTCGAGTCGAGGGCTATGCAGAAAGGACTAAAATCGAAAGAAAGGCAGAGGCCTCGACTCGAGGGATGACCCTCGAGTCGAGGGAGTGAAGAAATGCAGGAACCTTGAGTCGAGGCCTGACCCTCGACTCGAGGGGGAGGATTTTCTAAAACTCGCCTATTTAAGGGGAGAATCAGAGAGCTTAGATACAATCAGTTCATAGTAGCAGTTAGTAGCGGTTTTGGGGGCGATTTCTCAGGCCCCATGCCAATTCCTTTCTTAGATTAGAGTAGAAGTTAGATTTAGAGTAGATTTCAATTGATTGTTGTTAGATTAGCATTGGATTAGCTTTAGATCCTTGTAATTCTTTCAATTCAAGCTTGTATTGCATTTGGAAATTGGTGTTGAAGACTCAAGTATTCCTATTTTTGTTGATTGAAGATCATTTGGTGATGTTTTTCCTCTTTTGTCTCTTTAATTTCTTAATTGTTGTGATTTGCTTTGTGTTTGATCAATTCTATCTTCTTCCCATGGGCTAACTCTCTTGTGCTTGGGTTAATTGAAATTGATGATGATTTGATTGATGATGCTATAATTGTTGATGATTGAAGATCAATTGAGTAGATTGCTTACTAATTGTGATTCTCATTTGTGCTTCATGCAATAATTATCTCTTTAGATTAGTGTTTGATCACCCTAGTTATAGACGAGAGTTGCGCTAACGTGATCCAGGATTAACCGGGTGATAATTGTGTATGAATGTGTGGATTGAGTGCTTCGGAATCGAGAGATTAGTTGCACTAAGGATACTCACATTAGTTTTCTACCTAATTGTGATTCTTAATTGTGCTTTGTGTAAAATTGTTTCTTTTGATTAATGCTTGATCACCCTAGCAATAGGCGAGAGTTGAGCTAATGTGATTAGGTGTTGATCGAGTTTCAATTTTGCATGATTGTATGAATTGGGGATTTCTACATTGAGAGATGGAAAAGACTAAGGATACTCACATTAGGCATTGTGATTTTAATGGAGTGATTAATTTCATGATGGTTTATGCTTTCTATCTTAGTTGATTTGCAATTTGATTCAATTGTAGCTTGTTGATTGATGATTCATTGATGGATGTTAATCCTAGCACCTCTATCCCACCATTTATTGTTGTGTTTGTTATCGTAATCTAAGCGTTCGATCATTTGCTTGCTCCTTGTTATTTTGTATTTTTGCTTGTTTTTTTTGTTGTTTTTGTTCCAAACCATTGTTGCAACTCTAGTCACTAAGAACTTGTATTTCTAGGGCCTCATGTGCATACTTTTTCCCTTGGGTTCGATATTTTGTTGATTGATCTTAATAACTCTTACCCAATACACTCCAATCATCCATCTATCCTTTTACGGAAGCTGCATCCAGTCAAAGATTCTTGTCCTTAGTTCGGCAATTTTCTTGGAGTCAGTCAACTTCATTTGATTTATTCCATAGTAGATAGTTGATATGATCCATTCTTTGTCAACTGAACCATCATCAGTGAGCTTGATCGGAACAGTTGAGTAGGCTGGAGCTACCAGATCCACATTGTACCATTCATCTCCTTCATCGATCAATTTCTGGTACAGTTCTGGATTCTCCTTCTCCATCCAATCATGTCATACGATCGTTTCATCTTCAGATGAAGCTCCAACTCCTCTGCAGATATACCAGAAAAAAGGCCACTTCGCTTCGTACTTCATATACTCTCCGGCCCACGAAGGATGAGCAATCATTCTTGGGGGAGCATTTGTTCTTTCTTATGGCCTCACCCAAGCCCTGTCTGCCTCTCTAAGGGGACCTCCAGCTGCTGGGACAACCCATCTTTTCAATGAACGATCAAATACTCTTCCAACCTCTTTCGCAGACTTGATATTCCTTTTCGCCTCCCTACGACCGTAGTAGACTTTTTCAGCTTTAATCCTTCTATCTCTGTCTTCTTTGATCCTAATCTGCTCGACTGATTTTTCAAGTGGTCTTTTGCCCGCAGCCTTGGTCATCAAACTTTATCTGACCGGAGATGAGAGCTCCTTGCCTTTTCCTTTCTCAGCTTCCAACTCCTTTCCCTTACTTTTCTCAGCTTCAGCCTTGGCCTTAGCCTCTTCTTTCCTTTCCCTGATCTTAGCCATATACTTTTCAGACTTGAGCTCAGCTTCTCTTTTCCTTGCCTGCTCGTCTGGCCTAATTGCCTCTTCTATCTGCTCAATCCGAATTTTCAGGGCAGTGAGCTCATCTGTCAGGCTATTCGCTGTGAGCTTTATCTGATTAAGTTCAGCTTTGATAATCTCTAAATCTTCTCCCTTTTTAACATCATCAAGAAGCATGTTGAGTTGCTCCTTGACAACGGTAAAATAGGTGGAAGCTGTGGTCTGATTTCTCAAAATTTCATCAGCTAAGATCTGGTTGTCTGCTTGCACTTGACTCTTCAGCTCAACAACTTCCTTTCTCACATCTGCAACTTCTTCTTTTATAGGTAATTTCACAGAATCTGAAAGCTTTGATAAGAGATTTACCTTAGATGTTTAAGCATTTCTTCCATGGTGATACTAACAGAGTCCACAATATCAGCCATCTTGGTTGAAAGCATCTGAGTAACTCTGTCTTCCATTCTCTTCTCCAGCTGATTGAGAATAGAAGAGAAGGTGGATCCTGGGCTGCTGGGAGGTGCGACAGATAGGGTCTCTGGCAGACCAAGACGTCCTCGGATGTGGTTGAGGAGCTGCTCTTCAGACAGGATGGAGGTAAACGATGAGATTCCAGCAAACTCCAGCACAACTTTCTCCCAGGAGACCAGGTTCTCCCAGCCGACCTCTTCGGTAAATAGACTCATTTCTTCTAGGTCGCCTGTCCTCAGTTAGTGAACCAGCCATATTTCCACCGATTCCTTCATTACTTCAGAATTATACTGAAGTTCAGGAATGAGCTCCACTAGCCTTCTCTTGGCTTCTGATCTTAAAGATATTTCAAAGCTTTCCATAGATCCATCATGTTTAGGAGTGTGAACTGGACTGATTTGGGGAGAGGGAGTGGGGTATTTTGTGGAAAGAAAGTCTAAAAAGTCGAATGATTGAGAGAAGGTTTAAGGGGGTGTTTGTTCAGATGGTTGAGAAGATGTGGTAGGAGGTGGGGTGGGAGTTGTTTGGACAATTATGGGTGTAGGCTATTCAAGAGGCTCTGAGGTGCCAGCCTGGGTCACCTCTTCATCGCCTAGGTGAGATGGGGTTTTATCGGATGAGGAAATGTTAGAGGATGTACCTTTGGAGACTTGTCTCTCAGCAGATGCAGTTCTCTTTGAGCTGGGCTCCTCTAATAAATCTGCCTCAGCTACTGCTGCTGCTGCTATTTCCAGCGAAATAGCCTCTTCTGAAAGTAAGCCCGAATGAGCAGCAGATGATTCTCCTCCAGACTTTGCATCTATAGCCTTGACAAGCCTTCTCCTAGTTCTCCTTAGAAGAGGTATTTCAGGTCTGGGCTCCTCAATCACCACTACCTCTGGCTCTTCAGCTGCTGGTTCTCCAGCTGCAGGTACTTCAGCTTCTGGTACTTCAGCTTTTGGTACCACAGCTGCTGGTACCTCAGCTGCTGGCCTTTGAGCCACGGCTGCAGCTGCCGGATTCTTTTGCTCCCTTGCTTCATCTGTCTCATCATCAGAATCTGGTAACCCACATATTTTCTCATTCTTCGTCAGCAACCCTTTCTATTTTGAATATTTTTTCCACCCATCCTTGGTCTCCATTCTCTTATTCAATCCTTCAATAAGAACTGTGATCTTGTTGAAAAGACTCACAATGGACTGAGCAGTCCAATCACCTTCATCAGGGTTATATACCAATCTTTGTTTCTCCTCCTTAATCCGCCTAAACAAATGGCTCTCATGCAACACAGCCTGGATTTGGATACACCATCATGAGAACTCTGATCTTTTAAAATCGACTTTGTAACAATGGTCATTAAGAGTCGATATTTTCTGCGTAGTAGATTTTTCTTGAGATCCCTTCGGGTTCCTCTGTAAGTTACTCTCGCTATCATATCAAACGACTGTTCACATTCATCCTCCTTATATACCAAAGGATTCACCCCATCCGCCGATGTATCAAAAATCCTGGCCACCGTTTCTTTTGAATATGCCAGTTGTGTTCCTTCCACCGTTGTTTCGAACCCATTATCAGAAAAGTTGCTGTTGACGATGAACTCTGCTCCGATTAAATCCATCGTTTTGTTCTCTGCAGATTTCAACGAACAAAATCCCCGAAGCCTTGATGCTTCTAACAGCCTTAGAATCTCACTGGATTCTCTGTCTTGTGTGGTCTCGAAATCAACGTACATCTAAGCTTTTAATTTGTTCTTGATGGTTTCTGTATTCATTTTGAAACCGGATTTGGAAGTGGTTATATAAGTGGGGGGTTTTGGAGTTTCGGAGGAAGTAGAAGCCATTTGAGTACCTTTAGGAAGATAGAATATACTTGCAGTAATTTTTCAAGGAAGGGAATTGTGAAAGTGAATTTTGAAATGGTGAAGGGTAAGTTTTTAAACCATGAAGAGAGAGAGGGAAAGATTGAAGAAAATACGTGGCAAGTTTTCAGGAAACATTTTTTACCGTTGATTGTTAAAGGCGCGTGAAAAATATCAACGGTTCAGCGAGAAAACCGCTTAGTATATAGGTTGATTGTGTAAAAGTAACCGTTTATCCTATGGATTAGAGAGCTAATAGGTTTACTTTATGCAGAGGTAATTAGTATATATGATGTAAGCCAAAATATACCTTTCTTTGCATCAAGGTTTCCTATTTCAGACTGGGTTTTGTCAGACTTGGTCCAGAGTGACCTTGTCTTATATGTTGAAGAAATTTCTCCGAGTCTGATTTTGAAAAACACGAAATATTTTTAACGTCATTATTTTGAATAAAACATTTCTAAGGTAAAAACTTGTCTTTTTAGAGAAACTTGAAAAAGAAAGAACTTGAGAAAATTATTTTGGAGAATCATTTTTTTTTTAAAAAAAAATAGTGAACATAAGGGGAGGTTATTTTAATAGATTAGAGGATTTAAGCTGATCTAACAATGTTGATATACCTGTTCCTACAAATGAACTCAACAAAACAATTAGTAGCCCAGGTAAGTCAGATAGGATGCAGATAGTCATCTGTTTTCAAGAAAATCAGCTGACTATTGTGTCCTTGTCTGATTACCGAATGTCAGATAAGTAATCATCAAGTCAGATAAGGTCAATATGACAAATCCTTGATTCTTGATTCCTAAGAGAAGATCAATGATATCAGCTACCTGATTGTCCTTTGACACATATCTAGTCTGACAATTCTTTCTAGAAATTTATTTAAAGAAAGGAAAGAAAGAAAGAAGGAAAACAAATAACAGATGCAAGCAAAAGCAATTTAAAAATCAGCCAAAGATGCATCAAGTAATCCTAATTCTAAGCGCAGTTCTTTAAATCTAGACTCAGCTAAAGGTTTTGTAAGAAGATATGCTCTCTGAGATTCTGTGGCTATCTTTTCTATCATAATATCATTCTTTTCTACATGATCTCTAATGAAGTGATGTCTGATGTCTATATGTTTACACCTTGAATGCAGAACATGATTGTATGTCATGGCTATTGCACTATTACTATCACAGTAAATAGGAACAGATGATGTTTGAATATTATAATCCCTAAGCTGCTGACTAATCCAGAGAAGTTGAGAGCAACAACTCCCAGCTGCCATGTATTCAGCCTCAGTTGTGGAGGTGGCAACAGATGTCTGTTTCTTAGATAATCAGGAGATTAATTTGTTGCCTTAGAATTGACAAGTTCCAGAAGTGGATTTCCTATCAATCTTACATCCTCCAAAATTTGAGTCTTAATATCCTGTTAGCTCAAAGTTGTCATCAGATGGGTACCACAACCCAACTTGCAAAGTCCCTTTGAGATATTTGAGGATTTTCTTAGCAGTCTCCAGATGAGTTTTCTTGGGATTAGATTAGAATATTGCACATACCCCAACTGCAAAGGCTATGTCTGGCCTACTTACAGTGAGATAGAGAAGGGATCCAATCAGTCCACGATACTCTGTTATATCTGTGGGTATCCCCTGCTCATCTGAATGCATAGAGAAGTTAGTTGCCATAAGTATTTTAACTTCCCTACTAGTAGTTATCCCAAATTTCTCTATAAGATCCTTAGCATATTTAGTCTGATGTATGAATATACCCTTACTTGTCTGTTTAATCTGCAAGCCTAGAAAATATGTTAATTCACCCATCATTGACATTCCAAACCTATTTTTCATGAGAACACTGAATTCTTCACACAAATTCAGATTAGGTGAACCAAAAATAATGTCATCTACATAAATTTGAACCAACAAGATGTTACCATCTATTTCCTTTCTAAACAAAGTCCTATCTATCTTACCTTTTGAAAATCCATTTGAAATAAAAAATTCAGATAAGGTATCGTACAAAGCCCTGGGTGCTTGTTTCCGTCCATATAGGGCCTTATTGAGTTTATAGACCTTGTTGTTGATCTTAAACCCAGGAGGCTGCTCCACATAGACTTTCTCAAGTAACACACCATTTAGGAATTCAGACTTGACATCCATCTGAAAGACTTTGAAAGATTTATAGGCAGCAAATGCCAAAAACAGCCTTATTGCTTCTAATCTGGCAATTGGAGCATAGGTTTCATCATAGTCTATCCCTTCAGACTGTGAATAACCTTGAGCTACCAATCTTGCCTTATTATGAACAATAACATTGTTTTCATCTGTTTTATTCTTAAACACCTATTTGGTGCCTATAATCTTTCTATGTAAGGGTCTTTCCACTAATTCCCAAATATTTTGTCTTTCAAATTGATGCAGTTCTTCCTGCATGGCTGTTATCCAGTTTGGATCAGATAGAGCCTCCTCAATAGACTTAGGCTCAAGAAGTGATACATAACAGCTGAACAGACTTTGGGAATCAACCATAGTTCGTGTCTGCACACTACTGGATGGGTCCCCAATGATCTGGTCAGTTGGATGATAACTTCTCATCCTCTTGCCTATTTGAGTAGAAGGATCCTCATCTTGAGACTCAGTAGGCAACTCGTCTGACTCTGCCTGAGCAGACGTTCCCCCTTCATCTGCTGACCCTGGCTGATCAGCTGATGTCAGGGTGTCTCCTCAGATGGAGTCTGAAGAGAGGTTGTCTTCTGATTTTCAGATGGGGATTCTTCTTCATCTGAATCTGAATCAAGACTAGGCAGATAAATTGTTCTATGTTTAGTTTTGGTTAGTTCAATTTTATCTAGATCCTTAGTAATCTGATTCACTTGATCTGAGAAAGAATATATTCCATCAAAAACCACATGAGGAGTTTCCTCCACACAAAGGATTGTCTTATTGAAGACTCTGAAGGCTTTGGAAGTGTTAGAATATCCCAAGAATATTCCATCAGCTGCCTTAGCATCAAAGGTCCTCAGCTTAGACATTCCATTGTTATGGATGAAGCATTTACAACCAAAAGCCCGAAAATATAAGATTCTTGGAATCTTACCCTTCCAGATCTCATATGGAGTCTTACCCTTACTTTTAACTGGCAAGCACCTGTTCTGGGTATAGCAGGCAGTATTGATGGCTTCAGCCCAGAACCTGTGAGGGGTTCCATACTCGGCTAACATGCTCCTGGCTGCTTCTTTCAATGTCCTATTCCTCCTTTGAACTATTCCATTTTGTTGTGGTGTTCTGGCTGATGAGGTCTCATGAACTATGCCACTCTCATTTAAAAAGTTAGATAAACAAGAATTTAAAAATTCAGTGCCCTTATCACTCCTTATTTTAACAATATTAACACCTTTCTCATTTTGAATGCATGCAGGCAGATCAGGGATCTTGTTCACAGTCTCATTCTTTTTGAAAAGGAATATTACCCAAGTGTATCTAGAAAAATCATCAACAACAACAAGAGTGTATTTCCTTCCACTAAAGCTGAGAGGTGAAACATGTCCAAACAGATCAAGATGAAGGAGTTGTAAAACTCTTTCAGATGATGAAGTGTTAATACTCTTAAATGAGTGTCTGGGCTATTTACCTTTTTTACATGCATCACATTTCAGATCAGTAGAACATAATTTCTCAGGTAGTCCTTTAACAAGATTCTTTCTAGCTAGCTTACTAAGGGTTTTGTAGTTCAGATGACTAAGTCTCTTGTGCCATAGCCAGCTGAGGTCATCTCCACCCTTAGCTACCAGACATGTATCTTTGGGGCAACTGTTAAAGTTAGCCACATAGACATTACCATGTCTGAAGCCAGTTAGAAGCACCTTGTCTGAGGAGCTATCTAAGATATCACAATTGTCTTTAGAAAACTTTACAAGAAAACCTTTGTTATAGAGTTGAGAAACAGATAACAGATTATGCTTTAAACCATCTACAAAATACACCTCAGATACCTGGACATCCCTTATAATCAAGGTACCAACTCCCTTAGTTTGTCCACAATTGTTGTCTCCAAAAAGAACTCTAGGACCATTAATATTTTGGAAATTTGATAATAGCTTTTTGTTACAAGTCATATGCTGTGAACATATCAGGTATGAGGTACCCTAGTGATCTTGGGTCCTTGAAGGTCAAAAATCACTTTGGGTAACCAAACAAACATCTCATTGTTCAATAATAAATCAGATTTGATTTGTCTACCAAATCTGTCTACAAATACATCACATTTAAATGATAGTTTATTGTATTTAGATTTAGAGACTTTCTTGAACATAGGAAAAATGGGATAGCATCTACTTCTCCCATCAAAAGAACTGTAATAAGAATTTCTTCTTATCTTAGTTCTTGAAATCCTCTTAGTCTGATATGGAGTTCTCAGCTGAATTTTGGTTTTCAGACTGGGAGATGCAGTCCTTATCTGACTAAGTGGTTTCCAAGGACCAATTTTAATTTCTTTTGAATTTTCAGATTCCTTCACAAATTTCCTTGGTTTTTGAATATCTGATTTATTATTCTTATCAGAACCAAGACCTGTCTTATCATGAGATTTTTGTGAAGTGCTAAAGATGTAATCTATTACTGATTGTGAGTTATTAAGCTGGCTTAATTTGAAGGTAAGCTTCTCATTTTCCTTCTTAATTAACTCATTCTCAGTACAGAATATTTCCAATTTGTCTTTTAAATATTTTAATTCATTTTCTAGTCTTTCAGATAGACTAGCTGATGTAATAGCCTCAGCCTGGGGTAAACATTCCCCCTTGAATGTTTCCTCAGACTCAGAGTAGTTCACAACTTGCTTACCTTTGACTAGAATCTGAATTTGATCTTTTAAAGTCAAATTTTCTGTCTCTAATTGTTTATAAGCATTCAGAGACGTCTTTAGATCTTTCAATAATCCTTGAATGACAATTTGATCATTATCTGAAACAGATTTATATGAATCATTATCAGAAGAAGAGTAATAAACTACCTCTTTGGTCATAAGACAAATTTCATCGTCTGATCCAAAATCGGATGAAGATGATGAGGAGGATGATGATTTTCTTGATTCCTTTTCTTCAGCCAAAAGAGCTCTTTGATCTGCAAATCTCCTATCTCTTTTCTTTCTTTTCTCTTCTTATTCCTTAGGGGTCAGCTGAGGACAATCATAACTAAAATGACCTGGCTTGTTACAAGTGTAACAAGTATCACCCCTGTCTGACTTAGGACTGGTAGGATTCCTTTTTGCAGGTGATCTGAACCTTCTAGTCTGGCTCTTTTTCTTATCATCATCAGTTGAATCATCCTCTTTTCTTCTTGATCCTAATCTGGATCTATCCTTTCCTGCAAACCTCAGCTTATTACGTTTATATTTCATTCTCAATTTATCATACCTTTTGGTGAGCAATGTCATCTGCTCCTTAAGAGATAAGTCAGCTCCTACTGATTCAGCTGCTGTCTTGTCTTCCTTGTTGACAAAAGCAACAGACTTGGACGAGGTGCTCGACTCCATCTCGTCTTCCTCATCTTCTATCTGGATATCATATTCTAAAGCTTTTAGAAGAGAAACTAAAGTATGATGAGTAATAGAGGATAAGTTTTGGGTTGCTTTAAGGATATTTGACTTCTCTCTCCATCTCTTGGTCAACAATCTGAGTATCTTATTGTTGATCTCTTTTTCTGAAAAATTCTTTCCTAAATTCGCTGCTTTATTGAGAAGATTGGTTAATCTCACATCCAGCTGATCTACTGTTTCGTTCTCCTTCATCTTAAACGTATCAAAAGCATGTAACACAGATTGCAGCTTGTTTTCTTTCACTTGGTCAGAACCTTCACGCACATTTGCAAGTGTCTGCCACATCTCCTTAGCTGATTTACACCTCTTGACTTTTTCAATCCAATCTTTGCTAAGAGTTTCTATAATTTCCGTCCTAGCCACCTGATCTAAGTTGCGAATTTTGCTTTCATCACTAGTCAGCTCAGAACTCTTCTTTTCTTGTCCGACTCTAGTCTCGGCTGCTACAGTACCATCGCTGGTTCCTCCATGAAAAAATTTGATGGGTCCCTCTTCAAAAACCTCTTCCATTCTATCATGAATAGCCTTCAGATGGTTCTCCATCCTGAATTTCCAGTAATCATATTCCTCAATTGAAAATTCAGGTAAGCTCCTAGACTTCTTGCCTTTTACAGATGACATGATGATACAAGAAAACACTCAACAAGAACTTCGTTAGTAGCAAGGTAAGTGAAATAAAGAAGAAGAAGATTATCAAGAAACATTTTCAGAATCTTTATCAAGACCTAAAATCAATATCAGAACAGCTTAACACTGCTCTGATACCACTTGTTGGTCCCACAAGTTGAGTATATCAAAGATAACTTGAAACAGCCTTCTAGGGAAAATCTAGAAGGGGGGAGGGGGTTGAATAGATTTTCCAACTTTTTCAAATCTTAGAAAATTAATTCAAGACACCAAAGTTTACACAGCGAAAATTATTTTTAAACTCAACTTTAATCGGATCAAAAGCAAACTGATAATTCGTCTAATTTTAATTCTGAAATTGAACTTTGATTAAAAGCTGAAATTGAATAAGAACAGATAAGTAAATGAAAGCAATAAAGAACAAGACGATTTATAGTGGTTCAGATCTAACTGATCCTACATCCACTCTCCTTCTTCAACTTGAAGAAAGGTCTCTTCTACTACTTACTTACTCACTTTCCAACGTACAATTTACAACATACAACAAACTTCGAATCTTCAAACTCCTAGACTCTCCTGGGAAATTTAACTTTACAGTGATAGAAGTGTGTTGAAGATGTACAGAAAAATGTTCTGTAAACACTTAGAATTTTTGAAAAACTTTCTTTGAAAGCTTGTGTGAACTTTTGAAATACTTTGTGAATCAAAGTGAAAGTACAGAATAAATTCCTGAGTATATTTTGATCAATGTGATGTGTTGGGTATATTCAAATAAAAATAAAGCCTAGACCTATTTATAAGCCTGGAAAGACAGTTAGTTTGTTAGTTGGTTATAACAAACTAAAACTGCTTAACAAACTTAATCTTGAAAACCGCTTCTTATCTTCAGCTGAACTTTCCCTAGTCGTCTGCAGCTGACTTGGTGAAGACTTGTCTTTCTTATTCTACTCAGCTTGTCTTGACCTCGTCTGAGCTCTTCATAATTGACTCCTGCAGATGACTTGACTTGAGCTTGTCTCTAGATAACTTCCAACTTTTCAGTCTTCAGCTGACTTATCCGAATCCTCCTAGTCTGATCAGCCTAGTACCAGATCTCCACCTCAGCTGTTCTTTAAAGTTGTCTGATCATCTAGGTTGATCATTTTTAACTCATCAAAATCTCTTCTGATCTAACATCTTGATACATCTGATGAACCCGGATCAGAAAATGTTACAAATGATGGTACAACATCAGGTGTAACATTATCTGAAATACAGGAATCAGACAATTTCAGACAAGGTAAAACACCTGCTTCTAGTATCCTAAAGAGTCACCCTTCTAGTCAGATTATTGGTGAATCATCTATAGGAGTCCAAACCAGAAGAAAGGTAAGTTCAAGAGATGTTGTGAGGTCAGTCTGTATGTCTTCCATTTATAACAAAATTGATGCAGAATGCTATCATTCTATTGTGGAACCTAAGAATGTAACTGAAGCCCTGAAAGATGAGAATTGGATAAATGCTATGCATGAGGAACTTAATCAGTTTGAAAGGAATGAAGTATGGACATTAGTTCCTAGACCTAGTAATACTAATGTTATAGGGACTAAATGGATTTTCAAGAATAAAACTGATGAGTCTGAAAACATAGTAAGAAATAAGGCTAGGTTAGTTGCCCAAGGATACACTCAAGTTGAGGGTATAGATTTTGATGAAACATTTGCACCTGTAGCTAGGATTGAATCTATCAGATTATTGTTAGCAATTGCATGTTATATCAAAATCAAATTGTTTCAAATGGATGTGAAAGCTGCATTTTTTAATGGTATATTGAATGAGGAAGCATATGTAGAACAACCAAAAGGATTTGAAGATTCTCAATATCCAGATCATGTCTATAAGCTTAAGAAAGCATTATATGGCTTGAAACAAGCTCCTAAAGTTTGGTATGGCAGGTTAACTGACTTTGTTTTGCAGATAGGTTTCATTAGAGGAGAAGCAGATAGAACCTTATTTATCAAACAAGTTGATGGAGATTTGATGATAGCACAAATCTATGTTGATGACATAGTATTTGGATCCACATCAGATAGCATGTTGAAAGACTTTGTTGAAACAATGTCTGCCACATTTGAGATGAGTATGGTTGGGGACTTGAATTATTTTTTAGGTTTTCAAATCAAACAGATGAATGATGGTATTTTTGTTTCACAAAGTAAATATGCTAAAAACTTGGTAAAAAGGTTTGGTCTTGATAATGCTAAGCATATGAAAACTCCTATGGGATCCACACAGAAACTGTGTAAGGACAGTGTTGGACAAGATGTTGACCCAACATTGTACAGATCCATGATAGGTAGTCTTCTCTATTTAACCTCAAGTAGACCTGATATTATGTACAGTGTTTGTATTTGTGCTAGGTACCAAGCAAATCCCAAGGAATCACACATGAATGCTGTGAAAAGAATCATTAGATATGTTGCAGGGATTGTTGATCTTGGTATATGGTACACAAAGGATACAAATAGTACACTAATTGGATATAGTGATGCTGATTGGGTAGGTGATGTTGATGATAGGAAAAGCACAAGTGGTGAATGCTTTTATATAGGGAATAATTTGATCTCATGGCACAGTAAGAAACAGAATTGTGTTTCTCAATCTACAGCTGAGTCTGAATATGTTGCTGTAGGTAGTTGTTGTTCACAACTTTTGTGGTTGAAGAAAATATTTGGTGATTATGGCCTTGATACTGATATCCTTACTATTTTTTGTGATAACACAAATGCTATAAATATCTCTAAAAATCATGTACAACACTCTCTTACTAAGCATATAAGTATAAGACACCAATTTTATAAGAGATCTTGTAGAAAAGGGTATGGTGAAGTTAGAATATATTCCCACTGATAAGCAACTTGCTGATTTGTTTACTAAAGCTCTTGATTTTGAGAGGTTTTCATTTCTTAGAAAATCTCTTGGTTTGTGTACAATCTGAAAATCCTGTGACAGATGTTGAAGCAAATGTTACAACATTTGTGACAACATCAGGAGAAGTCTATGAGAAAATTGATATTTTTAAGATTTTGTCTATTAATTAGTTAAATCCTTTGTGAAATATACTTGAATTAAGATTATGTGACTTACATGACATACACTTCTCAAATGCATACATTAGAATACACAATTAGATGTTTATTCTTAATCAGTGAGTAACTATGGAGCACGGAGTTTGCTACTACGATGACTTCTTTTCAAAAGGTGATTAAAATAACATCAATTTATCCATAATCCGCTGAGTAACTATGGGACACAGAGCTCGCGACTACGATGTTCTCTTTTGAAAAGGTGGATCAATATGGAATTGTGTGAGAAAACTGATAAAAATAATAAAATGCAACATTGAAAAATCGATGTTGAAGTGTATGTGTGCCACATTGTCTACAACATCTACTTGATTCAGTTTATTTCTATAAGTCGAATTAATTAATTATGTGATAATTCTTGAATTTTGACTTTTTCTCATGATAACTTCCCACTTTTATTTTCAGTATTGTATTGTGCTTAATTTTAATTATTTTATTTAATTATTTTCGAGCTTTATAGATCAGATTGGACGGTTATTTTGGGCATAGGAGTATCATTATGTCCATGTTCCTTAATTTTACTTTTTAGTGGGCTAATATCTTATAACTTCTCTTCTTCTTTTCTATTTATAGATTTCGAATTTATGTGTCTTACTTAGAAACTTAGCTCGAGCAGTGTATACTGATTTCTATAGATATTTAGCATAACACTTGTTTATTGCTTGGTTTAGATTAAAGTTGCTATTTTAATTTAATTAATTTTAGCACATTATTCTTGGTTTAAGTATAAAAAATGGCGGAAAAATAAAACATTCCCTCAAACACTTCCTCAAATTCATCGACTTCAAACCCTCTGAATCTTCTTGCATCCATGGCTACTCAGAACCCCTCGTCTACTGATGTCACCGATGTGGCCGGACCATCAATGGCCACATCTACTGTTCAGAACCCTGTTCCTCTGACTGTTGTCTTCCCATTTTCCACAAGCCCTTCAAGCGTTCGAGCCACTGTCTGTGATTTCCCTAACCTTCCACAACCACCAACAGTAGCCGTAGGCTCAATCCAAATCGATGTTTCGAAATTCCTTGCATACGATGAGAATGCCACACCTACACCAAACCCTTCCACTCAAATCCCTGCTCCTACTACTGTTCCTATGGAAACTACACCTACTGAAGGCGCAATCCAGGTTGCTGATGACATAGTCAATCAGATAACAACTGAGATCGATGATGCGATCATGAGTGAGGCAAATGATTCCACTGACTCAGGTGTTGCTGCTAAGAAGGTAAAGAAACCCAAGAGGAAGAGAAGCCCTGCTAAGGCTAGGAGAAGGTCGAGTAGGTCAGTGATGAGAGTGAACTACTCTGAAACTGCGAAGAGGGGAAAAGTGAATGAAGAAGGCATGTCTTCCAGACCCATTCAACTCTCTGAGTTGACTTCTGAATTTGAGAAAGGTGTAGAGGCTGCTGGAGAACCAAGCCAAGACTCAATACCAGCCACTGAACCAGTTGCTACACCCACTGCTGAACCGAGTGTCACTCTTAATGTCGACACATCATCTGACACATCAGATTCTGAAGAAAATATTCCTATCTCTGAACTGATAGAGAGATTGGAAAAGAGAACAAAGAAGGAGAATGAACCAAGCACGGGGGAGGATGATTCTGATTCTGAGTCTGCTGAGGATGTTACAGGTGATGAGGCAACATCAGAGAGTCTGGAAAGTTCATATTCTTCCGGTGGATCTGGAGAAGAAGCTGCTGAAAATCCTGAAGCACCAGGTAACTCACCCTCACATTCATCTAGTAGTTCTGAAAGTGATGATGATCAAGATGAATACTTTGGGGTTAATTCTGATAAGTTCAAGAAATTGAAAAGAAGACATCTTTTGCCTGAAAGAAAGATTAAACATTCTGATTTTCTAAGGTATAAATTGATTGAATTTCTTGAAGTTAGAGGTCTATTAAAGTCTGTTGAGTATGCATGTCCTTATGTGGATGATTGGACTGTTGAGTTCTATTGTAATTTGAGAAAAGGTACAGGTAGAAGAAACTCTAGGAGATATGGATCTGTTAAATTTAGGGGTACTGAAGTGTTACTAAACCCTACTTTGATAAATGACTATCTTGAAACTCCTGATATTGATGAAGATGAGATACCAGATATGGATCACATTTGCACAACCATCACGGGTGGTAGAATTAGGCTTTGGACAACCAAAATTCTATCCTCTTCACTCACTAGTTTATATTCTGTGATACATAAAATGTGTGTGTACAATTGGCTTCCCACTACCAACACTACTGCTGTTACAATGGATCAAGCAATACTCATGTATAGGATTATTGAGATGAATAATTTCAATCTTGAAAGGACAATCTTTAATCACATGATGAGGTTTGCTGGTAATATTGCTAAGAGAGGGATACTGCCTTATCCTGCTTTGATTGGATTAGTGTTGAAGAATGTGGATTTTGAAAAGGAAGGAGTTGAGATTCTAAGTGGCATGGTACAACCCTTAGGTATTTCCCATGTGTTGCTAGCTGGTAATAGGGTCATTGATCTATCTTAGAATAATTTGGCTAGAGAAGAGCCGCAAAATCCTGAAGGTGATCCTGCACAACCAGCTGAAGCAGAGTCAACCCAAAATGTTGCTTAGAATGTTGGTCATATTGATGATCACATTGATCTGAGAAACTCACCTGTTAACTCAGTCACTGTTCATAGATCTTTTATTCTTGCTCAAATTAATAACTTGAGTGATCAGATTGATGAGTTACGGATTATGAAGATGTTTTGGGAGAGGTTGCTTTCTGCTCCAACAGAGGGAGTACCAGGTGCAGTTCGTGATCAAGTTCGTGCTCAGACTGTTGCTAATCCATCGAGTTCTGATCGTGCACCTGAACCTGATAGGCCTGAGATCACTGCTGCTGAAGAAACTGGAGTAGCAGATCCTGCTGATGATGTTGCACCAACTGCTGCAACAACCGAAGCTGAACCTGTTGCTGATGTACCTGTTGCTGGAAATGAAGAAGGAGATGGTGATTTTGAAGATGCTGTACAAGACCTCTATGGAGATCTGCCTTAGGGGGAGCTTGTTTGAAAAGACAGTTTTTTATTTTGATCAATTATTAAGTGGAAGGTGATTACTCTCTTGATAATTGTTCTTGTTTTGCTGGTGTTTGCTCTGAACAATTTTAATTTATGCATGTTTCTTAGACTAATAGTTAATTAGGATGTTTTGTGAGCACTTCATGTTTTGTGCTTTGTTGTCTTTGTTCTTTTTTTTTGTCTTCAGACAATGTCTAGTTTGATTTGTTTAGAGTAGAGTTGTGCTCTTGTTTTCTTAAAATTTGATGTGCTCTGTCTTACACATACAACTTCACTGATCTATATGAGGTATATTAGGTGTGTTGTAGCAGAAAGGTCAAATTGGGGGAGATTGTTGATGTCACCGAAGTTAAACATTTTTGTTACCACCAATGTTGTAACATCGGGTGCGACATCAGAATTCGCCCTTTCTTCTAACAACTAACTTTTCGTGTTTCAGTGTTGTCTTTGATGTTGTTGACTGTAAGTTGACGATCTGGAATCAACTCCAATACTTCAGAAGGATCTACAAGGATCAAGAATAAAGGGGAGTTATCTAGATCAAGCGGTTACAAGTCATAGCAGTTATTAGAGGCAGTTTCTTGGCGGTTTTCCATTGAGATTCACGAGCTAAATGATAGGGAATGAGCTGGAGATTTCTAGATCCATCCACAAGGATCTATGATGCTCTTGAAGATTGTATTCGACATCTATAAATAGGTGGTCAAGCTTCAAGAATGAAAAAATAAGGCAATACGAGCTGATCAATCATAAATCATAAGAGCCTTGCGTGAGAAGTAATCGAGTATCAGACTGTTGAGTGTGATAAGTGCATCCAGATTGATAGGGCCATTATTTCCCGATATACGTTACGTCGGATGTTGTCACATTACATGTAACGATAGATTCTGTTTAGATTGTTAGTAGACAGGGTGTTCTTTAACATATCTAGATAGGTCACCTTTGACGATGTATTTTATACACTTAGCTAGTTTCAGATCATAAACATTATGTTTAGGTCTTGTAGTGGTTTATTGAGAAGATTCGAATTGTGAATCGTTCTGTACTTGATTTGTATTCATTATTAACATAGTGAATCGTTTTCTTATAGATTATTATTTAAAATAATCTATGAAAAATTTTATCCTGATTTGCAAAGATTTTTGACTAAGTCTTCCGCTGTTATAACTGTCAGTGTTACTCTCATTGTTACAACATTGACAGTAACAATCTCTGATCTCAGAAAACACACACCTTCAGAAATGTTAGTTGAATGTATTTTTTGAGTTGGATAAATGAATAAACTAGATTATATGTTGTCTATATATAGGTAATTTTGTGAAACTTGGAAGGTAGAGTCATTTCCCCCCAAAATGTAACTGTAAAGATTCCGAAATTGATTGAATTTTGTGGGAAAAATCAATTTTCCCGCTAAAAAAAAATCTTATGGGATCATTTGCAGCTGTTTTACCGTCAATCTTGGTTGGGAGTTGGTTCATAGAATTTCAAAAACGTATGGGACAAAAAGTGTAAGCTGAAAATTTTGATTACTTCGTTAATCACTTCTTAATTAACTGTTATAACGTATGAGACCAAATGTGCAACTGAAATTAACGTCTAAATTGACGGTGGGACCAAATATGAAAGTAAATTTTCTTATGGGACAATATTTAAAATGATTGGGACCATTTTGCAACACATAGATGTCATGTGTGACCAAAAGTGCGATTATCTCTAAATCGATATAAACACATCAACAAAATCTGGTCATATGATAAACACAATTAACACATTGAAGATATGCGTGAGTGTTTGACAGAATGTTATCACGAATGTTGGCACATTCGAAGAACAACATAGAACAAAAATAAATACAGAAACGCACAGCGGAAGTCTTAAACACTTTGCAAGAAGGATATCAAAACTTTGTATAAACTATGAATAAGTCTATACTGCCAGTCGGCAAAATATCACTATTAAATGTTGAGTGATACAATCAGTAAAAGCATAAGCTGCACTGTGAATAGATCTACGTATCTAGTGAATAGATGTTAATCAACTAATCTATCACCTAATACAATTACAGATCTAAATGTTGAGTGAAATATTGGAACATTCACCAACGGATGTAACAAGTATGAAACATCAATAAACTCAAATAATCTAAGCTAATAGACTATGCTAGATTGTGTTTCCCTCAAACTCTGAGTATTATCTTCATAGCAGTCGTGTATTTATAGATATTCTGGACACAAGTGTGCTTGGAGATAACTTCCACATCTCCCTTGAAAACAGGTAACTTCTAGTAACTTCCCTATGATCTTTTCAACTCCTCACTCTTGTCTTTTCAAACGCATGACTTATAGTAACTGTAATAAGTCTTCAATCTGTAAAACAAGTCATTAAACAAGACATTTCGTGGGTTAAGGGTTAGTGGAAGTGGAAGGACGAATTCTGATGTTGTGATCTGAATATTGGCACATTCAGAGTAACACTTGTCACTAACATCAACAATCTCCCCCAATTCGGCTATTCTATTGTAACACACCTGATGTGGTACTATTGATCAGAATGTGTACACAATAGAGATGAGTAAATTAACATCAAGTTAATGACATCTCATTACTTAGCCAAAATAAATAGAAATAAAAAAAGTAAACAATAAACAAAAAACATAAACTAAGAACAAGTATACGATCATAAACATAATCAAATACTAGATTTATAAAAACATAAATCAGAGCAAAATTATAAAAGGTTCAGAAAAATAAAAACCTAAACAATGAACATAACTAAGAACATAACGTAGACAAATAAAATAAATCAGAGCAACACAAACTTGAACATAAAAACTCAATCTAATACCAAACTAGTAATATGTTCAGAAATCAGAGTATAAGTACCAAGGCATATACCTACACTACTATATGTTTATACCAGAACTTAAAACACATCGAAAATAGATATTAAAATGAGTCTTTTACAAGAATGATTGAACTTTAAATGAAAAACAAGGAGAGGATTGGATTGTTTAAATATAACAGCTACATCTTCATGAATCTGCTCAAACTACCCCGTTCTTCAAGTTATTTCATCCTTTAAAGCTCCCCCTTACTCTGATCATTAATTCCCCCAATCGTCCAGGTCATCATATAGCACACTAAGGTCTTCATCATCCCAGTCCACTGCATCAATTCTTTCAGCATCTAGGTTTGAACTGTTGGGTCCACTTTCAATGTTGTCTGGAATGTTGGGCACATTATCTGGAACATCCTGGGTTTCAGTTCCAGTCTCAACATCTGGAGCAACACTCATACCGGCCCCCGTAATATCTGCATCTGGTCCACCAGCAGCATCTCTATCACCTGCAGCAACTGCAGAAGATCCAGCACCATCAGCAGCATTTGGAGCACATCAGGTCCTACTCCCACTGTGACAGTAGAAAGAAGCCTTTCCCAAATCCTCTTCTGCATTTCCAGATTACTCAACAAGCATTTTAAATTAGAAATTGAATTTTCTGTCATGGCAATCTGATTTGTAATAAACTGTGGTTGGAGCTGCGGAATGTTGGCAGTGTGTGTGCCAATATTTAGGAGAAGATCAGTTGTCTGAGCAGCAGGAACATTAGGCTGGTCATTACGTCCTCTGTATGGCAGATCTATCACTCGCAAACCACTTCTCAGTACATGAGAAATCCCCAGACTTAATGCAAATGAGCTGATAATCTCAAAATTCTCTCTTTGGAACCATTAAGCAAATATCATTTTATAGATCAAACTAGGGTATGACAACAATCCTTTGCTAGACACTCTACCAGAATATGTCATCGTGTTATCAAAAATAGTTTTCCCCAGGTTAAATCTCCTCAGACGTCCAATCTTATACATCAAAACAGCTTGCTCAGAGGCCAGGGTAGTTGTATTCGAGGAAGGCAACCAATTGTAGACAATCAGCTTGTGCAACACACTATACAAGCAGGTTAAGATAGAGGAATTCATCCTATATTTCCACACAGTTTGTCTACCTCCAGTTATCACACTCATGACCTCATCTAAGTTATCAACTTGCGGATCCTCATCATCTCAAGTTTTCAGAAAAATATTAATCACAACTGGTGTCACCTCTATTACTTTACCCCTAAATTTCACCTTTCCATAATTTGCAGAGTTCACCTAAGAAATACTAACCTTTAAATTTGCATAAAACTCATATATCCAATCTATCAAATAGGGAGTAGCAAATGGAAGTGCATACATCAGGGATCTTTCATTCAAATATCCAACTAGATTCATTGAAACAAAATCATCCATCTTTATAATTCTTTCACCAACAATAAATCTAGTCCTCAAGGTCCTAAATTTATCACTATCTATACCATGATAGCTATCATCAGAATCACTTGAAGTCATAGATAGAGAAGAGTCAGTATGTACCTCTTCTGATTCTTATGAGGATGATCCGGAAGCTGAACTAGATGTTGCCATAGGTGTGGCAACATTTTCAGGCACATTCTGTGGATCATTCTGCCTTTTGCTTCTCTTCTCCAAGCTGGCAGCCATCTGAGCTAGTGTTTGATCCATCTCAGGATCCTCAGTTCTCCCCCCTCGGACTAGGCACTGGGATTGTAGCCTGTTCACTAGTTTCCTTCTCCGAACTGGCTTCCCTCATTTCTTCTTCAGAGAAATCAGAATCGAACACCTGAATGGGCTTTGAAGCTACACCATCATCGTGCTTTTGCTTTTTCCCTTTCTCCGAGTAATCTACCTTGCGACCCATTCTTCTGTATGATTGTCTTTTCTGACCACGACCCCTCGAGCTCGAAGGTTTCTGTTGAACAATCTGAAATCGAGCAGTGAGTTCACCTGTATCGGTTGAGTCAGAAGATGGGTCATCCATCGTAGCATCCTGTGGTGATTGAGGTAGTGTAAAAATGAGGTATTTGTATTGCTGAAAGTCAACCTCCATGTTTCTTACCATGACGACGGGATAAATAGTTTGCTTCGCCAAGTTCTTGAACGCATAAACAATCTGATCAGAAGTAGCTCCCTCCGTGAGTTCAACGGTCATTGGGTAGGATTCGAGAACAGGGTCCTGTTGGGCTTCCCCACTATCAGGATTTTGTGGTGTTCCGTCCAAAATCGGATTTTCTGAGGTTTGAGCATCGGGAATTTAGGTTTCAGGTACTGGAAGAGGGACATCAACAGACCCAACCCTAATTGAAAAGGGCGATGTTGGGTGAGTTGCGCCAATATTTTCAGAGACATTATCAACTGCCATTTGAGCTAGGATATGAAGATGTTAGCTCAGGTTTTATTTTTTATGAGTTAAAATGTATAGGTTAGATAAGCTCATGTAAAATAGGATGACCAGCTGAAACTGTATAGATCAGCTGAAATAGTACATTTCACTAGTAAGCTAATCAGACTAGGTGAGATGAATGAAGTCAGCTAAAGTAGTACATTTCAAAAGCTCACATTATCGAAAAGCACTAACTAGTTTTCAAAAGCAGTTTACATAACATTTTCTAAGTGTTTTGAAGAACATTTTTTGAAAACCTTCAGATCACAATCTGCACTGCAAACATAGATCTGTTAGATAGACTGATAGATTGATAGATTGAAGGAGAACCAGAGACAAAGAACGTCTTCATTTTAACTTTGTAATCGACAGTAAGTAAGACAGTAAGTGAGAAGGAAGAGTCCCTTCTTCAAGATTGAAGAAGGAGAGTGGATGTAGGATCTTTTAACCTGAACCACTATAAATCACGTATTCTTTACTTTTTGCATTTAATTTTTGTTGTTTACTTGCTAATTGGTTAAAAATATTTTAAATTGCTTTAGATCCGATTTTATAGATTGAGTATAAATTTGTTTCCGCTGATAACTTTGATTTTGGGGTTTGCATTTTAAGTTTGAATTAAGAATCTGAATTTTGTGAAAAATTTAAATAATCTATTCAAACCCCCAACCCTTCTAGATTATCTCTGGAAGGCTTGCTCAAACTCTTTTAAAACACTCTATCTAGGGACCAACAAGTGGTATTAGAGCAGTGTTAAGTTGTTTCTGATATATTGGAGGTCTTGAAGTTTCTTGAATTGTGTTTTTGTCATTATTCTTCTTCTTTGATTCACTAACCTTGTTGATAAGTTTCTATCAAGTTTCTTGTTCATTATGTCTACAAAGTAAGAAGACTAGGAGCTTGCCAGAATTTTCAATTGAAGATTATGATTATTGGAAGTTCAGGATGGAGAATCATCTGAAACTATTCAAGATCGGATGGAATAAGTTCTGGAGAAAGGTCCCATTAAGTTTTACCATGGGATTGTAAGTGATGGAGCCGAATCTTCTGAGTCCAGAGTCAAACGTGAGAAAAAGGGTGCAGATCTAACAAATGATGAGAGAATGTTAGGTAAGAAAAGTTGTATTTAGTTTTAATGTGTTAAAAGTGTAAAATAGGATGACCAGCTGAACATTATGTATAGACAGCTGAAGTAAGTGAGTGAAAGTAAAACTAAGTACAAGTAAGATGAGGATAAGAAATCAGACTAGGACAAGAAATCAGATGAGGATGAGAAATCAGATGAGGACAAAAAGTCAGAAGAGGACAACGCAAGGAAGACAGATGAAGTCTAATACAATATAAAATCATCTGAACATAGAAGGAAGACGAAGACAGGGTGAGGCAAATAGCAGACGATGAAGTGTTAGAAAAATTTTACACAAGTTTCAAGAAGCAGTTTCAACTGACCAATTGTAAGTTACAAGATTCAGTTATATAGTTATAACTGATTCAAAACAAAATTCAAGGAAGTTACAACTACCAACTGAAGATCTCTATAAATACGGATATAAATTAGAATAGAATTACTTTTGATTCTTTGCATACACAACTATTCACACATTCTATATACATGAGTCATAAAAGTTGTAAACACACACAAACGTTCTGTACGTTTCCAGTTTAGTGTTTGTAGAACACTTTTGCACAAAACATCTTCAAGCCATTGATATTCAGAAATTAGGAAGAAATCGTTGTAAGGCTGAAGATTTACGATTGTAAGTAAGTAAGCAAGAAGAATGCAAGATAGTAAGTGAAGACCCTTCTTCAAGTTGAAGAAGGAGAGTGGACGTAGGATCGTTTGATCCGAACCACTATAAAATCTGGTGTTCTTTATTTTTTTACTTTACTTTTCTGTCAATCTCAATTTTCAGTTTATTAATCAAAGATTAAGTTCAGAATCGAAGTTAAAACTAAAATATCAGTTTTCTTTTGATCTTATTAAAGTTGAGATTAAAATTGTTTTCCGCTATGTTACTTTGAAGTTTTGAATAAGTTTTTAAAGATTTGTTAAAAATCTATAAAATCTATTCAACCCCCCTTCTAGATTTTATCCTAAAAGGTTAACTCAAGTTTTTCTTAAATCAACTCAACTAATCGGGACCAACAGAGAAAGATCCACAACTTGGACCAAGTAGGAAGAATAGAGATCATAGAAACACTAAGTAAAGATTGGATTGAAAAGGTGAAACGTTGCAAAATGGCCAAGGAGATGTGGGAGACTTTGGCGAATATGTGTGAAGGATCAGAACAGGTTAAAGAGAATAAGCTGCAATCTGTTGTACATACATTTGATACTTTCAAAATGAAGGAGGGTGAATCAATTGATCAGTTGGATGTTCGGTTGACAAATCTTCCCAATAAGGCTGTTGACTTGGGAAAGTCCTATACAGAGAAAGAGATTAATAATAAAGTTCTTAGATCATTGAGCAAGAGATGGAGAGTAAAGGCTAACATTCTCAAAGCCACACAAAATTTATCTTCAATTTCTCACCATACATTGTTTTCACATCTTAAAACATTAGAATATGACATTCAAGTTGAAGATAAAGCTGAATCATCTACTTCTGGAAAAACAGTTGTATTTCTTCATCAAGAAGAGTCAGATAAGGTATCCAAGGCTTCTGACTTGTCAATCAAGGAAGAAATGGCCCTATTGATGAAAAGATATGAAAGGCTTAAGATGAAGTACAAAAGAAATAGAAGAGATAGATCAGGTCGAAAGAGCTACAAGCCAGATAGAGAAGAAAAGGGTTCAGATAATGAAAAGAAAAAGATTCAGACTAGGAGGTTCAGATCACCTGTCAGAAGAGGAGAAAGTAGTCCAAAATCTGATAGAGAAGATAACTGTTATACCTGCAATAAACTTGGTCACTACAGTTATGATTGTCCTCAGCTAACCCCAAGAGAACGTGAGGAGAAGAGAAAGAAACGTGACAGGAGGTATGCAAATCAGAGAGCTCTTCTAGCTATAAAGGAAGAAGTTCATGAAACATCATCATCTTCATCCTCATCTGGATTTGGGTCAGATGATGACATATGTCTCATAGCAAAAGAGGTAAACTACTACTCATCTTCTGATAATGATTGTGAAAATTTATCTGAATCAGATCAAAGTCTTATTAGTAAACTTTTGAAAGATCTGGAGACTGCTCTATCTGCTTATAAACAAATAGAGATCAAATATTTAAATTTAAAGGATCAAATTCTAAGTCTAACCAAGGAAAGCCAGACTAGGATTAGTGAGAATTCAGACTGTTCATTCAAGGGGGAATGTCAGCCTAAGATTATCACCAATTCTTCATCTGAAAAGACTATTGAGTTAGAAAAAGAATTGAATTCTTTAAAACTTAAATTATCAAATGTCTATTCAGAGAATAAGAGTCTTAAGAGGACTAACAAAGAGTTAAATCTCAAGTTAGGACTTCTTAGTAACACTCAATCTACAATAGATAAAATCTTCAGTACTTCTAAAAAATCTAGTGATAAGACAGGATTAGGTTTTGATAGAAACAAAAAGGATGATCCTGTAAAACCAAGGGTTTTTGTCAAAGCTACTAAAGCTAAGGAGGAGACAAGATTTGGTCCTTGGAAACCTAAAGAACAAATTACCTCATCTGATGTTTCTGCAAAGAAAGATCAGACGAAGAGAAATGTTCCCAAGGTTAAATCAAAGACTAAGTCAAAATCTCATCCTAAGTTTAGTAGTTTTGATGGAAGAAGCAAATCATATCCATTTTAACCAAGGTATAAGATAACTAATAAGATCAGCTGAATAAGATTGATCTTGATAGTCTTATATTGGTTGATAGATATGGTTGCAAACTTCAATCACTGGTTTTAAAGAATATAGATGTGTTTATCTGGATTCCTAAATGCCAACTTAACCAAGAAGGACCCACCTTTCAAAGGGTACCTAAAATCTAATCTGTGATTGCATGAAGATACAAGAATAGTAGAAAGGGCATATGTGCTTGAGGTCGTCTGGTACATTGACAGTGGGTGTTCAAAACACATGACCTTTGAAAAACGTCTACTTTCTAACTATCAGACTATAGATGGACCACGAGTCATGTTTGGAGATAATAATTTTGGGCTAACCAAAGGAGTTGGAACCTTGATGAATGGTGATATTCAAGTCAATGAGGTTTACTACGTTGAAGGGTCAAAACAAAATCTGTTGTCTGTTTCACAATTTTGTGACAAGGGTTTTAGTGTAAAATTCACCTGTAATGTATGCTATGTATTAGATGGTCTCAATAAAAATATACTATTAGCTGAAGTCAGACAAGGTAACATTTATGTTGCCAACTTCAAATGGTGTCCTAAAGATACTTGTCTTGTTGCGAAGAGCTCAGATGATTTAAGTTGGCTGTGGCATAAACACCTTGGTCACTTAAACTTCAAAACTCTTAACAAAATAGTAAGGAAATCTTTAGTTAAAGGACTTCAAGATAGGGTATTTTCAAAGAGCCATGTCTGTGATGCTTGTCAAAAAGGAAAACAGACCAAAACTTCTTTTAAAATAGTAAATAGTCCTTCTTCAGATAGATTCTGGAACTTCTTCACATGGATCTTTTTGGTCCAGTCACACCTCTCAGCTTCAGTGGAAGAAAATATATCTTGGTAATTGTAGATGATTTCTCAAGGTTTACCTGGGTTATTTTCTTGTACAAGAAGAATGAGACTATAACAAAAATTCCAGAATTTCGTAAAAGAATTCAAAATGAAAAAGGATTAAGTATATTTAAAATTAGAAGTGATAAAGGTACTGAATTTCTTTATACACATGTTGCTAGCTATTGTACTGAGAATGGTATAACTCATGAGACATCAGCTGCAAGGACACCTTAATAAAATGGAGTTGTTGAAAGAAGAAACAGAACTCTAAAAGAAGCTACAAGAATTATGTTATCTGAGTACAACACTCCACACAGGTTTTGGGCAGAAGCCATTAATACTGCCTGTTTTATTCAAAATAGATGTCTGATTGTTAAAAATAAGTGTAAAACCCCTTACGAAATATGGAAGGGTAGATCACCCAAGATTTCATATTTTCATATTTTTGGATGCAAGTGTTTCATTCACAACAATGACAAATCTCATTTAAAAACATTTGATGCTAAGATTACAGATGTGATATTCTTATGATATTCTTCTGTGTCTAAAGCTTATAGAGTTTTTTAATAAGACAACCTTGTGTGTGGAAGAGACACCACATGTTGTGTTTGATGAATCTACTATTGAGTCTAAAGATGCAGATGACATCAAAAAGATTTCAGATGATCTACATAAGATGACTATTAAGAGATCAACAGTAAATTTCTATGGAACAGAATCAGACTCAGACGAGGAAGAAGAGTCAGACTCAAATAAAGAAAAAGAGCCTGAAAGTTCTTCAAAGTCAGCTGATCAGACAACTACCTTACCAGACAATCAGGAAGAAGCTTTTGAAGGTAATACAGAATCATTTGAAAAGGATATTTCAGACAAGTCTTCATCCTTGGTAAAAGAAAAAGGTAAGAGGATAATGACTTATCATCCAGCTGAACAAATAATTGGAGATTTAGATTCTGGAGTCCAGACTAGGACACAGCTAAATCTTGATTGTATGTTCAGGTTTTATGTTTCATTACTTGAACCTAAGTCAATTACTAAAGCTCTAACTGATTCCAATTGGATTAATGTTATGCAAGAAGAACTTAATCAGTTTCAAAGACAAGATGTGTGGGAGCTTTTTGAAAGGTCTCATCATCAAAAAGTCATTGGAACTAAATGAGTCTTTAAAAACAAAAGGGATAAGAACAATATTGTGGTTAGAAATAAAGCTAGACTAGTTGCTCAAGGTTATTCACAATCATAAGGGATTGATTATGATGAAACCTTTGCACCAGTAGCTCGTCTGGAGGCCATAAGATTTTATTCGCCTATGTTGCTTTTAAAAGATTCACAGTTTTTCAAATGGATGTACAATTAGCATTTCTAAATGAAATCCTAGCTGAAGAGGTTTATGTAGAGCAGCCTCTAGGCTTTGTCAAAGGAGACAAGGTCTATAGACTGAGGAAAGCTCTATATGGACTTAAACAGGCTCCAAGAGCCTGGTATGACACCTTGTCTGATTATCTAATTCAAAATGGGTTTTGTAAAGGGTAAAATACATAGAACTCTATTTAGAAATGAATTTGATAATGATCTTTTATTAGTGCAAATTTATGTTGATGATATTATTTTTGGATCAACTAACCTATCTTTGTGTGAAGAATTTAGTCATCTCATGAAAAGCGGATTTGAGATGTCCATGATGGGTGAAATGACATACTTTCTTAGACTACAAGTCAGACAGACTAAGAAGGGGATCTTCATCAATCAAGCAAAATATGCAAAGGATCTTATTGAAAATTTTGGAATAGGTACCAGCCGAGAGGCTATGATACCAATGATGACAAACTTCTCAATGGATCCAAATGATAAGGGAGAAGACACTGACCAGACATAATATAGGGGTTTAATAGGTTCTTTATTATACTTAACTACTAGTAGACCTGATATTTCTTTTACAATAGATGTTTGTGTTAGGATGTATACTATAAGCCTAGCTTTTTGTATGAACATCTTTTTGATATAAGATTCATTATGATCAAAATACTTGTCTTTTATGATTGTTACATCTATTATTATTTTTGTCCAGATTAGTCTATACTGTAGATAATATGGTGTGTGGTGTCACACTGAAGATCATGCTATCAGTTCCTTATAGATTATAAATAATTGCTCACAACCAAGATGGATTTGGATAAACCATTGGAACGGTTGTGGTGTAATTTGGTATTAGTCTATCTTGACTATAAAGTTACACTAATACATTTTATATGTATTGAGCAGGACCATATGAGATTGTTCAATTTGTACTGACTATATAATAGAACAAGACCTCTGTTTTTATAGATGTACGTCTTCTTAATTCCTATATAATAATGGGCACATGTACTTAGTTTTTATTTCTTTAATTTGCTAATGGGTGAGATTTATTAAATCAATAGGCTCGGTGAATTGGGAGATAACACTGTTTATATGGTGTGTTGTTGATTATAGAAGGAATCTGTGTACTAATTATTTAGGATGATGATGTTCCCTTGAGGAGCTCATAAAGATTATCATGTAAATCCTGCAGGTGGATTTAATCCGACATGATAATAAAGATGAGTGGTACTACTCTTGGAATTAGATGTAAATTAATTAAGTTGTCAGTAACTTATTTAATTTATGGACATTCGATATCTTAAACACGGGGAAATAAACGTACACATAATAAAGGAGCCCATATTGTAATATAGGATTAGGACGGTAGTTCAATTATAACTCTTTAGTGGACCGAGTTATAATTGATGGGCTTAAGTGGAGTGTTCGGAGTGAACACAGGACGCCTAGGCCCATCAGGAGGCCCAACCCTAATTCCTCCTTAGAATCCCTGTTGTAGCCTATAAATAAACCCTACTTCAGAGCCTCACATACGTGTGAAAAAAAACATAAGAAAAGAGATGGCGGATTCTGACTCCCTTGGAAGATCGTCGCCCACACGACGTCCAAGGGAAAGGGATAGGAATACGATAGAAGATCGTGAGGTTCGTGGTTCATCCTTGATCGACAGTTCTGACCTTAGAACAGGTTCATCTTCACCTATTAAGGTGAACAGGTATGATTCCTTTTCCGCTGCATGTTTCATACTTGTGATCCTGAATCTGATAATCACATAGAGTCGGTGATCCGGTGGTTCCAACAGTCTGTGCACGGTTCCAAGCTAAGCCAAAGAAGAGTCATCTTGAAGCAGCCAAGAAGATTCTTAAATTCTTGAAAGGTACAATAAATGTAGGACTGTGGTACCCAGCTGACGATAATTTTGAGTTGTCAGGATACTAAGATTCAGATTTTGGTGGGTGTAAAATAGATAGGAAATCTACTTCTGGAACTTGCCAATTTCTGGGAAGTAAGCTGATTTCATGGTTGTCTAAAAAACAAACCTCTGTAGCTACTTCTACTACTGAAGCTGAGTATATGACAACTGGAAGTTGTTGTTCTCAGCTGATTTGGATTATTCAACAGCTAAGGGATTATAATATTATCACTAGAGATGTACCAATCTTTTGTGATATCAATAGTGCCATAGCTATTACCCAAAACTCAGTCTTGCACACTTGTTGCAAACATGTTGATATTCGACATCATTTTATTCGTGATCATGTAGAGAAAGGTGATATTAGATTAGAGAAGATACTAATTGATTTTAAAAGAGCTGATATACTTACTAAACCATTAGCTGAGACAAGATTTAAAGAACTGTGTTTAGATTTAGGATTACTTGATGCTTCATTGGTTGATTTATAATTTTCTATTGATTGTATCTTGTATTTCTTTCTAACTCTTTTTCTTTATTATGTCTAGAAAGAAATATCAGACTTGATATGTGTCAAAGGACAATCACAGAGCTGATATCATTGATCTCCTTTCTAAAAGAATCAAGAATCAAGGATTAGTCATATTGACCTTATCTAACTTGATATTTGCTTCTCTAAACATCAAGTAAATCAGACAAGGACACAATAATCAGCTAATTTTCTCATAAGTCAGATGAGTATGTTCATCTTGTCTGATCTACTCTAGATAATAATGGTTTCATAAGTTTGTGTATTTGTAGGAACATGTTTAGACAATATTGTTAGATCAGTTTGAATCATCTCTAATTGTTCATAACCAAATACCCTTGTGTTCAAAAAGTATTTCAAAATACTCTCACAGCTCAACAATTTCAAAATTTTTCAGATGAGTTGTCTTTTTAAAAACCTCAGCTGAGTTGAATGTCTTTATGTACTTGTTATATAAAGATATGAGACTTAGTCAATTCTTAAAAATGGCACAAGTTAACTCAGACTTAAAATATTTTATTTTTAAAATAATCAGACTAGGAAGCATTTTCAAAAATTCCAGACAAAGGTCATTTTCAGACCAAGTCATTCTAAACTCAGTCTGATTTGGGAAACCTTTATGCAAAGAAAGGTATATTTCGGCTTACGTCAGGTATAGCTCTGCATAAAGTGGCCCCTAAAACTGTCTAATCAATAGGCTGGGTGGTTACTTTTAAGTATTTCAAAACTGAATTAATACCACGTGTTGTACCCCCAAACGTCTAAATAAAATTAGCCGTTGATCTGAAACAGTGCAGCATTTAAATAAAGGGTCCAGGTTCAATGTAACTTTACACGTGGACCACTTGCCCGGTTTTCCCTCCTATAAACGTTCATCTTCTTCATTTTACCATTTTTCACTTCATAAAAATAATTTTACTCTCTGTAAAATTCCAACTTACAAAATTTTCCAAACCCCTCGTAAATGACTAAGAAACCCACTCAAATTACTGCAACCATGATCAGTTTTAACAAAGAAGCTTATAACAAAAATTTACGCATAAAGTGGCCCCTAAAACCGTCTAATCAATAGGCTGGGCGGTTACTTTTACGCATTTTAAAATTGAGTTAATGCCACGCGTTGTACCCCAAACGTCTAAATATAATTAGCCGTTGATCTGAAACAGTCAACATTTAAATAAAGGGTCCAGGTTCAAAGTAACTTTACATGTGGACCACTTATCCGGTTTTCCCTGCTATAAACGTTCATCTTTTTCATTTTACCATTTTTCACTTCAGAAAAACCCTTTTACCCTCTGTAAAATTCCAACTTACAAAATTTTCCAAACCCCTCGTAAATGACTAAGAAACCCACTCAAATTATTGCAACCATGATCAGTTTTAACAAAGAAGCTTATAACAAAAAGATCAAGTCCGAGATGTACGTGGACTTCGACACCACACAGGACAGAGAATCGCTGGAAATTCTTGAATTACTGGAGGGATCAAGACTCAAAGTGTTTTGTTCGAAGAAATCCGAGAAGAACAAAACTCTGGATATGAGGGAAATCGAGTTCTACATCAATGGGAACTATGAAGATGGTGTATTCAAGACTACTGTGGATGAAGAGAGCATCTCTGTTTCGAGGTCTGTCATTGCAAGAGTTTTTGAGACGAACGAAGAAGGAGTAGATCCTTATACCTATAAGGAGGATGATTGAGTCAAATCATTCGAGATGATTGCCCGATCTTCTTGCAAAGATCACTGGAAAGAGTTGAAAAAGAACATGCTAAGAAGAAAGTATCGTCTTCTGCTGATGATACTTACAAAATCCATCCTCGGTGAGCAGAATTCACACGATGGACTGTCAAGGCTGAGATTGTGTTGTTTGAGGGCAATTTTGGATGGTGTGCAAGTTAATTGGGCGGAAATGTTGATGGGGAGGATAAAAGATGAGAAGAAAAGGCTAGTGTGCAACAATGGAGAATGGACAGGAAAAAACGATCACTGGCCTATTCAACATGATCACTGTTTTGCTTGAGGATCTGTTGCCCAGTGCCATCAACTGGACAGATAGGGTCAGAAGCTACACTAAATATTTTGCTTGAGGATCTGTTGCCCAGTGCCATCATCTTGGCATCAAAAGTTTTTAATTGAGATTTTCCATTGTTGTGTATGAAACATTTACAACCAAATATATGAAAGGAAGAAATTGTGGGGGGTCTTCCCTTCCAAAGTTCATAGGGAGTTTTGCATTTATCTTTAACAATCAAACTTCTATTTTGAACATAACAAGCTGTATTAACAGCTTCTGCCCAAAACCTGTGTGGAGTGTTGTACTCAGATAGCATTGTTCTAGCTGCCTCTTTCAAGGTTCTGTTTCTCCTTTCAACTACTCCATTTTGTTGTGGAGTCCTTGCTGCAGATGTTTCATGAGCTATGCCATTCTCAATGCAGTAGTTAGTAACAAGTTTATTAAGGAATTCAGTACCTTTATCACTTCTAATTTTAACAATAGTTAGTCCTTTTTCATTTTGAAACTTTTTAAGAAATTCTGGAATCTTAATCATAGTCTCATTCTTTTTGTATAAGAAAATAACCCAGGTAAATCTTGAAAAATCATCAACAATTACCAAAGTATATTTTCTTCCACTAAAACTGAGAGGTGTTACTGGACCAAAAAGATCAATGTGAAGAAGTTTCGGAATTCTTTTTGAAGAAGGACTACTTATTGTTTTAAAAGAAGCTTTAGTCTGTTTTCCTTTTTGACAAGAATCACACACATGGTTCTTTGAAAATACTTTATCAGGGAGTCCTTTAACTAAAGATTTCCTTGCTATTTTGTTAAGAGTTTTGAAGTTTAAGTGACCAAGACGTTTGTGCCACAGCCAACTTAAATCATCTGAACTCTTAGCAACAAGACAAGTATCTTTAGGATAACTTTTGAAATTAGCAACATAAATGTTACCTTGTCTGACTCTAGCTAATAGAATATTTTCATTAATACCATCTAATACAAAGCATGCATTATGAGTAAATTTTGACACTTAACCCCTTATCACAAAATTGTGAAACAGATAGTAAATTGTGCTTCAATCCTTCCACGTAGTAGACTTCATTTACTTGAATATCACCTATCATCAGTGTTCCTACACCTTTGGTAAGTCCATAATTGTTATCTCCAAACATTACTCTTGGTCCGTCTATGGTCTGATAGTTAGAGAGAAGTCGTCTTTCATAGGTCATGTGTTTGAAACAGCCATTGTCAATGTACCAGATGACCTCAAGAATGTCTCCTCTTTCAACTATCTTCTTATCTTCCTGCAATCACAGATTTAATGCTTAGGTACCCTTTGTACTTTGGGTCCTTTCATGTTAAGTTGACTTTTAGGAATCCATACAAAGATATCAATGTTCCTCAAAACCATAGATTGAAGTTTACACCCATATCTATCTACTAAGATAAGACTTTCAAGATCAATCTTATTTAACTGATCTTTTGAAATTGTCTTGAATCTTGGTAAAATTGGATATGTTTTACTTCTTCCATCAAAGCCATTATACCTAGGATAGGACTTTGACTTAGTCTTAGGTTTATCCTTAGGAGTTACTTTCCTCGTCTGTTTTTTGTTTTCAGAAGTATCAGATGAGGTAATTAATTCCTTAGGTTTCCAGGGACTAAATCTAGTTTCTATCTTTGGTTTAGTTGCTTTAACAAAAACTCTAGGTTTTATTGGATCATTTTTCTTACTCCTATCAAAACTTAATCCAGTCTTGTCATTAGACTTTTGTGAGGTATTGAAGATCTTATCTATTGTGATATGTGAGTTATTCAGAAGTCCTAACTTGAGATTTAATTCTCTGTTAGTCCTCTTGTAACTTTCATTCTCAAAATAGATATTTGAAAATTTTATTTTAAAGAATTCAATTCCTGTTCTAACTTATCTGTCTTATCAGATAAGGTACTAGTGATGGTCTCAGTCTGACATTCCCCCTTGAATGTACAGTCTGGTTTCTCACTACCCTTTGTTTGATTGACTTTAGTCAGATCAGCAATTTGATTCTTTAAATTAAAATTTTCAGTCTCTATCTGTTTTTAAGCAGATAGAGCAGTCTCCAAATCTTTCAAAAGTTTTTCAATAAGACTAAGATCAGTTTCAGATAAGGTATCACAATCTTTATCTGAGGATGAATAGTAATGTACCTCTTTTGCCATTAAACAGATGTCGTCATCTGACCCAAAATCAGATGAGGATGAGGATGATGATGTCTCATGAACTTCTTCTTTCTCAGCCAGAAGAGCTCTCTGATCAGCATACCTTCTATCCCGTTTTTTCCTCTTTTCTTCTCTCTCTCTGGGAGTGAGTTGAGGACAATCATAACTATAGTGACCAGGCTTGTTGCATGTATAACAAATATCTCCTCTGTCTGTTTTGGGACTACTATCTCCTCGCCTGATTGGTGACTTGTGCTTCCTTGTCTGATCCTTTTTCCTATCATTGTCTGAATTTTTTTCTTCTTTATCTGATCTGTAATTCCTTCGACCTGAACTGTCTCTCTTGTTTCTTTTGTACTTCATTATCAGCCTTTCATATCTTTTTAACAAAAGAGCCATTTCTTCCTTAATAGACAAATCAGATGCCTTGGATATCTTCTCGGATTCATCTTGATGAACAAATGCTACAATCTTTCCAAATGTTGAAGATTCTGCTTCGACTTTTTCGTCTTCGATTTGGATGTCATATTCTAATGCCTTCAGATGAGAAAATAAAGTGTGATGTGAAATTGAAGATAAATTCTGAGTAGCTTTCAGAATATTAGCTTTCTCTCTCCATCTTTTGCTTAATAACCTCAACACTTTATTGTTGATTTCTTTCTCTGTATAGATTTTACCCAAATCAGCTGCCTTGTTTAGAAGATTAGTCAGTCTAACATCAAGTTGATCAATTGATTCTCCTTCTTTCATCTTGAAAGTGTCAAAAACATGTAATACTGATTGCAATTTGTGTTCTTTGACCTGATCTGATCCTTCACAGATTCCAGCAAGAGTTTCCCACATTTCCTTGGCAGTCTTGCATCTTTTCACCTTTTCAATCCAATCCTTACTCAATTTTTCAATGATCTCTGTTCTAGCAACTTGATCCAGATTATGAATCTTTCTTTCATCACTTGTGAGTTCGGAGCTTTTCTTTTCTTGCCTAACTCTTGTTTCAGCTGCTGCAGTGCCGTCACTTGTACCTCCATGATAAAACTTGATAGGTCCTTCTTCAAGAACCTCCTCCATTCTATCATGAATTGCTTTGAGATGGTTCTCCATTCTAAATTTCCAGTAGTCATATTCTTCAATTGAGAAATCAGGTAGACTCCTTGATTTCTTGCTCTTAACAGAAGACATGTTTGAGATAGAAAACCAAAACACTTACAAGATCTTGTTAGTAGCACAGTTAGTGAAACAAAGAAAATGAAGATAATCAAGAACAAATTTCAGAATCTTGGTTAAGACCTAAAATCAATATCAAAACAGCTTAACACTGCTCTGATACCACTTGTTGGTCCCACTTGGTTGAGTATCTTAGAGAGAACTTGAAATAGCCTTCTAGGAAAAATCTAGAAGGGGGGGTTGAATAGATTTTTAGATTTTTATAAATTTTTCAAAATTATTCGAAAAACCCAAGTAGCACAGCGGAATTCAATTTTAGACTCAACTTGATCAAGATCAAAAGCAAACTGATATTTTAGTTCCAACCTTAATTTTGAAATTAACCTTTGATTGATAAACTGAAATTGAAATTGACAGAAAAATAAAGTAAAGCAATAAAGAACGCCAGGGTTTATAGTGGTTCGAATTATGAATAATTCTACATCCACTCTCCTTCTCCAACTTGAAGAAGGGATTAGCTTACTACTTACTTACTTACAATCTGACTTACAACTTACAGCTTACAAATTCCTTCAGATCTTCAAAACTCCTAACTTCTTCTCTGGAATCTAACTATTACAGTGAGTAGTGGATTTTTGAAGATTACAAGTAAAGTGTTTTATAAACACTTAGAATTATTTTAAAAAACTTGTGAATTGATTGTGAAATCTGAATAGAGAGTAATGAGCAATTCGTGATGTGTGTAAAAGTTAAAAAGTTATTTGAAAAATGAAAATCTAGACCTATTTATAAGTCTGAAAAGACAATTAGTTTGTTAGTTAGTTCTAACAGACTAAAAACTGCTCAACAAACTTAATCTTGAAAACTGCTTTGCTCCTCAGCTGATTTATCCTACTCGTCTACAGCTGACTTGGTGAAGACTCGCCTTTCTTATTCTACTTAGCTTGTCTTGACCTCGTCTGAGCTCTTCCTAATCGTCTCCTGCAGATGACTAGCTTTGAGCTTGTCTCCAGATGACTTGTGACTTTCCAGTCTTCAGCTGACTTGCTCAGTCGATGACCTAGTCTGATCAGCTTAGTACTCGGACTCAGTCTCAGTTGTCCTTCATAGTCGTCTGATCATCTGAAACTTCTTTTAACTCATCAAAACTTTCTTAATCTAACAAGATCTAAAGATCAAATCAGACGAGCTTGCCACACTCCAGCTAAGGGTGAATCAGATTGAGGAAGCTCTGCGGGAAGATGAGGAGAGAAGGAAGAAGGAGGAGGAGGAAAAGTCGGAGAAGCTGATGGCCAGACTGAAAGAAGCTGAAAAATCATTTGAGGCCAAAAGCAATGGAAAGGGGAAGGTAGTTGAGGAGCCGACTCCAACTGAGGTTACTGCCAAGTCTGCCAAATCTGAGAAAAGAAAAAGAGAACCAGACTACTCTATTTTGTCTGAGGAGCAGATAAGGCGTATCCAGAAGAAGAAGGCAATGTACGGAGAAAGGGAGAGGAAGAGGATGAAGAAGCAGACCAAGGGTCTGGAGATGATGTGGAGAAGGGATATCAGGAAATGGGTTATGAAGACAGCTGAGGATGACTCCTTCCGACCGTATCATATATCAGTCGCCCCTCCTAAGATGGTCGCAGGTCAATTCACCGAGGAGTACAAAGACAAGAATCTAGATGCCAGATGGATGTATATTCTGCAGGCATCTGGGACTTCTGCTGAAGACGAGGACCTGAGGTGGCATGAGTGGATCGAGAAAGAGGATGTTGATCTCTACCACAGGCTGATCGATGAGGCGGATCGGATATTTAATACTGATCTGTTGCCCCAGCTTATGAACTGGCCCGACCAAAGAAGAATGCGGATGGGACCATCGACTTCGGCTGGGTAAAAGGAATTGTGAATAAAGCCAAAGTGGAGTCAGGACTCACAGGTGAAGACGAACTGAAGCAGCTAAGAAAATGAGTCTTCAACTGGCTGATGGTTCCTGAAGCTGATCAATGGGGTGTATAGATAAGATTTTATTTCTTCTTTTTATCTTTTTCTTTATCTTATTTGCGCAACTTGTAATATGTAAAGGTGTTTGACCAATGTGAATGAAATGTGTTGAACTTATCTGAATGACACTGTCTTATCTTTCTAAGTTCAAAATATTTTTAAGATTTTGAAGAAAATCTCAAGAAAATTTTCTAAGTGTTAATCATCTAATAAAAACTTTATACCTTAAAACAAAATTCTTAAAATTTTCTAAGTATGGATATTTACTTAAGTGTGAATAGTTGCTCTTATGTGAACTTATTTGATTAAAAAGTGCTTATGTGCTTAGTATGTTAATCTGTTTATCTTGAATAACCTTGACTAACACCAGTTGTGAGTTCTTTTCTTTCTTGTAGTTTTAACTTCATCAAAAAGGGGAAAATTATTAGATCAGGTTTTAGTTTTGATGAGTTAAAATGTAAAGGTTAGATAAGCTCATGTAAAATAGGATAACCCGCTGAAACTGTATATTTCACTAGTACATTTAACTAGTAAGCTGATCAGACTAGGTGAGATGAATGAAGTCAGCTGAGATCAGGAAGCTTAAAGGTCATCTGAAGACAGTTTTGAAGAAGTCATCTGTTTAAGAGATTAATGAAGAACTCAAGACGAGGTCAAGACCAGCTGAGTAGAATAAGAAAGTGTTAGATCAGGTTTTAGTTTTGATGAATTAAAATATATAGGTTAGACAAGCTCATGTAAAATTAGGATGACTAGCTGAAATTGTATAGACCAGTTGATGTAGTAAGCTTTGTACTAAGCTGATCAAACTAGGCAGGGTAAATGAAGTCAGTTAAGATCAGGAAGTACAAGGTCATCTGAAGGCAGTCTTGAAGAAGTCATTTGTTGGAGAGGATAATGAAGAGCTCAAGACAAGGTCAACAAGACCAGCTGAGTAGAATAAGAAAGGCAGGTTTTCACCAAGTCAACAACAGACAGCTAACTCAAGATCAGCTGAGGTCAGGGCAATTATAAAGAAGAGTTTGTTAAGCAGTTTTAAGTTTGTCACAACAAATTAACCATCTTACAGGCTTATAAATAAGATTAAGCACAGTTCTTAGAAGAACTTTTAGCATTCTTTATTCTGAAATTTACATTTTCTAAAAGCAGTCATATATCTTCATAAGTTTTCAGTATTTTCTAAGTGCTTAGAGAACACTTTCTGTGCATCTTCAAATCACAATCTGCATTGTAATTTCTAGACTAGTTAGTTAGATTGCTAGATTGAAGGTGAATTGAAGATGAAGATCGTCTAAATCTGTAATTGTAATCGACAGTAAGTCAGAGAGTTAGTAAGTGAGTAGAGCCCCTTCTTCAAGTTGAAGAAGGAGAGTGGATGTAGGATCTTTTGATCTAAACCACTATAAATCATGTGTCATTTACTTTCTGCTTTTATTTCGTTTGATTATCTGTAATTTGAATAAACTTATTTCAGATTACTTTTCGATCCAGCTTCATAGATTGAGTTTAAAATTGTTTCCGCTGTTCAACTTTGATTTTGGGGATTTACAATAATCATTTGAATTGATAATCTGAATTTTAGCAAAATGATTTAGATAATCTATTCAACCCCCCCCCCCTTCTAGATTATCTCTAGAAGGTTTGCTTGATTTCTTTTTAACTACTCAATCTCGGGACCAACAAGTGGTATCAGAGCAGTGTTAAAGCTGTTCTGAATATTTCTTTTGGTCGAAGAAATCTTTGTTTTTCAAATCTTGAAACAGATTTATTACTGAACATTTCCTGCTAATTTTTCTTGTTATCTACTAATCATGTCTTTGAGTGATAGAAAAGTCAAGATTCATCCAGATTTTGAGATTGACTATTATGATTATTGGAAATTTATGGAAAATCATCTTAAATCTATTCATCCTCGTATGGAAGATTTTCTATCTGAAGGTCCAATTAAATTCTTTCATGGAGGTGTAAGCGATGGAGCAAGCAACTCAGAGTCTCGAACTCAGACAGAGAAAAAGGTGGCTGAATTGAGAAATGATGTAAGGAAAGTATACAATCTTGATCAGCTGGCTCATTGTGACTCTCAGCAGAGAATGGTATGAAAAGATCAAAAAGTGTAAGTCTGCAAAAAAGATGTGGGATACTTTAGCAAATATGTGCGAAGGCACAGACCAGGTAAAGGAGAACAAGCTCCAAGCTGTTCTCCATTTATATGATATTTTTAAAATGAAAGAAGGTGAGTCTATTGATCAGCTAGACATGAGAATGACTAATTTGATTAATAGAGCCACTGACTTGGGTAAAGTTTACACTAAAAAGGAGATTAATAATAAAATCCTTAGATCTCCAACCAAGCGTTGGAGAGAAATAGAGAATTTAATAAAGGCCACTAAGGATCTTTCCACCATGAGTCATTATACTTTATTTTCTCACTTGAAAGGTTATGAGTTTGATATTCAGGTAGAGGATGAAGAAGATGAGATGGAATCCAGTACCTCATCTAAGACAGTAGCCTTTGTCAATAAGGAAGACAAACTTGTAGTTGAAACTAAAGGAGCTGATCTTTCTTTGAAAGAACAGATGGCTTTATTAACCAAGAGGTATGATCGACTGAGAATGAAATATAAGCGTAATAAATTGAAATTCGCAGGAAAAGACAGATCAAGATCAAGATCCAAAAGGAAAGACGATGTAGAATCTACAGATGATGATAGAAGGAAAAATTAGACAAGAAGGTACAAGTCACCTGCAAAGAAGAATCCCAGCAGTCCTAGATCAGATCGGGGAGATACTTGTTACACCTGTAACAAGCCAGGACATTATAACTATGATTGTCCCCAGCTGGCTCCTAAAGAAAGAGAGGAGAAAAGAAAGAAAAGAGATGTAACGCTTTGCAGATCAAAGAGCCTTCTTGCTGAAAAAAGTGAGTCAAGAAAGTCATCTTCATCATCATCATCATCTGATTTCGGATCAGATGATGAAATCTGTTTGATGGTTAAAAAGGTAAATTACTACTCTTCGTCTGATAATGAGTCTTATAAGTCAGTTTCAGATAATGATCAAACTGCTATCAAGGGACTTTTGAAAGATCTAAAAATGTCTCTAAGTGCTTATAAACAACTAAAGACTGAGAATTTAACTTTAAAAGATCAAATTCAGACTCTAATCAAAGGAAAGCAAGTTGTGAACTACTCTGAGTCTGTGGAAACATTCATGGGGGAATGTTTACCCCAGGCTGAGGCTAGTACATCAGCTAGTCTTTCTGAAAGATTAGAAAAAGAATTAAAATCTTTAAAAGATAAATTTGAAATGGTACATAATGAGAGAACACTTTCTGTACATATATCTTCATAAGTTTTCAGTATTTTCTAAGTGTTTAGAGAACACTTTCTGTGCATCTTCAAATCACAATATGCACTGTAATTTCTAGATTAGTTAGTTAGATTGCTAGATTGAAGGTGAATTGAAGACGAAGATCGTCTAAATCTATAATTGTAATCGACAGTAAGTTAGAGAGTAAGTAAGTGAGTAGAGCCCCTTCTTCAAGTTGAAGAAGGAGAGTGGATGTAGGATCTTTTGATCTAAACCACTTTAAATCGTGTGTCATTTACTTTCTGCTTTTATTTTGTTTGATTATCTGTAATTTGAATAAACTTGTTTCAGATTACTTTACGATCCAGCTTCATAGATTGAGTTTAAAATTATTTCCGCTGTTCAACTTTGATTTTGGGGATTTACAATAATCATTTGAATTGACAATCTGAATTTTTGCAAAAAGATTTAGATAATGAGAATGAGTCAATTAAGAAGACTAATGAGAAGCTTGTCTTCAAATTGAGTAAACTTAATAATTCACAATCAGTTATAGACCACATTTTTAGAACTTCTCAAAAGTCTCATGATAAAACAAGTCTTGGTTATGATAGAAATAATAAGCCAGAAACTTTGAAACCAAGCAAGTTTGTAAAAGCTGCTGATACATCAAAAGGAATTAAAATTGGACCTTGGGAACCACAAAGTCAGATGAGGATCATTTCTCCTAATCTGAATAGTAAAAATCAGATGAGAAATCCTAATCTGATAAAAAGAGTTCCAAGAACCAAGATTAAAAAGAATCTTTCATATAGTTCTTTTGATGGTAGAAGCAGATGCTATCCTTTGTTCCAAAAGATCAAGAAGGTCACCAAGTCTGATTTCAACAAACTTGCATATAAATTTGATATATTTGATGACAAATTTGGCATACAACTTGAATGTGATTTATTATTAAACAATGAAATGATTGTCTGGATACCCAAAGTGATTATTGACCTTAAAGGACCCAAGATCACTAGGGTACCTCTTACCTAATCTGTTTTATAGAAATCTCAAGGGCTATCTTTAAAGGAGGAAATTCTAGCATCCATTTGGTACATTGACAGTGGCTGCTCTCATCACATGACTTGTGAAAGGAAGCTAATCTCAAATTTCCAGAATATAGATGGTCCAAGAGTTTTGTTTGGTAACAACAACTGCGGACAAACCAAGGGAGTTGGCACGTTAATTATAGGTGATGTCCAGGTGTCTGAAGTCTATTATGTAGAAGGTTTGAAACATAATTTGTTATCTGTTTCTCAACTCTGTGATAGAGGTTTTAATGTTAGATTTTCAAAAGATAAGTGTGATATTTTAGACAGTTCCTCAGACAAGGTACTCTCAACTATGTGGCTAACTTTAATAGTTGTCCCAAATATACATGTCTAGTTGCTAAAGGTGGAGATGACCTCAGTTGGCTATGGCATAAAAGGCTTAGTCATCTGAATTTCAAAACCCTTAACAAAATAGCTAAGAGGAATCTTGTCAAGGGACTGCCTGAAGGACTTTGCTCAACTGATCTTAAATGTGATGCATGCCAAAAAGGTAAACAGCCCAGAAACTCTTTCAAAAGTATTAACACAACTTCATCTGAAAGAGTTTTACAACTCCTTTATTTGGATTTGTTTGGACCAGTTTCACCCCTCAGCTTTAGTGGAAGGAAATACACCCTAGTAGTTGTTGATGACTATTCAAGATATACTTGGGTGATATTTCTTTTCAAGAAAAATGAGACGGTGAACAAGATCCCAGATCTGTTCAAACAAATACAAAATAAAAAAGGTGTTAGTATTATTAAAATAAGGAGTGACAAGGGTACTGAGTTCTTGAATTCTTGTCTATCTAACTATCTTACTGAGAATGGAATAGTACATGAGACATAATCATCCAGAACACCACAACAAAATGGAGTCGTGGAAAGAAGAAACGGAACACTTAAAGAAGCAGCCAGATTCATGTTAGCTGAATATGGAACACCCCAAAGGTTCTGGGCTGAGGCAATTAATACAGCATGCTACACTCAGAACAGATGCTTGCCTGTAAAAGATAAGTGTAAGACTCCTTATGAACTTTGGAAGGTAAGGTTCCAAGAATCTCTTATTTTCGTGTTTTTGGGTGTAAGTGTTTCATTCACAACAATGGGAAGCCTAAATTAAAGACATGTGATGCCAAGGCAGCTGACGGAATATTCTTAGGATATTCCAGCACCTCCAAGGTTTTCAGAGTCTTTAATAAGACAACTCATTGTGTGGAAGAAACTCCACATGTGGTGTTTGATGAACTTCATACTTTTTCAGATAAGTTAAATCAAATTATTAATGATCTAGATAGAATTGAACTTAACAAAACTAAACAGAGGAAAACTTATCTACCTAGTTTTGATTCAAATTCAGATAATGAAGAATCTTCATCAGAGAATCAGAAGGGAACTCTTTTATCTGTTCCATCTGAGGAGACTCCTATGACATCATCTGATCAGCCAAGGTCAGTAGATGAAAGGGGAACGTCTACTCAGGAAGAACAAGATGAGTTACCTACTGAGACAGCAGATGAGGATACTTCAACTCAAATAGGCAAAAGGATAAGGAGTTATCATCCAGCTGATCAGATTATTGGGGATCCCTCAAGTAGTGTTCAGACACGAACGCTGTTGGATTCTTAGAGTATGTTCAGCTGTTATGTTTCACTCCTTGAGCCTAAGTCCATTGAGGAGGTTTTATCTGACCTAAGTTGGGTAACAGTCATGCAGGAAGAACTGCATCAATTTGAAAGACAAAATGTTTGGGAGCTAGTGGATAGACCTATTCATAGAAAGATTATAGGCACCAAATGGGTGTTTAAAAATAAAACAGACGAAAATAATATTATTGTTCGTAATAAGGCCAGACTAGTAGCACAGGGTTATTCACAGTCTGAAGGAATAGACTACGGTGAAACCTATGCTCCAGTCGCCAGATTAGAAGCAATAAGGTTGTTTTTAGCCTTTGTTGCCTATAAATGTTTCAAAGTATTTCAGATGGATGTCAAGTCTGCCTTTCTGAATGGAGTGTTACTTGAAGAAGTCTATGTAGAACAACCTTCGGGGTTTAGGACAAATAACAAAGTCTATAAACTCAACAAGACACTATATGAACTGAAGCAAGCACCCCGAGCTTGGTACGATACTCTATCTGAATTCTGATATCAAGTGGATTTTCTACAGGTAAGATAGATAGAACACTATTTAGAAAAGAAGTGAATGGTGATGAGAGTGAATTGATGCATGATTTGATGTGGTATTTATTTGCAAAAAGTGGTGAAAAGTGCTAGTTTTTGAGCTTTAAGGTGCAAGGTATCACTTCTTAGCAAATAAAGTATCACTTGTATAGAATTGATGGATTTTTTATGCGTTTCATCTCGTTTTCAGGTATTTCGGTTGAATTTGACCAAACCGAGTGCATGGACATTCACACGGGAATGAGACGAACGAGATGAGAGAAAATGGAGGTCAGAGGCGAACGTTGGGCCGAGAAAATTCCCTGGACTCGACCTTAGATCGAGGTTGCAGCTATGTGAAGAAATTACCGAATTAGGGAAGACCTCGACTCGAGGGGCTGAAGCTCGAGTCGAGGGATGCAGAAATGCCAGCAAGCTCGACTCGAGGGCTGGGAGCTCGAGTCGAACCTGTGGATTTTTTACAAAAGCGTGGCCACGACTACTCCAAGCTTGACTAGAGGGCCTCAAGCTCGAGTCGAGGCTTCCAAAATTTAGAATTTCCCCCATTTAATCCATTTGAACGAAAAACAGAGCATATCATTCTCCATAGTAGTTATTAGACAGTTTTTGGGCGATTTCTCAGTCCCCAAGCTAAATTCTCCTTCTAGGTTGATTAGATTCTTTGTTTTAGATAGATTTCCATTAATTTTTGATATTAGACTTTGATCCATTAGATTTGTCAATTCAAGTTGTAATTCAAGTGAAGTGAAGATACTTTTGAAGGTTCAAGCATTCAATACATTGATCATTTGGTTCAATTGGTGATGTTCTTCCTCTCTATTCAATTTTATTTCTTAATTGTTGTGATTGGCATTTTGATTATGCAATTATATTTTTTACCCATGGATTTTGCAATTTGCTCCATGGGCTAATTCACTTGTGTTTGGGATAATTGAAATTGAGGATGATTTGATTGCTTGTGTTATGATTGTTGATGATTGTTGATCAATTGAAATAGTTAGTGCCCTAATTGTGATTCTAATTGTGTTTCATGCATTTTTATCTCTTTAGAATAGTGTTTGATCACCCTAGCAACATACGAGAGTTGAGCTAACGTGATTAGAGATTAATCGGGTTATAATTGTGTATAATTGTATGAATTAGGTGCTTCTTAATTGAGAGATTAGTTACACTAAGAATGCTCACCTTAGGCATTGTGTGATTAATGGAGACTTAATTGCATGATGGTTTTATGCTTCCTATCTTAGTTGAATAGCAATTTGATGCAATCATAGTTTGTGATCATTGATTCCTTGATGGAGATTATCCCTTGCACCCCTATCCTCATTGATTTTTTAGTTTGCTACTTATTCTAGCTAAACTCTTGCTTAATTCATAGCTTTGTTATTGTTGTTTGATTTGAATTCTAGCAATTGAATTGTGTTGTAGTTCAAAACCGTGTTGCAACAATAGTCATTGAAAACTCACATTTCAAGGGACTCATTGCAATACTTTTCCCTTAGGTTCAATAACTTGGTTGTCATAATATCACTTGTCCGATTTTACCGCAATCAAAATGGCACCGTTGCCGGGGATTAGTTTTTGCGATTAAGTGAGACTTAGAAATTTGTTGGAAGTGACTACTTGTTGCTTTTGCATTTTTTGTTTTGTTCTTTATTTTTGTGTGATTTTGATGCTTGGATTGGTGGTGTAGGTGCATGATTACAAGGTCTTGTGGCATACCACCCGAGCCACTCAATCCGGAGATAGAAGCTACCATTTGTAGAAACCGTGGGAGAAGGAGAAGAGAAATGATGGAAGGTGAAGAGTTAGTGAATGAAGATAGAATTGGTGAACCTCATGTGGAGGAGGTCAATGTTAATGGCAATGGAGAAGGGGGAGTTAAAGATAATAGAGGAGGTAATGGGCATCACAATCCTTACAATGCTCAAGTTGACCCTTTCCCTCAAGGGATGCCACCACATCGAATTCCTACCAAAATCCATACCCGTACCATCCACAAGCTCACCGATATCCATACTATCCTCCTCATCCACAACGATTCCCACCTTGTTATCCACAAATGTCATACCCACAAGAGCCTAGATATCAAGAGCCACCACATATACCACAAGCCTAACCACAACCTATGCAAGATCCTCCACCTCAAGGTACGCCACTAAGAGAGTTCTTTGAGCCTCAACTTCATGAGCATTATGATGGCATTGCAAGGCCAAGGATCGATGCTAATAATTTTGAGATAAGTCCAACACTTGTAAGAATGTTAAGGGAGAAGCAATTTGAAGGGAAAGATGAAGAAGAGTGCCCTCATCAACACATGGCACAATTTCTAGAGATTTCGGATACCACAAACTACAATGGAGTGTCCGAGGATGCCAAAAAGCTAAGGCTATTTGCCTTCACTCTTAAGGGGAGAGCCAAAGCTTGGCTTAATTCTATCCCTCATGGAACCGTTTGTACTTGGGAGGACCTTAGCAAGAGATTTTTGATGAAATTCTATCCGCCATCAAAGACGGTTCAAGCCAAAGAAGTTATCTCTCATTTCTGCCAAAAGAGTGGAGAGACGATTCTGGAAGCATGGGAGAGATATGGTATGTTGCTTATTAATTGCCCACAACAAGGCTTCCCGGAGGAGCAAACTATTATGTACTTTTGTAATGGCTTGACGGATAGTGATAGATCATTCCTTAATGTTTGTGCTAATGGTTCAATTTGGTCAAAGACAGTGGGTCAAATGAATGAGATTATGGAGAATATTGCCCAAGATTCTTTCCAAGTGACGGTAAATCGAGGAGCTCATCATAGAGTGTCCCATGTGGAGGAGATTAAATCAATGAGCATAATGATGATGACGATGATGGATCGATTAGGGGCTCTTACTACATCTCAAGCTCAACAAAGTGTAAATCCTCTCATTCCTCAAGTTGATTTGTGTCAAAGCTCAATGCCTATTGAAGAAGTGAATTACATGGGGAGGCCTCCATACCAAGGAGGATATCAAAGCAACTATCAAGGCAATTACCAAAATGTAAGGCCCTATCAATTGCCTTATCAAAATAGGCCTCAAGGTAATTTTCTACCTCAACCTCAAGTTTCATATAATGCCAACAATTGGAGGAGACATGAAAATTTCTCATATGCTAATCCAAGAGCCGCCGTTCAATTCCATCCCGGTTTTGATCCGGGAGCAAAAGCTCCAAATAATGAGGGAAAAGCAACTACGGAAGAGCTACTTGGGATGATTGTGAAGAGGGTAGAGGCCAATGATTCTAGATTGGATGATACTGAGAAGCAAATGGACACAAGATTCAAGACTATTGAGCACCAAGTGGAGTAATTGGCCACAACGGTTGGAAAACTCTCATCTACGGTGGATCACTTGCAAAATAAGGGGAAGTATTAGTCTACCACCGAGCCTAATCCAAGAGAGTTTTGTAGTGTTATACAATTAAGGAGTGGTGCTAGATATGAAGGTCCTAAAAGGGCCAAGGAAGTTGAAGGTGAGAAAGGAGTTAAGAAAGAGGTTGAGAAAGAAGAGGTGATTGAAGAGAGTGTGGTTGTTGAGAAAGAGAGTGAAGAGATCAAAGCAAAGGAAGAGAAGAAGAAAGAAGAGAATTCAAAAGATACATGGGGAGTTCCAATGAAACCAAATTCGGTTCCCTATCCTCAAAGACTAGTGAAGAAGAAGCTTGATGAGGAGTTTTTGTAAGTTTTTGGAGGTGTTTAAAGGCTTGCATGTTGATATTCCACTTCTAGATGCCCTTAAGCAAATTCCCCATTACAAGAAATTTTTTAGAGAAATAATGTCGAAGAAGAGAAGATGAGATGAGAAGGGAGTAATCAAATTGGTGGAAGAATGCAAGGAGATTCTTGAGAGACACTTACCTCAAAAGCTTAAGGATCCGGGAAGTTTTATTATCCCTTGTGAAATTGGTGAGAATGGGAAAGTGCAAGGCTTATGTGATTTGGGAGCTAGTATCAATGTTATGCCTTTAGCCATATTTAAGAAGTTGGAGTTAGGAGAGGTAACTTCCACCAATATTAATCTTCAATTGGCGGATCAATCTTTTGCTCATCCTTATGGGATTATTGAAGATGTGTTAGTGGGAGTTGGCAAGTTTATCTTCCTGGTGGATTTTGTAGTGTTAGATATGAAGGAAGAACTTGAGGCACCTATCATTCTTGGTAGACCTTTCCTTGCTACCGGAAGAGCTATGATTAATGTGGAAATAGGAGAGCTCAAATTGAGCTTAAATGGAGAAGAGGAGACATTTTATAGAGCTCCATTAGAAGAAGATGTTCCAAGTACTTTGGAGAAGAAGAAATGTGGCTATATAGAGATCATTGATTTGTGCCCTTTAAATGAGAGGGAGGATTCTAACTCTTCTAATTCTTCAATTAATGATCATTTTATTCCTTCTTGTAATATGATTTCTAATAAGTCTTGTATTTCTCTTGATGATCTTAGGAAGGAAAAAGCACTTATTGCACCTTTGCTTGATCCGGGGGATGGAAAGAACGAAGAAGGAGTGAAGAAAGTGACCAAGGCTCAAGTTTGGGGGTGTTAGAAAAAAAGGAAGATGCTACTTGAGAAGAAAGAAGGAAGTTTTGTAGTTGGTGATCAAGTGCTGTGGAGTCAGTCCAATTGGAGTAGGTTGCTTGGAGTAGAAAGACTCAAAGAAGTCTTGTTTGTCAAAGAAATCAAAGAAGGGGGGAAGCTCCTATTGGAAGACAAATGGGGATGTTGCCTTTTTGCAAAGGAAACTCTAGTAAGGCACAAGGATGAGCCTAACGTCCTCATTGAAAGGGAAGTATGAACTCCTCGAGTTCCGTCCGGCATAGGACATTAAAACTAGCGCTAGATGGGGGACAAACCATCCTTTTTGTGTTTGGTTTGTGTGTGCTTTTTGTTGTTTTTGTTTTTTGTTTTGTTGGAGAATTTGCTTGGTTGGATTGATGATGCTTAGGAGATTGAGATGTATATTTTGCTATGGAATGATTGAGCTACTTGATACCTTTGGGATTTGCATGTCATTTAATCACTCTTTTGCTAAACTTTGAATTTCATGCTAAAATTTAAGTTTGGGGTGATGATCGTTCTTATGAATATTTGCATCTCGTTTTGGTAAGAATATAATGGACTTGTGCTCAATTGTAGGTACACTTGCTAAATTTGATTGGGAAGTGATTGGAATTGCAAAGAAATGCAAGATCAAGAAGGAAAAGTGCATAAAAGTTGGTGAATTTTAGGCAAAAAGGAAAAGACCCCAGTTTCCTCGATCGAATGAGCGACCGGGCTTAAATCGAGGAACCAAAAAGGTTAGTATGTACATATTTGGGTTCATTGGGGTCGATAGGGTCAATTCTGGGTGTTTCGGGGGTCAGGCCAGGTTCGAAAATTCGTAAAAATTCCCTGGACTCGACCTCTGGTCGAAGTGCAAGGCCTCGACTTGAGCTTTTCACACTTAGAAATATCACTTCGAGCTCGACTCGAGCTCTGAGCCTCGAGTCGAGGCTGCTTTTTAAACTAAGGGCACGACTCGAGGGATGGGCCTCGAGTCAAGGGGGCAAATTTTAGGCAACCTCGAGTCGAGGGCTTCAAGCACAACTCGAGGCTGGGTCTGAATTTTAAAAATGCAGCAGTTTCTCTTTTTACCCAAATCCCGAGTCGAGCCCTAGGTCGCGTTCCACCTGCGATTTTCACAGCTCCGACCAGTTTTTGCCCGTAGTTTCACCGATCACTCACATATTTAATCACATATCATCCATTCATATCATCAAATTTGGATCTTTGAGGGTTTTGCGTGAAGAATTTTTGGGATTTTTGCTTAAAGTGTGTGGGTGTATCCAATTCATCTCAATTCCAAATTTCATTGAAACAATGTATGCATTTCTCATCTCTTGACCCATTTAATTTCGCTCTTGTGATAGTTGATGCATGGGTATTGTTAGATTTGCCAATATTGTGCTTTAAATTTTGAATTTCATTGAGGCATATCATGCATTTAATTGTGGACGAATTTGAGCCTTTTTTGGATAGATTGGATGAATTGTTGAATGAGAAAGCATATTTGGGATTATTTGAGATATTTTGAGTAGGCTTTGTTGAATCCATGACTTGAGAATGAGTTTGCATAATTGTTTGATAATTCCTTGTGAATATATATGGGTATTTGGTTAAGTTGCAAATTTGATGAAGGAGTGCATGCTAGTTGATTTTCATTGTTGAGTTACTTGATTAAGTGGCCAATTTTTAATACTTTTTGTTGAGCATTTTGCAAAATTTCATGAGCGTAAGTGTTGTTTGTTGATAGTTAAGGCCATTTAATTGAGTATACTATTTGTGTGATTCATTGAGCACTTCTATTGTCTAATTGTTTGAGTGATGATTTTAACCAAATTGTTGAGTTAGTTTGATGATTCACTTAGGAATAATTGGGTGTTGAGTGTTGCAATGCATAATTCATTAACTCATTCATGCTTATTTGCTATCACATGTATTGCCCTTTTGCTATGCTGATGTGCTAAATTTTGCTTTGGTATTTTGTAGGAAAAATGTTCCAAGGGGCGGACGGTCATGAGTATTCCGATGCCGACTTCCAGAAGGTAGTCAGAAAAGTGAGTTTCGCCAACAAGATGCCGGCACAACTTGAAATCCTATGGGACGATTATAAATGGAGGACGCACTCCATCCTTTATGGAGAGCTTCATGACAAGGTAGAGAGGACTCATCTTGTGGACCATGATTGTATGGTGGCTATGGGGATCGAGGATGATATGCCCCATTTATTCGATCAAGTCGGCATGTCAAGATTTTTGGCAAAGAGGCCACGGACGTACTTGGGCCTCACATTAGAGTTTTTATGTACGGTGACGTTCGATAAAGCAAGGAAGGCCAAATTCCCGAGGGCGATTACTTTCGAGCTTATGAGAAACGAGTACATGTCGGTAAATGAGGTTAATGAGATTTTGGGTGCACCGAACGATCCGGACGGCTCATTATTGAAGATAAGACGTGAATATAATGCTAAGAAGTTCTGGAGAAGGATCTCGGATTCGGGGGCACCGGAGCAGCCATAGTTTACACCCGGGAAGTCGAAGAGTACCCATATCCGCAACCCGGTCATGCAATATCTCGAGAAGATTCTCTCGTGCACTATATTTGCTAGATCCGAGGGAGGGGCCGTGGTGTCTGAAGAGCTATATGTGATGTTGTGCTTCCTCCACGGAGTCCGATTTAATGTCGGTGCTTATCTATGCTATTTGTTTGAGAGGGTGAAGAGCACCCGGTTCGTGAAAGTACAGTTTGGAGGATTGATTACATTGATCGCTGAGCACTTTGGGATCCCTACACATAATCTAAGAGCATTGGAAGGGCCTAATTCGACCACCGACACGATGAGGAGGATGAGGACATTGGACCTCATTGGTAGGACATGGTGTTTTCAACAACACTTGGGAGGCCGATTTCCTCTTCTTAACAAGAGGCTCACGACGGTATTCGGAGCTGTAGGGCAAGTGACGATCATCCTCAGAATGTAGTCACAATGGCACACAGAGGCGATTGATGCCTACACGAGAAAGCACAGAGTAAACCTCCGGGATTATGATGAGGAAGAAGAAGAGCAAAGAGGATAGGGATCAGATGAAGAGGAAGACGAGAATGAAGATGAAGAGGAAGAAGCTGAGGAAGAGCCGGGTGAGGAGCTGGTGAGGATGGAGGAAGATGAAGACTATGCTCCCGAGATTAACTACTATTGGCAGGATGAGATGAGGAGCCGGGAGTTTGAGGCTGGAAGCTCGTCGAGGAGGCCGTGGACACTTACCGAAGAGATGTGGGCGGATAGTCAAAGAATGCAACTAGAGTGCCTCACACGCCAAGATGAGTGCTTCCGGGTCCTAGAGGAGATGAGGAGATTCAATGAAGAAACCCGGAGGATGCAAAAGGAGTACTTGAAGAATCAACAGGATATGTATTCTCTCCTCTAGAGCATGAGCTCGTGGAACTTGGGACCGGGCTACTATCCACCTCCGCCGCCTCCGACAAATGATTTGGAAGTTTCATTTCCCCTCCTTTAGTCTCATTTAGCTATCTTTTTATTCCTATTGGTGTTATGTTATGAATTGATTTGATGATTGGGTTGTATTGAATTTCTTGACTTTTATGGATTTTGGGTATTTGATGTGCTTGATGGATGATTTTGACTTGACTTGGATTTATTGATTATCATTGTGTTTGGGTATGATGTGGAAGATTATATATATTTGTGTCTTGGTTTCTTGCATTTTATTGAGTGTTATTCATTGATAAAGTGAGTGTGCTTGAGATTATGTACATGTGCACTTGTGCTTGATTGAAGGATTAATTGAACTTTTGAAGTGATCATGAGTTGATATTGGCTTGATGCTAGAATGATTGATGATTATGTGATGATGAATGTGATTAAAAATGCTTGATTCATTGCTCAATTGAAGCCCATGAGCTTTTGTGCCTTAAGAATCATACATCTTATACGGTTGAATTAATTTCTTTGTGAGTGCATCATTCATGGACTTGTATGCTAGAACTTGCCTTTAGACTTGTTGAAATTGATCTTTGTATGATTTCATGAATATGATAAGAGGTCATGTTTGATATGAGAAGTCACTTAGCCAAATTTTTTCCCACCAAAAATATTTGATTTCCTTAATAAGCCATTTTGAGCTTAATATCCTTATTCTTTGGCAAGCCAAGTGATATTGAAGTCATTTTGCCTATTTTTAATGAGCCTTATTGTCCTATGTTTAGTAGAGCTTGATTGTTGGCTATAAGATGGTGTTTTGTATGAAAAGTGTGGTGGAAGATGATGTGTTAAGTTGATTATGGAGAAAAAGATGAAAAAAAAAAAGTTGAGATGTGAATTGAATTGTGAAAATTTGTGAAAAAAAAAAGAAGAAAAATTCAATTTGTGAGCTTATATGAAAGAAAGCTAAAAAAATAGTGGTGAATGAACTTTAGGAAAGCATGAGGAAGAAAGAATGTGCTTGATAAAGAATTGGAAGAGAAGTGTATTGTATTGATTAACTAACTTTCAAGTTCTCTACTAATTGTTTGAGTCACTCTTACCTAAATTCATCTACCTATTCCAAAGAGTCTACATTACAACCTTGATGAAAGACCTCTTTGATTCTTGATTGAACACAAAAGAAAATGATTGAGATTGAGTCCTTTGGCAAGCTTATGGGATGCATGTTCTTGAATTTGATGATTGAGTGACATTTTACCTTGATACACTTGAAAGATGAGAGAAACACTCCATGGAAGGAGCAATGATTTGAGTATTCGATGTTGCATTTGTTTGAGTATGATTCATTGTGATTGCTAGTTGAAAGTTTGCATTGATACTTGAGATTATTGATGAGTTCAATTGTCCTATTTTCTTCTATGGTGCCATGAGACATAATTGCAATCAATTCACTCTTTTGTGCTTATTTGCTTCGTTGCTCGAGGACGAGCAACATTTTAAGTTTGGAGGTATTTGATGAGAGTGAATTGATGCATGATTTGATGTGGTATTTATTTGCAAAAAAGTGGTGAAAAGTGTTAGTTTTTTAGCTTTAAGGTGTAAGGTATCACTTCTTTACAAATAAAGTATCACTTGTATAAAATTGATGGATTTTTGATGCGTTTCGTCTCGTTTTCAGGTATTTCGGTGGAATTTAACCAAATCAAGTGCATGGACATTCACATGGGAACGAGACGAACGAGATGAGAGAAAACGGGGGTCGGAGATGAACATCGGGCCGAAAAAATTCCCTGGACTCGACCTTAGGTCGAGGTCCAGGGGCCTCAACTCGAGGTTGCAGCCATGTGAAGAAATTGCCGAATTAGGGAAGAACTCGACTCGAGGAGCTGAAGCTCGAGTCGAGGGATGCGGAAATACCGGCAAGCTCGACTCGAGGGCTGGGAGCTCGAGTCGAGGCTGTGGATTTTTTACAAAAGCGTGGCCATGACTACTCCAAGCTTGACTTGAGGGTCTCAAGCTCGAGTCGAGGCTTCCAAAATTTAGAATTTCCCCCATTTAATCCATTTGAACAAAAAACAGAGCATACCATTCTCCATAGCAGTTATTAGACAGTTTTTGGGCGATTTCTCAGTCCCCAAGCCAAATTCTCCTTCTAGGTTGATTAGATTTTTAGTTTTAGATAGATTTCCATTAATTGTTGATTACATTAGACTTTGATCCATTAGATTTGTCAATTCAAGTTGTAATTCAAGTGAAGTGAAGATACTTTTGAAGGTTCAAGCATTCAATACATTGATCATTTGGTTCAATTGGTGATGTTCTTCCTCTCTATTCAATTTTATTTCTTAATTGTTGTGATTAACATTTTGATTATGCAATTATATTTTTCACCCATGGATTTTGCAATTTGCTCCATGGGCTAATTCACTTGTGCTTGTGCAATTATATTTGGTAAGTTTTTAGAAGTTTTCAAGAGCTTGCATGTTGATATCCCACTATTGGATGCCCTTGAACAAATACCCCACTACAAGAAGTTTTTAAAAGAAATCATGTCGAAGAAGAGAAGTTGGGATGAAAAGGGTATGCTCAAGTTAGTGGAGGAGTGCAAGGAGATCTTGGAGAGACACTTACCACAAAAGAGAAAGGATCCGGGGAGCTTCATAATTCCTTGCGAGATTGGTGAGAGTGGGAACATCCAAGGCTTGTGTGACTTAGGAGCAAGTATAAATGTCATGCCTTTGTCCGTGTTTGAGAAGTTGGAGCTAGGAGAGGTGACTCCTACAAACATAAATCTTCAATTGGCGGATCAATCATATATGTTCATCCGTTTGGGATCATTGAAGATGTCTTAGTAGGAGTTGGCAAGCTTATCTTCCCGGTTGATTTCATTATTCTTGACATGAAGGAGGAGCTTGAGGCACCGATCATACTTGGTTGACCTTTCCTTGCCACCGGCAAAGCCATGATCAGTGTTGAGAAAGGGGAGCTTAAGTTGAGCTCTAATGGAGAGGAAGTGACCTTTTACTAGAGCTCATGTGGACGAAGTTGTTCCAAGCAAAGTGGAGAAGAAGACGTGTGGATACCTAGAGATTATTGATTTATGCCCTTCTATTGATAGGGAAGATTCTACTTCTTCTACTCCTTTAGTTAATGAGCATTTCATTCCCTCTTGTAAAATAATTGCTATCAAGTCTTGTGTTTCTTTAGATGATTCTAGGAAGGAGTTAGCTCTCATTGCACCTTTGCTTGATCCCGGTGATAAAAAGAAGGAAAAATTTGAGAAGAATGTGACCAAGCTTGAGTATGGCTCAAGTTTGGGGGTGTTAGTGGAGAAAAGAGCACCACTTGAAAAGAAGGAAGTGAGCTTTGAAGTTGGAGACCAAGTGGTGTGGAGTGAGTCCAATTGGAGCCGTCTACTTGGAGTTGAGAGGCTCAAAGAGGTGTTGACGGTGAAAGAAATAAAAGAAGGAGGAAAGCTACTCCTAGAAGACAAGTGGGGATGTTGCCTCTTTGCAAAAGACAACCTAGTGAGGCACAAGGAGGATCTCCATGTCTACATTGATAAAAGGAAAGTATGAACTCTTTGAGTTCCGTCCGGCAAAGGACGTTAAACCTAGCGCTAGATGGGAGGCAACCCATCCTTTTTGTTGCTTTGGTGTGTTTGTTTTTGTGCTTTTTGTTTTTGGTCCATTTACTTGAGGATTTGATATGGATTTGTATTGCTCATGCTTAGAGGATTATGTATCATGCTTTGGGATTTAGGGAGAATATTGAGCTTATTGTTGATATCATTTCGAGTTGCATATTTTTAACACTCTTATTCTAAACTTTGAGTTCATGTTATCATTCAAGTTTGGGGGTGTTGATCGTTTATTGGTTAAAATGCATCTCTTGATGGTAATTATTTGATGATTGTTTTGCCCGATTGTAGGTACACTCACTACATTGATTGGAGAAGAGATCGGAATTGCAAAGGAATTCAAGATCGAAAAGGAGGAAATGCTTAAAAGTTGGTGAAAAAATGAGCAAAAAGGAAGAGACCCGGTCCTCTCGAACGAATGAGCGACCGGTCTTAAATCAAGGGACCAAAAGAGTAAATTTGTGCATATTTGGGTTCGTTGGGGTCGTTGAGGTCATTTTTAGGAGTTTCGGGGGTCGGGCCGTGTCCGGGAATCCGTAAAAATTCTCTGGACTCGACCCCGGGTCGAGGTGACCCATCCCCCGGGTCGAGGGGTCAACACTTAGTTAAAATTCGCAAAATAGCATATCCCTCGAGTCGAGGTTGTTGATTTTTTAGATCCCTCGAGTCGAGGGAGAAGTCTCGAGTCGAGGCCTTTGTTTTTTTGGGATTCCTCGAGTCGAGGGCTGAGCCTCGACTCGAGGATGGGGACATTTTTAAATACGCAGATTCAGATTCAGTCACAGTGCACGACTTGAGGAGTTCTAACAATTTTCGATCCCCTTTCACGTCCAACCCTAATTTTCGGCCATTTTGCTCTAATTTCACCGATATTTCACCGTCTCTTCATATCACAATCATACTACATTGTATCAAAATCAAATTTTGAGGGTTTTTTAATTCAATTTGGGGATATTTTGTGAAGAGTGTGGGTGTTCCTCCATAATTCTTTCTAGGCCGAAATTGACGACACAAGGTATGTAATTCTTACATTTTGACCCTTAATTTCATTTTTGTGTATTGATTATTGCATGGGTGTTTTGGATTATGCAAGATTTTCATTGAATTTGAGTTTCATTTGGGCATTTATTCGAACACCTATTATGCATAATGGATATGAACGATTTTGGAGTAATTGTGAGATTGTTTGGATTGTTTGATGAGATTAGAAGCATGCCTAGGAATGATTGTGATGAATTGCCCATATATTTGTGGAATTTTGGCTTGGAATTGATTTATGCATATTTGTGGGAATTCCTAGTGATATTATTTTTGTTAAATTGGTCAAGTATGGATGAGTGTTGATGGAAGTGCATTTTTGGTGATTATGATTTGTCCAAACTACTTGCTAGATGGCTTATTGTTGTTGGATATTTTAGTGAGCTTAATTGCATGATTTTTACGAGGCCATTTCTAGTTGAGTATGCATTTTTGGGATTTTATTGAGCACTTCTATTGATTAGTTTTGCATAGTTGACTATTTGACCAATTGTTGGAATTTATTGCTTAGTCACTAGGAGTTGTTTGTGATTGGATAATTTGGTGATTATTGACTCGTTCATGTGCTTGTTTGATCTATTTGGCTCGTATTGCTATTTGTGGTGATTGATTGTTGCCTTGGGGAATTTTTGCAGGAAAAATGTTTAGAGGAGTTGATGGCCATAATTTTTCGGATGAGATGTTTCGGAAGAGAGAGGAGGCTATTAGATTTGCTCATAAGATGCCCACCAAGCTCGGTATTCAGTGGGACGACTTTAAGTGGCGGAAGCACATCATACTATATGCAGAGATCTACAATAAGTTGGTCAAGACCCGCCTTGTCGACCACGATTGTATGACTTCCATGGGCATCGAGGAGGACATTCCTCGATTTTTTGAGCAGATTGGGATGGGCGGCTTCTTGATGAAGAGGCCGAGGATATATTTGGGACTCACTCTCGAGTTCCTCTGCACAGTCAAGTTCGACAAGGCCAAGAAGGCCAAATTTTCCCGGGCCATTACTTTCGAGCTGGTGGGCAACAAGTACACATTAACCGTGAACGAGGTCAATGAGATTATTGGAGCACCCACAGACCCCGATGGATAACTCCTTAACATCCGGAAAGAGTACAATGCTAAGAAATTTTGGAGGAAGGACAGCAGGCTGGTTCTGATGAGGAGGCTGAGGGTGAAGCTGAGGGGGCAGATACAGGAGATGGAGATGATGATGATGATGATGATGATGATGATGATGATGACGAGGAGGAGCAGGCTCAGGATGATGTGCCAGTACAGATGGATAAGGATTATTTGTCGGAGATTAACATGTACTGGCAGGACGAGATGCGGAGCCGGGAGTTCGAGGCCGGTAGCTCATCACAGAGACAGTGGACCCTGACTGAAGAGATGTTGGCTGACAGTCAGAGGATGCAGCTCGAGTGCTTGACTCGACAAGATGAGTGCTACCGTATGATGGAGGAGTCCCGGAGGATGCAGGAGGAGTCTCTTAAGACTCAGCAGGACATGTATGCACTCCTCCAACAGTTTAGCTCGTGGAATTTTGGGCCGGGCCACTACCCTCCTCCACCACCGCCGTCCGATTATTAGGGCTACTCCCCTACTTCCTTATCCTTTTTCCTCTAGTCTATTTAGCTCTCTATTCCTCCTGAGTGATTTGTATGGATTGATTTTGTTGAATGGATTGTACTTGATGTTGTGGATTTGACTTGATGATGTTTTGGATTGTATAATGATTTGGATGATGATTTTGATATGGTTTTGATCTTATTAAGTATTATCTTTTGATGATTATGCTATCTTGATACTTGGATTCCTTACATATTTTTGGGCTAGATTTGTCTTGAGCTTGATTGTGGACTTATTGTATATCTTTTAGTATTATTCTTGATATGGTGAGTGTGTTTGGGATTATGTACATGTGCACTTGTGCTTGATTTGCAAGATTAATTGAATTTTGATTTGATCATGAGTTGACATGTGGCTTGAAGTTAGCATGATTGATTAATTATGTGAAGATAGATGTGATTGAAGATGCTTGATTCATTGCTCAATTTAAGCCCATGAGCTTTTGTGTCTTTATAATCGTACATCTTATACGGTTGATATAATTTCTTTGTGAGTGCATCATTCATAATTTGTATGCTAGAACTTGCCACTAGACTTGTTGAAATTGGTCTTTGTGTGATTTCATGAAAATGATAAGAGACCATGTTTGAAATGTCTAGTCACTTTGCCAAATTTTTTCCCACCAAACATTTGATTTCCTTAGTGAGCCATGTTGAGCCTAATATCCTTATTCTTTGGCAAGCCAAGTGAAATTAAAACCATTTTGCCTATTTTTGTGAGCCTTCTTGTCTTATGTTTAGTAGAGCTTGATTGTTGGCTATAGATGGTGATTTGCATGCAAAGTGTGGTGAAAAATGATGAGCTAAGTGATGATGCTTGAAAGAAAAAAGAAAGGTTGTGAAAAAAAATTGAATTGTAAAAAAAATGTGAAGTGAAAGAAAAGAAATATTCAATTTGTGAGCTTGAAAAAAGAAAGCTCAAGTGAATGGTGGTGATTGATCTTTGAAGTGCATAAGAAAGAGTTTATTGATGAAAAGTGTAGAGATGTGTATTGTCTTGATTAGCTATCATTCAAGTCTCTACTACTTAGTCACTCTTCCCCAAATTATCCTACCTATTCCAAAGAGCCTACATTACAACCTAGATAAAAGACCTCTTTGATTCTTGATTGAACACAAAAGATAATGATTGAGATTGAGTCATTTGGCAAGAGTATGTACATATTTGTGAATTTGATAATTGAGTGCATTTTACCTTGATACACTTGAGAGATGAGAGAAACACTCCATGGAAGAAGCAATGTGTTAAGTGTTTGATTGAGCATTTGTTGGAGCATGATTTATCTTGATTGCTAGTGGAGAGTTTGCATTGATACTTATTATCATTGATGAGTTCGATTGTCTTCTATTTCTTCTATGTTGTCATGTGACATAATTGCAATCAATTCACTCCTTGGTGCTTATTTGCTACGTTGCTCGAGGACAAGCAACACTTCAAGTTTGGGGGTATTATGATTGGAGTGAATTGATGCATGATTTTGAGGTGTATTTTAGTGCAAAAAGTAATCAAAAGTGTTAGTTTTGGGGCATAATTGTGTAGAGTATCACTATTTTGCCTAAAAAGTATTACTTGTGAGATTATTGATATTTTTCGTCCGTTTTACAGGTAAATCGGTGGAATTTGGCCAAACCGAGAGTACCGGCATTCTTAGGATGAAGAGACAAACGAGATGGACGAAAATGGGGGTTGGAGGCAGAGTCCCGGCCGAAAAAATGCCCTGGTCTTGACCTCTGGTCGAGGGCCAGAGGCCTCGACTCGAGGGATAGGATAGATGGAGAAAATTCAAGATTTTGGAGCTGCCTCGACTCGAGGGCTGAGCCTCGAGTCGAGGGATGGGGAAAATGAGGATCCCTCAAGTCGAGGGGCTGAGCCTCGACTCGAGGCAGGAGGAAAAACCAGAAAATCGTGAGCACGACTCTATGGCCTCGACTCGAGGTGTTGATGTCGCATGTGATGTTATCACATATTATGCTACATCAGAATTTGACCCTTTCTTTCTTCATATAACTAACTTTTATTCTCTAACAGTTCAATGTTGTAGTAGATGTTGTGACATTGCAGGTTGAAGATCTTGAATGTTCTACAAGGATCTGGAATGAAGACTGAGTCAAATGTTGCCGAGGATGCTGTAACATTGAGAGCAACATTGAGGACGGATTCTAGAATCTTCCACAAGGATCCAGAATTCAAGACTAATTCCAGAGAGATTTAGAAGGACCTAGATCATGCGGTTGTAGGAGTTAACCACGAAATCAACTAGCTACATGGACGGTTAATGGAGAGAATTAAGGGGAAGTTATTTTGGAGTCTTTCTAGATCTATCTGCAAGGATCTATGGTTGAAGACCGAGGACTTCAGCAATGGCAAGGAATATCCAAATATCAATTGTTGAGTGTGTTAGTGCATCCAAGAGATAGGGTCGTTATTCCCCCTTTACGTTGGTACTTGTGCATGTTACCTCGTTTACCAACATAGGTTTATTGAAGTGTCATTAAGCGTAGATGTCTTTGATACTTTGATTTACTTTTGACGGTGTAATATTTTGTAATACTACACTAGCCGTTTAAGAGTCAATAGGTGATATTGAGTCTTTATTTTCCGTTGTAAAGGTTCTATCTTGGAAACTCTTTACACAAACTTTTGTATTCACTCTCGAATTAGTGAAACGTTTCGCCGACAGGCATCATAGACTTTAATTAACAAGTCTATGAAAAATTTACTCCTTTGCATTGTAGTGTTAGTCTTCCGCTGTGTTTCACATTCTGATATTTAGATGTTGTAGTGCATGCCATAACATTCAGTACAACATCATTCTGTTTTACACTACATGCACACTATCAGTTGGCAACAGAGCCTAAAACTTGACGGTACTAAGTTTAGATCCTGTGTTTTAGTGTGTCTTTTTATTTTGTAATGGAGTATCCATTCTCTCAGTCTGTTAGACCTCCTGTTCTTGATGGGACAAACTATGCCTATTGGAAGCCAAGGATGCGGATGTATATCAAAACCATAGATGAACGTGCTTGGAGGAGTGTTCTTTTTGGATGGACAGCCCCGAGAACTCAGCCTGATAATGAAGGAGAAACTCAAGTCAAACGTGAACTGGACTGGACAAATGATGAAAGCACAATTGCTAGTTACAATTCTAAAGCCTTAAATGCAATTTTTGTCTCAGTTGATATGACTATGTTCAAAATCATATCTAACTGTGTCAGTGAAAAAGAGGCTTGGGATCGTTTACAAGAGCATTGTGAGGGGTCTGAAAGTGTTCGTAGAACCAAATTACGAATGCTAGGCACGAAGTTCGAGAACCTGAGAATGAAGGAAGATGAAACCATTTCATCTTACAATGAACGTGTCACGGAGATTACCAATGAGCCCAATTGCTTGGAGATCCAATTTCTAATACCAGGTTAGTGCATAAGATTTTACGTTATGTTCCTAAAAGATTTGATGCAAAAATTTGTGCTATAGAAGAAGCGAAGGACACAGATACGTTGAGTCATAATGAGCTAATAAGCATTCTTAAGACCTATGAGATCAACTTCATCCAACCAGAGGAGAATGATGGCAAGAAGGTTGTTGTTTACAAAGGAGAAGCATCTTCAAGTGATGTACATCAATCTTATGTTACTGAGATTGATTCTGATGAGGATGTGACGGACCTATGTTGTAACAATCCTGACAACATCGCCCTGCTGACAAAGAAGTTTAACTCCTACCTGAGGAAAACGATGAGCAGATCCAAGGGGAATATCCAACCAAAGATCCAAATCAACACAACACCTACCCCCGAAAGAAGGAGAGATCAGAATTAATCAAGGAAAACTGAAAGAGGTAGTAAACCAAGGTATGATCCTGAATTCAGAAAATCAGTTAAGTGTGATGCATGCACTGGATTTGGACACTATGCAAATGAGTGTGCAAATACCAAACTTAGGAGAAAACTGAATTTTAATGCTACCTTAAGTGATGACTCAAATGATGAAAATGATGATTCAAAAGATAAGGAACTTGCTTTTTATGCTAAAATTGATTATGATGACTCTCTGGATGATGATCTGGATGACTCTGACTCAGATGTTACAACATTCGAAGCAATATCAGATCAAATTTCTCCAGATTTGAACAGTTTTGTTGGGTGTGTTGATGAAACAGATAACACTTCTGAAGAAACAAGAATTGATAAATCTGACTATAAAAATTTGTTAGACAAATGTGTTGAACAAGCTCAATCTCTAGAGTCTTTAACTAAAGAGAATGATAATTTGAAAGAAACAGTGACTAAACTAGAAATCATACTTACCAGAAGAGAATTGGAAATTTCTAATCTAAAAGAGGAACTGAAAGGAACTTCTTTGAGTTTTAAGAAATATACCAAAAGTTCTTCTGATATGAATGATGCTCTAGCAGTTGGTCAGTCTAATAAATTTGGTTTGGGATATAAAAATGAAACTTCTTCTATGTTTGAGAATCCTGTGATATTTGTGAAAGCTAAAACTGATGCTGAGGTAAAAGTTGAGGCTCAAACAAAGACTAACAAGAAGAAACAAACAGAAAAGAAGTATGTGTGTCATTATTGTGATGAAATTTGTCATATTCGTCCTTACTTTTTGAAAAGATTGAAAGATCTGAAAGATGCTAAAATGTTGTCTAAAATGATGTCACATTCTAAGCAACATGTGTTAATGACAGTCTCTAAAAAGAAGGATAAAGTTGTCTGTAACATGGTTTACTCTTCTCTGAAAGCATGTGTTCCAGGTTTATGGTATTTTGATAGTGGTTGTTCTAGACATATGACTGGTCAAATCAACTTCTTATCTGAATATGAATCTTTTAATGGTGGAACCGTAACATATGGTGGTGGTACTAAAGGAAAAATCATTGGAAAAGGAACTTTAAATGTTGAAGGTTTTCCTAAGCTAAAAAATGTTTTGCATGTTGATGGCCTACTTGCTAATTTGATTAGTATAAGTCAATTATGTGATGATGATTTGTATTTAAAATTTGACAAAAACTCATGTTATGTTCTTGACAAAAATAATGAATGTTTGATGACTGGTAATAGGTCAACAGATAATTGATATTTAATTGGGAACAATAACGTGTGTAATTTGTCAAAGCATGATGAAAATGTCTTATGGCATCAAAGATTAGGACATACAAATTATAGGAACATAAGGAAACTGGTTAAAACAGAAGTTGTGCTAGGATTGCCTAAACTGAAGTTTGACAATACTGATGTATGTGGTCCATGCCAAAAAGGTAAGCAGGTAAGAATGTCGCACAAAATGTTGTCACATTGTTCGACACATCGCTGTTTTGAATTACTACATATGGATCTATTGGGTCCAATGGAAACTGAAAGCATTGGTGGTAAGAAATACTCACTTGTTGTGGTTGATGATTACTCTCGGAAAACTTGGATTGAATTTTTGAGAGAAAAATCAGAAGCTTTTAATGCTTTTAAAATTCTTTACAAAAGATTTAAAACTGTTTTTAACTTGAAAGTTAGCAGAATTAGATCTGATCATGGTAGGGAATTTGAAAATAGTATGTTTTCTGATTTTTGTGAAAGAAAAGGTATATTGCATGAGTTTTCTTCACCAAACACTCCACAACAAAATGGGATTGCTGAAAGGAAAAATAGAACTTTACAAGAAATGGCTAGAGTCATGCTTACATCTAAAAATCTTGCTAAGAGATTTTGGGTTGAAGCATTGAATACAGCATGTCATATTTCTAATAGAGTTTTTTTAAGATCTGGTTCTGATCAAACATCATATGAGATTCTGAACAATAGAAAATCAAATGTGAAATATTTTCATGTGTTTGGTTGTGTGTGTTATATTCTGAATGATAGGGATCAACTTCTCAAGTTTGATTCAAAAAGTGATAAAGGTTTTTTCTTAGGTTATTCTAGAAATAGTAAAGCCTATAGAATCTTTAACCTTAGAACTAACACTGTTCAAGAATCTGTTAATTTTGTGTTTGATGATGATAAAAAGCTTACAGATGACAATGATGATGAAGATGTGTCTGATGTTACTGAAGTTCAAGATAATCAGCTGAAATCAGAGAATGTGTCACTGAATGTTACAACATCTGGTGCAACATCCCCTGAAATTTCAGCAGATTCATCTCAGAAAAATCAGTATACACCAAAGCTGAATCCATCTAGTCGTATAACCAAAAATCATCCACAGAGACAGATCATTGGTGATGCTTCAGTTGGTGTACAAACCAGAAGGAAAGTAAGTTCAAAAGAGCATGCAGATTTGGTAAGATTAATATGTATGTCTTCTCTTTGTAATGTTGTTAATGCAGAGTGCTACTATTCTGAAATTGAACCTAAAAATGTTACTGAAGCATTAAAAGATGAAAATTGGATTAATGTTATGCATGAGGAACTTAATCAGTTTGAAAAGAACGATGTTTGGACACTAGTTCCAAGGCCTGATGATGTCAATGTCATTGGAACTAAGTGGATTTTTAGAAATAAAACTGATGAGTCTGGTAACATTGTTAGAAACAAAGCTAGGTTAGTTGCACAAGGATATACACAAGTTGAAGGTATTGATTTTGATGAAACATTTGCACCTGTTGCTAGGATAGAATCTATTAGATTATTACTAGCAATTGCATGTTTTGTTGATATTAAACTTCATCAAATGGATGTTAAAGCTGCATTTTTAAATGACATTTTGTTAGAAGAAGCATATGTTGAACAACATAAGGGATTTGAAAACCCACAATATCCTGATCATGTTTATAAGCTAAAGAAAGCATTGTATGGTCTAAAACAAGCTCCTAGAGCATGGTATGGTAGACTTACTGACTTTCTTTTGTAATTTGGTTTTATTAGAGGAATTGCTGATAATACCTTATTCATCAAACAAAATGGAGAAGATTTACTAATTGCTTAAATATATGTTGATGATATAGTCTTTGGTTCAACTTGTGATAAAATGTTAAACAGTTTTGTTGAAGCAATGACTGCAACATTTGAAATGAGTATGGTTGGGGATCTAAATTACTTTTTAGGTCTTCAAATCAAGCAAGAAAAAGATGGTATTTTCTTCTCACAAAGCAAATATGCTAAAAACTTGGTGAAAGGTTTGGTTTCAAAAATTCTAAGGTAATGAAAACACCTATGGGATCTACACAGAAATTGTGTAAAGACAATGTTGGACAAGAAATTGATCCAACACTGTATAGATCCATGATAGGTAGTCTTCTTTACTTAACCTCTAGTAGACCAGATATCATGTATAGTGTTTGTGTTTGTGCCAGGTACCAAGCATGTCCAAAGGAATCACACCTGAATGCGGTTAAGAGAATCATAAGATATGTTGCAGGTACAAGTGATCTAGGTGTTTGGTATACCAAGGACACAAATAGCACACTTATGGGATATAGTGATGCTGATTGGGCTGAAGACATAGAAGACAGAAAAAGTACGAGTGGTGGCTGTTTCTACATGGGAAACAACCTGATTTCATGGCACAGTAGAAAGCAGAACTGTGTATCACAATCCACTGCAGAGTCTGAATACATCGCGGCAGGAAGTTGTTGTACACAAATTCTATGGTTGAGTAAGATGTTTCATTATTATGGTATTAAAAGTGATATTTTAACTGTGTATTGTGATAATACTAGTGCTATTAATATTTCAAAAAATCCTGTACAACATTCACTCACTAAGTACATTAGTATAAGACATCATTTTATAAGGGATTTAGTAGAGAAAAATATTGTTAAGTTAGAGTATGTACCCACTGAAAATCAGTTTGCTGATATTTTCACTAAAGCTCTTGACCATGAGAGATTCTCATTTTTGAGGAAATCTCTTGGTATGTGCACTATCTAAATAAAGTTAGATAGATGTTGTTACAAATGTTGTAACATATGTGACAACATCACGGGTACAGTGTATAATTTGGTTAATTTTTGAACTTTTCTTGATTAATTAATTCCTCTAAAAAATGAATTTGAATCATAATTGATGTTGTATAGATATAAAGAGGTCTCACACTTCTCAAATGCAATTGAAAAGAAAATTAGAAAGAAAAAGCACTCAAGATGTACTAATTCACTGAGTAACTATTTAGCACGGAGTTCGCTACTACGATGTCTTCTTTTCAAAAGGTGATTAGTGTTACATCAATATGCTCACAAATCCATTGAGTAACTATGGGGCACGGAGTTCGCGACTACGATGCACTCTTTTGAAAAGATGGATCAATGTGTGATTAAAAGTGCTAGAAAAACTGAAAATGATTTATTTGCAACATTGGAAAATTTTTCTAAGGAAAAACCAGTGTTGAAGTGTGTGTTCCAATTTTGAGTACAACATCAGGTTAGTTTCGAATTTATTTTAATTTGTGTAATTAATTAATTATGTTTAAATTCTTAATTTGACTAGGTCATACACTAAACCCACTACTACCTTATTTAGATAATGCCGTGTAGTTTTAATTAATTGGACTAATTAATTTGAATTTTTCTGGAAGTTTTTTACCCATGATTTCATTCCCTAAATTTTAGGAGATCATGGATTTAATGTTTTAAACCACCTAGGTTCTAATTAATTCCAGATTTTTCTTTGTGGGTCTATACTAATAACCGTAACTTTATTTTCTCTATATAAGTCTCGAAATTATGTTGCTCTATATACTAAAGCATAGAAGTGATCATTGTTCATTATTTTCGAGATATTGCATAAGTGTTCAGTTTTTATCTTCATTTGTCAACTTAAATTGAATATTTTAATACTCTATTTAAGTGGAAATGGCAGGAAACCCAAAAGACTCACACATTCAAACTTCTCCCTCAAACGAAACCTCACCAAACTCACAATCAAACCTCAATCTGCTCGCTAAAATGGCTTCAAACCCTAATGCTGCAACTGTTGCTGAATCATCGACTGCCACATCATCTCCTATGCCGCTGATCGATGCTTACCCTCTGAACATTCACATACCCACTGAAGCATCGAGCGCGCAAGCTGAAACCATCGCTCAAAACCTTGCTCAAAACCTGAAAGGGGCACCCAACGTTCCTGAGCTCACAATCGGCTCTATTACGGTTGATGTGTCTCAATACCTCACCACTCAAACTAACCCTACTCCTACACATACTGCCGTTCCTGAAAACCCTCAATCATCCACTGTAGAAGTCGACGTTACTGCAATTGCTGCAGAATATGCTGAAGCAGGGGATACCACAATGGAGGATGCACCCACGGTTGAAACCAGCAAAGGGAAAAGTCCACTTGCTGAGGAGGAGATCGTTTCTGATCACACTGACTCTTCAATGTCAGAGGACTCAGAACCGATGGAGCTTGCTGCTACTGTTAAGGCTGCAAAGGGAAAAGGAAGAGAAGCCCTCCATCTGCTATTCCACAACCAAGGAGGAGATCGGGACGTGTCTTTACTAGGGTTGATTACTCAGAATCATCAAGGAAAAAGAAGCTTACTGTGGGTTCAGTTGCAAATGAACCAATTATGGTATTCTCTGACTCGGATTCTGAAAATTCTGACAAGCAAAGTGGTGAACAGGCTGTTGATACTGATGATGGTGATTCTGACGAGAATGTACCACTGATTGAGCTGAAAATGAAGCAAGAAAGACGATCTAAGAAGAAACAGGACAGTGTTGTACCCGATATTGGAACAAGTGCAGCAGCACCTAATCCAGATGACAGCAGTGATGACTCGGAGGAGAAATCAAGCGAAGAATCTGATCATTCTTAGAAAGGTACTGATTCTGAACTTCCTGTTAGTGATGAGGATGCTAGTGAACTTGAGGATTCTAGTGATGATTTGGATAGTGAAACTTTTGATCAAAAAGTTACTAAGTTGAGTAATAGGAAATTGTTGATAGAAAGAAAGATTGATGTTGCTGAGTTTGAGTCTAAGGGGTTGGTTAGATACTTAGAAGAAAGAAGTTTGATGCATGCTATTACTTTTGCTGATTCTTTTGTGACTAATTGGGTTTATGAGTTCTATGCAAGTCTGAAAAAGGGACATGGAAGAAGAAACTCTCACTGGTACGGGTCTGTAAACTTTAGGGGGAGAGATGTTCCATTCACACCTGAGCTGATCAATTCCTTCCTCCATATTGATCACATGGATGAAGAGGATGTACCTCCTATGGATGAGGTAATTCAAACTTTGACTGGTGGTAGAATAGTTAGGTGGCAGAGACATATGCTTGCTGCTCACTTGACATCTCTATATTCGGTTATTCATAAGTTAATTGTGTATAACTGGATTCCTTCTACAAATTCGACCAAAGTGACTAAGGACCAGATTGTTTTGATGTTTAGGATTGGTATTATGAGGAGATTTAACTTAGGGCTGGTAATTTTCCATCATTTGATGAAGTTTGCTGGAAATATTTCTGAAAAAGGGAACCTTCCTTATCCGAATTTGATTTATGGCTACTTGAAGAGTCATGGTTTTCAACCTAGCCGAAATGAGTTGTTGAGGGGGAGGGTTACTTTGATGAATATCTCACCTGTTTTGCTGAGTGGAAACAGGGTAATTGATTTGCCTATACCAGATCCTGATGCTGAAGAGAATGTTGCTCCTGATGCTGCTCATAATGTTGTTCCTGATCCTGTTCCTGATGTTGTTCCAGATGCTGCTCCACATGCTATTCCACATGCTGCTCCACAAAACCCTAATTATCCTGCTGGTTTTATGAACTTTAATGAAAATTTTATTCGCAGGCAATTGGACGTTTTACAGGAATCAATCAATGAACTTCAGTTTTTGAAGGATTATTGGTTGCGGTTACTTTCTGCTACCACAGGGGGAGTACCAGCTGTTGCTCGTGCTCGTGGTGTTGTAATCGAGGAAATTCCTGTTGCTGATGCAAATCCAGGTGGAGATGGTGCAAATCCTGGTGGAGAAGGTAATGCAGGTAATGCAGCTGGACCTGATGCTGATGTTGCTGCAGATGTTACTGCAAACTTTGCAACAGTGGAACTTGCTGATGAGGATGAAGAAGTTGCTGAACTTTATGGTAATTTACCAGATCAGATGACCTGATGATGATAAGCTGTTTCACAGGGGGAGATTCGTGATGGTTCCCTTGTAAATTAGTTTGATATATTTGCTTAAGTAGACTCTTATTTTGTATCTAATGCTCTGACGCTGATTTATAGCTCTGATACTGTTTTGTTTACTTAGGTTCGACTCTGATACTAGGTTATTTTTGAAGCATTACTCTGATACTGATGTTATGTTAATGCTCTGCTCTGGTACTGATATTTTGATTAGATGTTGATACTATTCTATTTTGTTGTTTTGTTTAAACCTTAATGGTTTATTATGTTTGAGTAAGTTAACTTTGAGTTACTTATCCTGATTTTACTAGTTTGACAAGTTTACTACGACAGGTTATGGCTTGTTGAGTGTATGCTACAGATGAGATTCTCTGTCATACATACATTACTGACTTATATATACTTTGATATGTATACATCAGGTGTGTTGTAGCAGAAAGGTCAAATTGGGGGAGATTGTTGATGTCGCATGTGATGTTATCACATATTATGCTACATCAGAATTTGACCCTTTCTTTCTTCATATAACTAACTTTTATTCTCTAACAGTTCAATGTTGTAGTAGATGTTGTGACATTGCAGGTTGAAGATCTAGAATGTTCTACAAGGATCTGGAATGAAGACTGAGTCAAATGTTGCCGAGGATGTTGTAACATTGAGAGCAATATTGAGGACGGATTCCAGAATCTTCCACAAGGATCCAGAATTCAAGACTAATTCCAGATAGATTTAGAAGGACCTAGATCATGCGGTTGCAGGAGTTAACCACGAAATCAACTAGCTACATGGACGGTTAATGGAGAGAATTAAGGGGAAGTTATTTTGGAGTCTTTCTAGATCCATCTACAAGGATCTATGGTTGAAGACCGAGGACATCTATAAATAGAGGACCGAGGACTTCAGCAATGGCAAGTAAAATCCAAATATCAGTTGTTGAGTGCGTTAGTGCATCCAAGAGATAGGGCTGTTATTCCCCCTTTACGTTGGTACTTGTGCATGTTACCTCATTTACCAACATAGGTTTATTGAAGTGTCATTAAGCGTAGATGTCTTTGATACTTTGATTTACTTTTGACAGTGTAATATTTTGTAATACTACACTTAGTCGTTTAAGAGTCAATAGGTGATATTGAGTCTTTATTTTTCGTTGTAAAGGTTCTATCTTGGAAACTCTTTACACAAACTTTTGTATTCACTCTCGAATTAGTGAAACGTTTCGCCGACAGGCATCATAGACTTTAATTAACAAGTCTATGAAAAATTTACTCCTTTGCATTGTAGTGTTAGTCTTCCGCTATGTTTCACATTCTGATATTTAGATGTTGTAGTGCATGTCATAACATTCAGTACAACATCATTCTGTTTTACACTACACGCACACTTTCACGAGGGATGCCCAAAATCGTTTTTTGAGGTTTTAAATCATTTTGAGCGGAAAACAGAGCATAATCCTCCTAGCTTAGCTTAGAGCAGTTTCTAGGCAGTTTTCTATGCGAAAATATCATTCCATAGCTTAATTCTACTTGTAATTGGATTAGATTTTTAGTTTTTGATTGATTTCAAGCTTGTAATCATTAGATCAGTGTTTTGATCCATTAGATTTTGATTTCCAAGTTGTAATTGAAGAGGTGGAGAATGTAATTGAAGCATTGTTGAACACTCAAGCATTCTTATTTTTGTTAATTGAAGACCAATTGGTGATGTTCTTCTACTTTTCTCTCCTTAATTCATTGTTTGTATTGATTAGTGCTTTAATTGCTTTCTTAGATTTTTCACCCATGGCTTTTGCTCTTAGCACCATGGGCTAATAGTTTTGTGCTTGGGATAATTGAAATTAGGGATGATGTGATTGTCTCATGCTTTGATTATTGATAATTGTGATTAATTGAATTAGATTGTTTCCTAATTGTGATTCTCATTGTGCTTCATGCAATGTTATCTCTTTAGATTAATGGTTGATCACCCTAGCAATAGGCGAGAGTTGAACTAACGTGATTAGGTGTTAATCGGGTTATAATTTTGCATGATTATATGAATTGGGGACTTCTTAATTGAGAGATTGGAAGGACTAAGAATACTCACATTAGGCATTGTGTTATTAATGGAGTGATTAATTTCATGATGGTTTATGCTTTCTAATTTGATTGATTTGCAATTGGATACAATCATAGCTTGTTAATCATTGATTCCTTGATGGAGATTATCCCTTGCACCCCTATCCCCCATTGATTTTAGCTTGTTTGTTATTGCATTCTAGGTGTTTGATAAATTGCTTGCATAGATTTAGCATTTAATTATTGCCATATTATTGTAGTGTTTAGTGCAAACCCATTCTTGCAACAATAGTCATTAATAACTTGTATTCTTAGGGTCTCACTTTCGTACTAATTCCTTTGGGTTCGATATTTTTGATTGGTCTTAATACCACTTACCGGATTACTACAAATCAACAGCTGAGGATGAGGACCTGAGGTGGCATGAGTGGATGGAAAAGGAAGACGCTGACCTCTACCACAAATTGATCGATGAGGCGAACAAGATCTTCAGCGCTAATCTATCAGCCCCTGCTTATGAACTGGCAAAGCCGAAGAGGAAAGCTGATGGAACCATCGACTTCAGCTGGATAAAAGGCATAGTTACAAAAGCTGAAGTCGAGTCAGGACTCAAGGATGAAAGCGAGCTGAAGCTGCTAAGGAAGAGAGTCTTCAACTGGCTGATGGTTCCAGAAGCAGATCAGTGAGGTGTCTAGATAAGATTGTTTTTCTCTCCTTATCTTCTATCTTATCTGCACAACTTATAATCAGTAAAGGTGTTTATATGAATGAGATTTTGTGAACTTATCTGAATGACATTGTCTTATCTTTTCAAGTTTAAGTTCCTTATTGCTTTCTAAGAAAATATCAAAAAAATTTCTAAGTGTTAATCATCTGATAAAAATTTTATTCCTTAATACAAAAAAAAAAATCGTAAATTTTTTTTAAGAATAAAAATTTTTTAAGTGTGGATATTTTCTAAGTATGAATATTTTCTCGAGTATGATTAAGTGCTCCTATGTGAACTTATCTGGTTGAGAAGTGCTTACGTGATTAGTACGCTTATCTAGTTTTCTTGAATAACCTTGACTAACACCAGCTGTGAGTTTGTTTCTTTCTTGTAGTATTAACTTCATCAAAAAGGGGGAAATTGTTAGATCAAGTTTTAGTTTTGATGAGTTAAAATGTATAGGTTAGACAAGCTCATGTAAAATTAGGATGACCAGCTGAAATTGTATAGACCAGCTGATGTAGTAAGCTTTGTATTAGGCTGATCAGACTAGTCAAGGTAAATGAAGTCAACTGAGATCAGGAAGTACAAGGTCATCTGAAGGCAGTCTTGAAGAAGTCAACTGTTGGAGAGGATAATGAAGAGCTCAAGACAATGTCAAGACCAGCTGAGTAGAGTAAGAAATGCAGGTTTTCACCAAGTCGACAACAGACAGTTAACTCAAGATCAGCTGAGGTCAGGGCAGTTATAAAGAAGAGTTTGTTAAGCGGTTTTAAGTTTGTTACAACAAACTAACCATCTTACAGGCTTATAAATAGGATTAAGCACAATTCTTAGAAGAACTCTTAGCATTCTTTATTCTGAAATTCACATTTTCTAAAAGCACTCATATATCTTCATAAGTTTTCAGTATTTTCTAAGTGTTTAGAGAACACTTTCTGTACATCTTCAAATCACAATCTGCACTGTAGTTTCTAGATTAGTTAGTTAGATTTCTAGATTGAAGGTGAATTGAAGACGAAGATCGTCTAAATCTGTAATTGTAATCGACAGTAAGTCAGAGAGTAAGTAAGTGAGTAGAGCCCCTTCTTCAAGTTGAAGAAGGAGAGTGGATGTAGGATCTTTTAATCTGAACCACTATAAATCGTGTGTCATTTACTTTTTGCTTTTATTTCGTTTGATTATCTGTAATTTGAATAAACTTGTTTCAGATTGCTTTTAGATCCAGCTTCATAGATTGAGTTTAAAATTGTTTCCACTGTTCAACTTTAATTTTGGGGATTTACAATAATCATTTGAATTGATAATCTGAATTTTTGTAAAAAGATTTAGATAATCTATTAATTCAATCCCCCCTTCTAGATTATTTCTGGAAGATTTGCTTGATTTCTTTTTAACTACTCAATTTCGGGACCAACAGAAAGGCAGGATTTCACCAAGTCAAAGACAGACGACTAACTTAAGATCAGATGAGGTCAGGACAGTTTAAAAAAAGGTTTGTTAAGCGGTTTTTAAGTTTGTTACAACAAACTAACCATATTACAGACTTATAAATAGGACTAAGCACAGTTCTTAGAAGAACTTTTGCACTCATTTTTAAAAGCTCACATTATCGAAAAGCACTCACTAGTTTTCAAAAGCAGTTTACATAGTATTTTCTAAGTGTTTTGAAGAACATTTTCTGAAAACCTTTGATTGGCGTGTATAGGGTAAGAGTTATTAAGACCAATCAACAAAATATCGAACCCAAGGGAAAAAGTATGCACATGAGGTCCTAGAAATACAAGTTCTTAGTGACTAGAGTTGCAACAATGGTTTGGAACAAAAACAACAAAAACACAAGCAAAAATACAAAACAACAAGGAGCAAGCAATAGATCGAACACTTAGAATGCGATAACAAAAACAACACTAAATGGTGGGATAGAGGTGCTAGGATTAACATCCATCAATGAATCATCAATCAACAAGCTACAATTGAATCAAATTGCAAATCAACTAAGATAGAAAGCATAAACCATCATGAAATTAATCACTCCATTAAAATCACAATGCCTAATGTGAGTATCCTTAGTCTTTCCCATCTCTCAATGTAGAAATTCCCAATTCATACAATCAGGCAAAATTGAAACCCGATCAACACCTAATCACGTTAGCTCAACTCTCGCCTATTGCTAGGGTGATTAACCATTAATCTAAAGAGACAATCTTACACAAAGCACAATGAAGAATCACAATTAGGAAGCAAACTAACGTGAGTATCCTTAGTGCAACTAATCTCTCGATTCCGAAGCACCCAATCCACGCATTCATACACAATTATCACCCGATTAATCTCGGATCACGTTAGCGCAACTCTCGTCTATAGCTAGGGTGATCAAACACTAATCTAAAGAGATAATTATGCATGAAGCACAAATGAGAATCACAATTAGTAAGCAATCTACTCAATTAATCTCCAATCATCAACAATTATAGCATCATCAATCAATTCATCATCAATTTCAATTAACCCAAGCACAAGAGAGTTAGCCCATGGTACCACAAACAATACCAATGGGAAGGAAGATAGAATTGATCAAACACAAAGCAAGTCACAACAAATGAGAAATTAAAGAGACAAAAGAGGAAAAACATCACCAAATGATCTTCAATTAACCAAAATAGGAATGCTTGAGTCTTCAACAACAATCTCCAAATGAATTACAAGCTTGAATTGAAAGGATTACAATGATCTAAAGTTAATCTATGGCTAATCTAGCAACAATCAATTTAAATCTAATCCTAAATCTAACTTCTACTCTACCTAGAATGGAAAATTGGCTTGGGGCTTGAGAAATCGCCCCAAAACCGCTACTAACTGCTACTATGAAGTCCTGTCTTCAGTCTCCCTGCTTCTCCTCATTAAATAACGAAATTCTGGAAAACTACCCCCTCGAGTCGAGGGTCAGGCCTCGAGTCGAGGTCCCTGCAAAATTCCCATCCCTCGACTCGAGGGTCATGCCTCGAGTCGAGGCTGCTGCCTTTTTCCAATTTTTGCCTTTCTCTACACAGCCCTCGACTCGAGGCTCTTGGTCCTCGACCAGAGCTCGAGTCCAGGGCATTTTTCTCGCACGGGGCTTCGGCCCCGACCCCTGTTTTCGTCCCGGATGTCCGTCTCTTCATTCTAAGCCTAATGGTACTCTCGGTTTGGCAAAATTCCACCGAATTACCTGCAAAATGGACGGAAAACATCAAAATCTCACAAATAATACTTTTTAGGCAAAAGAGTGATATTTTTCACATTTAGGCACAAAAACTAACACTTTAGCTCACTTTTTGCACTAAAAATAGCCCTAAAAACATGTATCAATTCACTCCAATCAACCTTCAAATCATAATCTGCACTGCAAATATAGATCTGTTAGATAGACTGATAGATTGATAGATTAAAGGAGAATCAGAGATGAAGAACGTCTTCATTGTAACTTGTAATCGAATGTAAGTAAGACAGTAAGTGAGAAGGAAGAGTCCCTTCTTCAAGATTGAAGAAGGAGAGTGGATGTAGGATCTTTTGATCTGAACCACTATAAATCACGTGTTCTTTACTTTCTGCATTTAATTTCTATTGTTTACTTGCTAATTGGTTAAAAATATTTCAGATTGCTTTAGATCTGGTTTTATAGATTGAGTATAAATCTGTTTTCGCCGATAACTTCGATTTTGGGGTTTACATTTTAAGTTTGAATTAAGAATCTGAATTTTGTGAAAAATTTAGATAATCTATCCAACCCCCCCTTCTAGATTATCTCTGCAAGGCTTGCTCAAACTCTTTTAAAACACTCAATCTAGGGACCAACAGAAGATTCTTCAAGGAAAAAGATGAAGCTGGAGAGTTTGAGTGTTTAGATTGTGAAGGTGAAGAGTTTCCTTGATCAGCCATTTGAATTAATACCCTGCAAGCCCTTTTAAATAATATTAATTTAATAATCAATTTGAAAATATGTGGCTAATTAAGAAATAATACCTACTAGTATTAATAATGATACCCTCAAACTCTGTGCTTAATTCTAGAATAGATGAATTAATGTGTATAACACACTGAACACTAAGGACCTTAAATAGGGAAAAGAAAGAACGTAGAAGTTGTGATCACATCGGTGTTGAGAAAATAAGATTAATTACATCCCTAAAAAATAGGAAATACCGAGTGTGTGAAAGTTAATTTCAAAACATGTTAAAACCGCTATTAAAAAGAAATAACCGCACAATTAAATAAATTAGACTAAATTGCAGGAAACAATTTAAAAATAAATAATTCTTCATAAAATAATATTAAAAAATTATCAAACTCATAAAGGCAAATAAACGTATGAGAACCATAATGTTATTTAATGAATGTCGGCACACACACTTCTCAACATAGTTTTTACATGAAATTAATTCATTTGTGTTGCACCATATTTTGCTTTTCTCACTTATTCACATTGATCCATTTTTTCAAAAGAGATCATCGTAGTTGTCAGCTCCGTGTCCCATAATTACTCAATGGATTTGTGAATGTATTGTTATATTCTAGTCACCTTTTGAAAAGAGAACACCGTAGTAGTCAACTCCGTGCTCCATAGTTACTCAGTGACATAGCATCTAATTGTGAGTTATTTAATTGCATTTACGAGAAGTGTGTCCAGGATAATTTATATTAATCACAGGTTCTAGTGTTGTCACAAATGTGGGCACATTTGGTATAACACCCAGCAAAAACAAGTTTAATTAGTGCATAAACCTAGAGGATTTCTAAGAGAAGAAAACCTCTCATTATCAAGGGCTTTAGTAAAAATGTCTCTAAATTGTTTCTCAGTATGAATGTATTCCAACTTTACAACTTCTTTTTCTACAAGGTCCCTAATGAAATGGTGTCTTATACTTATATGCTTAGTCAAAGAATGTTGCACAGGGTTCTTAGATATATTAATTGCACTTGTATTGTCACAATAAACAGTAAGAGTATTGCTCTCCAAACCGTAATCTTCGAACACCTTCTTAAGTCATAGAAGATGAGTACAACAGTTTCCTGTAGCAATGTGTTAGATCAAGTAAAGTTTTGATGAGTTAAAAGATCAATCCAGATGAGCAGACAACGTTGAAGAACAGCTAAGATCAGAGTTTAGTACTAAGCTGATCAGACTAGATCAAGGACTGATTAAGTCAGCTGGAGATCAGAAGTTGTAAGTCATCTGGAGATAAGCTCAAGTCTAGTCATCTGCAGGAGACAATCATGAAGAGCTCAGACGAGGTCAAGACAAGCTGAGTAAAATAAGAAAAGCGAGTCTTCACCAAGTCAGCTGCAGACGAGTAGAAGAAATCAGCTGAGGTCAAGAGCAGTTTTCAAGATTAAGTTTGTTAAAGCAGTTTCCAGTTTGTTAGAACTGACTAACAAACTAGCTGTCTTTCCAGACTTATAAATAGGTCTAGATTTTATTTTTCAATACACTTATGCAAGTTTGATTTTTCACACTATTCACTATTCAGTTTTCAATTCACAAAGTATTTTCAAAAGAGTTTTCAAAAATTCCAAGTGTTAATAGAACACTTCTCTTGTAATCTTCAAAATCCTTTATTCACTGTAATTCTTAGATTCATCAGAAGGAGTTAGAAGTACTTTGAAGATTTGAAGAAAAGTTGTAAGTTGTAAGTTGTAAGCTGTGAAGTAAGAAAAGTAGTGAGCAGGTCCCTTCTTCAAGTTGGAGAAGGAGAGTGGATGTAGGATTGTTATAATCCGAACCACTATAAGATCTAGTGTTCTTTACTGTTTTTATTTACTTTTCTGTTCAATTTTCAATTTATTGTCAAAAGATTAATTTCGGAATCAAAGTTAAAATCTGAATATCAGTTTGCTTTTGATCTTAACAAAGTTGAGATTATCTTTAAAATTCCGCTGTGTCACTTTGGTACTTTGAATAAATTTTGAAAGATTTGTAAAATCTGAAAAATCTATTCAACCCCCCCTTCTAGATTTTTCCTAGAAGGCTGATACACGTTTTACTTAATCTGCTCAACTAATCGGGACCAACAAGTGGTATCAGAGCAGTGTTAAGCTGTTCTGATATTGATTTTAGGTCTTAACTAAGATTCTGAAATTTTCTTGATTTTCTTCATTCTTTTTATTGTTACTAACAGTGCTACTAATAAGTTTTTGTGGAGTATTTTGTTTTTTTATCTCATCATGTCATCAGGAAAAAGCAAGAAGTCCAGGAATCTACCTGAATTTTCTATTGAAGATTATGATTACTGGAAATTCAGGATGGAGAATCACCTCAAGGCCATTCATGATAGGATGGAGGAGGTTCTTGAAGAAGGACCTATAAAATTTTATCATGGAGGCACTAGGACTGGAGCTGAATCAGTTGAATCCAGAACTAGACAAGAGAAAAAGAGTTCTGAATTGACAAATGATGAAAGAAATATCCACAATCTAGACCAAGTAGCTCGAACTGAAATCATTGAGACTTTAAGTAAAGATTGGATTGAGAAGGTTAAGAGATGCAAAACTGCCAAAGAAATGTGGCAGACTCTGGCAAATGTCTGTGAAGGATCAGATCAAGTAAAAGAGAATAAGCTACAGTCGGTCTTACACGAATTTGATACATTCAAAATGAAGGAAAATGAATCTATTGATCAGTTAGATGTAAGGTTGACGAATCTCCTCAACAAAGCAGCTGACCTTGGAAAGAACTATACAGAGAAGGAGATTAATAACAAGATACTGAGATCATTAACCAAGAGATGGAGAGAGAAATCCAATATCCTTAAAGCAACTCAGAATTTATCTTCTATTACTCACCATACTTTGTTCTCTCATCTTAAAGCTCTAGAGTATGACATTCAAATAGAAGATGAGGAGGATGAGATGGAATCAAGCACCTCATCCAAGTTTGTTGCCTTTGTCAGCAAAGAAGACAAGATGTCAACTGAGTCTGTAGGAGCTGATCTATCTCTGAAGGAACAGACGGCTCTGATCACCAAAAGGTATGACAGATTAAGAATGAAGTATAAACGAAATAAATTGAGATTTGCAGGTAAGGATAGATCAAGATCCAGATCAGGAAGAAAGAAAGATGAGTATACAGATGATGACAAAAGCAGGAGCCAGACAAGAAGATTCAGATCACCTGTCAAAAGAAATCCTTCTAGCCCTAGATCAGACAGGAGTGATACTTGCTACACATGTAACGAGCCCGGACACTTCAGCTATGATTATCCTCAACTGACTCCTAAAGAAAGGGAAGAGAAAAGGAAAAAGAGAGACAGGAGATTTGCAGACCAAAGAGCTTTACTGGCTGAAGAGAAGGAGTCAAAGAAATCATCATCATCATCTTCATCTGATTTTGGATCAGATGATGAAATTTGTCTCATGGCTAATGAGGTAGTCTATTATTCATCTTCTGATAATGATTCTTGTCAGTTTGCATCTGATTGTGATCAAACTGTTATTCATGAATTATTAAGAGATTTAAAGACATCTCTGGCTGCTTATAAACAGCTAGAGACAGAAAATTTGGCTTTAAAGGATCAAATTTAAATTCTAATTAAAGGAAAGCAGGTGATGAACTATTCAGAAACTGAGGAAACATTCAAGGGGGAATGTTTTCCCCAGGCTAAGGCTAGTACATCAGCCAGCTTACCTGAAAGATTAGAAAGTGAATTGAAAACTTTAAAAGACAAATTTAAATCAATCTGCGCTGAAAATGAATTAATTAAGGAAGACAATGAGAAGCTAGTCTTCAAAATTAGCCAACTTAATAATTCACAATCAGCAATAGATCACATCTTTAATACATCTCAAAAATCTCATGACAAAACAGGTCTTGGTTATGATAGAAATAGTAAATCAGATGTACAAAAACCTAGAAAATTTGTAAAAGCATCTGATCAATCAAAAGAGGTTAAAATTGGTCCTTGGAAACCAATTAGTCAAGTAAGGACTGCATCTCCCAGCTTGAAAACAAAAATTCAGCTGAGGACTCCTTATCAGACTAAGAGAAATCCAAGAACCAAAATAAAAAGAAATTCTTATTATAATCCTTTTGATGGAAGAAGCAGATGTTATCCCACATTTCCTAAGTTTAGGAAAATTACTAAATCTAAATACAACAAGTTATCATTTAAAAGTGATACAATTGTAGACAGATTCGGTGTAGAGACCAAGTCTGATTTATTATTTGGAGGTGAGATTTTTATTACCTAAAGTGATGCTTAACCTTCAAGGACCCAAGATCACTAGGGTACCTTATAACTAATCCGTTTTTCAGGATTCACAGGGATCATCACTCAAGGAAGAGATCTTAGCTTCCATATGGTACATTGATAGTGGTTGTTCACAACACATGACCCATAACAAGAGGCTGTTATCAAATTTCCAAAGCATTGATGGTCCAAGAGTATTATTTGGAGACAATAATTGTGGTCATACTAAAGGTGTAGGTACTCTGATTATCAAGGATATTCAGGTATCTGAGGTATATTTTGTTGAAGGATTGAAACATAATCTGCTATCTGTTTCCCAGCTTTGTGATAAAGGTTTTCTTGTAAAATTTTCAAAGGATAAATGTGATATCTTAGATAATTCCTCAGATAAGGTACTTTAACTGGCTTCAGACATGGTAATGTCTATGTGGCCAACTTTAATAGTTGCCCCAAAGATACTTGTCTGATAGCTAAGGGTGGAGAGGATATCAGCTGGCTATGGCACAAGAGGCTTAGTCATCTGAATTTCAAGACCCTTAGTAAGCTGGCTAAAAAGAACCTTGTTAAGGGATTACCTGAGAAATTTTTATCCACTGATCTTAAATGTGATGCTTGTCAGAAAGGTAAACAGTCTAGACACTCATTTAAGAGTATTAACTCCTCTTCATCTGAAAGAGTTTTACAACTACTTCATCTGGATCTGTTTGAACCTGTTTTTCCTCTCAGTTTCAGTGGAAGGAAATATACTCTATTTGTAGTAGATGACTTTTCTAGATACACTTGGTTTATATTTCTTTTCAAGAAAAATGAGACTATAAACAAGATCCCTGATCTGTTCAGACAGATTCAGAATGAAAAAGGGTGTTAATATTATTAAAATAAGGAGTGATAAGGGCACAGAATTTTTGAATTCTTGTTTATCTAACTTTTTCAATGAGTGTGGAAATATTCATGAGACATCTTCAGCAAGAACTCCTCAACAAAATGGAGTGGTTGAAAGAAGGAATAGAACCTTGAAGGAAGCAGCCAGGAGCATGTTAGCTGAGTATGAAACCCCTCACAGGTTCTGGGCTGAAGCCATCAACACAGCTTGTTATACCCAGAACAGGTGCTTTGTTGTTAAAGACAAGGGTAAGACTCCATATGAGATTTGGAAGGGTAAGATTCCAAGAATCTCATATTTCAGAGCTTTTGGTTGTAAGTGTTTTATCCATAACAATGGGAAATCTAAGTTGAGAACTTTTGATGCTAAGGCAGCTGATGGAATATTCTTGGGATATTCTAACACTTCCAATGCATTTAGAGTTTTTAACAAGACAACCCTTTGTGTGGAGGAAACCCCTCATGTTGTTTTTGATGAGTTATATTCCTTCTCAGATAAAGTGAATCAAATTTCTAAAAGTCTAGATAAAATTGAACTAACCAAGACTAAACATAGAACTGTCTATCTACCTAGTCTTGATTCAGAATCAGATGAAGAAGAATCCCCATCCGATAATCAGAAGATAACTTCTGATCAGACTCCATCAGAACAGACACCCTTGACGCCAGCTGATCAGCGGGGGTCAGCTGATGAAGGGGGAACATCAGCTGAGGTAGAATCAGAAGAGTTGCCTACTGAGACTCAAGATGAGGATCCTTCTCCTCATATAGGCAAAAGGATGAGAAGTTACCATCCATCTGATCAGATTATAGGAGATCCATCTAGTAGTGTGCAGACACGAATGATGCTGGACTCTGAAAGTCTATTCAGCTGTTATGTGTCGCTTCTTGAACCCAAGTCTATTGAAGAAGCTCTATCAGATCCAAACTGGATAACTGTCATGCAGGAGGAACTGCATCAGTTTGAAAGATAAAATGTTTGGGAATTAGTGGAAAGACCCTTACACAGAAAGATTATAGGCACCAAATGGGTGTTTAAAAACAAAACAGATGAGAATAACATTATTGTTCGAAATAAGGCAAGATTGGTTGCTCAAGGTTACTCACAGTCTGAGGGGATAGACTATGATGAAACCTATGCTCCAGTTGCCAGATTAGAAGCAATAAGGTTGTTCTTGGCATTTGCTGCATATAAATCTTTCAAAGTCTTTCAAATGGATGTTAAGTCAGTTGTTCCTATTTACTGTGATAGTAATAGTGCAATATCAATGACTTACAATCTTGTTCTGCATTCTAGATGTAAGCATATAGACATTAGGCATCATTTCATTAGAGATCATGTTGAGAAGAATGACATTAGGATTGAGAAAATAGCCACTGAGTCACAAAGAGCAGACATTCTTACAAAACCTTTAGCTGAGTCTAGGTTTAAAGAATTATGCTTAGAATTAGGATTACTTGATGCATCTTTATCTGATTTTAAAATTGCTTGCATCTGATTAATGTATTCCTTATTTCTGGTCATCTCTTTTCTTTAAATTAATGTTTAGAAACAATTATCAGCCTAGATATGAGTCAAAGGACAATCAGGTAGCTGATATCATTGATTTCCTTTTTAGGAATCAAGAATCAAGGATTAGTCATATTGACCTTATCTGACTTGATGATTACTTATCTGACATTCGGTAAATCAGACTAGGGCACAATAGTCACCTGATTCCTATAAAACAGATGACTAACTGCACCCTATCTGATCTACCCCAGCTACTAATAGTTTTGATGAGTTTGTTTGCAGGAACAGGTATACCAGATTCGTCTCTTAAATCTCTTCAATCAGAAAACATTCACCTTTATCTCTCCTCAAAACCTTTGTTTTCAAATAAAGTTTATAAGTCTGAGTATTTCAAATTAATCTATACTAGTGACTAAAACTGAAAATCCTGTGTGAAGCTTTAAACATTTATGTTTTTCAAAATCAGATTAGGAGAAAGTTTTCGAAAAATGCAAGACAAGGTCAGTTTCACCAAGTCTGTTATTTACCAAGTCTGAAATAGAAGACCTATTTGCAAAGAAAGGTATCTTTTAGCTTACGTCAGGGTACTAATTACCTCTGATAAAGCAAACCTATTAGCCGTCTAATCTGTAGGATAAACGGTTACTTTTTACACAATTCAAGACGCTTAGAGGCCACGCGCCTGAATTCGAAGCGATTTTCTCGCTACACCGTCGACATTTTACACGCGCTTTTTAAATCAACGATTTAAAATTAAAACTCTGAGGTCGTGCCACGTATCGTCTTCCCAACTTTTCCCTCTCTCTCCTCTGGGTTTAAATTCTTACCTTCTTCATTTAAAATTTTCACTTTCACATTTCTCGTATCAAAATCCTCTGTAAAAATAACCTTTTCTTACAAAAGTTATCCAAATGGCTTCTACTTCTTCCCAACCCCCTAGAGCTCCCACCTATATAACTGCATCTATTTCAGAATTTAAGATGAACACAGAGGCAGTTAGAAACAAACTCAAAGCCGAAATATACGTCGATTTTGAAACCACTCAAGATAGAGAATCCAGCGAGATTCTAGGCTTACTGGAAGCATCGAGACTACGACGATATTACTCAATGAAATCGGCAGAAAACAGAACTATGGACTTCATAGGGGCAGAGTTTCTGGTAAATAGCGAGTTCACTGAAAACGGTTTCAGTACTACTGTAGAAGGTACTCGATTAGAATTTACCAAGGAAAATGTGACTCGAATTCTGGATACAACGGCAGACGGAGTAAATCCATTGATTTACAAGGAGGAGGAATGGGAACAGTCTTTTGACATGTTTGCAAGGGTTACTTATAGAGGAACAAGGAGAGACTTAAAGAAGCATATGCTAAGAAGAAAGTATAGGTTGTTGATGACTATTGTGACCAAGTCCATTCTGGGAGATCAGAGTTCAGATGATGGTGTGACAAAATCCAGATTATGTTGTATGCGCGCCATCTATGACGGAATTAGGGTAGATTGGGTTGAGCTACTGTTCAGGAGACTGAAGGAGGAAAAGACAAGACTAGTGTATAACCCTGTTGATGCTGATTGGGTTTCTCAGTCAACTGTGAGTCTGTTCAATAAGATCACAGTACTGATGGATGGGCTGAACAAAAGGGTCCAAACAAGAGAGGGGAGGAAAAAATACTCCAAGCTGAAGGGGCTGCTGACAAAGAACGAGACTGGGCGGATTGCCAGATTCAGATGATGAATCAGATGAGGCGAGGGCCCAGAGAAATAAAGCAGCAGCAGCTGGAGTACAGAGACAGGCAGCCGAGGTACCAGAAGCTGAGGCACCCGAGGCTGAGATACCAGCAGCTGAAGTGGATGTACCAGCTGAGGAAGCAGCTGGAGTGGAACTAGAGGTCACCCAACCTGAAGAACCCAGACCTGATGTTCCACTCCAAAGGAGGTCAAGAAGGAGGCTGATCAAAGCTGCGGATGTACTTGTCAGAGGAGAGTCTTCTGCGACTCCCTCAAGTCTGCTGCCAGAAGAAGCTGCTACACTACAAATAGCAGCAGCAGTAGAGGCAGAGACTGAAGTGCTGGAGGATCCCAGCTTAGAGCGAACAGCATCTGCCGAGAGGCATGCTTCTCCAGGTACATCATCAAACATCTCTTCATCTGATAAATCCCCCACCCACCTTGGCGATGAAGAAGTATCCCAGGCTGGTACTTCTGAGCCTCTTAAACAGCCTACCCCTGACATAGTCCAAATCCAAACCACTCTACCTCCCACCTCATCCCCCATCCCTGAGATCCCTCCCACCTCCACTCAACCATTCGATTTTCTCGACTTCCTCTCCACTAAATATCCCACTCCCTCACCCCAAATAAGTCCAATACACACCCCCAGACCTGACGGATCTGTAGGAAGCTTTGAGCTCTCCATACGATCAGACGCTCGAAGGAGGCTGGCAGAGCTTATTCCTGAACTTCAGTTCAACCCTGAAGTTATGAAGGAATTTATTGAAGTGTGGCTGGTCCATCACTTAAGGACTGGGGATCTGGAGGAGATGAGCTTGTTCAGAGATGAAGTTGGCTGGGAAAATTTCATCTCCTGGGAAAAAGCTATTCTGGAGTCTGCAGGAATCACTTCAATCTCAACCATCTTGTCAGAAGAGCAGCTCCTGAACCTCCTGAGAAGTCGCCTAGGCTTGCCCGACATCCCCACTGCCGCCCCTCCCAGCAACCCAGGATCCACCTTCTCTTCCATACTAAATCAGCTGGAGAAGAGAGTAGAGGATAAATTCACCCAAATGCTCATGATGAAAACTGCAGATATTGTAGATTCTGTCAGTGTGACAATGGAGGACATGCTAAAAGCATCTGAGGTAAATCTCTTATCTTCTATTTCTGATTCTGTTAAAATGTCTGTCAAAGAAGAATTGGCTGAAGTAAAGAAGGAAGTTGGAGAGCTGAAGAGCCAAACCCAAGCTGATAATCAGATTCTGGCTGATGAAATCATACTCAATCAATCCTCAGCTTCCACCTATTTTACCGTTATCAAGGAGCAGCTTGCTATGCTACTTGATGATGTTAAAAAGGGGGAAGATGTGGAGATCGTTAAGGCCGAGCTCAACCAGATTAAACTCTCAACAGCTAGCCAATCAGATGAGTTGGCCAGAAAGAAGGAAGCTGAGCTGAAGTCTGAAAGATTTATGGCCAAGATCAGGGAGAGAAAGGAGGAAGCCAAAGCTAAAGCTGAGGCTGAGCAGGGCAAGGGAAAAGAGCTGGTAATAGCGGAGAAAGGGAAAGTGAAGGAGCTGGAGAAAGTCATGTCGCCTATCAGACAGAGCCTGATGTCCAAAGCTGCTGGAAAGAGACCACTTGAGAAATCAGCTGAGCAGCTTAGGATAGAGGCAGAAAGGGACCGACGGATTAAGGCAGAGAAGGTCTACTATGGCCGAAGGGAAGCCAGAAGAAAGATAAAGTCTGCGAAGGAAGCTGGTAGAATCTTTGACAGATTCCAGAAGAAGTGGGTGGTTCCATCGGTCAGAGGAGGAGCAGATACAGCATGGATCAGACCTGAAGAAAGAACCGATGCTCCTCCAAAGATGATTGCGCATCAAGCATGGGCAGCTAAGTACATGAAGTACGAGGCGAAATGGACCTTCTTCTAGTACATCTGTAAAGGAGTTGGAGCATCATCAGACAATGAAACCATAGCTTGGCATGACTGGATGGAGAAGGAAAATCCAAGCTTGTACCAGAAACTTCTTGATGAAGGAGATGAATGGTACAACGTGGATTTGGTTGCTCCAGACTACTCATCCATTCCAATTAAGCTGAATGATGATGGCTCGATTGACAAAGGAGTGGATCAGGTCAACTATCAACTATGGGATAAATCAAATGAAGTTGACTGATCCAAAGGAGATTGCCGAGCTGAGGACGAGGATATTTGACTGGATGCAGCTCCCGGAGAAAGATAGATAAACAGATTAGATAAGCCAAAATTTTCTTATCTTTTATCTTCTTATCTGTTCCATATGTAAAAATGTAAATGTGCTCTATATGAATGAGATGACTGGTTCTTATCTAATTTACTTGTTTAATTTTTTTTAAAAAGCCTTCTTTATTGTTTTAAGAAACTTTAAAATTTTTCTAAGTATAAATCATCTGAGAAATTTACCATCTCAGACTTAAAATTTTCAGATTTTTCTAAGTCTAAAATTTTTCTAAGTCCTAAGACTTAAATTTTTTTTAAAATCATTTGAAAAAAATCTTAAGACTTAAAGGAGTTTTACTTCAAATTTTCTAAGTGTGGATTAAAGTGCTCTAACTTGAAATAAAACTGAATTTATAGTGTGAATGTGTTATGATATGCCTATCTGACTATCTTGAATAACTTTGACTAACATCAGCTGCGAGTATGTTTCTTTTATAGTTTTAACATCATCAAAAAGTGGGAAATTGTTAGATCAAGTAAAGTTTTGATGAGTTAAAAGATCAATCCAGATGAGCAGACAACGTTGAAGAATAGCTAAGATCAGAGTTCAGTACTAAGCTGATCAGACTAGGTCAAGGACTGATTAAGTCAGCTGGAGATCAGAAGTTGTAAGTCATCTGGAGACAAGCTCAAGTCTAGTCATCTGCAAGAGACAATCATGAAGAGCTCAGACGAGGTCAAGACAAGCTGAGTAAAATAAGAAAAGCGAGTCTTCACCAAGTCAGCTGCAGACGAGTAGAAGAAATCAGCTGAGGTCAAGAGCAGTTTTCAAGATTAAGTTTGTTAAAGCAGTTTCCAGTTTGTTAGAACTGACTAACAAACTAACTGTCTTTTTAGACTTATAAATAGGTCTGGATTTTATTTTTCAATACACTTATGCAAGTTTGATTTTTCACACTATTCACTATTCAGTTTTCAATTCACAAAGTATTTTCAAAAGAGTTTTCAAAAATTCCAAGTGTTAATAGAACACTTCTCTTGTAATCTTCAAAATCCTTTATTCACTGTAATTCTTAGATTCATCAGAAGGAGTTAGAAGTACTTTGAAGATTTGAAGAAAAGTTGTAAGTTGTAAGTTGTAAGTTGTGAAGTAAGAAAAGTAGTGAGCAGGTCCCTTCTTCAAGTTGGAGAAGGAGAGTGGATGTAGGATTGTTATAATCCGAATCACTATAAGATCTGGTGTTCTTTACTTTTTTTATTTACTTTTCTGTTCAATTTTCAATTTATTGTCAAAAGATTAATTTCGGAATCAAAGTTAAAATCTGAATATCAGTTTGCTTTTGATCTTAACAAAGTTGAGATTATCTTTAAAATTCCGCTGTGTCACTTTGGTACTTTGAATAAATTTTGAAAGATCTGAAAAATCTATTCAACCCCCCTTCTTGATTTTTCCTAGAAGGCTGATACACGTTTTACTTAATCTGCTCAACTAATCGGGACCAACACAATGTATTCAGATTCTACTGTTGATAAGGAGACACAATTTTGTTTTTGGTTATGCCATGAAATAAGATTGTTACCCATGTAGAATCATCCTCCACTTGTACTCTTTCTATCATCATTATCACCTGCCCAATCTGCATCACTATAGCCAGTCAAAGAACAATTAGTGTCTTTGCTATATCATATTCCATAGTCACATGTACCTGTCACATATCATATGATTCTTTTAACAGAATTCATATGAGATTCTTTTAGATTTGCTTGATAATGAGCACATAAACAAACACTAAACATAATGTCTGGCCTACTAGAAGTCAGATATAAAAGACTACCAATCATTTATCTATATAATCTTGGGTCAACATCCTGGCCAGCATTGTCTTTACACAATTTTTGTGTTGATCCCATAGGTGTCTTCATGTGTTTAACATTGTCTAAACCAAACATTTTCACAAGATTTTTGGCATATTTACTTTGTGAAAAGAAAATGTCATCTTTACATTGCTTAATCTGAAGACCTAAGAAGTAGTTTAAGTCTCCAACCATAGACATTTCAAAGGTAAAAGTCATTTCATGTACAAATAATTCAAGCATCTTTTCACATGTAGAACCAAACATAATGTCATCAATATATATTTGAGCAATCATGATATCATTTCCAGTATGTTTAATAAACAATGTCCTATCAGCTTCACCTCTATAGAAACCAAATTCAACTAGAAATTCAGTTAATCTACCATACCAAGCCTTAGGTGCTTGCATTAAACTATATAAGGTTTTCTTAAGTTTATAAACATGATCAGGATATTCATGATTTTCAAACCCTTTAGGTTGTTCTACATATGCTTATTCCATAAGAATTTCATTTAAAAATGCAGCCTTGATATCCATTTGATGCAGTTTTATATCAATGTAGTATGCAATAGCAAGTAATAATCTTATAGATTTAATTCTAGCCGCTAGAGCAAATGTTTCATCAAAATCAATACCTTCTACTTGTGTATAGCCTTGTGCAACTAATCTAGCTTTGTTACTTATAACATTACCAAATTCATCAGTTTTATTTTTGAAGATCCATTTGGTACCAATTACATTCATATTTTCAGGTCTAGGTACATGCATTCATACATCATTTCTATCAAATTGATTAAGCTTATCATGCATAGCATTAATCCAGTTTTCATCTTTCATTTCTTCATCAACATTTTTAGGTTCAGTGAGAGAATGAAAACATTCAAAGTTTACCTTGTTGCACATAGATGTCATACAGATTGATCTTACCACATGTCTTGCATCAAAACTCAATTTCCTCCTTGTTTGTTCACCTGACTGAGGTTTACCTATGATTTGTTGTTGTGGATGATTTTTTAGAATTCTGGAAGATGGTACTGTAGTAGGATAAGACATAGTTCTATTAATTTCTAGATGATGAGGTTGTTAGGATGTATACTATAAGCCTAGCTTTTGTATGAACATCTTTTTTATATGAGATTCATTATGATCAAAATACTTGTTTTTTATGATTGTTACATCTATCATTGTTATTGTCCAGATTAGTCTATACTGTAGATAATATGGTGTATGGTGTCAAACAGAAGATCATGTTATCAGTTCCTTATAGATTATAAATAATTGCTCACAACAGAGATGGATTTGGACAAACCATTGAAACGGTTGTGGTGTAATTTGGTATTAGTCTATCTTGACTATAAAGTTACACTAGTACATTTTGTATGTATTGAGCAGGACCATATGAGGTTGTTCAATTTGTACTGACTATATAAAAGAACAAGACCTCTGTTATTATAGAAGAACGTCTTCTTAATCCCTATATAATAACGGGCACGTGTACTCAGTGTATGTTTCTTTAATTTGCCAATGGGTGAGATTTATTAAATCAATAGGCTCGGTGAATTGGGAGATAACACTGTTTATATGGTGTGTTGTTGATTATAAAAGGAATCTGTGTCCTAATTATTTTGGATGATGATGTCCCCTTGAGGAGCTCATAAAGATTATCATGTAAACCCTGCAGGTGGATTTAATCCGACATGATATTAAATATGAGTGATACTGCTCTTGAAATTAGATGTAAATTAATTAAGTTGTCAGTAGCTTAATTAATTTATGGACATTCGATATCTTAAACACGGGGAAATAAATGTACACATAATAAAGGAGCCCATATTGTAATATAGGATTAGGACGGTGATTCAATTATAACTCTTTAGTGGACTGAGTTATAATTGATGGGCTTAAATGGAGTGTTTGGACTGAACACAGGACGTTTAGGCCCATCAGGAGGCCCAACCCTAATTCCTCCTTAGGGTCCCTGTTGTAGCCTATAAATAAACTCTATATCAGAGCCTCCAGACGTGTAAGAAAAACGTAAGATCAGAGAGAGGCAGATTCTGATTCCTTGAAAGATCGTCGACCACTCGACGTCCAAGGGAAAGGGATAGGAATACGGCAGAAGATCGTCAGGTTTGTGGCTCATCCTTGATCCGTAGTTCTGACCTTAGAACTGGTTCGACTTCACCTATTAAGGTGAATAGGTATGTTTTTTTCCGCTGCGTTTTCATGCATGTGATCCCGAATCAGATAATCAATTAGAGTTGGCGATCCGGTGGTTCCAACAGAGGTGATGTTGCTTCAAATGTGGGCACATTCGTAGCAACATTCTCAATCGGCTCAGAAATATCAAAACCTTGCATCTGCTCAATAAGATCAGTTACATCTTCTTCAATAGTATTATCTGCAAGACTTGCATTATCATCAAATACAATATTCATAGACTCTTGAACAGTATCAGTCCTAAGATTATATATCCTAAAGGCTCTACTGTTTCTAGCATAACCAAGAAAGAAACCTTATCACTTTTTGAGTCAAATTTATGAAGCTGGTCTCTATCATTCAGTATGTAACAAACATATCCAAAGACATGAAAATATTTCAGATTAGGCTTCTTATTATTCAAAAATTCATAAGGTGTTTTAGTAGAATTAGGTCTTAAATAAACTCTGTATGAAATATGACAAGCAGTATTCAAAGCTTTTGCCCAAAATCTTTTTGAAAGTTTCTTGGATAAAAGCATTACTCTAGTAATTTCTTGTAGAGTTCTATTCTTTCTTTCAGCAACACCATTTTGCTGAGGTATTTTAGGAGAAGAAAACTCTTAAATTATATCTTTTTCTTCCCAAAGATTAGTGCATAAGCTGTTCTCAAACTCCCTAACATGATCAGACCTTATCTTTTTTACTTTAGAATTATAAACATTTTAAAAACGTTTATAAAAAATTTTGAATATACCAAAAGCATCTGATTTCTCTTTAAGAAATTCAATCCATGTAAACCTGGAATAATCATCAGCAATAACATAAGAATACCTTTTACCACCAATGCTTTCAGTTTCCATTGGTCCCATTAAGTCCATATGTAAAAGTTCAAAGCAATGTTTCATTGTACAGTGTGTCAACATTTCATGCGACATTTTAACTTGTCTACCACTTTGACAAGGTCCACATATATTAGATGCATGTATTCGTAGTTTAGGAAGACCGTTAACAGCATCTAATTTCAGTAATTTGACAATATTCCTATAATGAGTATGTCCAAGTCTTTGATGTCAAAGAGTACATTCATCAGTTTGAACATTGAAACATGCTTGATTTGAATCAATTAGATAGCAATTATCAACTGATCTATTTCCAACCATAAGACAATCATTATCATTATTTAACACATAGCATGAACTTTTATCAAACTTTGCATGCAGGTCATCATCACATAGTTAACTAATGTTAATCAAGTTTGCAAGTAAACCCTTAACATGCAAGACTTTTGTCAAGTTAGGAAAACCAGAAACATTCAGTGTACCTATTCCAACAATTTTACCTTTTGAACCACCTCCATAAGTAACATTTCCACCATCATACACGTTGTAATCAGTAAGAAATCTTTTCTCACCAGTCATGTGCCTAGAGCAACCACGATCAAAATACCAAAGTCCAGGAACACATGCTTTCAAAGAGGTATAAACAACATTACATACAAATTTTAACTTCATCACCCAGGTAGAATTTTTAACAGACTTTTGAAAAGATTTTTGAACTTTCTGTTTCCAAGGTTGAACGGAATGTGGCAACATTTTCAAAGACATTTTAGAAAATTTCTTGTCCTGTTTCATTCTTAAATAGTTTGGTCTCTTATTACCTTCAGTAAATCAATAATGACAAACAATCTTCTTTTCCGAATTATTTTTTAATTTTTCAGGTTCATCAGAAGGTTTTGTAAACACAATAGATTTATTATTGCTTAAAAACTGAGTAATGTTACCATTATAACCAAGACCATGTCTATTAGTACTTCCAATTGTAAGTGCATCATCAAGTTTTACTGAACTTTCTAAATATCTTTTGAAATTCAGTGTTGTGCCTTTAAGCTCTTCTTTAAGGTTGCAAATTCCAGATCTTTCCTTGTCAATATAACCTCGAGCTTTGTCACCAAATTTTGGTATGACTCTTCAATAGTCATGTCTTTCAAGGCTTTCTGAGTAGATTTCAGCTCTTCTTCAAGCTTAAGACAACTAGACTTACAATCTTTGCAAACATTGTTAGATGTACCTGCTTTATCTACATAAGAACTTGAGAAACAATTAACTTCTGGAATTTCTAATGTTTCCTCAAATGCTGGCACATTTAACTCGACATCAGAATTATCCAGTAAATCATCATATATAATTCTTGCATAAAAAATATATTCTTCATTTTTATCAGAATCATCTTCATAATCAGACTCATCACTTAAGGTAGCATTGAAATTTACCCTTTTTCTCAAAAGAGTGTTTGCACATTCATTAGCATAATGACCAAAACCAGAACAGGCATCACATTTAACATTCTTCCTATATTTTGGATCATATTTGATCTTATTACCTCTATCAAATTGCCTAGGTTGATTAAAGTTTCTATTCTTATCAGTCAATTGACGTGAACTTTCAGTGTGATCTCTATCCTGATTTTTAATTTGCAAATTATTTCTAAGTCTATTTGCTCTCTTTTTCAAGAATGAATTAAACTGCTTAGTTATGAATGTCAGCATTGTCGGCACAATCATCAACAACATCTTCATCAGAATCTATTTCAGTAACAAATTGTTGTTTATCAACACTTAAAGATGTCTCTCCTTTGAAAATAGAAATTTTCCTTTTGGATTTCTCATTATCTCTTTGGAAAAAATTCATTTCATAAGTTTTCAAAATACTAACCAACTCATTTTGTGTAGCATCAGTATTTTTAGCTTCCTCAATAGCACATATTTTAGCATCAAAACGTTTAGGAACAGTTCTTAAAATTTTATGTGCTAACCTTGTATTGGATATAGCTTCACTAAGTGCTTGAGATTCATTAGAAATCTCAGTGATTCTTTCATTGTAGGAGGATATAGTCTCATCTTCCTTCATCATTAGATTTTCAAACTTGGTTTCAAGCATTCGCAACTTTGTCCTTCTAACACTCTCAGATCATTCACAATGTTCTTGTAATCTCTCTCATGCTTCTTTTGCAAAAACATAATTAGAGATTATTTTGAACATGGAAACATCCGTAAAAGTGAATATGGCATTGAGTGCATTTGAGTTGAAACTGGCCATAGTTATTTCATCATTTGTCCAATCAAGCTCTCTCTTACTTTGGGCTTCACTATCATCAGTTGCTGGAACTATTTGTGGAGTCCATCCAGTTAGAATACTCCTCCATGCACGTTCATCAATGGATTTGATGTACATGCGCATCTTAGGCTTCCAGAACCGGTGGCCTTATTGGAGCAGTCATAGGATATTCCATTGCAATAATACACACCAAACGCAGAATCAAAACTCAGGATAACGAGTTACTGGCTCTGGTGCCAATTGAAGGTGTGCGTGAGTGTTTGACAGAATGTTGTCACGAATGTTGGCACATTCGAAGAACAACACAGACAAAAATAAATACAGAAACACACAGCGGCAGTCTTAAACACTTTGCAAGATGGATATCAAAATTTTGTATAGACTATGAATAAGTCTATACTGTCAATCAGCGAAATATCATTATTAAATATTGAGTGATACAATCAGTGAGAGCATGAGCTACACTGTGAATAGATCTACGTATATAGTAACTAGATGTTAATTAACTAACCTATCACTAATACAATTACAGATCCAAATGTTGAGTGAAATGTTGGAACATTCACCAACGGAAGTAACGAGTATGAAACATCAATAAACTCAAATAATCTAAGCTAGTAGACTACGCTAGATTGTGTTTCCCTCAAACTCCGAGTATTATCTTCATAGCAGCCATGTATTTATAGATATTCTGGACACAAGTGTGCTTGAAAATAACTTCCACATCTCCCTTGAGAATAGGTAATTTCTAGTAACTTCCCCATGATCTTTTCAACTCCTCACTCTTGCCTTTTCAAACGCATGACTTATAATAACTGCCATAAGTCTTCAATCTGTAAAACCAAGACATTGAACAAGATATTTCGTGGGTTAAGGGTTAGTGGAAGTGGAAGGACGAATTCTGATGTTGTGACCTGAATGTTGGCACATTCAGAGTAACACTTGTCACTAACATCAACAAAACTTACGAAATTACCCCTCAAATCCCTACTCATTCCTCCACTTTCTTAATCTTTATGCCAAATAAAGTGTGAAGATAAACTTGGACAATGGAAGTATTAAATTGGATAGTGTGGGAAAAATAATGACATATAGTGTAATATTTAAGTGTTTAAAGGGGATGTATAAAAAGGTAAAGTTATTTTATTATTTTTTAAAGGAATGATGCACTATTACAGAACAAATCTTTTTGATAAACTAGTTTGTTAGCACGGGTTGCACGATATTTAAAAAAAATAGTTAGTAAAAAGTATTTATATAAAATCAGTAGATTGTTGTAGAAAATAAATTTTTGTATCATGCTTAGCGTTCTTTAAAATGACTTAATATTATATATTAGTTACACATTTTGATTACTAAAAAATAAAGTAATGCATGAAAAGAGACATACTTAAAGAAATTCAAATTTACACATTATAATTGTCTTGTTCTTCTGCATAAGCTGATCAAAATAAAATAAATAGAGAGAACCAAAGGCCCAAACCATGTATTCAAAATTGGAAATCTCTATAAGAATGATTCAAAGTACTTTCAAATTTTACTTAGTTTCAAGCTATCCGCACATCATGTACTTTGTGCAGTAACCTAGCATGCAAATGTCCAATAGCAATAAGCCCTTTATGTTCGTAGGTTTCGTGGATGAAAGTAACTAATTGGTATAACTTTGTACAATAATTTTACACATACCTGAAACGAGGCCTCAAGTGAAAGGACAAATATTAATGTTGCAAGCAAATGTAAAATGAGTAACCCATGCCCGTGAAAGAAGATCTTTAATTGTGTCTAGCAATAGCTTCTTATAGATATTGGCTAATAGTACAAGACTCATTACAGGAAACACCTTGCTAATGTTACCGTCGTACTTGAAATTATTTAGCATTGTGCTACCTTCATGGTCATTCCTAGGTTCATCTAATTCCTTGGTCTGACATGCCTGGAAAATGAAGCCATCAAAAAATTATTTACAAAGACACAAAACAACATTTAAATTGTATTAGAAATAGATAAATGCCAAATAAACTTGGCAACAACATTAAAAGAACACATTGAAAGAAACATTAAAAGAAGAACAAATAACAATAAATTCAAAGGCTGATAATAATTACAAATACACCAAAGTAAACTTGTAGAAACAAAATATAAGTTATACCCTACATTTCATGTAGTTTCTGTTGTTACACTGAATTTCTAGTATCCACTAGACAACCATATGTACATGCTACAGCCCCAAAATTCTCAAATCAAACTTTGTTGGTCCTGATTAGGATAAAATTGTATATGAATAGTTTTGGTATTTATGAGTTTAATGTGTAGGTAAGTGGCATTTGGAGCAAATTAAAGTCCTGAAATTCGTCCATATGAATTGAAGCTTTGGAGCAATAGAAAGAGGGGTCGTGAGAGGGTCACGCGGCAATGAGAATCGGCAAAATTGGACATCGGACGCAAAAGATACGAAAGGACGAAGTTAGGGACGATAAATCATGATTCCACTCGACCAACCTAGGCACTCGACCGGCGACCAGCTCGGCCTCCCCAAATGCAACTCAGCCTGAGTGAGGGTGCTTGACCAAGCAAGGCTGCTTGAGCGAGCGAACTTCGCGACTTCCAGAACACCAGCTCCAAGATCCAACTCGACCGAGTGGCGCATAGCTCCTGCCTGAGCAAGGCTGCTGGAGCGAGCGGCCTTCGCGACTTCCAAAGCACCAACGACCAAGATCAACTCGGCAAGACCAAGATCCTCTTGGCCGAGTCTGACCAAGTAAGTCCCTGTGCGTAATTTTTTTTTTTTTTTGCAATTTTCTAATTTTTCAAAGGCTTATTGCAATATTTAATACTTTGACCTAATCGCCCACTATAAATACCCCCAATTCAGATTCCCATTAATATTCCCAACACGTTAACACACTTTTTAGGATTAAAAACACACCATTTCACATAGTTTTAGCTGTTCTTAATTTCAATTTCAATTTCTTGCAAGTTTGTAATACTCTTTGGATTAAATCAAGTGTGAGCAACACATACTAGGTGAATTTCACCCTTTCTATCTAATTTTGTTGGTTAATTGCTTTTCAATTATGATTTCCTCTTCCATTTTTTTTTTTACATTTCGTTGCTTTTGTGCTTGTTTGTTGAATTTCCTTTTTAATAGTCTATTTCTCTTTTTCATATTTACAACTATGCTCGCTTCTATAATGTCATGCCAACGTTTAGTTTTGAGGGTCCACTATTCTCCTAGTCTTTAAGGTTTGATACACGATTCGTCTTAAAAATACTTGCTACCATAATACAAGACAACATCAGGTCCATTAGCTCCAGATGTTGAATAACCTAGTAAGGATAAATGTGTATTGTTATAACACGAATATTTCATAAAAACTCCAGCTCGGTAGGCAAACTAAGGCCCCAAAGGGGTATCCCAACCTCAGCATAAAGATACTCTCCAACCAGCTCTTCAAGCTGGACTGGTCGGCACCCCAGGCTGCACGGCCCAATAGGATGCTCGGCCCACCAAGCTGGTCGGCACCTTAGGCTGGTCAGCCCACTAGGCTGCTCATCAAGGATAAGGTACTTACACATTTACGAGACAAGACAAGATTCATTAATTGCAAGACACATTTGGTCAAGATTTTAGATCAACGATTGTAATTAGAACACTAAAATAAAGGGCTAGGATTATTTTTTAGCTTTCAAGTTTGGGGATCTATAAATAAGAGACCCCGACCCCTTGTAAAAGGAGGATTACTCAGCATCCCCAACATATATACAACACACAAGGCTAGGATTCTCATGGGACACCCAAAGCCATCTTCAACCCATTCTCGTGTTCATCATCTTTTACTTGTTTTACCCGTTAATCAAGCCACATAAACCACAAATTCCTCACATTTAGAACAGGTGCCAACATGTATCATTAGTCGTATATGGCAAAATAAATCCAAGTTCTGCAGAAATTAAACATGACCAATCCAATGGATTAGAAGATATAATTGTATGTCCAGAATCCCATCTTTATCACTTCCTTTAATCAATTGCGCACATTACAAAGTTTGAATTAAGAGAGGTTTCACTTTTTATAGATTGGAACTCTACGAATGATTTCAAGAATTAGAACAAACAGATCAAGTAATATGGTCCTCCAAAAGAAGAAAAGGGGGAAGGAAACCATCAAATACAAATGCAAATAAATGAATCGAGATTCAAAATTTTTATGTCATATTTCCCAGTCTTGATTCTTCGTAGATTGAGTTACAGTTATTGGAGATTTTATATATAATAAAATGAAATTTAAATTGTGTACTGTGCTAACCTTCTTAGCTTGCTATGAAGTATCGGGTGATGACACAACCAAATAACGTGGGAGATTTGCTTGGAACTAGGAGGGCACGAATATCAGCCAATCTAATCAAAATGTGAATTCATAAACCAAAAAATAATAAAATAAAAACCAGGTGAGCTCAGACACTTGTTGCAACAAACACAACACACTGCTTCTAGATATACATCATCACACTATTTTAATATATTTACCTACAATAGATAACTAATCTTTTACGAATAAAAAGCAGCATAAAACAAATTGAGAAGCACAATAACGACGTAAATTTAGGGTCTCAATATTAATACATCTCTGTGAGTGATTGGAGTTAATTGATGCATGATTTTGAGGTGTACTTGAGTGTAAAAAGTGATCAAAAGTATTATATTTTGTGCCTAAATGTGTAGAGTATCACTATTTTGCCTAAAAAGTATTACTTGATGAGATTTTGATGTTTTACATCCGTTTTACAGGTAAATCGGTGGAATTTAGCCAAACCGAGAGTACCGGCATTCTTAGGATGAAGAGACGATCAAGACGGATGAAAACGAGGGTCAGAGGCGGAGCCCGGGTCGAGAAAATGCCCCGGTCTCGACCTCTGGTCGAGGTCCAGAGGCCTCGACTCGAGGGTGAAGATTAGAGGATGATTTTCGAAAAATGGATGTAGTTCTCGAGTCGATGGATTGGAAAAAATGGGCAGCCTCGACTCGAGGGAGTTGATTTTTCAAAAAAATCGTCTTTTTAAGGGTTAAAGCAGAGCATTTCAAGGACACAATTAGATAGAGCAGTTAGTAGCGGTTTTGGGGCGATTTCTTAGGCCCTAAGCCAATTTCTCCTTGTAGGTAGAGTAGATGGTAGATTTAGATTTAGATTTCAATTGTCGTTGAATAGATTAGCATTAGATCATAGTTTTTTCCTCAATTCAAGCTTGTAATTTCATTTGGAGAAGTGTATTGAAGACTCAAGCATTCCTATTGTTGTTGATTCAAGTAAATTGGTGATGTTTTTCCTCTTATCTCTTTTCAATTTCTTATTTGTTGTGATTTGCTTTGTGTTTGTGCATTTCTATTCTCTTCCCATGGATTTTACCCTTGGCACCATGGACTAACTCTCTTGTGCTTGGGTTAATTGAAATTGAGGATGATTTAATTGATTATGCTATGATTGTTGATGATTGGAGATCAATTAAGTTAGATTGCTTCCTAATTGTGATTCTCAATTGTGCTTCATGCAAAATTATCTCTTTTGATTAATGTTTGATCACCCTAGCAATAGGCGAGAGTTGAGCTAAAGTGATCCGGAATTAATCGGGTTTAATTGTGTATGAATGTGTTGATTGGGTGCTTTGGAATCGAGAGATTAGTTGCACTAAGGATACTCACATTAGGCATTGTGTTATTAATAGAGTGATTGATTTCATGATGGTTTTATGCTTTCTATCTTAGTTGATCTACAATTTGATTCAATCATAGCTTGTTGATCATTGATTCCTTGATGGATGTTAGCCCTAGCACCCCAATCTCCCATTTATTGTTTGTATTTGTGTTTGCCTTGTAAGTATTCGATCATTTGCTTCTTAGTGTTGTTGAGTTTATTTCTTGCATTTTGTTGTGTTTTTATCTCCAAACCCGCCTTGCAACAATAGTCATCGAGAACTCGTATTTTTAGAGCCTCACGTGCATATTTTTTCTCTTGGGTTCGATATTTTTGATTGGTCCTAATACCACTTACTGGATTACTACAAATCAGTGAGCAAAACAGTATATATTCATTGTATTCAAGCATATAAGCAACAACTGCAACAACTGCAACAACACGCGAATACTCACTTTTAAGCCTCAACAAACATACTAAGTCATCCAAAATTTAGAATGAATTATGATCATCATACATAACTAAGACTCTAAGAATAAGAAAATAAACCAGAATATGGATGAGTAATACCAAAGTGAGAGAGAATCAACTTCAACCTCAGCATTTTTTATGTTTCTTGTATGCATAATCAGTATGACATTGTGCCGTAGTTCAAGGCTGCTACCTAATATAACGATGAAACGGTATAATAGCAACGATGACTATATGAGAACTTATGATTTGTATAAAGACGAAGAAGTATGAAGGGTTTTCGAACCTATGAAATTCTCGTAACTTATTATGAGTCAGGAAGATGATGAAACTAATGACTTTAATTAGACAATTTTAATAATAAAAAGAATACATAAAAAACAGGGAGGCTAAAATTGTAGAATAAGGTTATAATTGTCCAAAAATATTTAACAATGTTAAGCCACTTTTATACTCTCTCTGTCGCATACTCGTTGCGATATTTGCCAAAAAAGTCAGTCTCGTACTCGTTGCATCATTTTCTTAAAAGGTAATAAAATAACTTTTTCACTTTTACCTATCCCTCAAACACTAGTCCCGAAATGGATAAATCAGGTGTATTGGGGGGGGGGAATACACCTGAGTGCAAATTCTTTTTAAACTTGAAAACACAGTCTTTGAAAATAAGTATTCAGGTGACCTGAACTGGGTAGCCTGATAGAGGTACCCTGAGTCTGGAAGCCTGAGGCTTGGTGGAGATAATCAACCTACTGATAGCTGAAAGCTCGTTAATTGGCCAACTATCTTTACTAGCTGAGTTTTGCAGAAGCTAGGCCCTTTTAAAGAATTTTGCTCGTTTCAGAATAACTAACACTTTAAGACAGTTTTACATACCAAACAAATCAAATTCAGGTGCGTTATTCACAACTTAACAAAAATTTGCTTTGACAAGAAAACACTTTAGCAGATTATAAAGCAATAAGAACACAAGAGTTTATAGTGGTTCAGAGATGAAAACTCCTACGTCCACTTTTTCTGATTGAATGGAATTCCTTGTTTTATTGTGTCAAGGGGCACTGATCAAGTAACCTCTCTTAGGAAACTTTGATCCCTAGGATAATCTGAGTCCTAGTGCTCAAAAACAACAATCTCTCTTCACTGATATCACTTATCAACTTCAAGAACAACACTCAGCTAAATCAACTAACTACCTTACACTCAGTGTGGTTTGGTTTTTAACAGATTTGTTTGTTCCAACTAGGGTGAGATAATCCTTACAATGACTACACAGATTAAGAATGGATTATATCTCTAAGTTGTGTGGAATTCGTATGTTAAGCTCACAATATACAGAGATTCACTCAAACTCTATTTTGAAACACTTGAAAATTTTGTATTGCTTTCGAGTGCTTCTTTGAATGCTTGAAGGTTCAAGTGTTCGGTTGATTTCCTTTAGCTAGAAAATTTTTCATAACTTTATTTGGTTCAAAGCCTTCTGCATTTATAGAAAATTTCAAATAGTTTTCCGTTGGAGAGGAGCTATCTGATAGTATCTATTTTAGGGTAAGAAAGACTGACTATAATGCAAAGCAGTACCTAATTTGCATGGATAGGTATGACTGCATTAAATGTCAAATCTTATCTTTTGCAGCTCAGTTTTGGCTTAGGTTCAGTCTTTGTCAGAGTCTGCAGTCAACTGTGTCAAGTTCGTGCATGACGTGTCATCTTCTCATTAGTAGTCTGACTGATTGGTAAGTAAGTGTCTAAATGGCTCTTTTAATGAAAATAGTCTAAATGGCTTATCAACTGATGATTAGACTTTAATACCGTGACATTCTTTTTGTTGCAAACACTTGGTTCCCAACTCCAAGTATACCAAATAGACATAAATGTCTGAGTCTTTTAATGCTCAAGGTTCATTTATTACAGTCTAATCAAACTCAGGTGACTTAGACTTACTCACCTGAATTAGTGTCACCTGATAGCTTAGAGTACAGGTGACCTAATTCAGTGATGTTTTCATCGGAGCAGGTCTTCTCTTGAATCTTTATATTTGATTGAATTAGAAACATTCAGGCAATCTTCAATCAGTTAGGTTCCCTCTCAACTAAATATCTATCTTTTAAGATTCTATTTTGAAAGATAACAACTTCTTAACAAGTAAGCTGTCTAGCCTGACTTACTAGCCTGAATAAAATATTACAATATCAATCAGGGATTTTTAGGATCTAATCAAAACATCTTTATAATTTATTTCATATTCCAACATCTTTATAACATTACACCATATGCCACTACTTTTCCCACTCACCAATTTAATATTATTAAACAACTCTCTTATTAAAATTGAAAAGACTATCCTACCTCCATAAAAAATAACTTATATTATTAAACAACCCTTACATTAAAATTTGTGTTAAATAGTAAATGTCACAACGAGTATGGGACGAAGGAATATATGTTATGGATAATGCATCTAATATGGGACAAAAGAGGTGTAAAATATATTCATTCCAAAATTATACTCCTTAAAAAAAGAGACGTGAAACTAAATAACATCAACCATGAAGCTAATTTACATGGGTTGACCAAGAAGGTAGAACTCTTCCACCGGTGGCTTGAACAGCTTCACTAACAGCAATGTCAAATAAATTGTCATCAAAGTCGATATCATCACATTGATCAATGTGAGTAGAATAGACCTGATCAATGGAGGACTGTTTGTCCTGTTTTTTTGCCAACCTTTTCTTTGATCGCCCACTCATCTCGATCAAGTCATCATCATTGGACTTCTCAATGGTGGCATGTCTTCTCCTTTTCGACTCTGTGCTTTCGTTACTGCTGCTGCCATTTTTCTCGTAAAAATCCATTATGCAAGCCTCTATCGTCTCTAATAACCGGTCTCCATATTTCGTAATTTTTGCCCTGAAACCATGAAACGATGTTGGTGGTCTAATCTGATGGTTACAAAATTGAATATTTCTTCATATCAGGCAATTACTTACTTGCCAATACCATTGATCTCAAGAAGTTCTTCTTTATTTCTGGGAAGTTTGGTGCTGATCTGATGTAACGTACCATTTCTAAACGGGAGAGAAAATAAGTAGGTTATAAATGGCATTCGTCTCTACGGTTGGATTACTCATTCTAAAGGTGACAGTACGTACCCAAAAACATGATGGGCAGCCAGCATCCCGTCTCCAGCTTCCTTGACAAGAGTAGCTCTAAGTACTCGCAACGAAGTATACAGTTTTGCTGAAAGTTTCTGTACAAAAGAGAACGATACATTGTGAATAATTGCATCCGCACCCGATTATTTCTACTACCAAAAGAGATGCTGTTAACTTAAAAATCATAAAATCTACCACATCCACTTTAGAGTGAGGTTGGGCTGGATTATCCATTGGTAAAGGGTTTTTCTTTCCAGATGTTAGTGAACCTTTTGCTGGTGTGGCTTCTGATCGACTTGACTTAGATGCGTTAACAGCAGATGGTAAGCTGAAAGTAATTCCACCAAGAATGGTATAAGTACAAGCCAATAAATAGGCCAAAATGGTTTCCATCTCAATTCTGCACAATTTCTTTACTCTGATAATTAGAAGCATATTTAGGTGGAATTCTGTATATAGAAATACAACACGGCAAATACGCAAATTGTGGATGGAAAAAGCTCCCCCCCCCCAGAAGCCAGCTACTAAAAGGACGATAGATACATAGCTAAGTACATAGAGTGATAGAGCACATATTATTTGCAGAAGTTACTTAGAAAAAAATGTTCATTCCAGCCTTCAGCTAAATAGAGCAAACAGAACTTTATATAATCCATTTCTATTGTCGTCAACTGTATATGTGCTCCACAGAACACATGAAAAGAACTTATATTTGCAAACGTTGGACACATTCTAGATAGGTCAGGTCAACAAATTATCTATTTCCTGAAGTGATCTTTTTCCATTAGGCATTGCTTGCATAAATAACTTGATCATTTGGTAAAGGAAAAAAGTACAATATTATTGTAATCGAAAAGAACCTTAGTTTAATTATATGGCCTCCAGCAAAGAGATTATGTGCCTTGGATTCATTCACCTACATACAAATCAAATTCTTAGATACACACATGAGAAATTGAGAAACAGAACCAAAGGGAGAGGAGTGGATAGGAGAATAGAAAGGACATAGTGCCACTGTGATAGTGGGGCCTGGGAGAGGCAATACCTTAACTACTGACGACACTGATCCATATAAATCACTTTTCTTTACATCCTCAACGAGGATGTCTTCAATGACCAAATGACGCAATACACGTGATGCTTCTCCTTTGACTAAACCTTTTCCAGCTCCATGAAGGCTCAATTTGTCATGTCGGTGTTTCTTAACCTAGGTTTTTGAGCCAGAATAGTGTTAAATAAATAGTTCAAAACATGAGAAAGAAATGAAATACCTCTGAATTCAGGACTTACATATTGGTTTAAGGAACCTCTGTAGACCTCCACGAGGTGGGCAGAAGAAAACTGCTGCCCTGTCATTTTTACCAAGTCAACCTGTGCAGCATATTTGAAACTGTAAATAAACTAACTGACCTTATCATCCAATAGAAATTTAAAACCAAAGATCACACAATATATACTACAGCACAAACTATTAGCTATTTGAAAAGAGATCAAGACATCTCATAAATTAGATAAATAGAAGTTAGAAATCCAAACCAGCTGCTTTGCTGTCTCAGTCACATTTTTCTCCACGTAGCTTTGATTCTTGGAACAATTATCGCATGTTTTCAAGCAGTTAAGAGAATCAAATTTTTCTCCAAAATGAATTAGTTGTAGCAGACGCCGACAGTCAACATCATTTTCACAGTAGCTAACCTGAAAACAATGTCAGTGTTAAAAGAAATAGCAGCCTAATAAATTTTAACAGGATGAATATTCTGTTGTTACCATTCGTAAAAGATTCTCAGTGTTTGTCTCCAATAACCTCCCTGAGGGTCCCATATTTGAACGATTATATCCAGATGTGAAGGGAGATTGCTCAATTGCTCCTTGACTAATCATGTGCTTGACACGAATCTGTAGAAAAAAGGGCAACACGTGTCCAAATTGACATGAGATAAGAATATTAAAGTAATGGACAGAGTGCAGATAACAATCTTCTGACATGTGAATAAAAGCCCACACAACAGAAAAGAAGAAAATAAATATTACTCCCTCCGTCCCATAAAAGCTTTCACACTTTCTTTTTTCGTCCGTCCCATTATAAGTTTCATACCCTTAAAATGGAGTACCATTTATAAACTTCATCCTCACAATTTTCACTAATTTACACATATGTCATTACTTTTTACTCTCACATACACATAACCCAATAAAGTTTTTTTACTTTATACATAAAAATTTACAAAATTACCCCTCAAAACCTCAATCATTACTCTTTTTTTTTTAAGTGTGTGCCCTCCTACATATGAAAGTTTTTCCAGGACGGAAGGAGTATGATCCAAGGATGGAAAAGATAACTTCAGATACTGGAACTCACATAATCACTATAACTGTAGTATAACACACAAGATGAAAGTTGACCATCTCTACCAGCACGACCGCACTCCTACATGCAATATCATAATATCGAAGAGGATTAGGAATGTATCATCTCCATTGCACAAAAATCAGAGATTTATATAAGGGATGAAAAAGGATTGTGCCTCAGAGTCTACCTGATGGTAGCCTTCAATGGATTTTGGAAGAGAATGGTGAATGACAAACCTAACATCAGGCTTATTGATACCTAAAAATACTTATATCAGTACATCTCTTATGGACTCAAAAGGGAGCTAAAGAGTACAATTTGTACCCATTCCAAAGGCCACTGTTGCACATATAATGTTGATTTCATCCTTGCTCCACTGTTTCTGTATCATTGCACGCTGTGCCGAGTCCACGCTCCCATGGTAAAATCCTGCTTTATGCCCATACTCCTGAAAAATGCATATTCTTTCAACATAAAATCGCAACATTTGATTTTAAAAAAAACCAGTTCAGTAGCCCCAAAATCAAATTGATCTTGCTTTCGAAAGAAAACCAAATGAAATCTTATTAAACTGATGTTACAACACTAAAACTAAGTTTCTTAAACAAATCTTGAAAATGAGACAATGCAACTGATGTTACAACACTAAACTAAGTTTCTTAACCAAATCTTGAAATTGAGCCAATGCTGCAACCTATAGAACGTCATTATTAGCATATGTAAGAGGAAAGAGTTTTCATTTACTTCCACTTGAGAAAGATGTCCCATGCACAATGAGAGGGACAAAAAAATTTGTAAAATTTGAGGAATATTTAACATCAAGAACAAGAAATACCTCAGTTACCCATTACTGCATCTTCACAACTCATCAACTAAACAGAACCATTTAAGTCAATAAACAAACCTTTAACTTTTCTGCAACTTTTTCGCAATCCATTCTAGAAAGACAGTAGATAATCCCACATTCATCAAAATGATTTTCCCTGATAAATCTGTCAATATCTTCTATACACTTCTTTGTCTTGGGTATGACTGAATATCTGAAATATTTGTTCCATCAGAAATTGTTACTCTGATCAATATAAATCTAAAATTAGCACTTACCGCAAGTTTGGACGATTAAAACTTTGCCGGAAAACAATGCAATTTACTAGACCAAGAGCTTGCACGACATCTTCCTTTACACTAATGGTAGCAGTAGCAGTTAAGGCCAATACAGGTACAGTTGGAAACTTCTGCTTCAATATACCAAGCCCCTGCCAGAGCCAGTTTATAACAAGATCAATTCTGAATGTCTTTTCTATAAAATAGGGACTTTAACCCTTAGAAATTGCAACATGTCTTCGAAAAATGTAAAAAAACTTCACAATTTTTATGTGATCCCAAAAAAAAAAAAAAAAAAATAGAACCAGATGTTTCAGCAGATATCTATAAATGTAAAAATTCCAAAGGTTCGTGATACAGCTGTAAACTTGACTATAGGTAATGTTCTACAGAGCTGCATAAACATACAAAACCTGGTAATCCGGTCTAAAATCATGTCCCCATTGACTAACACAATGCGCTTCATCAATTACAATCCTAGCAAGAGACTCACGTGCATGTAGATTCTCCAACTGTCGCAGCAAAACATCACTTCTGCAGGCAGGAACCAGCGAAAATTAAGCATTTTCAATTGCACAGAAATGTTAATGGAAACTATTTCAATATGGTGTTAGAATTTAAACTCTAGACTCTTGTACACTATATAAAATTAACAAAGTGTCAGCTCAAAATGAAACAAACCAAAAAACTGCAGCTTGCATGCTTGTTAACTTTCAAACTCTTTTGGAAATATAAAGAGGAGCTCAATGTTGAACTTATACAGCTATTTAAGTTTTGAAGATACTTATTGATCAGAGTACAAGATCTGGTTGCTCTAGATGCAGCACCAAACATTAGCTTATTTAAGTCAATATAACAAACATTGACACAACAGAAGTACCGATAGCATGGGCAACATAATTGATTAAAGGAACTCCTCACGAATAGATTATAAGCATGTTGAACACAGTAGGGAAACCAGGATCCTGGAGAAGAGGCAACAAGAAAACTTTGCAACTTAAGTTGAGACGTCATAAATGTCATTAAAAGTTTCAAAAGCTCTTAACTACTGAGTGTTTGTTGCTATTTTACCCAAACATTTATACTCTCAAAATTAAAATGTTGAAATTCCAGGGAATAACATTTTTAATCCTACAACATTCGCTACTAAGTTGAAAGATAATTCTCTCTTCGTCCCCTCAACCCTTCATAGAAGGGAGGGCTTGCTTTTTAAGAAAGAAGTGTAATGATTGGGGTTTTGAGGGGTAATTTTGTAAACCTTTATGTATAAAGTAAAGAAATATATTGATGGTGTGTATGTGTGGGTCCAAAAGTAATGTCATTTGATGCAAGGATGCAAATATCGCGATATATCGCGATATATCGCGGATATACCGCAAAAAATGAAGTTGGGATACGGATACTAGGGGGAAATGTATTTTTTCCCGGAAATGTATTTTTTCCCGGATATCGCGGAAATATCACAAAATATCGATATCAATATCTATATCGATCAGGCGTAGTGTTTTTTTTCCCGGATATCGCGGAAATATCGCAAAATATCGCAAATTTTTAAAAAATTGCGATTTTTTTTAATTATTTATAAATTTTTTTTTTCATTTTGTTTGTTTCCCACTTGTTTTCCCCCAAAAAAGAGAATCACATAGGTCTTGATTTTGGTATTAATTATATTGTATCATGTATATTTAGTCATTTTGTATTGTATTGTGTATTATATTGTCACTTATTTTGCATCAGACAGTATTTATATAATCTATTATTCATATGGTTGCTTTAAAAATACAATTTTATTGTAATTTTTAATGGAATATGTGCATAATAATATGTTATAATAATTTCTGAAATATCTTGTTAAATTTCCAAGATTTTAATAAAGTTTCAGTTATTTTTTTCAATTTTTTGCGATATCGATATATCCGTAAAATTAAAGTTGCGATATTTGTTGCGATAGCGATATTTTCATTCTTGATTTGATGTAAATTAGTGGATATTGTGAGGGTGATGTTTATACAGACTTTTCCATTTTAAAGGTGTGAAACTTATTGTGGAACGGATGAAAAAGGAAAGTGTGAAGGGTTTTAGGGGACAAAGGGAGTATAATTTAATCAAGTACTCACAACTATAACTGTTAGCTTAATAAATCTCATCTGGATTCCCTACATGCCACGTTAAACAAAGAACATTTAGAACATTCATATATAAGATTAAGGAGTGTGATAAAGCAAGACTCTTAACACAGTGAAACAAGAATGACACGATGTGGGGATTGACTGACAAAACAGATCCAATAACTATTAAATGACTTGTATTTAATCTATATTTTCTCTAAGACAGGCTTATGATATAAAGGCAGCAGTAAATCATTATGCTAGAAATGTGATACAGTAAGACACAAATGGTAAGATGGGAAGCCACAATTTTTTACAACTGAAACATAATATCCTGCAATGTATACTTTAGAGGGAAAATAATTTCTCCATGAAACATAGTGGCTTCTTTATTTTGTCGTTTGAAAAAATAGGCTTATAACTAAAGTCACGCATCTCCAACAAAAGGCTTTGTAAGCACTTGTGGTGAAATCAATCCCCCGTCAATGGCACAATTTTTGTAAAATTTGTACTTTTTCATAGTAGTTAAAGGCAATAGCAGGATGACTGACTGCCAGCTAGCATGTAATAAATATAAAGAACCAAAAATATCTTCAAGTAGGTACTTTGAAGATGATCACTACTCACTTTGCTACTTTCTCTGGGGTTACATACAGTAACTTGTATTTGCAATAATCTGAACTTAGCTCTCTGAAAATCTCCTGCTGCTCAGCCCACTCCATGTTGGCACTGAGATAAGTGGCAGGTATATTTGCCTGGTTGTAATGTAATAGTAATAAACATGTCAGTGAAGCTCAATAGTCAATAACCATGAATTAAACGAAATACAAGAGAACCTACAACCTGATAGGCAGGATTACCTGAGTTAGATGCATTATTTGGTCTTGTATTAGAGAAACAAGAGGTGAAATCACTAGAGTTATGCCAGGACATACATAGGCAGGGAGCTACAAAAATCCAGCACTCATAGCACGTCAGAAGCAAGTTTATGAACTACTAAATTGGCTTAAACTACAAAACTTGCAAGTAATAAAGAATCCAAATTTATACCAACAATTAAATTAAACCGTCTAAAGGGTACTTTATCCTTCAAGAAATTAGTGAATGGAGAAAAAAACACATCCTTACATTAGGTTTCAATAATACAATAGGCAAACCAGATTCCACATGATTGACAAATTCTTTCTCAAGTTTTTTGCATACTGTAGCACCACATATACTATTGCTACTACACTACATTATCGTAGTATCAACTAATAAAGTAGTTGACACTCTTTTACGATTTGAATACTGCTACTGCATATCATAACTTGGATATACCTACTACTGGGGAAAATATATGTGTGTGTATATATATATATATTATATCATTCATTTATAAGTAAAGTTTTCATGAACAGAAACCACAGATGGTTAAAAGAAAGAAATATGTGATAAATATTAGTTTGGAAATTCAAAATAAAAATTGTCTATCAATCTCCATATTGAGCCTAAATGATCAGCAACAATAACCATTTTTTCCATAATGTTAATGTTCTGCTCAAGTCAAAATGAGAAGATATGGGTGTAAATAATCATATAATTCAAAGAAGACAGGATAAAATGGAAAAGAAGCAGTAACAAAAGAAATATTTAACCTGATACGTCAGACTTTTCCCCCCTCCAGTTGGCATCAAAACAAAAACGTCATGTCCACTCATTGTAGCATTGATCACCTCTCTTTGATTTGGGCGGAAGGAATGATTGCCAAACACTTTTTTATTTTCGGTCTGGTAATCATACAGATGAACAAAATATTAGACCCCAATCAGTAGAAATTGAAGCGAGATATTGTATCTGACCTCTAGCTTCTTTGTCCAAGAAAATCCACGACTACTCCATTTTTTGTCAGTAGAACCATCTATGTAATTGATTTCGATGTTTTTTGGCACAAAAGGTGCTCTCTCCAATGGGGCAGTTGGAACCCCCATACCATCAAAGGTATGGTTTGAAATGGATGACGAGCCCAATCTATCTGACCCGTACTGTGCATTGCTTGCTTGAAACTGGGAATCAAGCCTCGTGGGACCAAATATGAATGCTGCAGTGGGAGGGTTCTCATACTGAAAAGTCATGGGTATTGCTGTGGATGCAGAAAAATGCGATATTTTTCTTTCCTCGTTGACTGATGTTTCATGAATATAATTCTCTAGCTGCTTAATCTGTTCCTTCAGCTGCTTCCTAACAATAACAGGTAAATAATATAAATTTTACATGCTTTCATAACCAACTTCAAAAATAAAAAAGTAAATACAGTAAAACAAATATATATCAACCAGATAAACATAAAAAGAAGAATGACAGGACAATCACCCAAGACATGGTCCTGATCCTGAAATCAATTTATGTATATCCTAAGCCATGTTCATACATTAATATCATCCTACACATGATAGTCTCTACCAGTGGCTCTCGAACTTTCATCTGTTTATGAACTACACTGGCTCACAAGATACTGCTCCAGATATAGTAGTCAATGAAATCATGAAAGCCTAGGCAACAGAAAGAGAGAGAAGCAAACCTTTCCTGACGAAGGGTCTCTACTTTCTCTGAAGTCATCTCATCAACATTATCTAGCAGGTCGTTCGAAATTGCTATTAAACTATCCTTCATTTCTTGAAGGTGATTTGAGGCTTCAGGGCACAAGCCTAGCTGCACCAATATTACAAGCCCAATATCAGAAACTGATGCAAATCCAGATCATTATTCATTACTTGGAATATTCACTAAAAGAGTACCTTAAAACCATGACTGCATATCAGGCACATGTCTGGAGGTAAATTTGGCATCTCCAAAGAAAAATTGTCTTTATTTGTATGCGGAGTATTTGGTGGAAGTTTAGACATTGATGGCTGAGGTGTTGACTGATAATGATCCATAACTATTTGGTCCACGTCAATGTTCTGAAAAGCAAAAGATCTAGTCAGTTATCCATTGTATCACCGAAATGACTTCAGAACTTTATAAAAATATATAAGAAAAGAAAATGTAGCAAATTTTTTTTATTAAATCGCAACGCACTCATAACTGGCCATATAAGCTTCTAACTGCTTAAATATTGTGGACATTTGGTGTTTCGATTGGATTTACACTAAACCACAAGGTTCCACACATCAACACTTGCAACAGTTAAAGCTGAAAGATCAAATCTGCTATATTTTAAGCAGATGGCATGAATTACCTCCAGAATGTCATCATCATTGTCATCAAGGGAAGAGGACTCAGTGCCATTCCTTGCATTTGTGTACGCTGATTTGTCAGAAGTGCAATTCATGGTTGTCCTTTGAAATGTAGCTTTCACTGATGTGTTTGAACTGTTCTGCTCAACCACAACCTGTCTGGCTTCCTTAGCCTCGAAAGTCTGGGGTAGAAAACAACTACCAAAGCTCTTGTTAGCATTGCCGGTTTGTGCATCACCTTTACTGAAGATTTTAATATTTTGATCTCGTCCAGCCGCTGTGCTTTTCAAATCTGATTGGAACTGCTGAGTTGTTTGTCTTGAGCTTTGAGATGTGAATGCATTGATGTTTCTAGTTAGAGGAAGAGTTTTTCCAGGTTTAGTATAACTTCTAGATGATAACTGAAGGAGGGAAAGCAGCTGCCAAGCCTGCCAAAATTTACACGTACAATTATCATGAGGTTAAATTGAAGAAATATGAATTGAGTTAAAATGCTAAGTTACAATTAGAAAGAAGGCTGCATCTAAAGGTACTCTAAAATGTTGGGCATGCTTGATGCTAAAACTAGATATTCCTTTTAATCAACATGTATGATACAATTGAAAGGTCAAAGAAAGATATGACAAGCACAATTCTGCTTAAAAGTTAGACTACCAAAAGAGACTTAAGCAGAGCCTGAAGTATATTAACCATTCCCCAAGATAATGGAGAATCAGAAAGTTTTAGCATATCCAGAAGATGATAATGGAAATGATAATCTGGAAAGGGCAAATGTACCAATTTATACTACATCAAGAAACCATCAACAGAAGTAGCATACTAATGTCCAATTGATACTTCACCTTATCAAGTTGCTGGTTGTGCATTCTATGATCCTGAGCTTGACAAAACACAGACCTAAGAACAAAGTTAGCGTAAGGAAGAGGACAAAGAGGCAATACAAGACATTAAACGAAAAATAGCATCAAATGACTTGGATAAATAATATCCAAATTATTTATCTAGTTGAGTGTAAAACTGTACTTGAAGAGATGTTATGTAAGGCATAGCTAATTACAAAGAAAAACACAAGATTATACTTGCAAGGAAAATTTTCTGTTCTATGCCCAGTATTAAGACTTTTTATGTCAGGTTGTATAGCCTGAACAGAACATTTAGTTTAACATAACTTCAGAATTATAAGAGGAAAACGGAAACCACGAATATAGGTGTATAATACAATATGTATAGAAGATGCTTTTTGTTGTTAACCAAAAAACAACTCAAGAATATACCTTGAACCCGTTGCTTCAACAGTTTGCGGTTTCTGAGTTGATAGCGAGAAAAGGAAGTTCACATCCAAGAATTTATTTTGGCTCAAGAAGTTATTGTGTGCTTTAGCGTGCTGTGACCAATTGCCTTTAGGTGATTTGTGGCTGCAATCCATATCCGCATGAGTTGTTTCCCCTATATTGACAAATGATTTTTTGAACGAAAAGATAAACAATGAAATGTTGTGCAGAATGGGACAGATGGAAAATGAACTGAAATGCGCATGCATTTTCGTTGCCTAGTGTGTTTTTCCTTCATTGTTAATAAACTTATTCCTCTATTTTTGTTCTGTGTTATCCTTGTCAGAAAACCCAAGTCGTTAAACTAATGTTAAGCAAAATCCAAAACTAAGCAACTCTGCAAGAATCAGAGACACTAATCCTTCTCTAAAAAACCTATCAAGCCAAACTATGAAGAGTTATAGATGCTGTGAAGAGTGAAGTTGTTAGCGACGCTCCATTTGGAAATTATATTGACATGATTAGAGGTTTTCATAGAGATAATCCTTTATTTTTTGTTAATTTGGTGAATCGTAATGCCAACTATGTGGCACATGCTTTTGCTAGGAACTCTCGATGTTTTGAGAGTCCTCATATTTGGGTCGAGGTGTTTGTGGAAGGCCTTCTCGAAGACGTTTCTCCTTCTTGCAATTGAATTAAGTTCTTTCTTTAAAAAAAAAAAAAACAACAACAACAACCCTATCAAGAAAAATAAATTAAGCACCTAGAAAGGGAATAGACAACAAACTACATGATAAAAGTCACAGGTAACAGGAGCAAAAAGGCAACTACAAAAGAGAGTTTTTTCTTACTTAGATGGGATTCTCTCTAATTTTGCGTTTCTGCACCCTGAAGGCTGAAGGTGTACTTCTATCAAATCATTTTGCAGGTTACTTCAATATCAAATATCGTACATAATGCTATGGAGATGCAAATTAGGATTTAGAGTACCAATTTTCACAAAAAAAAAACCCGAAAATTGCAGTCGCAGTTGTTACCTTGTAATTGTTTGGGCCGAAAAGGAAGAGTAGATGGGCACGCGGCGGTACGCGTTCACGCTGGCGCCGGAGCTGCGACGTCAGAAGGGTGGAAGAAATTGAAAGTGTGAATCCAGAATTTGGATATTTTACAGCGTAAAATGGCGGGATTTCCGTCTATCCAAATAAATTAGGGCATGTTTTTAAAAAAAAGAAAAAAAGAAAAAAAAAATAGAGCGTGTTTATATATTTTTGTGAATTTTCAAATTTTCACTATTTTAAAGGGATGACAGGTGGAACATACCGAAAGACAAATTCTTATATGAAATATTTCATGGATCTAGGATCCGTGAAATTACTCATATAATAAAAATTGTGGATCTTGGGCGAGTTGGGTCAGACTAGGTCGTGTTTGGTAGAAATTTAAAAAAAAAAACTCGCGGAAGGATAAAAATACAATTTTCGCTTCAAGGTGCTCCCAAGAGTGTTACTATTAGGTTAAATATGTGTTACTTTAAAGATAAATATGTGCTATAAATAATACGTATTTGCTAAAAATAATCGTTCAAATGCAAAAATAAAAATGAAAAAAAATGGTCAAATAAATCTCTAATCTTATATGTGTGAATCAAATAAGTCATCAATCTTCGACAATTTTATTTTCATTAATAGAATATGATTTTATTAAGATGAGAGCTTATTTGATCTCAATATTAAAGAAAAATGATTTAAATATGTTAAAATAAAGTTCATGGGTCTATTTGATTCCACGTATAAGATTTTGAGGTAAATATGTGTTACTGTAAGATCAAATATGTGTACTAAACTCATGCGAAGGTAAAAATAAAAACTCAGTGTCAGGTGTTTTACTATAAGGTCAAATATATGTTATTGTATAAAGAAAAATGTGTTACTAATTAACAAAATCAGTACAACAAATATTTTATTCTTTTACGGACTAGTAACACGTACTTTCCCTTACGGTAACACATGTTTGATCTTATTATAACACACCTGGGAACGAGATTTTATTTTTGTCTTTGCGCGAGTGTTACTATATGAACACAAACGTGTTACTATATAGAGAAATATATGTTACTACATGAAAAAAAATATGTTACTATATGAACACAAACATGTTACTGTATAGAGAAAGTTGTGTTATTATATGAACACAAACATGTTACTGTATAGAGAAAGTTGTGTTATTATATGAACACAAACATGTTACTGTATAGAGAAAGTTGTGTTATTATATGAAAAAAAATGTGTTACTATATGAATACAAATATGTTACTGTATAGAGAAATATGTGTTACTATATGAACAAATCAGAAACAGGATAACAATTGCGAATTAATTCTAATTTTTTAGAAAAACATGCAACTGATAACAAAGATGATCCAGATAGCAACACACTTCAATAATGTTGTTGATAAACTTTGTTATTGTGTTTGATAAGATCTGTAGCAATTATTTGATAATTTTTAAAAAAATAAAAAAAAATCCATATCTTCTCCTTTTTCTTTTTGTATCTCTGTGTATTTTTTTTCAATTTGATATTTTTGTTAAACTCCGCTGTTGTTTTCATCGGATTTCTCTGTTGAATCGCCTCCTGATCGCTGTCGTCTCAGCGCTGGTGGTTGTCATTGCGATTTCTGCCCTAATTCGCGCAAATATGTGTATTTTCTTATCTTGACCCGAATTCGTATGGATGACCCGCGAATTTTAAATCTTTCTGTTTTTAACTAATATTGCACGGGATAATATTTCACAAGAGACTAGCTCATTGATTGGAGTGTATAGGGCAGGAGCTTTTAAGACCAATCGCAAATTATCGAACCCAAGGGAGAAAGTATGCAAACGAGGCCCTGAGGATATGAGTTCTAGGTAACTAGAGTTGCAACAAGATTTTGGACTAAAAACAATACAAAATTAGCAAGAATTTAAAAAGCTAAACTATGCAAGCAATATATCAAACACTTAATATGCGATATCAAACAAGCTAAAATCAATGGGAGAATGGGGTGCAAGGGATAATCTCCATCAAGGAATCCATGATTAACAAGCTATAATTGTATCAAAATGCAAATCAATCAAATTAGAAAGCATAAACCATCATGAAATTAATCACTCCATTAAAATTACAATGCCTAATGTGAGCATTCTTAGTCTTTCCCATCTCTCAATGTAGAAATCCCCAATTCATACAATCATGCAAAATTGCAACCCGATTAACACCTAATCACGTTAGCTCAACTCTCGCATATTGCTAGGGTGATCAACCATTAATCAAAAGAGATAATTTTCCATGAAGCACAATTAAGAATCACAATAAGGAAGCAATCTAATTCAATTGATCACAATCATCAACAATTATAGCATGAGGCAATCACTTCATCCCTAATTTCAATTATCCCAAGCACAAAGCTATTAGCCCATGGTGCTACAAGCAAAAGCCATGGGTAGAAAATCTAAGAAAGCAATTAAATCGCAAATCAACACAAACAATGAATTAAAGAGAGAAAAAGGTAAGAACATCACCAATTGATCTTCAATATACAAAAAATAGGAATGCTTGAGTCTTTTACAACACTTGAATTCTCCTTCTCCACTCTCAATTACAACTTGAATCTTCAATTTCAAATGATCAAAATGCTAATCTATGAATTACAAACTAGAATCTATACGGACAGATTAGTTTCTCCTTGTTGCTGATGTGTTGTTGAAATTTGAGGATTTTTATTATCATTACTTAACGTTGTCTGTGTTTTAAATTTTATTTTTATTGTTTATTCAAATCAAATTTGGAAAACCAAATCAAAATTAAATCTCAAATCATAACTCCGTTAAATAATTTCGCGTCAAAATTTGAGATTAGATCGACATTGTCGTTTTTAGTAGGTACCAAACATCTCGTGATTTTGTCAAGTTCCCAATGAATTGAAATACTCGGTCAACATGTCACGCAGATAAAAAATGTACTGTCATTCATTTTCGTCGGGTTATGTGCGCACGTGACCGACACGTGAGCGAAATGATATCGTTTAATTTGTTATTTTTTAATTTATGAAAATATTTTAATTTAAATGGAATTTTAATTTTTAAGTTTTAGTTTTGATTTATTTTTACACAGTTTATTTTACAATGTATAGTAAAAATATAATAAAAAATATTAAAATTACAGTTAGTTTTCATTTAAGCAAAGAAAATAAAACCCTCAAATTTCAACGATACATTAGATATGGGGAGAAACTAATATGCCTGTAAAATCGAAATGCAAAAAAAATATTAGTTAAAGTTTTGTTTAAAAAAGATTCAAAAGTTTAGATTAGATTGCAATTTGTTAAAAGGTGGTGATTTAATTTGCAATTAAACATAGTAAAATGAAACGACGTCGTTTTTTTCGCAGCCACGTGGACACCACGTAAGCGACGGGCAGAGACAAATCTGCCCGTAAGCTATAATTGCAAAAAATTATTAAATTGGAATTTTGTTTGCTAAAATTCAAAAGTTTAGATTAAAATGCAATTTCGAAAAAGGTGGTGATTTAATATGCAATTAAGCCAAAAATATATATGTATAAATTGTCGAGTTGGTATTGTGTAAACCACTTATATGGTAAGGGTTACATTGTATCATTTTTAAAAATTTTAAAATATCAAATATTTGATCAAGAGTATTAAGAATCTCATCACTAGTATCAGGAATTAGAGTCAATGATGTCATATATATTTTCTTTGTCCCGCACTCATTCGCATACTTTTGCACACATCAAAATAGCAAGTTTACGTACATCTTTCACCCTCAAAATATACACTTATTTATACACATGTCATTACTAAACCCACTATATCAACACCCTTCTTTCTAATTCATTAACAAAATTGTCTTTCTTTCCCCCCTTTGAATCAAGAAAAGTACACAATACTCATTTTTTAAATATGTGTGTCCAATTAAATGTGCAATATCTTCAAGACTGAGGAGGTATTATTTAGGAGTATCAACAAATAATTAATTTTTTATTATTTAAATTATTAATATTTAATTATAAAAATAGTGTTATAATTTTTAGTTAAGTAAAGTATCAAATTTTAAAAAAAAAACATTTAAGGTATCAAATATTTAACCAAGATTATCAAGTATTTAACCAAGCGTATCAAGAATTGAATGAAATTGAGAAGTGGTGCATGATAATCTTGTCTTGTAAGTGATTCACATATACTTTGCCCAAATTCTCCTTGTACACCTTGAGTATTCGACCCCTGGATATTAAAGGACCAATCCTTTTACAAATTTCGATCTTCAAGTTAATCCAATTAACTTATCCGATTTACTCTCTCTAATCAACTTTTTCTCAGACTTAAGATAATGAAAAATGATCTTACAAGTACCAACTCTCTGAATAATCCTTAGCTTTAAAGTTCAACATTGTTGAAGGATTATTTCTCTAAGCTATGAATATAAGTTTAAGCTCTATTAACAAATGATAATTATGAATATAGCTTGGATTGCATGCATAATATCATGTAGTTCTGTGCACGAACACGATCTGATCACTTGTATTTATAGTGATTGAAAAACTAGTCGCTGAAAGAGCTAGTAATCAGATCAACTATATATTTTTTTTTATCGGTAAATGTTAGTTTGTTAGTTTAGTTTACCAAGCACTCCTAAATTGTTCTCCAAGCCACCTTATAACTCCATAATTCATTCCCAAAGTTAGTTGACTTTGTTGATTGATCTTTATTGATCCCTTCAATCAGGATTGATTAGATCTTCGTGATTGATTTCCATGATTACATTTCTTGGTTGCTATCTGATTGGTAATCAATCATATCTTCATCGCATATCTGAAATCATTTAAACTTCAAGGGTCAACTCTTGGGTTCAACTGGTATTCAAACTCGGGTGACTAATTCTTTTACTCATCCTAGCTTACTTCAAAGTCTTCTTGAGGCTAGCTAAGTATAAGTCAGCTAAGCTTAGAACTTAGCTGCTTTAACGCAGGATATACTTCGGTTGTGTCTTCTCCTCAGCAAACTTTTCTCCTTGAGTAGTCTGTTGGTACTCCTTAGCACGAAGTCTTCAATCTTCAACTCGTCTTCAGGTCTTCTGATCTAGCCTATAATAGTTCCCCCTTAACATAAGACTAATCTAACCTGATCTAGGTCATCAGTTGACTAACAGGTTCAACTAGTCTTATTATACTTGGTTTTATTCTACATCATCAAAACTGAACAATATTTTTCCTACCACCGTCTATTGATATCAAAATCATGTGCTTTCATATTTGAGAACAACACAAATTTTGATATCTTAGATAAGTCCTTTGATTCTCTCATAACTATCGCCTTCATATCCCATTCTTCTGGAAGAGGTCTTAAGATGTTTAGGTTTCTTTCTTTTGAGAGTATTCCTTCCCAAGGTTTTTCATCTCATTGAGACTATTAGTGAACCTTGAATTAAATTTCTCCAGAGTCTCATCAGATTTCATTTTGAATTTTTTAAACTTTAAAAACAATAATAAGTTTATTTTCCTTGATTTGTTCTGATCCTTCAGACACCATCTCTATCTTTTCTCATAGTTCTTTGGTAGTCTTGCAGTGCTTGACTTTGCCAAACATCATCTTATCAAGAGTATAATAGATAGTTATCTTGCCACATTATCCAAGTTATTCTTTCTTCTATTAGCATCAGACCATAAAACTCTTGGGTTTTCAACAAATTGAAACGTTTCACTTGTATTGTGAAGTTAGAATATATTCTCGCTGATAAACAATTTGCTGATCTGTTTACTAAAGCTCTTGATTATGAGAGGTTTTCATTGTTTAGAAAATCTCTTGGTTTTTGTACAATCTGAAAATTTTGTGACGGATGTTAAACAAATGTTACAACATTTGCAACAATATCAGGTGAAGTCTGTGAGAAGATTGATAATTTTGAGATTCTTTTCATTAATTAGTTAAGTCCTTTGTGAAATATAATTGAATCAAGATTATGTGAATTACAGGACACACACTTCTTAAATGCATACAAAAGAATACTCATTTAGATGTTTATTTTTCACTAAGTAACTGTGGAACACGAAGTTCGCTACTACGATGTCTTTTTTTAAAAGGTGATTAAAATAACATCAATTTATCCATAATTCATTGAGTAATTATGGGACACAGAGCTCGCTACTACGATGTTCTCTTTTGAAAAGGTGGATCAATATGGATTTGTGTGGCAAAATAATAAAAATGCAACATTGAAATAAATGTTGAAGTGCGTGCCAACATTGTCTATAACATCTACTTGATTCAGTTTATTTCTATAAGTCGAATTAATTAATTATGTTTAAAATTCAATTTTCGACCTCTTCTCATGTAACTTCCCATGTCAATTTCAGATTGTAGTGTACTTAATTTAATTAATTTTCGGAGCTTATTTGATCAGATCAGACGGTTATTTTAGATGTGGTAGTAAAATTGTTGGTCCCAATCGATCAAGTGATATACAATTAGAAAATCTAGAAGGGGGGGGGTTGAATAGATTTTCTACCTACTCAATTTTTTCTTTCCAAAATTAAACCCAGACAATCCAAATTAATTCAGATTCTCAAAGTATCAGATTTAAACAGCGAAAGTATTTTATTTATACTTGATCCGATTGATAATTCCTTGAATAGATGTTTTAACAAATGAGGTTGAATGTAAAGTGAAAGATGAATTGAAGAAATATAGAAAAGTAAAGAACACACAGTTTATAGTGGTTCGGATTTGTAAAAATCCTACATCCACTCTCCTTTCACAAACTTTGTGAAAGGGTCTTCACTAGCTTACTTACTTTCCTTCTTCCTTGCTTACAGATTACAAATCGAGACGATCTTTATCTGTGAATCTTCTTCTATCTACCAGTGTATCTATCAAACTAGAATACAATGCAGAATGTGAAGAAATTACAAGTGAGAGTGTTCTTCAAACACTTAGAAAAATATCACAAGATTTTTGATCTACAACTAGAGAGTGCTCTTTTAAGAATGTGTTCTTAGAAGTGAGTGCAAAAGTCCTTCTAAGGACTGTGCTTAGTCCTATTTATAAGGTTGTAAGACGGTTAATTTGTTATAACAAACTTAAAATCGCTTAACAAACCTTTCTTTAAAACTGCCCTAACCTTAGCTGATCTTGAGTCTGTCGTCTGATTTTGACTTGGTAAAAGCCTGCCTTTCTTATTATACTCAGCTGGCATTGACCTTGTCTTGAGCTCTTCATACTTCTCTCAATCAGATGACTTCTTCAATACTGTCTTCAGATGACCTTCAAGTTTCTTGATCTCAGCTGACTTTAACCATCTCACCTAGTCTGATCATTTCACTAGTGAAATGTACTACTTCAGCTGATCTATACAGTTTCAACTGGTCTATCCTATACATTTTAACTCATCAAAACTAAAACCTGATATAACAATTTCCCCCTTTTTGATGAAGTTAAAACTACAAGGAAGAAAAGAACTCACAGCTGGCGTTAGTCAAGGTTATTTAAGATAAACAGATAAGCATATTAAGCACATAAGCACCTTTTAATCAAATAGGTTCACATAAGAGAAACTATTCACACTTTAGTAAATATCTTTACTTAGAAAAATTTTAAGAATTTTGTTCTAAGGGATAAAGTTTTGTCAGATAATCAACATTTAGAAAAAATTCTTAAGTTTTCTTCAAAAGTTTTAATAGAATAATTTGAACTTAAAAATAAGACGATGTAATTCAGATAGGTCCAACATATTTCATTCACACTGATCAAGCGACTTACATATTACAGGATGAACAGATAAGATATAAAAGATGAAAAGAGAAACAAAATCTTATCTATACTCCCCATTGTTCTGCTTCAGGAACCACCAACCAGTCGAAGACTATTTTCCTGAGTTGCTTGAGTTCATCTTCATTACTGAGTCCTGACTCCCTCTCAGCTTTATTTACTCTTTCTTTTACCCAGCCATGGTCAATGGTTCCGTCTGCATTCTTCTTCGGGCGAGCTAATTCAAAAGCTGGAGCAGCTAGATCAGCGTTGAACACCCTGTCTGCCTCATCGATCAGTCGATGGTAGAGGTCAGCATCTTCTTTTTCTATCCACTCGCCACCTCAGTCTTCGTCTTGAGTAGAAGTTCCAGAAGCGTTCAGAATGTACCAGTAGTACATCCATCTGGCGTCTAGGTTCTTCTCCTTATACTCCTTGGTGTATTGACCTGCGACCATCTTCAGTGGAGCAACTGCTCTGTGGTATGGCCTGAAAGGTTCATCATCTGTTGTCTTCATGACCCATTTTCTTACGTCCCTGCTCCACATGAAGTTAAGATTCTTGTTTTGCTTCCTCATCTTCTTCCTCTCCCTCTCTCTATACATAGTCTTTTCCTTCTGGATTTGCCTAATATGCTCCTCAGACAAATTGGAGTAGTCTGGCTCTCTTTTCCTTTTCCCTTTATCAGCCTTGGTAGCAATCTCAGCTGATGCTGGCTCCTCGGCTACCTTTCCCTTCCCTTTAGCCTCAGATTTTTTTACTTCTTTTAGTTTGGCCATAAGCTTTTCCGACTTCTCTTCCTCCTCTTTTTTCCTCCTCTCCTCATCTTCCCACAGTGCATCCTCAATCTGATTTACTCTGAGCTGAAGTGCGGCAAGTTCATCTGACTTCACCTTTAAATTTGCCTTGGCTGCCTCCAACTTAGCTGAGCTTGCCTTGGGAGCTACTTCCTTTTTCGTTGCCTCTACTTCAGCTATGAGAGACTCATTCTTTTCTTTCTCAGCTCTTTCCCCCTTTTTTACTTCATCAGCGAGGTTCCTCAGCTGAGTTTCCAGGCTCAAGCTGTGGACACGAAAATATGATTTGTCGAGTGCAATTGCATCTACGACTATTGCATTATCCTGTTCCACTTGCTCCTTCAACTTCTTCAGCCCATCCTTCAACTTACTTAATCTATCAGCCAGAGAGGTGTTAGTAGAATTTGATAAATTTTGTACTATGTTTACCTCGGCTATTCTCATGTTGGAGATCATTGTATCCGTGACAACCCTTATAATTTTCTTCGTTCGCTTCTTCATCAGCTTCTCAACCCTTGCTTCCATTTTTCTTTGCAGGCTTTTAAAGGCAGATGAGAAAGCTGAGGAGGGACTATCACTATCGTCATCCTTTTGTAAGGATTCAGACGAAGAGGATGATTGATCTGATAGGGAGTTTGAGGGGAGGGAGAATTCATCTGGATGTCTTCCAGAAGAGAATGGGAAATTTGTGGGATTTGTATGGGAGGGATTATTGGAGGGATTTGGGATTGAGTAGGAGGAGTTGTGAGAGGTTGATATGAGGAGGCATATAGTTTAGTGGGAATGTTTGGTATTGATGAAGAAGGTGGTGAGGAGGTTATCTGTACAGCTGGGTCAATGGGTTCAGGTGTAATTTCAGATGAGGGTAGAGTTAATATAGGAGTGATGATGGTGGTAATGGGAGTTGGCTCAGATGTAGATATGGAGGGGATTGTAGTAGAGGGGATTTCAGATGGTATAGATTGGACAGTATGGGAGGGTGGTTGACTTAGAGGCTTTGAGGTATCAACTAAGACTACCTCTTCATCGCCAGAGTGAGCAACTTACTCAAATAGAAAGCACAATTTTGAAAAACACAGTTTTGGTTTGTTCAGATAGATAGGCTTTCATATGAAAAGATTCAAGGTTCTTAAACTGATCTAACAATGTACTCTGTGATAGTTCCTGTATACACCAAAACTTGGAAAACCATTAGTAACTTTTGAGTAAGTCAGACAAGATACATATACTCATCTGATTTTTTGATAATCAGACGACTAACACGTCCTTGTTTGAATTACTTGATGTCAGATAAGAAAAATATCAAGTTAGATAAGGTAATTTGACTAATCCTTGATTCTTGATGCCTTAAGAAGGAGATCAATGATATCAGCTCTGTGATTGTCCATGTGACACTTTTCAAGTCTGATATTTCTTTCTTGACATGATAAAGAAATAGAAAGAGAGAAATACTTAATAACAACAAAATTAAATCACAAATTAACCAAAGATGCATCAAGTAATCTTAATTCTACTGACAATTCTTTAAACTTAGTCTCAGCTAATTGTTTAGTCAAGATGTCTGCTCTCTGAAGTTCAGTAGAAATCTTTTCTAGTCTAATATTATTCTTTTCTACATGATCTCTGATAAAGTGATGTCTAACATCCACATGTTTACACCTAGTATGCAACATAGGATTATGAGTCATAGCAATTTCACTATTACTATCACAGAAAATGGGAAAAGATGATGTGAGAATACTGTAATCTCTAAGTTGCTGACTAATCTAGAGGAGCTGAGAGCAACAACTTCCAGCTGCCATGTATTCAGCCTCAGTGGTGAAAGTGGCAACAAAAGTCTGTTTCTTGGATAACCAAGAAATCAGTTTATTACCCAAAAATTGACAAGTTCCAGAAGTGGATTTCCTATCAATTTTTCAACCACCAAAGTCTGAGTCTGAATAGTCTGAAAGCTCAAAGTTGTCATCAGACGGGTACCACAACCTAACATTTAGAGTCCCTTTAAGATATTTTAGGATCTTCTCAGCTGTCTCCAGATGAGACTTCTTAGGATTTGATTGGAACCTTGCGTATACCCCAACTGTAAAAGATATATCTGGTCTATTTGCAGTGAGATATAGTAATGAACCAATTAAGCCACGATACTCAGTTGCATCTGTGGGAATCCTGTTCTCATTTGAATCCATATAGAAGTTAATTTCCATAGGTATCTTAACTTCACTACTAGTGTTCATCCCAAACTTATCTATCAGGTCCTTTGCATATTTAGCCTGATGAATGAATATCCCTCTACTCGTCTGTTTTACCTGCAGACCTAGAAAGTATGTTAATTCTCCCATCATTGACATTTCAAATCTATTTTTCATGAGATCACTGAATTGTTCACATAATATCAAATTATGTGATCCAAAGATAATGTCATCTACATAGATTTGAACAAGTAAGATGTCTCCATCTACTTTCTTTCTAAATAAAGTTCTACCTATCTTCCCTTTTGTGAAACCATTAGAGACTAAGAACTCAGAAAATGTATCATACCAAGCACGTGGTGTTTGTTTAAGTCCATATAGAGCTTTGTTGAGTTTATAAACTTTATTATTAGTTCTAAACCCAGGTGGCTGCTCTACATAAACTTCCTCAAGTAATATGCCATTCATGAATGCAGATTTAACATCCATTTGGAAGACTTTGAAACTCTTATAGGCAGCAAAAGCTAAGAACAATCTTATTGCTTCCAATCTGGCTACTGGAGCATAAGTTTCATCATAGTCTATCCCTTCAGACTGTGAATATCCTTGTGCTACCAGTCTAGCCTTATTGCGAATAATAATATTGTTCTCATCTGTTTTATTTTTAAATACCCATTTAGTTCCTATAATTTTTCTATGAATGGGTCTATCCACTAGCTCCCATACATCATACCTTTCAAATTGATGTACCTCTTCCTGTATGGCAATTACCCAGCTTGGGTCAGATAGAGCCTCATCAATAGACTTAGGTTCGAGAAGTGATACATAACAGTTGAACATACTCTGGGGATCCAACATGGTCCTCGTCTGGACACCACTGGAAGGATCTCCAATGATTTGTTCAGATGGATGATAACTTCTCATCCTCTTGCCTATTTGAGTAGAAGTATTATCAACAATTAGTTCAGAATGTATCTCTTCTTGTTCAGCCTGAGTAGAAATTCCCCCTTCACCTACTGACCTTGTCTAGTCAGATGATGTTAAAGGTGTCTCATTAGATGGAACCGGTGGAGGAGTTTCTATCTGAGCATCAGATGAGAGTTCTTCCTCATCTGAATCTGAGTCAAAGTTAGGAAGATAAGTTTTACTTTGTTTAGAATTATTTAGTTCAAGTCTATTCAGATTATCTGTTATCTGATTCACCTTATCTGACAAAGTGCAAATTTCATCAAACACTACATGAGGAGTTTCCTCCACACAAAGTGTAGTTTTATTAAAGACTCTGAAAGCTTTAGATGTGTTGGAATATCCTAAGAATATCTCATCAGCCACTTTAGCATCAAATGTCTTTAATTTAGATCTACCATTGTTATGAATGAAACACGTACAACAAAAGCACAAAAATAAGAAATCCTAGGAAGTTTACCTTTCTACAGCTCATAAGGAGTTTTACCCTTATCGTTCGCAGGCAGGCACCTATTCTGGGTGTAGCAAGCTGTGCTAATTGCTTCAACCCAGAACCTCTGTGGAGTTCCATACTCAGCTAACATGCTTCTAGCTGCCTCTTTCAGTGTTTTGTTTCTCCTTTCAACAACACTATTTTGTTGTGCAGTCCGAGCAGATGATGTCTCATGTTCAATACCATTCTCAATAAAATAGTTAGATAGACAAGAATTGATAAACTCAGTACCTTTTTCACTTCTAATTTTTATTATATTAACACCCTTCTCATTTTGAATTTATTTGAATAATTCTGGAATCTTGTTCATAGTCTCATTTTTCTTGAAAAGAAATATTACCCCAGTATATCTGGAGTAATCATCCACAACTACTAGAGTATATTTCCTTTCACTAAAACTGAGTGGTGAAACAGGTCCAAACAAATCCAAATGAAGAAGCTCTAACACTCTTTCAGATGAGATTACGTTAATACTCTTAAAAGAACTTTTAGGTTGTTTTTCTTTTTGACATGCATCACATTTTAGATCATTCGAAAGTAACTTTTCAGGCAATCCTTTGACAATATTTTTTCTACCAATCTTGTTTAGGGTCTTAAAGTTCAGATGACTAAGCCTTTTGTGCCATAGCCAGCTGAGATCATCTCCACCCTTAACAACCAGACAGGTATCTTTAGGGCAACTATTAAAATTGGCCACATAAACATTACCATGTCTGAAGCCGGTTAGCAAGACCTTGTCTGAAAGATTGTCTAATATGTCACACTTATCTTTAGAAAATCTAACACAAAACTCTCTGTCACATAATTGAGATACAAATAATAAATTGTGCTTAAAACCTTTAACAAAATATACCTCTGAAACCTGAACATCTCCAATAATTAAGGTTCAACACCTCTGGTCTGGCCACAATTGTTGTCACGAAAAAGCACCTTAGGACCATCAATACTCTGGAAATTTGAAAGTAGCCTCTTCTCACAAGTCATGTGTTGAGAACAGCCACTATCAATATACGAGATTGTTGCAAGAATTTCTTCCTTGGAAGACGGTCCTTGATGTTCCTATAAAATAAAGTTAAGTAAGAGGTACCCTAGTGATCTTGGGTCCTTTCGGGTCAATAATCACTTTGGAAATCCATATAAACATATCATTATTAAGTAGTAGATAAGAATCAAGTTGTCTTCAGAATCTATCAACATAAATTTCAGTCTTATAAGCAAGTTTGTCATAATCAGATTTGGTCAACTTCTTGAATTTTTGAAATAAAGGGTAACATCTACTCTTTCCATCAAAAGAATTGTATCTTAATACATTCTTAAATTTGGATTTTGGAATCTTCTTCTTCAGATTAGGCTTTGTCATCTGATTCTTTTTTACCAGATCAGATGAGGTAGTCAGAGTCTAATATTGAGGTTTCCAAGGTCCAAGTTTAATTTCTTTTGTGGTTTCTTCAGCTTTGACAAATTTTCTTGATTTCAAAGGTTCTGATCTATTGCTTCTGTCATAGCCAAGACCTGTCTTATCATAAGACTTTTGTGAGGTTTTGAAAAAAATGGTCTATAACAGATTGTGAGTTATTAAGTTGACCCAATTTAAAGACTAGCTTCTCATTGGTTTTCTTAATAGACTCATTCTTTTTACAAACCTCTGTAAATTTGTCTTTCAAAGATTTCAGTTTTTCGTCTAATCTTCCAGCCTAGGGTTTACATTCCCCATTAAATGTATCCTCAGTTTCAGGATAGTTCATAATCTATTTCCCTTTAATTAATGATTGAACTTGTTCTTTAAACTCAAATTTTCAGACTCTAATTGGTTGTAAGCATTTAGAGATGTTTTCAAATCCTTCAAAAGACTTTTGATCACAGTTTGGTCATTGTCTGAGACAGACTTATGATTGTAGGAATCCGGGCAAGCGGTATTGAGACCAATCAAGTATATCAAACCCAAGAGAAAAAGTATGCACGTGAGGCCCTTAGAAATATAAGTTCTCGATGACTATTGTTGCAATCACGGTTTCGAAGCAAAAACACCACAAAATGATAGAAATAAACTCAAACAAAACAATGAGGCAAATGATCAAACACTTGAAAGGGAAGATCAAACAACAACAATAAATGGTGGATTTGGGTGCTAGGGATAACATCCATCAAGGAATCAATGATCAACAAGCTATGATTGAATTAAATTGCAAATCATTCAAGATAGAAAGCATAAAACCATCATGCAATTAATCACTCCGTTAATAACACAATGCCTAATGTGAGTATCCTTAATGCAACTAATCTCTCAATTAAGAAGCACCCAATCCATACAATCCTACACAATTATAACCCGATTAATCCAGATCACGTTAGCTCAACTCTCGCCTATTGCTAGGGTGATCAAACATTAATCTAAAGAGATAAAAGTGCATGAAGCATAATTAGAATCACAATTAGGAATCAATCTAACTCAATTGATCACAATCATCAACAATCAAAGCATAGGCAATGAAATCATCCTCAATTTCAATTAACCCAAGCACAAGAGTTTTAGCCCATGGTGCCAAGAGCAAAATCCATGGGTAGAAGATCTAATTGCACAAACACAAATCTAATTACAACAATTAAGGAATTGAAAAGACAAGAGAGGAAGAACATCACCAATTGGATTAAATCTACAAAAATAGGAATGCTTGAGTCTTCAATACACTTCTTCTCCAAAGGAAATACAAGCTTGAATTGAGAAATCTAAATGATCTAATGCTAATCTAAAGCTAATCTAAGCAACAATAATTGAAATTCTATCTAAATCTACCAATCTAATCTACCTACAAGGAGAAATTGGCTTGGGGCCTAAGGAATCACCCCAAAACCGCTGCTAACTGCTCTAGATGATGTTCCACTGATTATGCTCTGTTTCCTGCTTTAAATAGGCGAATTTGGAAAAATCTTCTCCCTCGACTCGAGGTTGCCCCTTTTTGCCTGCCCCTCGACTCGAGGTGCCCTTGAGTCGAGACTCCTTCAAATTTTTGAATTTCATCCAATTGCCTTCACCCTCGGGTCGAGGCCTCTGGACCTCAACCAGAGGTCGAGTCCAGGGAATTTCTTGATCCGGGCTCCATCTTTGATCCCTGTTTTTGCCCGTCTCGATCGTCTCTTCACCCTATGAATCCCGGTACTCTCGGTTTGGTCAAATTCCACTAATTTACTTGAAAACGGGATGAAAAATATCAAATATCTCACAAGTAATACTTTTTAGGCAAAGTAGTGATACTCTACACATTTAGGCACAAAATCTAGCACTTTTTGCACTAAAATACACCTTAAAAATATGCATCAATTCACTCCAATTGACTTATAAGATTCATTCTTAGAAGATGAGTAATAGCTTACCTCTTTAACCATCAGTCAGATTTCATCGCCTGATCCGAAATCAAATGATGAGGATGATGATGATGACTTGTTTCTTTTTCTTTAGCCAGAAGAGCTCTCTGGTCTGCAAAGATGTCCCTCTTTTTTCTTTTCTCCTCCCTTTCCTTGGGAGTCAGCTGGAGACAATCATAGCTATAATGCCCTGGCTTGTTACACGTGTAACAAATATCACTTCGATCAGATCTTAGACTTCCATAGCTCTTCTTCTTATAACACTTGTACCTCCTAATCTGACTTTTCTTCTTGTCATCATCTGTTGTATCTACATTATCTTTCCTTCGAGATCTTAATCTCGATCTATCCCTCCCTGCAAATCTAGACTTGTTACGTCTATATTTCAGCTTAAGACGATCATACCTCTTTGTCAGCAAAGCCATCTGTTCTTTGATACCAAAACGGGGTCGGGAGCCCTACTAGCCATACCCTCAGGCGAACGGAGTGAATGTACCCATACCCTTAGGCAGAGATACGACCATACCCATGCACTCGATCATCTCCTGCATCGGCACACTCTAAGCGGCCACCTTGCCAGATGAGCTTCAAGATATAGACCATAGAACAAGGATAGTATAATCCTTCTTGGGTTGCCGTATGGATAGACCTCCGTTTGGATGCCGTATGGATAACAGGGACCATAACAATAACCAGGCTATTTCATAGGATAAGGGGTAGAATTACTTCGATATAGGAGGCTAACACAAAGGTTTTCGAGAGGATAACTAGAAAACTAGAACATTGGAAAGTATATGAAAAAGGAAGTTTTATTTGATCGAAAGTAATTTCTGAAAGTAGATTATGAAGATTACAAGACAACCTATGTCCCTGTTTATGATAGGGAAAATATACAACAGTCATCTTTGGTTTTCCTCCATCGTTTGCCAAGTGTCCTTTCGGCTAAGCATTCTTCATCGTCTACCAAGTGTCCTTTCGGCTAGGCATTCATCGTTGTCTGCCAAGCGTCCTTTCGGCTAAGGACTCTTGATTCTATCCGATGCCTAATATGGCCAAACTCCTTTTTTAATTGCCTAATAGGACAATCTCTTTAATTGCCTAATAGGACAATCTTTGCAAATAATAGTAAAATACTAAGAATAACAATTTACTAAATATAACAGTTTACTAAAGATAGCAAATTACTAATAATAGTAAATTGCTAAAGATAGTAAATCTTATGGCGGCTTTATTGCGGATAAGAGTTGCCGGTATACGTGGCTTTCTTCGCCGATGGGTTTGTTGATTTTTTGACTGAGGATAGAGCTTATTGACTTTCTTCGTTTGGCTGACTTGTTGACTGGGAAAACAAGAAAAAGAAAAGTGCTCACTAATTGAGCACAATCCTATTACAAGTGTGACTAGTGTCACTTTATTTTTGCACTCATAATTTACATAAATATTACATATCTTGACTCCATGGTTTTAGACTTAAGCTTGGGGCCAAAGGATGGCCGAATCATACTCAGTGTCTGATTCATCCGGGTCGGATTCTGTCTTGCTTTGACTGCAACTAGCTTCGTATGCTGATTAATTTTTTCTATCGGAAATTACCAACAAAGTGTACGCTAGAGGCTCCATTGCTGTAATTGGAGGGGTCTTTTTGGCGTAGCACAGATAAACGTACAGTTGATGAATTTCCCGTTTGTCAAGTCTGATCGGACCGCTAATTGTCTTCTACTTATAGTATAGAGGAAGAGGACTTGGAGCTCCTTTCAACATGTTTGAGTAAAGCCTATGGCATAAGATAATGGTGTGAGGATCAGCCAGGTCTCCTCCATTAAGGTATTCTTGTTGGAGAAGACTTATCCATTCTTCTTGCGTTGCGTACCACGAAAGATATACCTATTGAAGAGTAGTATAATTCTCAGTGTTGAAGAAAAAGCTAAGCATTCCTTCAACAACCATTTCAATGGCATGAAAATATAGAACGGACATGCACCATAAGTACCATAGAATATTCTCAGTTATTTTCGTATCATGATGGAGAAGCAGAATAACTTTGAATGGTCTTTCAATGCGGAAACAAGCTTCTTTATATGGAAGTTGAGCTGCAGTGATGTGCTTGGAGAGAAACTTGAACATATTACTGATTGCGAACTTACGTATCTCTTCAAGTGTTGAGAATGGTCCAGCATTTGGAGGGAAAGTGTACTTTGAATGAACGAGATGTTCCGGTTGATCTAGAAATATCTCCGAGGGGGAAATGGACTTCCTTTTTCTTGTCATCAGAATGACAGGAAGAATTCTCTTCTCATAGATGAAATATACTTGAGGTTTCCTCGAGAGTTAATCTGGAAAAACGTTGGATTTTCATTTTATGTGTTGGACTTCAAACTGATATTTTGAGAACCAGTCTTTGAGTCGTAGGAGCTGCTTTTCAGGAACACCCTTGTTCTTTAATTCCATGAAGGCGGGAAATGAAGTGTTGTCACGTTGAATCACGAAATGGTGCCCCACCAAATAGAACACGAACTTCTTGATGCCATTCTTGACTGCAAAGATTTCCTTATACACTGCATGGTAGTGTTGTTCGGATTATTTGAATTGTCCACTAGCATGGCCGCAGTAATGAATGACATTATCAACCTTCTCAAGTAGTATGGCTCCCCAAAAGTCATTACTAGCATCAGTTTGGAGAATGCATTGTCCATTAGCTGGAATTCTTAGCGAAGGAAATTTCTGACAAATCTCCTTCGGATGCTTGACTGCTGCTGTTTGAGAGCTGCTCCATGGAGGTGGATCTTTCCTTAAGAGCTTTGAGAGCTTGCTGGTGAAATTCGAACAATTTGGAATGAATTCTTTGAGATAGTTAACTATCCCAAGAAATTGTTGGATCTCTTTTATTGTCATTTGTTTGTCAGGGAATTTCAGCAATTCTTGAGAGATATGAGGACCGGGTTCATATTTTCCATATGAAATTTTCATACCAAGGAACTCGATACTCTTTTGACCAATAATACTCTTTTTCTCAGAAAGCATGATACCAAATTTTCGGACAAGGTCTACAAATTGGGTGAGCAATTGGTCATGATCATTTTTAGTTTGAGAGTAAGAAGGATATCGTCTATATAGACGAGAGTACTATGCATGATGGGCCCAAATATTTGGGTCATGACTTTTTGGAAAAGTGACGGTGCAACCTTAAGCCCAAAAGGTAGGACGGTCCATTAGTATTGGACCGTGGGTATACAATAGGCTATTTTGTACCTATCTTTTGGATGGACACCTAATTGCCAAAAACCTGACTTCAAATCAAGCTTTGAAAAGATTTGGGCTTTGGAAGGATGGGCTAATATCATTTGGGTACGAGGTAAAGGGAATTTATCATCTTGAAGAAAATAATTCAAAGGTTTGTAATCAATTACTAACCTTTTCTTCCCTCGTTGCTGTTTAGCCCGTCTGTTGACATAAAATGCCGAACATGCCCAATTTGATTTGGTGGCTTCAATGAGTCCAAGACTTTGTAGCTGATGGCATTCTTCCTTGGCAAGTGTAAGCTCTTCAGGAGTCATTCCAGGATGCGTCGCCTTAGTTGCGTTGATGTCTTTGTTCATTTTGAAAGGTAACTGAACGAAGAATGTTTCATTCCTCCATAGTGGGGATGGATGGAAGAACTCTGAATGAGATTCTGCATAGCAACCCCTTAAGTTGTTGAGAATAGGGCGAAGACTCCCTGGATCTTCTTCTAGTGAAAACAACTTCTGGACTAGAGTGTATGGTAAGAACATCCGCTTGTATTTGACTCCCCTTGGATGAATCTGTAATCTCTCAGCTTTGAAGAATAGATGAAACCCCATCAACAGATCATGCCCATGGAGTTTGCTTCCAAGGGCTTTCACCTATATGATGCATTCAGGGAATATTTGAATGCCAATAGGCAGCTCTGAGATTAAGGACGTGTGGAACGTTTGGCCATCTGCTGCATAGAAATACTCATGGTGTGTCTCCCAAGCTTCTTTAAGTAGGATGTCGGGGTTCAACATGGTCCTTTTAGCCCCTGTTTCTAGAATTCTGATTGCGTTGATAGGCTTTGCATATTTAGACTGGAGCACTTTGACTTCAAGGTGAGGTGATGGAATTACCTCATGAGTGATCATGTTGGTGATCAATGATGATCCTGCCATAAGCATGGGTATGCTTTCTTCTGACGAGCTTTCTCCTTCTGAAGACTCGACCAAGACAAAGGCAGTATTAGAATCTTGAACTTCCTATTCTGAAAACAATGATTCAACATCTGCATCTCCAATGTCTTTGTCGTTGTAGTACAAAGTTTGTGTAGCTAGCTTTGCTGCTTTGTTCTGCTTTTGTGGGTAATTTTTTGCAAAGTGTCCTTTGCCGCCGTAAAGATAACACATGTCCGTCGTCTTTTTCTGGAAAGGCTTTCGTCGAAAAAACCTGTTTCTGGAAGTTCATTGTTTCTTCTTGAACTTCTTCTTTTCCTTCTTTGAGCTGGAGCATTTACACCCTTCCTTGCCTTTGAATCCTATCTCGAGATAGGACTTATCACATATGGACTTTGGAATGTTTCTTCTTTCCATCATCTCCTTGAACAGGTTCTTTTGTTGACATACCTTCAATAGTGCTGAAAGACAGATTTGATGTATCTAGCCCATGCTTATACTGGAGAGGTCTCTTCGGGGTGCTTGGAGTATCCTTGCCATTTCAGGTTTGAGTTCTTTCGGTAAGGATGCCAGATTGACATTCTTGAGATTAGGATCATTACTCCCATTCAAGAAATAAAATCTTTCTAACATTCTTTTGAAGTGTCTGTCGAGATCCTTCATTGAAAGGGAACAACATCTCATAGCGAAATATTTTTGTGAAACAAGTTTAGAATATAAAGAGATATCACCTATGAACTCTCAATGGATTTCTGCAAGTGCTTCTCCTGGGGATGTAGCAGAATCTCAAGTTGCTTATATTCTCCGATGCTCAGAAACTATTCCCGCAGGACACCGAAGAATCTGGATGTAATGTCTTTTATGATGGATCGCAGATCTACTCCTTCTTTATTGAGTTGATTGTCTATCCAGGCTACAAAGGTGTGCATAGTCCCTCTCCTCTTGTGGATTGGAACATTGTCGAAGGAAAACCAAGGACCATTTAAGGGCTTGGAGGATTGCTCGTCAGTAGCATGACTCACAAATGGCATAGTGGGGGATTCTGGTTCTGAATCTGAAACATATCCTTCGAAACTGGGCTCTGGATCCGCCATGAGAATAGCTGATGTATTAGCAACCTCTTCATCATTAGTTGCCTCTAGAGAGAAATCGGCTATGACTTCGCCTGTGCTGGTAGTACTTTCATACTCCGTGAAGTGAGATGTGTTGCTTTTATCATTTGAGAGGGCATCATGGCTGGAGGTACCTGTGATAAAAGTTGGAATATCGTATCGGGATCTGGAAGCCAGTAACGTATCCATTGGCTTTTTCCCTTCAGCTTTTGATGTGGATTCTCCGAGGTCAGCCGTCTAGGGGATATGAAGAGGAATACTTGAGACCATTCCAAATAATTTAGAGTAGTCAGAAGATTCTGAAGAAGTATCATAGAAGTTGGGCCGTGAGGGAAATAGATCCTTATCAGAGAAGTTGGGCTGTGAGGGAAACAGAGCCATAGAATAGTCTCAGTTATTTTTTGTATCATGATCGATAGGCAGAATAACTGTGAATGGTCTTTCAATGCTGAAACAAGCTTCTTCATATGGAAGTTGCGCTGCATTGATGTGCTTGGAGAGAAACTTGAACATATTACTGATTGCGAACTTACGTATCTCTTCAAGTGTTGAGAATGGTCCAACATTTGGAGGGAAAGTGTACTTTGAATGAACGAGATGTTCCGGTTGATCTAGAAATATCTCCGAGGGGGAAATGGACTTCCTTTTTCTTGTCATCAGAATGACAGGAAGAATTCTCTTCTCATAGATGAAATATACTTGAGGTTTCCTCGAGAGTTAATCTGGAAAAACGTTGGATTTCCATTTAATGTGTTGGACTTCAAACTGATATTTTGAGAACCAGTCTTTGAGTCGTAGGAGCTGCTTTTCAGGAACACCCTTGTTCTTTAATTCCATGATGGCGGGAAATAAAGTGTTGTCAAGTTGAATCACAAAATGGTGCCCCACCAAATAGAACACGAACTTCTTGATGCCATTCTTGACTGCTAAGATTTCCTTATACACTGCATGGTAGTGTTGTTCGGATTATTTGAATTGTCAACTAGCATGGCCGCAGTAATGAATGGCATTATCAACCTTCTTAAGTAGTATGGCTCCCCAAAAGTCATTACTAGCATCAGTTTGGAGAATGCATTGTCCATTAGCTAGAATTCTTAGCGAAGGAAATTTCTGACAAATCTCCTTCAGATGCTTGACTGCTGCTGTTTGAGAGCTGCTCCATGGAGGTAGATCTTTCCTTAAGAGCTTTGAAAGCTTGCTTGTGAAATTCGAACAGTTTGGAATGAATTCTTTTAGAAAGTTAACTATCCCAAGAAATTATTGGATCTCTTTTACTGTCATCTGTTCATCGGGGAATTTCAGCAGTTCTTGTGAGATATGAGGACCGGGTTCATATTTTCCATCTGAAATTTTCAGAACTAGGAACTCGATACTCTTTTGACCTATAATACTCTTTTTCTCAGAAAGCATGATACCAAATTTCTGGATAAGGTCTCCAAATTGGTTGAGCAATTGGTCATGATCTCTTTTTGTTTGAGTATAGAAGGATATCATCTATGTAGACGAGAGTATTATGCATGATGGACTCAAATATTTGGGTCATGGTTTTTTGGAAAAGTGACGGTGCAACCTTAAGCCCAAAAGGTATGACGGTCCATTGGTATTGGGCCGTGGGTATACAAAAGGCTGTTTTGTACCTATCTTTTGGATGGACACCTAATTGCCAAAAACCTGACTTCAAATCAAACTTGGAAAAGATTTGGGCTTTGGAAAGATGGGCTAATAACATTTGGGTACGAGGTAAATGGAATTTATCATCTTGAAGAAAATGATTCAAAGGTTTGTAATCAATTATTAACCTTTTCTTCCCTCGCATCTGTTCAGCCCGTTTGTTGACATAAAATGCCGAACATGCCCAGTTTGATTTGGTGGCTTCAATGAGTCCAAGACTTTGTAGCTGATGGCATTCTTCATTGGCAATTGTAAGCTCTGCTGGAGTCATTCCAGGATGTGTCGCCTTAGTTGCGTTGATGTCTTCGTTCATCTTGAAAGGTAACTGAACGAAGAATGTTTCATTCCTACATAGTGGGGATGGATGGGAGAACTCTGAATGAGATTCTGCATAGCAACCCCTTAATTTGTTGAGAACAGGGCGAAGACTCCCTGGATCTTCTTCTAATGAAAACAACTTCTGAACTGGAGTGTATGGTAAGAACATCCGCTTGTATTTGACTCCACTTGGATGAATCTGTAATCTCTCAGCTTTGAAGAATACATCAAATCCCATCAACAGATCATGCCCATGGAGTTTGCTTCCAATGGCTTTCACCCATATGATGCATTTAGGAAAAATTTGAATGCCAATAGGTTGTTTGAGATTAAGGATGTGTGGAACGTCTGGCTATCTGCTGCACATAAATACTCATGGTGTGTCTCCCAAGCTTCTTTCGGTAGGATGTCGGGATTCAATATGGTCCATCTAGCTCTTGTGTCCAGAATAGGCTTTGCATATTTAGACTGGAGTACTTTAACTTCAAGGTAAGGTGATGAAATTACCTCATAAGTGATCATGTTGGTGATCAGTGATGATCCTGCCATAAGCATGGGTATGCTTTCTTCTGACGAACTTTCTCCTTCTGAGGACTCGACCAACACAAAGGCAGTATCAAAATCTTGAACTTCTTGTTCTAAAAATAATGATTCAACATCTGCATCTCCAACGTCTTTGTCGTTGTAGTAGAAAGTCTGTGTAGCTAGCTTTGCTGCTTTGTTCTGCTTTTGTGGGCAATTTTTTGGAAAGTGTCCTTTGCCGCTGCAAAGATAGCACCTGTCCGTCGTCTTTTTTCAGAAAGGCTTTCGTCGGAAAAACCTATTTCTGGAAGTTTGTTGTTTCTACTTGAACTTCTTCTTTTACTTCTTTGAGCTAGTGCATTTACACCTTTCCTTGCCTTTGCATCCTATCTCGAGATAGGACTTTTCACATACGGATTTTGGGATGTTTCTTCTCTCCATCATCTCTTTGAACAGGTTCTTTTGTTGACATACCTTCAATAGTGCTGAAAGATAGATTTGATGTATCTGGCCCATGCTTATACTGGAGAGGTCTCTTGGAGTATCCTTGCCATTTCAGGTTGGAGTTCCTTCGTTAAGGATGCTAGATAGACATTCTTGAGATTAGGATCATTACTCCCATTCAAGAAATAAAATCTTTCTGACATTCTTTTGAAGTGTCTGTCGAGATCCTTCTTTGAAAGGGAACAACATCTCATAGCGAAATATACTTGTGAAACAAGTTTAGAATATAAAGAGATGTCACCTATGAACTCTCGATGGATTTCTCCAAGTGCTTCTCCTGTGGATGTAGCATTGAGAATCTCAAGTTGCTTATATTCTCCGATGCTCAGGAACCATTTCCGCAGGACACCGAGGAATCTGGATGTAAAGTCTTTCATGATGGATCGTAGATCTGCTCCTTCTTTATTGAGTTGATTGTCTATCCAGGCTGCAAAGGTGTGCATAGTCTCTCTCCTCTTGTGGATTGAAACATTGTCGAAGGAAAATGATAGGCTTAAAAGCCAACACTCACCTTTCAAGTGTAAAGGATCGTGTAGCTAGTAAGATACTCGGTTAAATTATCGATCCACAGAAATCAAGTGTGAGATAGCCCTAAATTTACTAATTTATTCGCAATTGTAGCACAAGTCATATAGTAAGATCAATTGGTTTTATGCAAATAATTAACTAATCAAATAACTAAACTCTTCTAACAATGAAATTCAATCAATAATAAAGACGTGCTTGGGTGCTTATCAACAAATGGGTATTAATCATGCAATGAATTCAAATGAGTATTTATTATGTCAATCAATTAATAAGAGCAAACTTTTAATCAAACAATAATTCCGTACTTGGTAAGCCTAGGAATTACGCTACGATTTAAGCTCGAAAGTTTGAGAGGACTAAGTCACCCTTTCCTCCCGGGGCTAGAGCACGAGTCAATAGGTTTCCCTAGCGTGTCTCCCCTTCGATACTAAGGCAACTTACCTATGGTCTCTTCACTAATGACCGACTACTAATCTAAGTAATTAACGTGGAGTTGATGTATTTCTAATGGAATTAACCAAGTCTCCTTGCGTTAACCCAATATTAACTCTAATTACCCAATTAATTCCCTCACCCCAAATGAGTTATCTAAATACCCAAGTCTCCTTGCGATAATTAAACAACTATGCATGGAATTAGAAATTAATTAAATAAATAAATCAATCAAACCTCATCAATCCAATCAATTAATCAACAATCAAAATCACCCATAAGAATTCCTCACAAGATCAATCACCCATATGCATTAAAACACCCTAGCACTAGGAATTTAGTTGATCATAATTAAAGAAAATGAATCCATGAAATTAATTGAAGAAATGAAAGTCATAACGAGAAATTGAATTGATAAAACTGAAATTAAAAGTCGAATATCACCTAGATGGCATCCAAGCATGAAGAAAACATCCAACGATCGTCTAAATTAAAAAAGAAATCGAAACCCTAGCTATGTGTGTGTGAAAGTGTGTGTTCTTGATCTTTTTCTCCAAAAACCGTCCAAGAAATCTATATTTTCGTGTATATATATGTATATAACTGCCTTGCCACGTGTCACACGCTGAATGGTCGAAAAAATAACAAAACTTCAAAAATCACGTCCCTCGACTCGGGGGCTCAACCTCGACTCGGGGCCTGCGCATCTCTCGATTCGGGGGATGACTCTCGACTCGGGGGATCTTCAAAATCCAATTTTTTAGCTTGACCTTCAACCTCGACTCGAGGCTTCCCAAGCTCGACCCAAGATCGAGCCCAGGGAATTTTCTAGGCCCGATACGCACCTTCGATCCCCGTTTTCACCCTACACATTTGTCTCGTCGCCATATGAATCCCGGTACTCTCCGTTTCGTCAAATTCCACCGGAAACTCTGAAAACGAGATAAAAACCGAATGAAATGCATTAGTAATACTTTTAAGCATAAGAAGTGATTCTCTATACTTTTAAGCTTAAACAGTAATACTTTTCATCATTTTATGCATTTAAATCCCTCAAAACTCATGCAATAATTCACCCTAATCAGAAAACCAAGGACCATTTGGGGGCTTGGAGGATTGCTCATCAGTAGCATGACTTACAAATGGCTTAGTGGGGGATTCTGGTTCTGAATCTGAAACATATCCTTCGAAACGATGACTGGGTCTGGATCCGCCATGAGAACAGCTGACACATCAGCAACCTCTTCATCATCAGTTGCCTCTTGAGAGAAACTGGCTATGAATTCGCCTGTGCTGGTAGTACTTTCATACTCCGTGAAGTGAGATGTGTTGCTTTCATCATTTGAGAGGGCATCATAGCTGGAGGTACCTTCAACTTTTGATGTGGATTCTCCGAGGTCAACCGTCTTGGGAATATCAAGAGGAATACTTGAGACCATTCCAAAGTACATAGAATAGTCAGAAGTTTCTGACGAAGTATCATAGAAGTTGGGCAGTGAGGGAAACAGATCCTTATCATAGAAGTTGGGTGTGAGGGAAATCGAGCCTTAACCCTTTTATCCTCTTCTATGCGAGACAATTCCTTCTTGAGTCTTCTTATCTCTGCTTCATTGGCGTTGAACTCAGCACCAGTTTGGCGATTTGCTAGGAGGAACCTAAGTTCCCTATGCAGCTGGTTGATCTTCCCAGATAATTTCTGTTCAACTCTCAATAATTGCATCTCAAGAGATTGTTGGTTTTGAGTAGACCTTTGTAACTTATCTAGGATTTGACACACCTTTGAGTCAATGGTTTGTAGAGAGCGATTTTGTGCTCTGACATTCTATTTTTGCCAGTTTAGGACCTCTTCACCTTGGTTTAGAGGTTTTTGCTGTCCAGCTGCATCGATGGCTGTGCTTTGGACGTAAGGCCTCGTCACAATCTTGTTCTGTTTATCTTCATGTCTTTCCAGAGGTGGAAAGTTTTCTTCATAAGACTGGCACATGAGGCAAGAGTGAGTCGGCGGTGGTGGCGGCGGCTAATCTCCATCGTCATCACTAACTGAATAGCGATCAACATCATCCTCATCATTAGAGTTAAGATATTAACAGTTACACCTGGGATCACACATGTCTGGATCAACATCCCATGTAAAATGGCTGTTGATGTGGGACACATAGAGATGACTGCCGTCTGGCATGAATGAGGAGACTGGAAGGTGATCCCTATCTTTGTAGACTGGAATCATCATGAGCTGGAACACAGGAGTACTTGGCCCCTCTTCAGATTTTGTATTGTGGATCATCTTGAATTTTTAATCATTCATCCTCTGAAATCTGAAGTCAACAGCTCGAACTGGATCAACATCTTGATGAAGGGATTCATAGTTGGTAATCCATTTAGTTCGGACCAGCCTTTCTAGATCTTTTCTGCAGATTTGTCGTGGAATATGGACAATAGTAGGAACTTCTGATCTGGACTCAGTGAGGACCATCAATGATTCTTTTATGCCTTGATTTTTTAGATCAAGAGCATGATTCTGCAACCTGTACACGATCTGATGGTGTAGCATCGCCATGACAGATGTGGGGATCTGTACAGCTCCAGCGATCTGGACTTGCACTTTGAGAGCTTCTGCTAGAGATAGATCTTGTGAAGATAGAGCAAAGTTAGGAAAGAAAGTGAGTACCACACTTCCAGCATTGAGAGTGGTAAGAACAGTCCCAACAACAGCATGCTCGTACTTTCGATATCGGGTATAGAGCAGAGTAATCCTAGCAGATATAGGGAGTCCTTTTCTGCCGTGGTAAGATAGGACGAGTCTGACAGCTCCAAGATGAAGGTGAGAGAACCCTTCTCTTTTCCAAGCCTCAATATATTCTTGTGGTATAGACTGAGTGATATATTGCTCTTGGGAAGTGGCTGGGAGGCTGTAGTGATCCATCTTCGAAGATTGGACATATTCCTTCATGGGAGAATCTCTGCCTGAGATGTAGGCCCGAATATTCTTGATTCTCTTGGGAAGGCTTCCAGATTTCCTGTAAAGATGATACGGACTAACAAGAGACGGAACAGTTTGTTCAACTATAGCGTTATCAGGAATAGTAGAATATTCTACAAGATGTTCTATTTTACTAGTATGGTGACGGGGTAAAGAAAGAAATGAAGATTGCGATAAAATCTATGAGGTAATAGCACTAGAGGATTCCAAGGGGATTGGCGTATCCTCCCTACTTACCGCTTGGGGGTTCCGCCAACCTAACATTACCATAATTTTTCCCTGGGGACGAGACGAGACAGCACTGGCTCTGATACTAAAATGGGGTCGGGAGCCTTGCTAGCCATACCCTCAGGCGGACGGAGTGAACGTACCCATACCCTTAGGCAGAGGAACGACCATACCCATGCACTCGATCATCTCCTGCATCGGCACACTCTAAGCAGCCACCTTGCCTGACAAGCTTTTAGATGCAGACCATAGAACAAGGATAGTATAATCCTTCCTCGGTTGCCGTGTGGATAATCTTCAGTTTGGATGCCGTATGGATAGTAGGGACCGTATCAATAACCAGGCTATTTCATAGGATATGGGGGTAGAATTGCTTCGATATAGGAGGCTAACACAAGGGTTTTCGAGAGGATAACTAGAAATTTAGAATATTAGAAAATATATGCAACAGGAAGTCTTATTTGATCGTATGTAGTTTCTGAAAGTAGATTATGAAGATTACAAGACAACCTAGGTCCCTATTTATAATAGAAAAAATATACAACAGTCATCTTTGGTTTTCCTCCATCGTCTGCCAAGGTCCTTTCGGCTAAGCCTTCTTCGTCATTTGCCAAGTGTCCTTTCGGCTAAGCATTTTTCGTCATCTGCCAAATGTCCTTTCAGCTAAGGACTCTTGATACTATCTGATGCCTAATATGGCCAAGCTCCTTTTTTAATTATCTAATAGGATAATTTCTTTAATTGCCTAATAGGGCAATCTTTTCTAATAATAATAAACTACTAAGAATAGTAATTTACTAAATATAGCAGTTTACTATAGATAGCAAATTACTAATAATAGTAAATTGCTAAAGATAGTAAATCTTATGGCGGCTTTGTTGCGGATAAGAGTTGCCGGTATACGTGGTTTCTTCGCCGATGGGTTTGCCAATTTTTCGACTGAGGATAGCGCCTGTTGACTTTCTTCGTTTGGCTGACTTGTTGACTTCCTGACTGGGAAAACAAGAAAAAGAAAAGTGTTCACTAATTGAGCACAATCCTATTACAAGTGTGACTAGTGTCACTTTATTTTTGCACTCATAATTTACACAGATATTACATATCTTGACTCAATGGTTTTAGACTTAAGCTGGGGGCCAAAGGATGGCCGGATCATACTCAGTGTCTGATTCATCCGGGTCGGATTCTATCTTGCTTTGACTGCAACTAGCTTCTTTTGCTGATTCATCTTTTTTATTGGAAATTACCAACAAAGTGTACGTTAGAGGCTCCGTTTCTGTAATTGGAGTAGTCTTGTTGGCCTAGCACAAATAAACGTACAGTTGATGAATATCTCGTTTATCAAGTTTGATCGGACAACTAATTATCTTCCATTTATAGTATAGAGGAAGAGGACTTAGAGCTCCTTTCAACATGTTTGAGTAAGTCCATAGAATATTCTCAGTTATTTTCGTATCATGATGGATAGGCTAAATAACTATGAATTGTCTTTCAATGCTGAAACAAGCCTCTTCATAATGAAGTTGCGCTGCAGTGATGTGCTTGGAGAGAAACTTGAACATATTACTGATTGCGAACTTATGTATCTCTTCAAGTGTGGAGAATAGTCCAGCATTTGGAGGGAAAGTGTACTCTGAATCACACAGGATCTCCTGTTACATAGTACAACCGATTATATTAGGATGTTATTCTCTTATTTGTAAATTTTGATGTATGTACACATGGCGCAAATCTAATTAATGTAACAGGAGATGTAACATCATTATGTAACAGGAGATCCGGACCGACTCTGGATGAGCGAGATATTCCGGTAGATCTGAAAATACCTCAGAGGGGGAAATGGACTTCCTCTTTCCTGTCATCAGAATAATAGGAAGAATTTTTTTTCAGAGATGAAATAAACCAGAGGTTTCCTTGAGAGATAATCTGGAACAATGTTGGATTTTCCTTTTATGTGTTGGACTTCAAACTAGTATTTCGAAAACCAATCCTTGAGTTGTAGGAGCTGCTTTTCAAGAACACCCTTGTTCATTAATTCCATGATGGTGGGAAATAAGGTGTTGTCAAGTTGAATCACGAATTGGTGACCCACTAAATGGAACTCAAACTTCTTGATGCCATTCTTGACTACTAAGATTTCTTTGTACACTGCAAGGTAGTATTGTTTGGATTCTTTGAATTGTCCACTAGCGTGACCGCAATAATGAATGACATTATAAACCTTCTCAAATAGTATAGCTCCCCAAAAGTCATTACTGGCATCAGTCTGGAGAATGCGTTGTCCATTAGCTGGAATTCTTAGCGAAGAATGTTTCTGACAAATCTCCTTCAAATGCTTGACCGCTGCTGTTTGAGAGTTGCTCCATGGAGGTGGATCTTTCCTTAAGAGCTTTGAGAGCTTGCTGGTGAAATTCGAACAGTTTGGAATGAATTCTATGAGATAGTTAACTATCCCAAGAAATTGCTGGATCTCTTTTACTGTCATCTGTTCGTCGGGGAATTTCAGCAGTTCTTGAGAGATATGAGGACCGGGTTCATATTTTCCACCTGAAATTTTTATAACTAGGAACTCGATACTCTTTTGACCGATAATACTCATTTTCTCAGAAAGCAGGATACCAAATTTCTGGACAAGGTCTACAAATTGTTTGAGCAATTAGTCATGGTCTATTTTTATTTGAGAGTACAGAAGGATGTCATCTATGTAGACGAGAGTACTATGCATGATGGGCTCAAATATTTGGGTCATGGCTTTTTGGAAAAATGACGGTGCAACCTTAAGCCCAAAAGGTAGGACGGTCCATTGGTATTGGGCCGTGGGTATACAAAAGGATGTTTTGTACCTATCTTTTGGATGGACACCTAATTGCCAAAGACCTGACTTCAAATCAGGCTTTGAAAAGATTTGAGCTTTGGAAAGATGGGCTAATAGCATTTGGGTACGAGGTAAAGGGAATTTATCGTCTTGAAGAAAATGATTCAAAGGTTTGTTATCAATCACTAACCTTTTCTTCCCTCATTTCTGTTCAGCCCGTTTGTTGACATAAAATGTCGAACATGCCCAATTTGATTTGGTTGCTTCAATGAGTCCAAGACTTTGTAGCTGATGGCATTCTTCCTTGGCAAGTGTAAGCTCTTCAGGAGTCATTCTAGGATGTGTCACCTTAGTTGCGTTGATGTATTCGTTCATCTTGAAAGGTAACTGAACGAAGAATATTTCATTCCTCCATAGTGGGGATGGATGGGAGAACTCTGAATGAGATTCTGCATAGCAACCCCTTAAGTTGTTGAGAATAGGGTGAATACTCCCTGGATCTTCCTCTAATGAAAACAACTTTTGGACTGGAGTAGATGGTAAGAACATCCGCTTGTATTTGACTCCCCTTTGGTGAGTCTGTAATCTCTCAGCTTTGCAGAATAGATCAAACCCCATCAACAGATCATGCACATGGAATTTGCTTCCAATGGCTTTCACCCATATGATACATTCAGGGAATATTTGAATGCCAATAGGCTGCTTTGAGATTAAGGACGTGTGGAACGACTGGCCATCTGGTGCATAGAAATACTCATGGTGTGTCTCCCAAGCTTCTTTCGGTAGGATGTCGGGATTCAACATGGTCGTTCTAGCTCCTGTGTCTAAAATTCTGATTGCTTTGATAGGCTTTGCATATTTAGACTGGAGCACTTTAACTTCAAGGTGAGGTAATTGAATTACCTCATTGAGAATCTCAAGTTGCTTGTATTCTCCGATGCTCAGAAAACATTCCCGCAGGACACCGAGGAATTTGGATGTAAAATCTATCATGATGGATCGCAGATCTGCTCCTTCTTTATTGAGTTGATTGTCTATCCAGGCTGCAAATGTGTGCATAGTCTCTCTCCTCTTGTGGATTGGAACATCGTCGAAGGAAAACCAATGACCATTTGAAGGCTTGGAAGATTGCTCACTAGTAGCATGACTCACAAATGGCTTAGTGGGGGAATCTGGTTCTGAAATGATGACTGGGCTCTGGATCCGCCATGAGAATAGCTGATGCATCAGCAACCTCTTCATCATCAGTTACCTCTTGAGAGAAACCGTCTATGACTTCGCCTGTGCTGGTAGTACTTTCATACTCCGTGAAGTGATATGTGTTGCTTTCATTGTTTGAGAGGGCATCATGGTTGGAGGTACCTGTGATAAACGTTAGAATATGGTATCGGGATCTGGAAGCCAGTAATGTATCCGCCGGTTTTTCCCTTCAGCTTTTGATATGGATTCTCCGAGGTCAGCCATCTAGGGGATATCAAGAGGAATACTTGAGACCATTCCAAAGAATTTAGAACAGTCAGAAGTTTCTGACGAAGTATCATAGAAGTTGGGCTGTGAGGGAAACCGAGCCTTAGCCCTTTTACCTCTTCTATGCGAGATAATTCCTTCTTGAGTCTTCTTATCTCTGCTTCTTTGGCGTTGAACTCAGCACCACTTTGGCGATTCGCTAGGAGGAACCTAAGTTCCCTATCCAGCTGGTTGATCTTCCCAGATAATTTCTGTTCAACTCTCAATAATTGCATCTCAAGAGATTGTTGATTTTGAGTAGAACTTTGTACCTTATCTAGGATTTGAGACACCTTTGCGTCAATGGTTTGTAGAGAGCGATTTTGTGCTCTGGAATTCTATGTATACCAGTTTAGGACCTCTTCACCTTGGTTTAGAGGTTTTTCCTGTCCAGCCGCATCGATGACTGTGCTTCGGACGTAAGGCCTCGTCACAATCTTGTTCTGCTTATCTTCATGTCTTTCCCAAGGTGGAAAGATTTTTTCATAAGACTGGAACATGAGGCAAGTGTGAGTCGGCGGTGGTGGCGGCTCACCTCCATCGTCTTCACTATCTGAATAATGATCATCATCATCCTTATCATCAGAGTCAAGATATCTGTAGTTACACATGGGATCACACATGTCTGGATCAACATCCCATATAAAATTGTCGTTGATGTGGGACACGTAGAGATGACTTCCATCTGGCGTGAATGAGCAGACTGGAAGGTGATCCCTGTCTTTGTAGACTGGAATCATCATGAGCTGGAACATAGGAGTACTTGGCCCCTCCTTAGATTTTGTATTGTAGATGGTCTTGACTTTTCCATCATTCATCCTCTGAAATCTGAAGTCAATAGCTCGAACTGGCTCAACGTCTTGATGAAGGGATTAATAGTTGGTAATCCATTTAGTTGGGACCAGTCTTTCTAGATCTTTTTTGCAGATTTGACGTGGAATCTGGATAATAGTTGGAACTTCTGATCCAGACTCAGTGAGGACCATCAATGCTTCTTTTATGTCTTGATTTTTTAGAATAAGAGCATGATTCTGCAACCTGTACACGATCTGATGGTGTAGCGTCGCCATGATAGATGTGGGGATCTGTTCAGCTGTAGCGATCTGGACTTGCACTTTGAGAGCTTCTGCTAGAGATAGATCTTGTAAAGATAGAGCAAAGTTGGGAAAAAAAGTGAGTACCACACTTCCAACATTGAGAGTGGTAAGAACAGTCCCAACAACGGCATGCTCGTACTTTCGATATCGGGTATTGAGTAGAGTAATCCTAGCAGATATAGGGAGTCCTTTTCTTCCGTGGTAAGATAGGACGAGTCTGATAGCTCCAAGATGAAGGTGAGAGAAACCTTCTCTTTTCCAATCCTCAATATATTCTGGTGGTATGGCAGAGTGATATATGCTCTTGGGAAGTGCTGACAGGCTGCAGTGATCCATCTTCGAAGATTGGACATACTCCTTCTTGGGAGAATCTCTGCCTGAGATGTAGGCTCGAATATCCTTGATTCTCTTAGAAAGGCTTCCATATTTCCTGTAAATATGATATGGACTAATAAGAGGTGGAACAGTTTGTTCAACTATAGCGTTATCTGGAATAGTAGAGTATTCTACAAGATGTTCTATTTTACTAGTATGGTGACAGGGTAAAGAAAGAAACTAAGATTGCGATAAAATTCTAGCAGGTTTTTCTTCCATGTTGACAAATGCTACAATTTTCATAGAGGTACTGGACTCTGCTTCGTCCTCCTCGTCCTCAACCTGGATATCAAACTCATACCTTTCAAGTGAGAAAATAGAGTATAATGATTCATAGATGATAAATCCTTGGTAGCATTAATCAGATTACCCTTTTCCCTCCAACGTTTAGTTAGAGATCTAAGGATTTTATTATTTATCTCTTTTTCAGTATAAATGTTGCCTAGATGTCACGCCCCAATTTTCATAAATTATTGATTTTGAAATAATAATAATTTTAAGAAAATATAGAAGGCGTGAACTTAAAATTTTAAAATATAGAAAGACCGTACTTTACAAAGAACAAATTATGTTACGGCGGAAACGTAACCTTCAAAGAATTTCATTCAAAAATTAAGTTTGCAACCACTAAGTACAATTTAAGCAAATTCATAATTTAATAAGAAATATTTTTTTTTAGGAAGACATTATTTATTAGGCTATTTATATAAAAAATAATAAGTTGAAAATATAAACACGATATCTCCATCACCACGCTTCCGCTGCGCTCTCTGATTAGTCTAAAATAGGGTTTAATGGGGTGAGTATGCAAGCACACTTAGTGGGGTCAAGTTATTCAAAATTAAATACTAGACAAATAAAGGCAAATTTTATTAAAAGAAAAAGAAAAAAGAGGAGAGCCACAACCCGGCTCAATAGGCTAAAAGGGAAAAACAAATGCATCCGGCCTCACTAAAAACCTCTTGCCGTAAAACCCCCCTTGGGGAAAAAACCGACAAAGAGGGAAAAAAGAGTAACAACGGGAACATTTGAGCCTATATAGGAAGAGACCCGGAATACAAGGTCAAGAAAAAGATAACAACAAAAAGTCATTCGGCCAAAACAAACAGCAACACCAAATCAAGGACACTGCTTCGTAAACTCACAATGTTTATCCTTATCAAGAAAATCAACCAAAAACCCAGGAGGAGTGCCAATCCATTCCGCGTTAATCCTTGCTTTAGCCAAACAATCGGCCGTTTGGTTTACCTTGCGTAAAACATGCTTCACTACACAATTAAACGAACCACGAATACTAATCCAAGAATCCCAAAGAGGACGAACCTGCCATGGAATCTTCGGCCTTGTATCCCTTCTTAATTGGTTGAATTTTATGCAAAACATCTTGACCTTCGGGAAGTTCCTTTTCCGCCACCGCCGAAGGAATTGAAGAACGTAAAAGCGCCCTTCGATAATCCGCCCCTTGCGAAACCCTAGTGTCCGCCGAAGAGGGATTTGCCATAGAAAGAACAGGATTCTCAGAATTTACCCCATGAAAATCCGTCGAAGAAGGTTTGTGATTCAAGGATGCTAAAACGGAACTTACAATTTGGGAGATGAGATCCGTATTAATTGAAGATGGAAAGGCATCCATCGGAAAAAGAACGTAAAAAGTCAAGAACTAGTCAAGAAGATGAGAGAGAGAATAGAGAGCGGAGAGAGCATTTCGAAATAAAAAGCACTATTCACATAAACTACTAGAATACTAGAATACTAGAATAAACACTAGAATACTATTCAAAATTAAATACTAGAATAAACAGTTAAGACATCAATGCCAAGTAAATAACATTCACATAAACTTTGTCAACATTGCCATTAATACTTTGTCACTTTGCCATTGATACTTTGACAACATAGAAATGGGGTTGTGAGCCTTCTCAAAGCCTTTTTAAAGACCCTGGTATTCTCACACGTAGAATGGAGTACGGCGGGTTAAACCCGAGGATCCATCGATCCTGGACCCCATTAGGGCCCCAGGCTATTAGACTTTGCCATTGAGCACGGCGGGATACACCCGAAGACCCGTCAGTCCCGGACCTCACAAGGGCTCCTGGCTATTAGAATGACATGGAAATGAAATCACATAGCAAACAACTCAACAATTTATATCAAATATTTAACATTGAATAAACATGCAAACTCTACTAACCACTATAGAGCATAAAGCAATCAAGAACCCACCTCAAGAGAGTAAGTGCTAGGAGCAAGTTGTGATAGCCTCGAATAAACTAATTCTCGTAACCTTCGTCACCTAACATTAATAATTATTTACAATTAATTAGCACAATCCTAGTCAAATTTCTAAGAGGGCTAACTGTCATAGTTGGGATAATCTAAATCCCCAATTAAAACCCTAATTCCCAAATTTTACATCAACTAAATTTGTATCCTAAATCATCAAACTAAATTTATATTAATAGTAGTGAGACTTAAATTACTTCATAATTAATCATATAAATATAATCATTAATGGAATAAAATAAATAAATAAATAGAGTAATAATAATTAAATAAAATAAATAATAAAAATATATGTATATAATAGTTACACATAATTGATAAAAAATTACTAAATTCACGCACACACAATAAAAACACATGCACAAATCACAAAAACTCACTCACCCACACTGCATAATTCACTAAACTCACGCGCACATACACACACAAATACTCACACACACTGCACCTTGCACACAAACTCACGCACACACACTCACAGCAGAACACATAGCACACACACACACACTCACAGCAGAGCACATAGCACGCACACACACAAGCAGAAAATATAACACGCACACAGTACAAATCAACAAAGCTATATATATATATATATATAGGATATAATTATTTATTTATTTATTTAATCAATTTAATTCCAACATCAAATAAATAAATATATATAAGGGATAAAATATTTAATAATTCATTTGCATCAAATTAAACATGGAGATGCAATAAAGAATAAATAGATAATATAATATTGATCATATTAATTAATTAAAAGTTGTTGCCGTCTTTGAGAAGTATGAGATTTATTTTGTGTGCATAGTTTTTTTCTAGGTTAAAACTCTAATATAAAATAAGTATTAGGCATAGGCTTATGCTTGGGCTTGAGTGGGATAAGGACTAATATTTAAATATTAAAAGATTTTAAAATTATTATTTAAAGATTTAGGAATTTTAAAATAGGGGAAAAATATTTTTTCTAGTGAGAAAAATTAGGCATTTGTATCTCATGAAAAACTCAAGATTTGATTTTAAATAATAGATTTTTTTATTTTAGAAAATACTGAAATTGAAAGATATTATTTATTAAAACTTGCAAGATATAAAAAAATATTTAATTTTAATAAAATTCATTATTTTGAAATTAATAAAGATAATATTAGAAAAATTAGGGGTATTACACTAGATATGTGGCTCTATTAATCAAATTTGTCATTTTCATTTTAAATGTATCAAATAAATGGAGAACAACTTGCAGCTTGTTCTCTTTCACCTGGCCTGTGCCTTCGCACATATCAGCAAGGGTGTCCTACATCTGCTTGGCAGTTTTACACTTCTTAATCTTCTTATACCATTCGCGGTTGAGAGTCACAATAATCTCGTTTCTTGCTACCTAGTCCAGATTGTATACTTTTCTTTCATCATTAGATAACTCAGATACTTTCTTCTCAACTCGAACACGAGATTCTGAGCTGCTTGCTCCATGACTCACTCCTCCATGGTAAAACTTGATAGGACCTTCAAAGGGAATATCTTCCATTTGAGGATGAATAGACTTCAGATGATTTTCCATTCAGAATTTTCAATAATCATAGTCTTCAATCTCGAAGTCAGGAAGACTCTTAACCTTTCTATCAACACTAGGAGACATGGTTAGTAGTAAACAACAATATATCAAACAAGATTTTATCAAGAACAGATCTAGATCGAGAAATTGAATGAATAACAAGTTTCGATCAAGAACATCTTTAACAATGCTCTGATACCACTTGTTGGTCCCGAGATTGAGTTAGAATTATTAGAAATAATCTAGAAGGGGGTTTGAATAGATTATCCAAATTTCTCGCAAAATTCAGATGAGCTACTCAAATTGATCTTCCAAATTATTGCGAGTACCCAGCAGAAACTGATTATACTCAATCCTTTTTAAATAGATCTAAAAGCTTCTCGATAGAATTGAGATCATAAAGTAAATGACTGAAATTAAGAACAGAAAGTAAAGAACACAAGATTTATAGTGGTTCGGATTGAAAAATCCTACGTCCACTCTCCTTCTCCAACTCGAAGAAGGGTCTCTTCTAGCTTTCTTACTTACTGTTAGATCAGGTTTTTAGTTTTGATGAGTTAAAATGTATAGACTAGACAAGCTCATGTAAATAGGATGACCAATTGAGATTATATAGACTAGCTGAAGTAGTACGCTTTGTACTAGGCTGATCAGACTAGACAAGGTAAATGAAGTCAGCTGAGACCAGGAAGTACAAGGTCATCTGAAGATAGTCTTGAAGAAGTCATCTGTTGGAGAGAAAAATGAAGAGCTCAAGACGAGATCAAGACCAACTGAGTAGAATAAGAAAGGTAGGTTTTCACCAAGTCAGCAACAGACGACTAACTCAAGAACAGCTGAGGTCAGGACATTTTTAAAGAAAAGTTTGTTAAGCAGTTTTAAGTTTGTTACAATAAACTAACCGTCTTACAGGCTTATAAATAGGAGTAAGCACAGTTTTTAGAAGAACTCTTAGCATTCTTTATCCTGAAACTCACATTTTCTAAAAGCACTCAAAAAATCTTCAAAAGTTTTCATAAGTTTTCTAAGTGTTTAAAGAACACTTACTGTATATCTTCAAACCACTATCTGCACTGTAATTTCTTGTTTAGCTAGTTAGTTTGATAGTTTGAAGGTATATTGAAGACGAAGATCGTCAATCTCTGTAATTGTAACCATCAGTGAGTCAGTAAGTAAGTGAGTAGAGGCCCTTCTTCAAGTTGAAGAAGGAGAGTGGATGTAGGATCTTTTGATCTGAACCACTATAAATCGTGTGTCATTTACTTTCAGCATTTTTTCTGTTGATATCTGTTATTTGAACAAACTTGTTTCAGATTGCTTCCATAGATTGAGTTAAAAAAGAAAAAAATATTTCTGTTGTTCAACTTTGATTTCAGGGATTGAGATTAAATATTATGATTACTGAAAGTTTCGTATGAAAAATCATCTCAAATCTATTCATCCTCGAATGGAAGATGTTCTATCTGAAGGTCCAATCAAATTTTTCCATGGAGGTGTAAGTGATGGAGCAAGCAGCTCAGAGTCTCGAACTCAGACAGAGAAAAAGGTGTCTGAATTGACATATGATGAAAGGAAAGTATACAATCTTGATTAGGTGGCCAGGAATGAGATCATTGTGACTCTCTGCAGAGAATGGTATGAAATGATCAAAAAGTGTAAGTCTGCAAAAGAAATGTGGGATACCTTAGCCAATATGTGTGAAGGCACAGACCAGGTAAAGGAGAACAAGCTCCAAGCTGTTCTCCATTTATTTGATGTTTTTAAAATGAAAGAAGGTGAGTCTATTTATCAGCTAGACATGAGAATGACTAATCTGATCAATAGAGCCACTGACTTGGGTAAAGTTTACACTAAAAAGGAGATTAATAATAAAATTCTTAGATCTCTAACCAAGCGTTGGAGGGAAAAAGGAAATCTGATAAAAGCCACTAAGGATCTTTCCACCATGAGTCATTATACTTTATTTTCTCACTTGAAAGGTTATGAGTTTGATATTCAGGTAGAGGATGAAGAAGATGAGATGGAATCCAGTACCTCATCTAAGACAGTAGCCTTTGTTAACAAGGAAGACAAACCTGTAACTGAGTCAAAAGGAGCTGATCTTTCTTTAAAAGAACATATGGCTTTACTGACCAAGAGGTATGATCGATTGAGAATGAAATATAAACGTAACAAATTGATATTTGCAGGAAAAGACAGATAAAGATCCAGAAGGAAAGACGATGTAGAATCTATAGATGATGATAGAAGGAAAAATCAGAAAAGAAGGTACAAGTCACCTGCAAAGAAGAATCCCAACAGTCCCAGATCTGATCAGGGAGATACTTGTTACACTTGTAACAAGGCAGGACATTTTAGCTATGATTGTCCCCTATTGACTCCTAAAGAAAGAGAGGAGAAAAAAAAGAAAAGAGATAGATGCTTTGCATATCAGAGAGCCCTTCTTGCTGAAGAAAGAGAGTCAAGAAAATCATCTTCATCATCATCATCATCGTCTGATTTTGGATCAGATGATGAAATCTCTTTGATGGTAAAAGAGGTAGATTACTATTCTTCGTCTGATAATGAGTCTTATAAGTCAGTTTCAGATAATGATCAAACTGTGATCAAGGAACTTTTGAACGATCTAAAAATGTCTCTAAGTGCTTATAAACAATTAGAGACTGAAAAATTTAACTTTAAAAGATCAAATTCAGACTCTAATTAAAGGAAAGCAAGTTGTGAACTACTCTAAGTCTGTGGAAACATTCAAGGGGGAATGTTTACCCCAGGCTGAGGCTAGTACACCAGCTAGTCTTTCTGAAAGATTAGAAGAAGAATTAAAATCTTTAAAAGATAAATTTGAAATGGTATGTAATGAGAATAAGTCAATTAAGAAGACTAATGAGAAGCTTGTCTTCAAAATGAGTCAACTTAATAACTCACAATCAGTTATAGACCACATTTTTAGAACTTCACAAAAGTCTCATGATAAGACAGGTCTTGGTTGGGACATAAATAATAAGCTAGAAACTTTGAAACCAAGGAAGTTTGTAAAAGCTGCTGATACATCAAAAGGAATTAAAATCGGACCTTGGAAACCACAAAGTCAAATGAGGATTACTTCTCTTAATCTGAATAGTAAAAATCAGATGAGGAATCCTAATCTGATACAAAGGGTTCCAAGAACCAAGATTAAAAGGAATTTTTCTTATAGTTCTTTTGATGGTAGAAGCAGATGCTATCCTTTGTTTCAAAAGATCAAGAAGGTCACTAAATCTGATTACAACAAGCTTGCATACAAATCTGATATATTTGTTGACAGATTTGGTAGACAACTTGAATCTGACTTATTATTGAACAATGAAGTGTTTGTCTGGATACCCAAATTGATTATTGACCTTAAAGGACCCAAGATCACTAGGTTACCTCTTACCTAATCTGTTTTATAGGAATCTCAAGGGCTATCTTTAAAAGAGGAAATTCTAGCATCCATCTGGTACATTGACAGTGGCTGCTCTCAGCACATGACTTGTGAAAGGAAGATACTCTCAAATTTCTAAAATACAAATGGTCCAAGAGTTTTGTTTGGTGACAATAACTGCGGACAGACCAAGGGAGTTGGCACCTTAATTATAGGTGATGTCCAGGTGTCTGAAGTTTATTATGTAGAAGGTTTGAAACATAATTTGTTATCTGTTTCTCAACTCTGTGATAGAGGTTTTAATGTTAGATTTTCAAAGGATAAGTGTAATATTTTAGACAGTTCCTCAGACAAGGTACTCTTAACTGGTTTCAGACATGGTAATGTCTATGTGGCTAACTTTAATAGTTGTCCCAAATACACATGACTAGTTGCTAAAGGTGGAGATGACCTCAGTTGGCTATGGCATAAAAGACTTAGTCATCTGAATTTCAAAACCCTTAGCAAAATAGCTAAGAGGAATCTAGTCAAAGGACTGCCTGAAAGACTATGCTCAACTGATCTTAAATGTGATGCTTGCCAAAAAGGTAAACAGCCCAGGAACTTCTTCAAAAGTACTAACACAATTTCATCTGAAAGGGTTTTACAACTCCTTCATTTGGATTTGTTTGGACCAGTTTCACCCCTCAGCTTTAGTGGAAGGAAATACACCCTAGTAGTTGTTGATGATTATTCAAGATATACTTGGGTGATATTTCTTTTCAAGAAAAATGAGACGGTGAACAAGATCCCAGATCTATTCAAACAAATACAAAATGAAAAATGTGTTAATATTATTAAAATAAGGAGTGACAAGGGTACTGAATTCTTGTCTATCTAACTATCTTAATAAGAATGTAATAGTACATGAGACATCATCAGCCAGAACACCACAACAAAATGGAGTCGTGGAAAGAAGGAATAGAACACTTAAAGAAGCAGCCAGAAGCATGTTAGCTGAATATGGAACACCCCAAAGGTTCTGGGTAAGGCAATTAATACAGTCTGCTACACTCAGAGCAGATGCTTACCTGTAAAAGATAAGGGTAAGACTCCTTATGAACTTTGGAAAGGTAAGGTTCCAAGAATCTCTTATTTTCGTGCTTTTGGGTGTAAGTGTTTCATTCACAACAATGGAAAGTCTAAATTGAAGACATGACTTGTGAAAGGAAAACTTAGGATAAAATTGAAAGGAAAACTAAGGCAGCTGATGGGATATTCTTAGGATATTCCAACACTTCAAAGGCTTTCAGAGTCTTCAATAAGACAACTATTTGTGTGGAAGAAACTCCACATGTAGTGTTTGATGAACTTCATATGTTTTCATATAAGGTAAACCAAATTACTAATGATCTAGATAGAATTAAACTTAACAAAACTAAATAGAGGAAAACTTATCTGCCTAGTTTTGATTCAGATTCAGATGATGAAGAATCCCCATCTGAGAATCAGAAGGGAACTCTTTTATCTGTTCCATCTAAAGAGACTCCTCTGACATCATCTGATCAGCCAAGGTCAGTAGATGAAGGGGGAACGTCTACTCAAGAAGAACAAGATCAGTTACCTACTGAGACTGTAGATGAGGATACTTCAACTCAAATAGGCAAAAGGATGAGGATTTATCATCCAGCTGATTAGATTATTGGGGACACCTCAAGTAGTGTTCAGACACGAACGATGTTGGATTCCCAGAGTATGTTCAGCTGCTATGTTTCACTCCTTGAGCCTAAGTCTATTGAGGAGGCTCTATCTGACCCAAGCTGGGTAACAGCCATGCAGGAAGAACTGCATCAATTTGAAAGACAAAATGTTTGGGTGCTAGTGGATAGACCCATTCATAGAAAGATTATAGACACCAAATGGGTGTTTAAAAAAAAAAAGACGAAAACAACATTATTGTTCGTAATAAGGCCAGACTTGTAGCACCAGTGTTATTCACAGTCTGAGAGGATAAATTATAATGAAACCTATGCTCCAGTCGCCAGATTAGAAGTAATAAGGTTATTTTTAGCCTTTATTGCCTATAAATGTTTCAAAGTCTTTCAGATGGATGTCAAGTCTGCCTTCCTGAATGGAGTGTTACTTGAAGAAGTCTATGTAGAACAGCCTCCAGGGTTTAGGACAAATAACAAAGTCTATAAACTCAACAAGGCACTATATGGACTGAAGCAAGCACCCCGAGCTTGGTACAATACTCTATCTGAATTTCTAATATCAAGTGGATTTTCTAAAGGTAAGATAGATAGAACACTGTTTAGAAAAGAAGTAGATGGTGATATCTTATTAGTTCAAATCTATGTAGATGATATCATTTTTGGCTCACCTAATCTGACTTTATGTGAAGAATTTAGTGTTCTCATGAAAAACAAATTCTAAATGTCTATGATGGGAGAACTAACATATTTTCTAGGTTTGCAGATTAAACAGACAAGTAGAGGGATCTTTATACATCAGACTAAGTATGCAAAGGACCTCATAGATAAGTTTGGGATGATTACTAGTAGAGAGGTTATAATACCTATGTCAACTAACTTCTCTATAGATTCAGATGAGAATGGGATACCCACTGATGCAATGGAGTATTGTGGATTGATCGGATCCTTGTTATATCTCACTGCAAGTAGGCATGATATAGCCTTTGCAGTTGGGGTATGTGCAAGATTTCAATCAAATCCCAAGAAAACTCATCTGGAAACAGCTAAAAAAATCCTAATGTATCTTAAAGGTACTTTGCAGGTTGGGTTGTGGTACCCATCTGATGACAACTTCGAGCTTTCTAGTTATTCATATTAAGATTTTGGAAGCTGTAAAATTGATAGGAAGTCCACATCAGGAACTTGTCCATTTTTAGGCAACAAGTTAATTTCTCGGATATCTAAGAAACAAACTTTAGGTCGATCCCCGTATGGCGGGGGGCTGCCCCCACCCCGCGACTTGACCGGGCAGGTCGATCCCCGTATGACGGCGAACATTCAAGAACACGGGAGTATCAAAGAGGCCATAATAGTTGGAATTTTTTGTTTTCCATATTTATGTTTTTATGTGTCTCACATGTTATGCATGTTTTTATGTGTCTCATATGTTATGCATGCTTTTATGTGTCTCACATGTTATGCATGCTTTTATGTGTCTCATATGTTATGCATGCTTTTATGTGTCTCACATGTTATGCATGATTTTATGTGTCTCATATGTTATGCATGCTTTTATGTGTCTCACATGTTATGCATGCTTTTATGTGTCTCATATGTTATGCATGCTTTTATGTGTCTCACATGTTATGCATGTTTTTATGTGTCTCATATGTTATGCATGTTTTTATGTGTCTCACATGTTATGCATGCTTTTATGTGTCTCACATGTTATGCATGCTTTTATGTGTCTCATATGTTATGCATATTAAAATCCCTCATGATAAATAACTAAGTGGGAGAGGGATTAACTTCAATAAATCCCATAGCCTCCATTTCTGGTTTGTATGTGATGCATTCAAACATAAACGTTGGTTTTAAGTGCCTTCTTCCATATCGGATGTGTTTGTTTGCGGATCATTAGATTAAACTTCCTTATGGATAATTATAAGAAAAGTTATTTAGGAGCGTGTTATCTTCTCCATCTGAAGAGGCACAAACCTAGATAATTGACTTGGTATTAAGAAATGGTATACACTTAGGTGCATGTGATAGTATCCTCCCCATCGGACTAAGTGCTGTTATTTGTATGGCTAAAGATAAACCAACTATTAATTTTATTTTGTTTGACAAAATAATAAAATTAATGGGTAAAACCTCCTTTTACAAATGTTTGAATTAGTATACGCCAACACTATCGTGGCATGCAAAATTCACGGTGTTTTGAGGTGTTAGTGAATTTAATTGTATTGTTTGAGGGAACAATATTGATTTAAATTCTTATGTTTTGATCTGTGTATTTACGTGTTTCTCAAGATATTATCTATGGCTTTCAATCCTCTTGCTTTTATACTTAAAGAAAATAAACTTACTAGTCCAAATTATATTGATTGGAAAAAGAACCTAGACATTGTCTTGACTGCTGAAGAGTACAAGTTTGTACTCACTGAGGTCTGTCCTGAAAAGCCCGATGAAAACTCTAGTGAAGAGGAGAAAGAGACTTATAAGAAGTGGATCAAGGCAAATTAGATGGTGCGGTGTTACATTTTGACTTCTATGTCAAATGTGCTGCAACATCAGCATCAGGCCATGACCTCTGCTTATGAGATGATGCTCAATCTCAAAGAACTCTTCGGACACCAGAGTCGGGCTGCTAGGCAAGAGGCCATGAGAAACTTAATGACGACCACCATGACTGAGGGGACACCCGTAAGGGATCATATCCTTAAGATGATGGCTCATTTGAATAAGATGGAAGTCCTAGGAGCTGAAATCGATGGGGAAACCCAGGTCGATATCGTTCTCCAGTCGCTGCCTAAGAGTTTTGAGTAGTTTCGCCTGAACTACAACATGAACAAAAGGTTTATTCGTTGGCGGAACTTCTGACAGAACTCCAATCGACAGAAGGGATACTTCGTCAAACTTCTCAAGCTTATATTACTGAAAATGTTTCTACATCTAAGCCAAAAGGCAAAGTGATGAAGAAAAAGAAACAAGCTGGTTTGGCAAAGAAAGTGGGTGAACCAAAGAAAATTGGTCCACAAAATGGCGTGAAGAAGCCAAAGGGCAAATGCTTTCTATGCAAGCATCCAGGACATTGAAAGGTAGATTGTCCCCGTAAAAAGGAAAACAAAGAAGGTATATCTTATTCACTAACTGTTGAAACATGTTTAGCGGTGTTATCTACCGGCACCTGGTGTATAGATACGGGAGCCACTGATCATGTCTGCAATTCTTTGCAGGGGTTCCAGGAAACCAGGCGACTTAGTGAGGGGGAGATTACCATCTACATGGGCGACGCTACGAAAGTGGCAGCTGTTGCAGTGGGAGATGTTTATTTATCTTTTGATAGGAATAAGACTTTGGTTTTGAGAAATTGTCTTTACGTACCTTATTTTAGAAAGAACTTGATTTCAGTTTCTAAGTTATTTTTGGATGGATATTCTGTTTCTTTTGATAGCAAAGTGGTTGTCAAGAAAAATAGTGTTATTATCTGTTCTGGTACGTTAATTAGCAATTTATATACTCTTAATCCAATAACTCCTACGAAGCAACAAATGGAAATTAATAGTACATCTTCTAACTCAAATAAGAGAAAAGAACCTTAAAAAATGAACCAAACATATCTTTGGCATCTAAGATTAGGTCACATTAATTTGAGTAGGATTCAAAGGTTGATAGCCGATGGAGCTTTGAGTTCATTGGAAGTGGAAAACTATCCGACCTGCGAGTCCTGCTTGGAAGGAAAAATGACCAAAAGGCCTTTTAAAGCCAGGGGGTATAGAGCCAAAGAAGTGTTGGAATTGGTTCATTCTGATTTATGTGGTCATATGTCTACTAAAGGGGAGAAACTTCTACCTTAGTACCAGCAGTACAAGATGAGATACCACAGGGGTCAGCACCATCTGTTACTAATGATACACTATTACCACAAGTGCCTCGTCGTAGTGGGAGGGTTGTTAGACAACCTGATAGAATCATGTTTTTGGGAGAGTCTTCGGACTTAGTACCTGGTGAACACGAATCTGATCCTTGGAGCTATGACGAAGCACTCCAAGATAAAGATGCAGAATCTTGGCAAAAAGCCATGAAATCTGAATTAGAATCTATGGATTCTAATCAAGTCTGGGAGCTAGTAGAACCACTAAATGGTGTAAAAGCCATTGGTTGTAAGTGGGTCTACAAAAGAAAAAGAGGATCTGACGGGAAAGTAGAAACTTTCAAAGCAAGGCTTGTTGCGAAGGGATACACTCAAAAAGAAGGAATCGATTATGAGGAAACCTTTTTGCCGGTAGCGATGCTTAAGTCTATCCGGATTCTTTTGTCTATTGCTGCTCATATGAATTATAAGGTTTGACAAATGGATGTCAAGATAGCTTTCCTTAACGGTAGTCTTGAAGAAAACATATATATGAAGCAACCAGAAGGATTCATTGCAAAGGGCAAAGAGCATCTTGTGTGTAAGCTTAATCGGTCCATTTATGGATTGAAACAAGCTTCGAGATCTTGGAACATCCGTTTTGATGAGGTAATCCAGTCTTATGGATTCATTCAGTGTCCGGATGAGTCTTGTGTATACAAGAAGAGTGACGGAAATGTGGTGGTATTTCTTGTACTATACGTAGATGACATCTTGCTCATTAGCAACAATGTCAAGGTGTTGTCAGACGTAAAGGTATGGCTGTCCAAGCAGTTTGATATGAAGGACTTGGGAGAAGTTGGACATATTCTTGGGATCAAAGTTATAAGGGATCGCAAGAAAAAAATGTTATGCTTATCTCAAGCTTCGTACATTGATACTATCTTAGCTCGTTTTAGCATGCAAAACTCCAAGAAAGGTTTTCTACCTTCTCGAAGGCAGTTCCTTATGCTTCGGCCGTAGGAAGCCTAATGTATGCAATGCTATGTACGAGGCTAGATATCTGTTTTGCCATGGGCATGGTTAGCAGATATCAAAGTATCCCAGGACGAGGATATTGGACTACGGTAAAGCATATTTTAAAGTACCTGAAAAGGACTAGAAATTATATGCTGGTTTACCAAGCAGATAATTTACTTCCTGAGGGTTACACAGATTCTGATTTCCAGTCGGATAGGGACAATAGTAAATCTACCTCGGGTTATGTGTTTATCTTGGGAGGTGGAGCCATAGTATGGAGGAGTGTTAAGCAGAAATGCATTTCGGACTCCACCATGGAAGCTGAGTATGTGGCAGCCTCTGAGGCAGCCAAAGAAGCTATATGGCTCAGAAACTTCATGATGGACTTAGAAGTGATTCCTAGTTTGCCTAAAGCTATCACAATTTATTGTGATAACAGTGGTGCAGTGGTAAACTCGAAGGAACCACGAGCCCACAAAGCAAGCAAACACATTGAGCGCAAGTACCACCTGATACGAGACATCGTAAAAAGAGGAGAAGTTGTTGTCGCCAAAATTGCATCAGCGGATAACCTAGCGGATCCTTTCACAAAGGCTCTTCCAGCGAAAGCTTTTGATGGGCATGTTGAAGGGATGGGAATCAGATGTATGACATCTATTATAAAAGCATAGTCTTTTAGTACAAGTGGGAGATTGTTAGGATGTATACTATAAGCCTAACTTTTATATGAACATCTTTTTTATATGAGATTCATTATGATCAAAATACTTATTTTTTATGATTGTTACATCTATCATTGTTTTTGTCTAGATTAGTCTATACTGTAGATAATATGGTGTGTGGTGTCACACAGAAGATCATGCTATCAATTCCTTATAGATTATAAATAATTGCTCACAACAAAGATGGATTTGGACAAACCATTGGAACGGTTGTGGTGTAAGTTGGTATTAGTCTATCTTGACTATAAAGTTACATTAGTACATTTTGTATGTATTGAGCAGGACCATATGGGGTTGTTCAATTTGTACTGACTATATAAAAGAACAAGACCTCTGTTATTATGGATGTACGTCTTCTTAATCCCTATATAATAACGGGCACGTGTACTCAGTGTATGTTTCTTTAATTTGCCAATGGGTGAGATTTATTAAATCAATAGGCTCGGTGAATTGGGAGATAACACTGTTTATATGGTGTGCTGTTGATTATAGAATGAATCCGTGTCCTAATTATTTAGGATGATGATGTCCCCTTGAGGAGCTCATAAAGATTATCATATAATCCCTCCAGGTGGATTTAATCCGACATGATAATAAAGATGAGTGGTACTACTCTTGGAATTAGATGTAAATTAATTAAGTTGTTAGTAACTTATTTAATTTATGGACATTCGATATCTTAAACACGGGGAAATAAACATACACATAATAAAGGAGCCCATATTGTAATATAGGATTATGACGGTAATTCAATTATAACTCTTTAGTGGACCGAGTTATAATTGATGAGTTATAATTGATGGGCTTAAGTGGAGTGTTCGGATTGAACACAGGACGTTTAGGCCCAACAGGAGGCCCAACCCTAATTCCTCCTTAGGGTCCCTGTTGTAGCCTATAAATAAACCCTACATCAGAGTCTCCCAAACGTGTAAAAAAACGTAAGATTAGAAAGAGGCGGATTTTGATTCCTTGGAAGATCGTCGACCACACGACGTCCAAGGGAAAGGGATAGGAATACGGCAGAAGATCGTGAGGTTTGTGGCTCATCCTTGATCCGCAGTTCTGATTTTAGAACTGGTTCGACTTCATCTATTACGGTGAATAGGTATGATTTTCTTTCCGCTGCGTTTACATGCATGTGATCCCGAATCAGATAATCACATAGAGTCGGTAATCCGGTGGTTCCAACAGAGACTGGTAACCAATCGGACGAAGGAGATTATTCGGGTTGTCACGGACACAATGATCGCCAACATCAGGATAGTCGAGGTAAATATCACCAAGAATATTTTTAACAAATCTAACACTATGTTGGCTGATCATGTATGTAAGCTGGAGGAAGAGTTGAGAAATCTGAAGGCAAAGGTGGATTTCAGAGTGCGTTGCTCTTCTCTTGAAACTCAGCTGCGAGACTTGAAGGATAAAGTCAAAAAGGGGGAAGCAGCTAGGCAAGAAAGATCGAGGCTCTCTCAGCTGGTGTCAAGGCTAACCAAGATCAGATATCTCTAAAGGCAGACACAGTTGAACTGGAAACGGTAAAGGCTGAAGTAAAAACCAAATCAGATGAGCTTGCCACTCTCCAGCTGAGGGTAACTCAGATCGAAGAAGCCATCAGGGAAGATGAGGAAAGGAGGAAGAAGAAGGAGGAAGAGAAGTCTGCCAAGTTGATGGGCCGAATCAAAGAGTCTGAAAAATCTTCAGAGGCCAGAGGCAAGGGCAAAGGGAAGATAATGGAGGAGCCAACTCTGGGTGAGCTCGTAACTGCTAAACCCACTAAGCCTGAGAAGAGAAGAAGAGAACCTGACTACTCAAACCTATCTGAGGAGCAGATTAGAAGAATTAGGCAAGAGAAGGTGTGGTACGGAGAGAGGGAGAGGAAGAGAATGAAGAAGAAGAACAAAGGGCTGGAGATGAAGTGGAGTAAGGACATAAGGAAGTGGGTAATGAAATCAGCTGCTGATGATGACTTCCGTCTTTACCACCGATCATCTGCCTCTCCCAATATGGTCATGGGTCAGCTCACGAAAGAATACAGAGAGAAGAACTTGGATGCCAGATGGATGTACTACTGGTACATTCTGAAGGCATCTGAGTCTTCAGTTGAAGATGAGGACCTAAGGTGGCACGAATGGATGGTGAAAGAAGACGCTGATCTCTATCAGAGGCTGATCGACGAGGCGGACAAGATATTCAATATTGATCTGACAGCTCCTGCCTATGAGTTCGCGAAGCCGAAGAGGAACGCTGATGGAACCATTGACTACAGCTGGGTAAAAAGCATAGTCACTAAAGTTAAAGTCGAGTCAGGAATTAAGGATGAAAGCGAGCTGAAGCTGCTAAGGAAGAGAGTCTTCAACTGCCTGATGGTTCCTGAAGCAGATCAGTGGGGTGTCTAGATAAAATCAATTTTCTTTTCTCACCTTTTATCTTATCTGCACCAATTGTAATCTGTAAAAAGTGTTTATATGAATGAGATTGTGTGAACTTATCTGAATGACTTTGTCTTATTTTTCTAAGCTTAAGTTCCTTATTGCTATCTAAGAAAATATCAAGAAATTTTTCTAAGTGTTAATCATCTGAGAAAGACTTTATTCTTTAAAACAAAAATTTTCTAAGTATAAAATTTTCCAAGTATGAGAATTCCCTAAGTGTGAATAAGTGCTCTTATGTGAACTTATATGAGTAAAAGATGTTTACGTGCTTAGTAGGCTTATCTGATTATCTTGAATGACCTTGACTGACACCAGCTGTGAGTTCGTTTCTTTCTTGCAGTTTTAACTTCATCAAAAAGACGGAAATTGTTTGATCAGGTTTTTAGTTTTGATGATTTAATATATATAGACTAGACAAGCTCATGTAAATAGGATGACCAGCTGAGACTGTATAGACCAGCTGAAGTAGTAAGCTTTGTACTAGGCTGATCAGACTAGGCAAGGTAAATGAAGTCAGCTGAGACTAGGAAGTACAAGGTCATCTGAAGACAGTCTTGAAGAAATCATCTGTTGGAGAGAATAATGAAGAGCTCAAGACGAGATCAAGACCAGCTGAGTAGAATAAGAAAGGCAGGTTTTCACCAAGTCAGCAAAAGACGACTAACTCAAGATCAACTGAGGTCGGGGCAGTTTTAAAGAAAAGTTTGTTAAGTGATTTTAGGTTTGTTACAACAAACTAACCGTCTTACAGGCTTATAAATAGGAGTAAGCACAGTTCTTAGAAGAACTCTTAGCATTCTTTATCCTGAAACTCACATTTTCTAAAAGCACTCAAAAAATCTTCAAAAGTTTTCATAAGTTTTCTAAGTGTTTAAAGAACACTTACTGTATATCTTCAAACCACTATCTGCACTGTAATTTCTAGTTTAGCTAGTTAGTTTGATAGTTTGAAGGTATATTGAAGACGAAGATCGTCAATCTCTGTAATTGTAACCATCAGTGAGTCAGTAAGTAAGTGAGTAGATGCCCTTCTTCAAGTTGAAGAAGGAGAGTGGATGTAGGATCTTTTGATCTGAACCACTATAAATTGTGTGTCATTTACTTTCTGCATTTATTTCTGTTGATAATCTGTTGTTTGAACAAACTTGTTTCAGATTGCTTTTAGATCCTAATCCATAGATTGAGTTAAAAAAAATAAAATTGTTTCCGCTGTTCAACTTTGATTTCAGGGTTTTGCTTTAATTTCTTGAATTGATAATCTGAATTTTATAAAAAAAGATTTGGATAATCTATTCAACCCCCCCCTCTAGATTATCTCTGGAAGGTTTGTTTGATTTCGTTAGCCACTCAATCTCGGGGCCAACACTTACTCACTTCCTTAGATGATTACAAATTACAACGATGATGATTCACGTCTTCAGATCTCCTTCAAACTACAAATCTACCTTCTAATCTAGAATTACAGTGTAGATGATTTTTGAAGGAATTACAGAAAGTGTTCTATAAACACTTAGAAAATATCTAATATCAAAGTGTTTCTATCTATGAGTGCTATTGATAGTGTGAATCTTAGAAAATGCAAAAGTTCTTCTAAGGACTGTGCTTAGGCCTATTTATAAGAATATAAGACTGCTAGTTTGTTAGAACAAACTCTAACTGCTTAACAACTTTTCTTGAAAACTAACTTGACCTCAGTTGACCTTCTTGAGTTAGTCGTCTGACTGACTTAGTTGAAATTTGCATTTCTTATTCTACTCAGCTGATTTCCACCTTGTCTCGAGCTCTTCATTATTTTATCTATCATATGACTTCTTCAAGATTGTCTTCAGATAACCTGGATGTATATCCTCAGCTGACTAGCCTAGGTACCTAGTCTGAAACTTTTAACATAAAGACTATATTACTTCAGCTGTTCTAAATATTATCAGCTGGCCATCTTACTTTACATGAGCTTATCTAATCTATACATTTTAACTCATCAAAAACTATCTCCTGATCTAACACCTTCCCCATCTATCCTTCTTACAGTCCAACCTTCACCAATTCCTAAACCTTCCTACGCCTTCCTCGAAAATTTCCATACACTCTCCCCACCTCCTCAAACTCTTTTAGAAGAAACTCCCACTTCGTCTGATTCCTCCCAAAAGAATGAAGACAGTGAATAGAGCCTAGCTTCTGCCTTCTCATCTGCCTTCAAGAAGCAGGAAGAAAGAATGGAAGCTAATTTTAACAAGCAGCTGAAAAAGAAGACGAAGAAGATAGTTAAGGCAGTCACGGAGACGATGATCGCCAAGCAGAGGTAAATATTGTGTATAATTTATCTACTCTGACTAACACTTCATTGACTGAGAAGCAGAAAAATCTGAAGGAGAAGTTGAGGAAGTTAAAGGAAGAGGTTGCATAGAATAATGAAGTAGTCTTGAACGAGATTGCCTTAAAAAAATGACTACCGAGTTCAATGCAACGTTCTGGAAACACAACTGAGGAACCTGTCTAAAGCTGTTAAAAAGGGGGAAGAGGAGAAGAAAGAAATGAAGGATAGCCTCCCTGCCAGTCTGGAAGAGATGAAGAGAGCATTGGTAGTGAAAGCTGATGAGTTGCGGCACTTCAACTGAGGGTTAGTCATATTGAAGAGGCTATCAAAGAAGATGAGGAGAGGAAGAAGAAGGAAGAAGAAGAAAAATATGAAATATTTCTTGCCCGTCTGAAGGATGCCGAGAAGGAGAAGGAGAAAGGAAAAGGAAAGACCAAAGTAGCTGAGGAACCTCCTTCATCTGAGGTTCTTCCAAAAGCAGCCAAGGCAAAAGGCAAGAGGACAGCTGACTACTCCAATCTCTCTGAAAGCCAGATCAAGAGGATCAAGGATGAAAAGAAGAGGTTTGGCGTGAGAGAGAGAGAGAGGAAGAGACTAAAGCAGCTGAATAAGGACCTGGATTTTACCTGGAGCAGATCTGATCGAAAGTGGGTCATCAAGACTAAGGATGCTCTAGGCAATGACAAATTCAGGCCTTACCACAGAACGACTGTGCCTCCAAAGATGGAGACTGGGAAGTTGGCTAGAGAGTACAAGGAAAAGAACTTCGATACTAAGTGGATGTACTTCTGGCATATCCTGAAAGCTCCTGGTGCCACCTCATCTGATCCAGACATGGCTTGGCACGATTGGATAGAAAAGAAGGATGCTGACTTCTACCATCGGCTGATCAATGAAGCTGATGAGGAGTTCAACACATATTTAATATCTCCTGCCTTTGAATATGCCTTAGCCAATAAGAAAGCAGACGGTTCCTTGGATAGAGACTGGATCAGAGGGATAATCAAAGGAGCAAAAGCGGGACTTAGGAATCAAAGATCCCGTAGAGCTGAAGGAGATGAATAAGAGGATATTTGATTGGCTATCTGTTCTGGAAGCTGAAAGACGGGCAGATTAGATAAGACTTTCTATTCTTAATCTTTTGCATCTTATCTGTTTTTCTATTAGTTTCTTGATACGTAATCTTTTGTGAATGAATGAGATGATATAATTTGGACTTATCTATTGAAATTATTTCAATTCAGTTGTTAAGTTTTTTTTTAATGTACTCATTCAATATTTTTTCTCTAAGGTGTTCTTTAAAAGATATTTTTCTAAGTACTTTGCTCTGTTAGATACTTGCCTTAGAATATTTCCTGAATCACTTAGGTTATAAAAATATATTATTTTTTTAAAATATAAGTCTGAGTAGTTGCTCTTGTATGAATTCATCTGATGATAATCAGTCTATGTGCCTAACGTGTTTAAAATGAAGTGTTCTTCTTGATAACCTTTCGACTAACAGCTGCTATTGAGTTCATTTCTTTCTTGTAGCTTTAACATCATCAAAAAGGGGAAATTTGTTAGATCACAAATTAGTTTTAATATGTTAAAATGTATAAGTTAGATAGTTCTTGTAAAAGTAAGATGACCAGCTGAGATGTATAGAATAGCTGAAGCAATATAGTCTGTAAGTTGTAAATTTTCAGACTAGGTCAGAATAGATAGTCAACTTAGGTTTAATACTCAAGGTCATCTGAGGATCATTTTGAAGAAGTCATCTGATCAAGAGACAATAATGAAGAGCTCTAGACGAGGAGAAGATCAGCTGAGTAGAATAAAAAATGCAGATCTCAGCTAAGTCAGTCAGACGATATTTTAAAGAAGATCAGTTGGGATCAAAGCGGTTTTCGAGAGTTCTTTAGAAGGTTAGAGTTAGTTCTAACTAACTAACCTTCTCATATTTTCTTACAAATAGACTTACGCATAGTTCTGAAAATAACTTTTGGATACACTTACGATTCATACTTTTAGAAGCATACTTAACGAAACACGACAATAAAAGGATAGAATATTTTCTAAGTATTTATAGAACACTTGTTTGTATCTGTCGGGTCTTGATTTTGTTTGTTTTGATGATGTTTCTAAAATCTAAATGTAATAGGACCAGCTGAACCTGTTAGTCAGCTGATGATCTAGATAGGTTAGAATCTTGGTTAAGGTAACCTTGCTAGGGGATCTTTCTAGAAGACTTGATTAAGTTGAGAACTGAAGATAGAAGACTGAAGATTGAAGACAAAAGACATAAAGACAGAAGACTCAAAGATAGAAGAGTGATGATTGAATATAGAAGACTTAAAGATAAAAGACTCAAAGATAGAAGACTGAAGATTGAAGACAGAAGACTTAAAAACAGAAGACTCAAAGATAGAAAACTTGAAGTCAGAACCAGAGGACACACAACCAGAAGATTGCAAAGGTTGCTATCAAGAAGACCTGGAAGGTTTCTTATATTTTAAGAAGTTGTCGGAGAAGACTTGAAACAGTCGCAGAAGAAGAGATAGAAGCAATCCATGAAAGGAAAGTTAGTCAAGAAGGTTTTGAAGTAGTGATAGCAAGGATGCGAAACCTGCTAAGGTTGACATAGAAGACTTACCCAGATCGAAGTGAATCAATATATCAATTAAGAAGTCAAGTATCAATCAGATCATTAATGAGAAGATCGAATCTGCAAAGTCAATCAATCAAGAGATAATTGATTGGGATCAAACAATCAATTATCTAAGTCAACAAATCTTCTCAACGGCTACTTACCTTTCTTAGAAGACCTGATTGACAATCAGCCTAACGGCTAGTCAATTTTAGGAATCTATAAATTGGAATGAAGGATTTCAGAATCGATAAAAGTCTACGTGCGAGAAACTACATTACTAAGAAATCCTATCATTCACTACAAGTACACGCATATTCATTCAAACCAAGAATCAAACACACGTTGTAATCTGAAGGTTTTGATATTGGTTAAAGGAATTGTAAATCACCTTCCATTATCTCAAGTACGAGAGAAGGCTAATAGAATCATCAATCTTAGAGTTAGAATAAACTCAAGGATCACCCGCTATATCAAGGGCAGGAACTTGTAAAACTTCCTGTGGTCAAATCCTCGAAGTGATAGAGGAGAAAGACCAAAAGATTTGGTGATTAGTAAGGCCTCTATGGAATCAGGGAGAGTGGATGTAGGATCGTTATATTCAAACCACTATAAAAAGCTCAGTGTCTTTACAAGCTTTCTGTATTCATATTCTTAATTGCTCATTCATCATTGTTTTAATAAACTTGAACTAAAATTTTCTAAGTATTTATCAAGAAGGTTTTCCTTAAAAGGGTTTTTCAAACACACTCACGAGATTAGCTTCCGCACCATCAGATGACATCGACTTCCCGAAGTCTGCTGATCACACTTAGCACACTCCGAGTACCTATCTATAGAAGACTTGCAAAGTCCTCTAACCTCACACTCAACTCATGAAAATTTGTAAAAAGTTTTTGAGTGTGGTAAAGTTTATTCAACCCCCCTAGACTTTACACCTCTTTACACATATCGTCCGGGACCAACTAGTGGTATCATAGCAGTGGTTCAACCGACCACTGGCTTTGGTTACCAATAAGTCTTTGAGGAAATAATGTTGTGGTAATTTGAACAGATCTTTTTGAAAAACCGTTTTCATAAATCTCATTGCATTTATTGCATAATTTTTTTATTGCTAACATGAGTTCTCATAAGAGCAGCAAAGCCATAAAGCTACCAGAATTCTCTATAAAAGACTATGACTACTGAAAATTCCACATGGAGAATCACCTTGGTGCAATACACGATAGGATGCTTGAAATTCTTGAAGATAGACCTATAAAGTTCTACTAGGATCTAGTGAGTTCTATTGGTGAAACTTAAACATCCGCTCGTCAAAAAACTGAAAAGAAAAGAAGCGAGTTATCAAATGAAGAAAGGAAGTTATTCAATCTTGATCAAGTTGCTCGTACAAAGATCATAGAAACCTTGACTAGAGAGCTTACAGAGAAGGTCAAAACCTGCAAATCTGCTAAGGAAATATGGGCAACACTGGCACTAATGTGTGAAGGATCAGAACAAATCAAAGAGAAGAAACTGCAATCAATTCTTCATTCATTCGATACTCTCAAGATGAAGCCAGATGAGATAATAGATCAGTTGGATTTAAGGTTGACAAACATAATCAACAAAGCAAGTTCTCTAGGCAATTCATACACTGAGAAAGAAATAAATAACAAAATACTCAGATCATTGACTAGCCAGTAGAGAGTAAATATCACTGTGATAAAGGATACCAAAGATCTTAATAGAATAAGCCATCATGAGTTATTCTCTCATCTAAAAGCTCATGAGTACGATCTGAAACAAGAAGAATATGAGGATAAAGGGAACTCAAATTCTGTAGGAAAAGATGTTGCTTTCAAGGTTGCTCTTGTTACTTCTGCAAAGGAACCAGTAGGAGAAGACTTGAGTATGAAAGAACAAATGACACTCTTGGCCAGAAAGTTTGACAAAATGAATTCAAAGTTTGGGAAATATAGAAGACATTGGAAGAATACTAAAAAGACAGGTTTCAAACCTGTTACAAAGTCTTCTACTAGCTCAGACAGGAGATCAGATGATTCCAAGGATGAAAGAAGATTTAAAACTCCTGAGAGAAGAAGAGAAGGAAGTCCTAGAAGAAGAGACTTTTCTCCTAGAAGAGATTCCAGTCCTATAAGATCCTCAAGAGATGATGGTTACTATACTTGTTATAAACCTGGACACTTCAGCTATGATTGTCTAGAATTAACTCCTAGAGAAAGAGAAGAGAAGAGACTTAAGAGAAACAGAAAGTTTGCAGACAAGAGAGCTTTCCTAGCCAGAGAAGAAGACTCTACATCAAGTGATTCAACATCTTCATCAGATTTCTCTTCAGAAAATGATCTATGTCTTATGGCTATAGGTGATGAGGATGTCGTGGGTCAAAGAAGAAGAGTTGTTGGAAAGGCTGCCTAGTACATCGACAGTGGGTGCTCGAACATTATGACTGGAGATAAAAAACTCTTGAGTTCGATGAAAATACAAGCTGGCCCACGGGTAGTGTTTGGTGACAACAACTTTGGGGTAACCAGAGGAGTTGGAATCTTACACATTGGTGATGTACGTGTTGAAGAAGTTCTCTATGTGGAAGGTCTAAAGCATAACCTTCTATCGGTTTCCCTATTCTGTGACAAGGGATATTTAGTTAAGTTTTCTAGTTCCTCTTGTGTTGTTTCTTATGGTCTAGATGATCAGATGCTTTTGACTGGCCTGAGAAAGGGCAATGTCTATGTTGCAGAATTTCAGGACTGTCCAAGCAACACATGTCATGTAGCAAAGAGCACACAAGAAGCTAGCTGGTTATGACACAAGAGACTAAGTCATCTAAACTTCAAGACGCTAAACAAGATAGGTAGAAAGTCTCTTGTAGAAGGTTTGCCAAATGTAGTTTTCTCAAAAGATCAAACCTGTGACTCATGCCAAAAAGGGAAGCAAACTAGAGCATCAGTCAAAGAAGTGACATCCACAACTTCAAGCTAAGTACTGCAATTACTACACATGGACCTGTTTGGACCAGTTACTCCTTTGAGTTTCAGGAGAAGGAAATACACACTGGTGGTGGTGGATGACTACTCAAGGTTTACGTGGGTAATATTCCTATAAAAAAAGAATGAAACCATCACAAAGCTACCTGAGTTGCTGAAGAGATTACAAAATGAAAAGGGAGAAAGTGTGGTGAAATTAGAAGCGACAAAGGAACAGAGTTTCTAAACACGCATATAGCAAGCTACTGCAAGGAATTTGGGATTCAGCATGAAACATCTGCAGCTCGTACTCCACAAGAGAATGGAGTGGCAGAAAGAAGAAACAGAACACTTAAAGAAGTTGTCAGGATAATGCTAGCAAAGTTTAATGTCCCTCAGAGATTTTGGGCAGAAGCTATCAATATAGCCTGCTATACTCAAAATCGAAGTTTGCTAAACAAATATCATGGAAAGACACTGGAAAGGTAGACTCCCTCCTGTTTCTTTCTCTTGTGTTTTTGGGTGTAGGTGTTTCATTCATGACAATGGAAAATCCAAATTAAAAACCTTTGATGCCGAGGTTGCTGATGGGATATTCTTAGGATATTTCAGCACAAGCAAGGCTTATCGTGTTTTTAATAGGAAAACTCTTGTGGTGGAAGAAACACCTCACGTGGTATTTAACGAATCTTCTATTGAGTCTAAAGCAGAAGGACATGAAGAATCTCTAGCAGAAGGTTTGAAGAACCCGAAAATCAAAGATAAGATAAAATATGTCAAGGTTCACCTACCCATTTTGGACTCTGACTCAGAAGATGACTAGTAAATTCGAAGCCTGCTAAGAAAGATAAAGTCATCCCTGCTACTGTAGAAGAATCATCTCAAGTAGAGCCTGCTGAAGAAACACTGATGTCTGGTGAAACATCTCCTAAAACTCCAGTTGTTGACTTAACAAATCAAGGGGGAACACCGGAAGATAGTTCACCTAATGCTGCTCTAGAAGGGGTGAGCACATCAAGAGAAACTCAAAGACAAAACTGGATGACTGATCATTCCCGTGATCTAATCATTGGAAACCCTCTAGATGGAGTTAGGACAAAAAGAAAGATGGATTTGAATGGATTATTTAGCTGTTATGTTTCACTTCAAGTGCCGAAGACTATTGAAGAAGCCCTTTCGGATACAAACTGGATAGAAGCAATGCAAGAAGAGTTGAATCAGTTTGCTCGGCAAGATGTTTGGGTATTAGTTGATAGACTAAGACATCAGAAGGTTATTGGAACCAAGTGGGTTTTCAAAAACAAGAAAAATGAGAAAGATGAAGTGACTAGAAACAAAGCAAGGCTAGTTGTGCAAGGTTATTCGCAGTCAGAAGGTATTGACTACAATGAAACCTTTGCCCCTGTAGCAAGACTAGAAGTTATTCGTTTGTTTCTAGCATATGCAGCCCACATGAAGTTTGAAGTTTATCAGATGGATGTCAAATCAGCGTTTTTAAATGGAGTTCTAGCAGAAGAAGTATATGTTGAACAACCTCTAGGTTTTGTTCAAGGAAACATGGTATATCGTCTAAAAAAAGCATTATATGGACTGAAGCAAGCTCCACGAGCGTGGTATGATACGTTATCACAATTTTTGCTTGATCACGGATTCAGTAAAGGCAGAATAGGCAGAACGCTATTCAAAATTGAAGAAGATCAAGATATCTTACTAGTTCAGATTTACATGGACGACATTGTGACAAATTCAGTAAATTAATGCAAAGCAAATTTGAAATGTCTATGATGGGAGAGATGAATTATTTTCTTGGTTTACAAGTGAAGCAAACTTCTAAAAGTATCTTCATCAATCAAGCAAAGTATACCAAGAATATGTTAGAAAAGTTTGGAATGCAATTCAGCAAGGATGCAAAAATTCCAATAATGACTAACTACAAAATGAATTCGGATGAAAATTGTGAAAGTGTTGATCAAACTACATATAGAGGCTTAATAGGTTCCTTGCTATACTTAACAACTAGCAGACCAGATATATCCTTCGCAGTAGGGGTATGCTCAAGGTTCCAAGCCAATCCAAAGAAAAGCCATATGGAAGCAGCAAAGAAAATCTTAAAGTATCTAAAAGGAACAACAAACTTAGGTCTTTGGTACCCTGCTGATGACAATCTGAAAATAAGTGGATACTCAAATTCTGATTATGGAGGATGTAGAATTGATAGGAAATCAACTACGGGTACATGTAAGTTTCTAGGGAGTAAGTTGATATCGTGGTTCTTAAAGAAGCAAACTTCAGTTGCTACTTCAACCACTGAAGCAGAGTACATGGCCGCGGGAAGTTGTTGTTCACAACTACTTTGGATTAGACAACAATTAAGAGATTATCACATAAATGCTAAAGAGATTCCAATCTTTTGTGATAGTAACAGTGCAATCGCAATTACACAAAATCCTGTACTTCATACTAGATGTAAGCATGTGGATATCAGGTACCACTTTATTCGAGATCATGTTGAGAGAAAGAATATTCGAATGGAAAAGATTTACACTGATAGTCAAAGAGCAGACATTCTCACTAAACCGTTAGCAGAAGCGAGGTTCAGAGAATTATTAGTTGAGTTAGGTTTATTGGACCCTGGAGAAAGCTTGACAGAAAAGAAACACTAAAGAAGGCATCTAGAAGACTATATCCTACTCTTGTTTTCCTATCTAAAGTATTCTTTCTTTATATATTCTTTGTTTAACCATCTCTGCGGGGATAAAGAACTAATATAGAGAGGTTCAAGTCATCTAAGAAAAGATGAACCCCACTTAGAAAGGTTTCAAACCTTGCTTAGAAGGGTTACAAAGTTTGCTTAACAAGGTTGTTAACCTTGCTGCTACAGTATCTATGACACATCTTGGTGGTATCAGCTGACTACGATGTTAGCTTACAGATATGTTCTGTTTTCTCTCTTTTATGTTTTGAAAATATTTTGATTTAAAATATTCCTTAGTTATTTCTTGGTAAATCTTTTTTGGAATATTTTATTTCCAAAACTTATCCTCAGCAATTGGAATTATCTTTTAAACGTCAAATCAAATCTTTTTACTGTGAAAATTAAGGGTTTACGATTTTTCTCAAATATTTTATTCCTTATTTTTGTGGATCCGAAAAATCTTATAAAATGGAAAATTTTCTTTTTGCGTCCATTTGCTGAGGTCACACACTTTTTGGAATTTGAACTGTTGCATCCATAACCGTTCGATCTGATCGTGCAACATGTCAATCAACGGTTACCTTTTATTTCGCATTTTTAAATTTAGCGGTTTTCTTCCTGATTTCATATAAATACATCGTCTTCCTCATTTTTCCTCTCACCTTTTCCGAAATACCTCTCTGCAAATTTATTCTCTTGTTATCTCTTGCATTCTCTCTAAACTCTCTCTTTTACTCAAATGGCACCAAAACATTCTTCTACTTCCAAGAAATCTGCAGGAAATAGCAAGGCTATGGATGCTCTACTTTTGTCTGAGAAAATGAAGAGCGAGCTCTCAGTGGATTTTTACTCCAACAAACAGCAAGAGACAGTGGAGATCCTAACCTTGTTGTCTGATCAAGGTCTTGCTCAATATTGTTCTGCTCACTCAAGCGAGCACTGGACTCTCACGCCTATTTTGTTCAGTTCCTGATAAGGGCAAAATTTGGGGAAGATGGCCTCACTACAAAGGTTAATAGACATGACTTGATTGTCACAAGGAGAGACATTCACAACCACTTGGGGCTTCTCTTCACGGCATTGACCCAGAAACCTACATGTGGGAGAATCATATTGTGGCCTTCCGTTCTCTGGCGAAGACCTTTTGTCGTCACTTTGTAACTGATTTGAAGAAAGGATATCTCAAGCACAAATAAAGGTTGCTATTTGATATCATAGTTAAAGTAATGTTTGGTGAACGACAAAGCATGGATTCTTTGAGTCAAAGGTGGTTGTGTGCCTTGAAGGCTATTTTGGATGGTGTTGCTTGTGATTGGTAACTAAATTTCTGAACATTTTGAAAAAGGAAAAGAATTGGTTCTTTCTAACTGATAACAAAGCCCATGTTGGGGTGAAAATTTGGGCTATTGAGTAGTATGTTTCGATGTCTAACAAGATTACAGTGTTGTTAGAAAGGATGTTGCCAGGAGTTGAGTGGGATTTGAGATGGACGAAGTCCTATACCAAGGCTAAGTTCATGCTTAACAAGAATGAAGAGTTGTCTAGACCGCCAGATTCTGATGATGAGGAGGATGAGCAAATGAATTTGGTTGGAGGGAACCTGCTGTTATTGCTCCAATCAGAGAAATTGCCCATGAGGAGGAAAAAGAAGATAAGTTTTCTGATGAAGCAGAGTCTGAGAGGATGTTGAAATGGAGGAGGATGATGAAAGTGAAGAGTCTGTTGATACAGAATCTCAGAAGGAGGGTTCTCCTAAACCTGCCAGCAAGAAGAGGGGAGCAAGTTCCAAGCCTGCTAATTCGGTGAAGAAGGTTTTGGACTTTGATTCTTCTGATAGCGAGGATCAGGTTCCCATTTCTAAGCTACCTCAGAAGAAGGTTAGGAAACCTTCTATAGTGCCCAGACAAGGTTCAGTTAGCAGTCGAACTAGGGGAGCAAGTATGCCTGGTGTTGTTATTTCTGGTCAGAAAGGATCCTCGGCTGAAAATGCACTGGAGATTGAGGATTCTCCGTCAAAGAAGGTAGATGACATCATTTCACCAGAGTCTACTGGTGAGAAGGAGCAGGTATCTCATCCTTCCTCTCCTTCCTTTCATGATGCTTTATCTAGATTCCAAGGAGGTCAATCCTCTGAGGGAGTTGGCGATGAAACCGCAGGCATGGGTGCCGCGCTGAAGCCTACCACCCAAGTTGCTAAGGGTAACCTAAGCACAGAAATACAAGCAACGAACCTTGCTACAAGGATTCGAGGCCCGTTTGAAGACTGTTTGGTAGCAAAGGCTACATAGTGGGTTGATAGCAAGTTTCCAAAGTTGCTGAATCATGTTGCTGAGAGAAAGTTGCTAATTGAGATTATGGTGTGGAGGAATGCTCGACTGGGGACGGTTGATGATCTAATTTTATTGATTGAGGAGATGGTCGCAACGTATTTTTTGACTGGGAGTATGATTTGCGCACAAAGGCTGGAGTGGCGAAAGCTTTTGACCTGTCCACTGATCATCAGATTGCTTGCTTAGTTGCAAGGATATTAGAGGAGCCAGAGCCTACTGAGGAGATCTCAGGCCCTCATTTTACCGTTTCTGAAGAGGCCAGGAAAGTTGTCAATACTCTTCCTTCTACTTTGCTAGATTTTTTTCTGTTCGATTATTGAATTTTATGCCTGTTATCGTTCATGAAAACGTATCTAAATCTTATGTTGCTAAGTTTGCTGTTAGACCAAGATTGTTTTGATGAGTTAAAAGACTATTTCAAATGAGCAGACTATGATAAAGAACTGAAGACTAAGTTCTAGTACGAAGCTGATCAGACTATGTCAAGATTAGTTTAAGTCAGCTGGAGACGAGGAATGACAAGTCATCTGAAGACAACCTTAATCCTAATCATCTGCAGGAGACAAGTATAAAGAGCTCGAGGCGAGGTCAAGATAAGCTGAGTAGAATAAGAAAGGCTAATCTTCACCAAGTCACCGCAGACATTAGGAAGAATCACCGAGGTCTTAAGCAGTTTTCAAGATTAAGTTTGTTAAGCAGTTTCAAGTTTGTTAGAACTAACTAACAAACTAACTGACTTTCCAGACTTATATATAGGTCTAGGTTTTTCATTTTTCATATAGAAAAAAAAAACACTTATGCATATTCGATTTACACTATTCACTACTCAGATTTCAATCACAATTTTTTTTAAGTATTTCTAGTGAGTTTTCAAAAAGTTTTAAGTGTTTTTAGAACACTTTTCCTGTAATCTTCAAAATCCAATACACACTGTAACAGTTAGATTTCTAGAAGAAGAGTCTAGGAGATTGAAGATTTGAAGAATTGTACAAGTTGTAAGTTGTAAAAATGGATGTGAGAAAGTTAGCGATGCGAGTCCCTTCTTCAAATTGAAGAAGGAGAGTGGATGTAGGATTATTAAAATCCGAACCACTATAAATCCTGGTGTTATTTCTTGCTTTCTTTAGTTTCTGTTTGATTTACAATTGTGTTACATCAAGAGTTAAATTCAGAATCTTAACTAAAATCAGAATATCAACCTTGCTTTTGATCTTATAAGAAGTTGAGAATTTAATCATAATCCGCTGTGCTTAATCTGGTATTTTGAATTGGTTTTGAAAGATTTGAAAAAAATCTACAAAATCTATTCAAACCCCCCTTTTCTAGATTTTGTTCTAGAAAGCTTACTCAAGGTTTTAATCAACTCAACTTTCCGGGACCAACATTTGCTGAGTTGACTAGTCAGTATGCCACAATGTTTGCTATTCTTGATGCAAAGTATGCTCTGTTAGCCGCAAGTATTGAGTCATCAAAAGCTTACATTGATGCTGCCATCCAGATGGCTCCTGAATTGATCTGAAAGACTGCCGCTGAAATGTTCTCTGAGCGGCAGCAGAACATCATTAATACACTCAGTGTTATGATGCTCAATAATGTGAATGAGGTAAGGAAGCAAGTTATGGCTATGACAGCTCTGTAGGAGAAGGGTGAAGCAAGGTGTAGACAGTTGGGGATTGAGTGTGAAATGGCAGAGGCTAAGTCAAGCCGTCTTATGGATGACAGACTGAAGCAGATGAAAGGTATGCAACAAAGCCTAGGTGCGGGATAGACCAGAACGAATCTATTCGTCTATCATTGCAGGAGATGGGGCAACAACTTGTTGCTGTCATGGTGGAGAAAAAGCGCATTTCCGAAACCACCTCCGCCACTGCCGCAGAGACTGCACCTGCTGCAAAGCATTGGTTAGACGTTGAAGAAAACCAATCATCTCAGAGCTTGCTGAGCTCTATAAATTCATGGAAAAATTTGATTCTTATCGCAAGGACATCTTTGGCCGAACTAAAGGGGCTTAGCCCACTTGGCCACCGTGTTCCCACTTTAGTGGGAGACCTGGGTTCGATTCCCTTTGGGAACGAATTTGGAGTGGGAGGTATAAGGAGGCTTGGAGAATTTGGAATTGTAAGGAGACTTGGCGAACTAACTTCTAACCACTAACAACTAACATTTACTGATAAAAAAAAAATCTTTGGCCGAGCTCAGGAGATGGAGGCTCGTTGGACGCCCCTTTTAAATGATCTTAAAAAGGGGGAAGAGCTGCTGAGAACTGAAATGAAGGATAAGTTTGCTAAGAAGGAGTCTGAGTTGGCTAGGGTACAAGAAAGGTTGAAGGCAGTTGAAGATTTTTTGCTAGAAAGAAAGGAGAAGGCTGAGCTGAAGAGAGCTCTTAGGGAATCAGTAGGAGTTGTTGCTACTGTTCCTACTAAAACGACTTGTTGGTCCCGGACGAGATGTGAAAGGAGGTGTAAAGTCTAGAAGGGGGGTTGAATAGACTTTACCATACTCAAAACTTTTTACAATTTTTCGTGCTGAGTGTGAGGTTAGAAGACTTTGAAGTCTTCTACAATAAGGTACTCAGAGTGTGCTATGTGAGATCAGCAGACTTCGAAAACTCGAAGTCTTCTGATGGTGCGGAAGCTAATCTCGTGTGTGTATTTGAAAAACCTTTTTAATGAAAACCTTCTTGATAAATACTTAGCTAGTTTGGTGCAGGTTTATTAAAACGATGATGAATGAGCAGATATGAATATGAATGCAGAAAGCTTGTAAAGACACAGATATTTTTATAGTGGTTCGGATATAACGATCCTACGTCCACTCTCCTTGACTCCACAGGGGCCTTACTATCCACCAAACTGGTCTTGTCTCCTCTAATCTCCTTGAGGATTTGACCACAGGAAGTTTTACAAGTTCCTGCCCTTGTTACACAAAATGACCCTAAGATCAATTTAATAATCAACCTTCTCTCTTACAGAGAAACTGGAAGGTGATTTATAATTCCTTAACAAAAAATAGATCTCTCAAAATATCAGCGTATTGGATCGATTTCTGGTGTGAATAATTATGCGTGTTCTTGCAATGAGTGAATAGATTAGTTGATGTTTCTTGCGCGTATGTCTTTTGAAATCCTTCACTTCAATTTATATGATCCTGAATTTGACTAGCCATTAGGCTAATTTTGTCAATCAGGTCTTCAAGAAATGGTAAGTGACCGTTGGATGATTTGTTGACCTTGGATAATTGATTGTCTGATATCAATCAATTATCTCTTGATTGATCTGATTGAGAATCCAATCTTCTCTAGATTGATTATGAGTATCTCTGATTTATTCTTCTGACTTTTATCAATCCTGATAAATCTCTCAAAGTCAACTCTAGCAACCTTACACACCTTGCTTCAGCACAGTTCACAAGCTTGCTGTAGCAAGGATTCCAACCTTGTTGTCTTCACTTTAACCTTTCTTGACAACACCCTTTTTGCAGATAACTTATTATCTCTTCTTGATCTTCACGAAACCCTTCTAGGTATCTTCGAATATAATCCTTCTTGATCTTCAAGTCTTCTGATCAGCATCCTTCAGTTCTCAATCAATATGGATCTTCAGGTCAGACCTAGCAAGATTAACTATACTAAGACATAAACCTTATCTAGATCATCAGCTGACTAACAGGTTCAGTTGGTCCTATTACACTTAGGTTTTAGGAACATCATCAAAACATACAAATTCTAGTCCTAACAAATTCCCCCTTATTGATGATGTTAAAACCTTCTTGAGAACTGCACGCAAACAAAGAAATGCGTAAAGAAGATAAGAAGAGACCTTTAAATAGATCTCAAAAGAGAACAAATGACAACGAGAAGTTGTCTTAGAGCAAAACATTCACTTCTATTAATATCAAAAATATCATTACAAATTACAGAAGTGAAAGCAAAAAGAGCAAAATCGAACAAAGATATGCCCAAAAAAGATAAACACAGTCTTCACAAACTTTCCAACCAGCAACCTTCAGAACTTCCTCAGTCATACCTTCGATACCCTGTTGGAACATTCAGCCACTCGTACACTCTATCATAGAGTTCCCTGTTATCTATTCCAATGGGTGGGCTGACCTCAGTCAAGCAGATTTTGAGTGTCCTGCGAACACTCAGCTGATCAAACTTCCCATCTGCTATGACTGGAGTAGGGATCTTTTCAAATTCTGGCGCATGAAGGTTTAGGTTGAACTCAACAGAAGCTTTCAAAATCTCTGCCCAAAGGTTACTGTGCCTTTCTTCCATCCAAGCAAGGAATGTTTCATTTGTTGTGGCCCCAATGCCGATACTTTTGCATACATAGTATGAGCAAATGAAATCTCTCTTTGCCACTTTCCATTCCTCGATCCTCTCAGGAGGACAACAGTCATCAACATAACCATCAGTGTTGTGAGGAAGAATAAAATCTTCTTCAGCCTCTGCTCCAGCAGGCTTCTTACCTTTCCTATTATGCTTCTTCTTTGACACAGCAGGCCTTGCAACAACCTTCTTCGGTATGAACAACTTCTTCTGTTTACTGTCCAGGACATCCACGTCTTCTGCTTGTTTTCCAAGGAGTTTGAACAACTTATGACCATCTTTTTCTTCCATTCTCCTTGTTTCTAGATCAGCAAGAAAAGCTTCCTCATGTAAAGCTTCCAACTCTTCTTCAGCAGACTTCCCTTTCTCAACCTTTTCAGACAACTTAACCAACCTTCTCCTTTTCATAGGTTGGGAACTTTGGCCTTCGCCCATTCTAGAACCATGTCCAGATGACTCTCGGAGAGCCCACTTCAAATCTGCCTTTTCTTTCCGTTCCAACAGAAAATTCTCAACAGCCTCAAGCCTTTCTTTCACCTCCTTCAACTCCTTATCCTTTGCCTCATATCTTGCAACCATGTCAGTTCTCAACTGTCCTTCCCCCTTTTTAACATCATTCAAAAGAGGGGTCCAGCGAGCTTCCATCTCCAACATCTTGGCAAGAATATTCCATCTGTACGAACTGAACTTCTCTATAAACGGCTTCACTTCAGCAAGCTTAGTTGCTATAGGAGAAGCAATCTTCTCATCAATAGCTAACATGTGCTTAACAGCGGCAGCGGTGTCAGCTACTGTTGTTGTAGCAGTGTCCGTCAATCGAGCATTCGCCTCTTGCACAGTAGCAATTTGTTTTCCCATCTCTAGCAGGGAAGAATGGATGGTTGCATTCTGATCAATCCCTTCTCGTAAGTGCGCATCCATGCTACTGAGTTTTGTTAAGTGATCTTCCATTTTTGTCCGAAATCTGTCCTCAACCAATTCCCTTTCAGCAAACACCTTTCTGAGACTAGCTTCAGCTTTCTCCCCTTCGACCTTCACACTCTCAATATGCTTCCTAACCTCATTTATATTGTTTAGCATCATGCCAGAGAGAGTTTCAATGATAGTCTCCTGCTGCTCAGAAAACATATCAGCAGCAGTTTGACGGATCAAAGTGGGGGCCATCTGAATGGCAGCTTCGAAATAGGACTTGGAGGACTCAATAGATTCAGCAAGAGGGGTATACTTAGCAGCCAATACAGAAAACATGGCAGCATACTGTTGTGTTAACTCAGCAAACTTCGCAGAATAAGAATTATACAAATCCTCATGAACAACAACAGGCATGAAATTTGGCAGACGTACAGATGTAAAATCAGGAAGAGAAGAAGGAATAGTAGAGACACCTTTCCTGATATCTTTAGGCATTGTGAAGAGAGGGCCTGAACCATCTTCTGCAGGCTCTGGTTCATCCAGCAAACGAGCAACTAGGCAGGCAATCTGATGATCCGTTGATAAATCAAACGCTTTGGCCACTCCAGCCTTGGTTTGTAACTCAAATTCCCAGAGAGAGAACTCATTGTGACCAATCTCATTCGCCAGAAGAATGAGATCATCGATAGCCCCAAGCCTTGCATTATTCCACACCAGAATATCTATCAGTAGACTTCATTCCTCCGAAAAATCGTGCAATTTAGGAAACTTGTTGTCAATCCAAGTAGAAGCCTCGGACATCAAACACTTCTCAAATGGTCCACGAATTCTTCCAGAAAGATTCACCATTTGCACAGGCTCCATCGGATCTACTCTAATCACATCTTCATCGTGATCACCCTCAACAACCTGGGTGATAGGCTCCGACGCGGCACCCATGCCCGCGACATCATCGCCGACTTCAGTTGGTGCAGCACACCTTGGAGGGCTAGAAGGAATCTCAGAGAGAGAGGGAAAGAGGATAGATACCTATTCCTTCTCAGCCGTAGACTCAGGAGAAACCATCTCTTCGTCCCCTGATAATGTAGAGTCTTCAATTTCCATGACATCATCTACAGATGATCCCTTCTTGCCCGGAGTCACCTTAGGTGGCAACTGTGCTCCTCTGGTGCGACTGCTTACTGAACCTTTCCTAGATACCACAGTTATCTTTTTGGCCTTCCTCTGCGGTAGCTGAGAAATAGAAATCTGATCCTCGCTTCTCGAAGACTTCAGAGTCTTCTTCTCTGAGCTAGCAACCTTGGAGCTTGCTGGTGCTTTTTCGCTGACACTCTTAGGAGAGTTTTCTGAATCCTTCACAATCTCATCCTTCCCAACATCATCCTTAATCACATCCACATCAGCAACATCTGTTATAGGTGCAACCTCTCTGATTGGAACCACATCAGCAGGTTCCCCCTCAATTTCAGCCGGATCTTCTTCATTATCAAAATCAGGAGGACCACTAAGCTCTTCATCCTTATTCAGCATGAACTTTACCTTAGTGTAGGATTTTGTTCACTTCGGGTCCCACGCTGTATTCGGCAGAACTTCTCCAACAAGACTGTGACCTTATTAGACATAGAAACATACTATTCAACAGCCCACACTTTAACACCAGGATGTCCGTCAACCTCAGTCCGAAAGAAGCAATTCTTCTCCTTCTGCAGAATCTCAAAGAACTTACTAACCCAATCACACTCCACCCCATCAACAATAGCCTTCAAAGCGCAAATAAGTCTTTGACTCACCGAGTCCATACTCTGTCGTTCACCAAAAATAACCTTCACCATGATATCAAACAACAGTCTATATTTCCGCTTGAGATATGCTTTCTTCAAATCTGACACATGATGACGACATGAGGTTTTCGCTAGAGAACGAAAAGCGTCGAGATGGTTTTCCGACATATACGATTCTGGGTTAATGCCTTGAAGAGATAAACCCAAGTGTTGATGAATATCTTGCCGTTTGATGGTTAGACTTTGACCGAACACAGTTATTTTGATGCTATTCTTTCCAAACTCAGCGCGAACCGGAAACTGAACGACGTAGGCATCAAGAGTTCGTCGCTCCGAAGAATGAGCCGAGCAATACTGGTACAAGCCCCGATCAGATAAGAGATTTAGAATTTCCACAGCCTCTTGCTGTCTTGTTGTTCGGAAATCCACTGATAATTCACTCTGCACTTTCTCCGATAGGGCCAAGGGATCTAGAGTCTTGTATTTCCCGGCAACTTATTTTCGAAGATGAAGATTATTTAGGAGCCATTGAGATTAAAGTAGAGATAGATCAAATTTCAGAAATACGGAGAACAGAGATGAGAGGTAAGGTAAGGGGAAGAAATGAGAGAGAAAATCAATTTATAAGAAATAGGAAAGAAACCGTTAATTTTTAAATTACAAAATAAGATTTGAATGTTGATTGGCATATTGCACGATCAGATTGAACGGTTATGGATTAAACGCTTCAAATTCCGAAAAGTGCGTGACCTCAGCATTGGACGCGAAAAAGGTATTTTCCAAAATGGAAAGATTTTTGGATCCGCAGTAATAGGGTAAAAATAATATTTTAAAGGAAAGAACACCCTAAAATTTGTGGCAGTAAAAATACGATTTGACAGTTAACAAAATTAATTCCAAATGCTGAGGATAAACGAAGATATAAAATATTCCGAAAATTATTTTAATCAAATAAAACAAGGAATATTTTATATCAAAATATTTTTCAAAGAAATAAACAGAAGAGAATCGAGAGAGAGAGAGAGAGAGAGAGAGAGAGAGAGAGAAGATAACATATCTGTCAGTTGATATTGTAATCAACTGATACCACTGAGCACTGTAGCAGCAAGGTTTGAGACCCTTCTCCAGCAAAGTTGGAAATTCTCTTCAGCAAGCTTTATACTTAATCGCCTTCTTTAGCAAAGTTGAAAGTCTTCTTCAGCAACCTTTACAGAATCCTTAGCAACCTCTTCCAGCAAACTTTTAACATAATTTTCCTTGATCCAGTAGGCCCAATTCCATCGATAGATCTCTAAACCTCGCTTCTGCCAATGGTTTTGTAAGAATGTCTGCCCTCTGTCGATCAGTATGAATCTTTTCCATTCTAATATTTTTCTTTTCTACATGATCTCGAATAAAATGGTGACGTATATCCACGTGCTTGCATCTTGTGTGAAGTACTGGATTCTGAGTAATAGCAATAGCAATGTTGCTATCACAAAAGATAGGAATTTCTTTAGTGACAATGTGATAGTCTTGTAATTGTTGACTTATCCAAAGTAATTGTGAGTAACAGCTCCCGACAGCCATATACTCTGCTTCTGTGGTTGAAGTAGCCACTGAAGTTTCTTCTTAGAGAACCAAGAAACCAGCTTACTTCCAAGGAATTGACACGTACCCGTGGTCGATTTTTTATCAATTTTACAACCTCCATAGTCTGAATCAGAGTATCCACTAAGTTCCAGGTTATCATCAGCAGGATACCAAAGACCTAAGTTTGTTGTACCCTTGAGATACTTTAAAATCTTCTTTGCTGCATCCAAATGACTTTTCTTTGGATTAGCTTGAAATCTAGCGCATACTCCAACTGCGAAAGAGATATCAGGTCTGCTTGCTGTTAGGTAAAGCAAGGAACCTATCAACCCTCTATACATTGTCTGATCAACACTTTCACCATCCTCATCTGGATCCATTTTGTAGTTTGTTACCATAGGAATTTTTGCATCCTTGCTTGTTAACATACCAAACTTTTCTAGCATATTTTTGGTATACTTAGCTTGATTTATGAATATTCCTTTAGAGGTTTGCTTTACTTGAAGACCTAAGAAATAATTCATTTCTCCCATCATAGACATTTCAAACTTACTTTGCATCAATTCACTAAATTTTTCGCAAAGTTTCTTGTTTGGAGATCCGAAGATTATGTCGTCCACATAAATCTGTACTAATAGAATATCTTGGTCTTCTTCAATTTTAAATAAGGTTCGATCAATCTTTCCTTTATTGAATCCATGATCAAGTAGAAACTGCGATAATGTGTCGTAAACTTGATTTCCTTGTACAAAATCTGGGGGTTGTTCAACGTATACTTCTTCAGCAAGAACGCCATTTAGAAACGCAGACTTTACGTCCATTTGATATACTTTGAATTTCATATATGCTGCGTACGCAAGAAATAATCTTATAGCCTCTAATCTGGCTACTGGCGCAAACGTCTCATCATAATCAATTCCTTATGACTGTGAGTAACCTTGCGCGACAAGCCTTGCTTTATTTCTAGTGACTTCATCTTTCTCATTTTTCTTGTTCTTGAAAACCCACTTAGTTCTAATCACTTTAGATGTTTTGGTCTGTTAACGAGTACCCAAACATCTTGTCGTGTGAATTGATTCAGTTCATCTTGCATAGCTTCTATCCAGTTTGTGTCCCATAATGCTTCTTCAATATTCTTAGGTTCTTGTAGGGAAACATAGCAGCTAAATAAACCATCTAGGTTTATTTTTCTTCTTGTTTTGACTCCATCTTGAGGGTTACCTAAGATTAAATCACTGGGATGATCTGTCATCCAATTCCTTCTCTTAGACACGTTTAACTCTTCTGAAGGTATTGTTGGAACATCATCTAGTGTCGTTCCCCCTTGATTTGATAGATTCACATCTGGTGTTCTGGGTGAGTCATCAGCAATCATTGGGGTTTCTTCAGCAGGTTTTGTTTTGCTTGAGTCTTCACTCCTTTCCGGAGCAGCTTTTTCTTTTTCTGCTGAATTTGAGGTTTGCTGATCATCTTCAGAATCTGAGTCTAAAATGGGTAAATGAACCTTGACATATTTTGTATTATCCTTGAGTTCTAGTTTTCCAAATCCTTCTGCCAGTAATTCTTCTTGTCCTTTGTCCTTAGACTCAGCAGTAGATTCATTAAAAACCACATGAGTTGTTTCTTTCACAATAAGGGTTTTCCTATTAAAAACTCGATAGGCCTTGCTTGTGCTGGAATATCCTAAGAATATTCCATCAGCAACCTTGGCATCAAAGGTTTTTAACTTGGATTTGCCATTGTCATGAATGAAACACCTACAACAAAAAACACGAAAGAAAGAAACACGAGGAATTCTACCTTTCCATAACTCGTAAGGTGTCTTTCCATGGTCTTTGGTCAGCAAGCTTCGATTCTGAGTATAGCAGGCTGTATTGACAGCTTCTGCCCAAAACCTCTGAGGAACATTATACTCTGCTAGCATTGTTCTGGCAGCTTCCTTGAGTGTCCTATTTCTCCTTTCAGCTACGCCATTTTGCTGTGGAGTGCGAGTCGTAGATGTTTCATGTTGAATCCCAGCCTCTTTGCAGTAAGTTGCTATATGAGAGTTTAGAAACTCTGTTCCTTTGCCACTTCTGATCCTTACGACATTTTCTCCCTTCTCATTTTGTTATCTCTTCAGTAATTCTGGTAACTTTGTGATGGTTTCGTTCTTTTTGAACATAAATATCACCCATGTGAATCTTGAGTAGTCATCTACCACCACTAGAGTGTATTTTCTGCCACTGAAGCTTAAAGGAGATACAGGTCCAAATAAGTCCATATGAAGTAATTGTAGAACCCTACTTGATGTTGGTACAGGAACCTCTTTGAATGAAGCTTTAGTCTGCTTTCCTTTTTGACATGATTCACAAATCTGATACTTTGAGAAAACCTCATTTGGCAAACCCTCTACAAGGGACTTTCTGGCAATTTTGTTTAGCGTTTTGAAATTTATATGACTCAATCTCTTGTGCCATAACCAGCTAGCTTTTGAAGTACTTTTTGCTACGAGGTATGTATTGCTTGAACACTTCTGAAATTTTTGCAACATAAACATTGCCCTTTCTCAGGCCGGTTAAGAGCACCTGCTCGTTTAAACCACTTAAAACAACGCACAAGGAACTAGAAAACTTAACTGAGAGCAAGTGATGCTTTAATCCTTCCACGTAGAAAACTTCATCAACACGTACATCTCTAATGTATAGAGTTCCAATACCTTTGGTAATGCCAAAGTTATTGTCTCCGAATACTACCCGTGGGCCATTTTGTGATTTTATTGAGCTCAAAAGTTGCTTGTCTCTAGTCATATGCTTTGAACACCCGCTGTCGATGTACGAGACAATATTTCCAGCAACTTCTCTTCCATGCCCCACGGTGTCCTGCACGTTTAGTTGAGTTTTAGGTACCCTTTAGATTTGGGTCCTTGAGAGTTAGCACAATCTTTAGGAATCCATAGGAATAGACTCTCTTATCATGTTTAGAAGATCTTATCCTTCTTCCATACATATCAACATAGACAGTTTCATCCTTTGGCGCCTTCTTGAATGTATGTCTATGGGTGTTGGCTGTGTCCCTTCCAGAAGACTTATGACCCTTCTGAGGTCCTCTAGATGGAGTAATCAGCTACTGAGTTATGGTTCGAGGGTTTTGATGATAAGGATACGTTCTACTTGAGCCATCAAAAGATTCATATCTCATAGGCACATAAGACTTAGTAGACCGTTTAGCAAGCTTTGAAGTTTGCTTACGTTGTGTAGTCTTCAGCTGAGACTGTCTCCACAGAGATGGTTTCGGCTAATGTCTACTTTTCTGACCTTGCTGAGGTTTCTTAAGTTGGGATTCCCCCTTCTTTTGATACCTCATCAGTCGTTTAGCAAGCTTTGAAGTTTGCTTACGTTGTGTAGTCTTCAGCTGAGACTGTCTCCACAGAGATGGTTTCGGCTAATGTCTACTTTTCTGACCTTGCTGAGGTTTCTTAAGTTGGGATTCCCCCTTCTTTTGATACCTCATCAGTTGTTTAGGTTGTTGAGTATAACTACTCTTCTTCCCATTCAACTGATTTGCTGGATCAGCAACCTTTTTACCCTTATCAGTAGGTTTAGGTTTGAAACCCTCTCCTACCAAATCATTACCCTTAACATGTGTACTCTTCTTAAGTACATTTGTTTGAACCTGCGAGGATTGGGCAATGTTAAAACCAATTCCCTTCTTTACGTTAGGTGTTTGAGACGAATCAACTATTGTTTGAACCGCATGAGAAGTTTTGTTCAGTTGATCCAACCTCAAACTTAACCGTTCCTCACTTGATTTTATATGCTCATGCTGATGGAAAAGCTCATCAAACTTTGCTTGTAGAATTTTCAATTGATCAGTCTTCTCAAGATTCTCAGCAAGCAACCTTTCTACCAGCAGACCCTGTTCAGTGTACTTCAATTTAAGAGTGTTTAACTCTTCTAAAGTTGTCTGATTGAAGTCTGCTAATATCCCAGATGACTTGTTAATAGATTCTTTTGTAAGTAGATCAATTTTTTCTTTTAAGCTAACATTCTCCTTTTCCACACAATTATAAGCGTTTATAGCAGTTTTGAGATCTTCCATTAACTTATCAACAAAGTTATGGTCAAACTTCTCTGCTAGAAAAACACGGGAAGCAGACGAAGAACAGGAATCAGAAAATACCTCATCTCCGTTGGCCATAAGACACAAATCATTGTCTGAAGAGAAATCTGAAGATGATATTGAATCACTTGAGAGAGTATCCTCCTCTTCAGCCACTAGAGCACGCTTGTCAGCAAACTTCCTGTTCCTCATTAACCTCTTTTCTTCTCTTTCTCTAGGAGTTAATTCTGGACAGTCATAACTGAAGTGTCCAGGTTTATGACAGGTATAGCAAGCATCACTTCTTGAAGATCTTCTTGGGCTAGAATCCCTTTTAGGAGAAAAATCTCTTCTTCTTGGACTATCTTCTCTTCTTCTTTCTGGAGTTTTGAATCTTCTACCATCTTTAGAATCTTCTGATCTCTTATCTGAATTTACTGAAGATTTGTTTTCGGATCTGAAACCAGCTTTCTTTGTGTTCTTCCAATGTTTTCTGTATTTCCCAAATTTTGAATTCATTTTATCAAACTTTCTAGTCAGCAAAGCCATTTATTCTTTCAAGCTCAAATCCTCTCCAACAGATTCTTTAGATGACTGATTTGAAGTGACCTTGAAAGCAACTTCCTTTCCCATGGAATTTGAATTTCTTTCATCCTCGTCTTCTTCTTGTTTCAGATCATATTCATGAGCTTTCAAGTGTGAGAATAGCTCATGATGACTGATTTTGCTAAGTTCTTTTGTATCTTTAATCACTGTAATCTTGACTCTCCATTTGCTAGTTAGAGATCTCAATATTTTGTTGTTGATCTCCTTCTCAGTGTAAGATTTACCCAAAGAACTTGCCTTATTGATTATATTTGTCAGTCTCAAATCCAACTGATCTATTGTCTCATCAGGCTTCATCTTGAATGTGTCAAACGAATGTAGAATAGACTGCAACTTATTTTCTTTAATTTGCTCCGATCCTTCACACATAAGTGCCATGGTTTCCCACATTTGTTTGACAGTCTTACATGTCTTGACTTTCTCTGTAAGTTCTCTGGTCAGAGTTTCTATGATCTCAATTCGAGCAACTTGGTCAAGATTAAATAGTTTCCTTTCATCATTTGACATCTCACTCCTTTTCTTTTTAACCTTCTGTTGAGTAGATGTTTCTGCTACACTGCTTCCAGAGCTTACTGGTTCCCAATAGAATTTTATTGGTCCATCTTCAAGAGTTTCAAGCATTCTATCATGAATTACACCAAGATGATTTTCCATGCGAGTCATAGTCTTCAATAGAGAACTCTGGTAGCTTTCTTTTACTGCTCTTATGAGTACTCATTGTTAGTAATAAAAACAATTATGCACTGAATGCAATGAGTTTTATGAAAACGGTTTTTCAAAAAGATCTGTTCAGGTGACCACAACAGTCTTTCCTCAAAGACTATTGGTAACCAAAGCCAGTGGTCGGTTGAACCACTGCTCTGATACCACTTGTTGGTCCCGGACGAGATGTGAAAGGAGGTGTAAAGTCTAGAAGGGGGGGTTGAATAGACTTTATCACACTCAAAACTTTTTACAACTTTTCGTGAGCTGAGTGTGAGGTTAGAAGACTTTGAAGTCTTCTACAGCAAGGTACTCAGAGTGTGCTATATGAGATCAGCAGACTTCGAAAACTCAAAGTTTTCTGATGGTGCGGAAGCTAATCTCGTGTGTGTATTTGAAAAACCTTTTTAATGAAAACCTTCTTGATAAATACTTAGCTAGTTTGGTGCAGGTTTATTAAAACGATGATGAATGAGTAGATATGAATATGAATGCAGAAAGCTTGTAAAGACACAGAGATTTTTATAGTGGTTCGGATATAATGATCCTACGTCCACTCTCCTTGACTCCACAGGGGCCTTACTATCCACCAAACTGGTCTTGTCTCCTTTAATCTCCTTGAGGATTTGACCACAGGAAGTTTTACAAGTTCCTGCCCTTGTTACACAAAATGATCCTAAGATCAATTTAATAATCAACCTTCTCTCTTACAGAGAAACTGGAAGGTGATTTACAATTCCTTAACCAAAAACAGATCTCTCAAAATATCAGCTTATTGGATCAATTTCTAGTGTGAATAATTATGCGTGTTCTTGCAATGAGTGAATAGATTACTTGATGTTTCTCGCGCGTATGTCTTTTAAAATCCTTCACTTAAATTTATATGATCTTGAATTTGACTAGGCGTTAGGCTAATTTGTCGAGCAGGTCTTCAAGAAATGGTAAGTGACCGTTGGATGATTTGTTGACCTTGGATAATTGATTGTCTGATATCAATCAATTATCTCTTGATTGATCTGATTGAGAATCCAATCTTCGCTAGATTGATTATGAGTATCTCTAATTTATTCTTCTGACTTTTATCAATCCTGATAAATCTCTCAAAGTCAACTCTAGCAACCTTACACACCTTGCTTCAGCACAGTTCACAAGCTTGTTGTAGCAAGGATTCCAACCTTGCTATCTTCACTTTAACCTTTCTTGACAACACCCTTTTTGCAGATAACTTATTATCTCTTCTTGATCTTCACGAAACCCTTCTAGGTATCTTCGAATATAATCCTTCTTGATCTTCAAGTCTTCTGATCAGCATCCTTCAGTTCTCAACCAATATGGATCTTCAGGTCAGGCCCAGCAAGATTAACTATACTAAGACATAAACCCTATCTAGATCATCAGCTGACTAACAATTTCAGCTGGTCCTATTACACTTAGGTTTTAGGAACATCATCAAAACATACAAATTCTAGTCCTAGCAAAGAAGGGTCGGGATACTGATATCCTGGAGAGCAAAAGGGAAAGAGTTTATGTTCCGAAGAAGTCGGTTGCCAAATCTTCTGGATCAAGGAAGAAGGTTGTTGGGAAAAGAAAGAAGTCTGCTGAAGCAGAAGTTGATCTGCATTTTATTCTCCCTCATAATACAAAAGGGTTTGTTGATGACTGCTGCCCAAATGAAAGGTTGAATGGAAAACTGCTAAGAGAGACTTTATCTGCTCATTCTACGTATGCCAGACCATTGGCGTTGGATCAACTGCAGATGAGACTTTCGTTTCCTGGATGGAGGAAAGGCATGCAGATCTCTGGGCAAAAATTTTAAAGGCTTCTGTGGAATTCAACTTGAATCTTCATGCACCTGAGTTTGAGAAAATTCCTACCCCTGTGACCGCTGATGGAAGTTTGGATCAGTTGAGCATCCGCATGATCATCAAGTTATGCCTGGCTAAAGTTAGACCTTCTCTTGTGGCAGATAATCGGGGACTCTATGATAGAGTGTATGATTGGCTATGTGTGCCAGAAAGTTATCGGAGGTATGACTAAGGGGGAAGGTTGTTGTGGAAGAAAGTCTGCTGGTGCTGGTTGCTGTTGGTTGAAGAAGAAGGTTGTTTTTTTATCACTTTTTATTTTTCTGTGTTTATGTTTCGTTTGCATCTTTCTAGTCGATAGGCACTCTCTATAACTTGTACTTGAATGCTCTTATCAAAAGAAGTGCTTATTTCTGCTGAAGACAACTTCTTGTTGTCAAATGCTCTCTGTGGGATCTTATTTTAAAGGTCTCTGTTTGTGTTCTGCTGTTTACTTGTTTTCAGTTCTCAAAGGTTTTAACATCATCACAAAGGGAAAATTTGTTGGGTCTTGATTTTGTATGTTTTGATGATGTTTCAAAACCTTAAACATAATGAGATCTTTCTCTTCTATCTTACCCAAGAAGCCGTTAGTCAGCTGATGATCTAGATAGTTTAGAATCTTGGTTAAGGTAACCTTGGTAGGATCTTTCCAGAAGACTTGACGAAGTTGAGAACTGAAGATAGAAGACTGGAGATTGAAGACAGAAGACTTAAAGACAGAAGACTCAAAGATAGAAGACTTGAAGTCAGAAGATCCAGAGGACAGAAAACCAGAAGATTGCAAAGGTTGCTAACAAGAAGACCTGGAAAGTTTCTTATATTTTAAGAAGTTGTCGCAGAAGACTTGAAACATTCTCAGAAGAAGAGATAGAAGCAATCTGTGAAAGAAAAGTTAGTCAAGAAGGTTTTGAAGTAGTGATAGCAAGGTTGCGAAACCTGCTAAGGTTGACATAGAAGACTTACCCAGATCGAAGTGAATCAATATATCAATTAAGAAGTCAAGTATCAATCAGATCATTGATGAGAAGAACAAATCTGCAAAGTCAACCAGTCAAGAGATAATTGATTGGGATCAAACAATCAATTATCTAAGTCAACAAATCTTCTCAACGACTACTTACCTTTCTTAGAAGACCTGATTGACAATCAGCCTAACGGCTAGTCAATTTCAGGAATCTATAAATTGGAATGAAGGATTTCAGAATCGATAAAAGTCCACGCGGGAGAAACTACATTATTAAGAAATTCTATCATTCACTACAAGTACACGCATATTCATTCAAACCAAGAATCAAACACACGTTGTAATCCGAAGGTTTTGATTCTGGTAAAAGGAATTGTAAATCACCTTCCATTATCTCAAGTACGAGAGAAGGCTAATAGAATCATCGATCTTAGAGTTAGAATAAACTCAAGGATCACCAGCTGTATCAAGGGCAGGAACTTGTAAAACTTCCTATGGTCAAATCCTTGAAGTGATAGAGGAGACAAGACCAAAAGATTTGGTGATTAGTAAGACCAGGAAGAGTGGACGTAGGATTATTATATCCGAACCTGTTAGGTTGTATACTATAAGCCTAGCTTTTTGTATGAACATCTTTTTATATGAGATTCATTATGATCAAAATACTTGCTTTTTATGATTGTTACATCTATCATTGTTTTTGTCCAGATTAGTCTATACTGTAGATAATATGGTGTGTGGTGTCACACACAAGATCATGCTATCAGTTCCTTATAGATTATAAATAATTGCTCACAACCAAGATGGATTTGGATATACCATTGGAACGGTTATGGTGTAATTTGGTATTAGTCTATCTTGACTATAAAGTTACACTAGTACATTTTGTATGTATTGAGCAGGACCATATGAGGTTGTTCAATTTGTACTTACTATATAAAAGAATAAGACCTCTATTATTATAGATGTACGTCTTCTTAATCCCTATATAATAACGGGCACGTGTACTCAGTGTATGTCTCTTTAATTTGTCAATGGGTGAGATTTATTAAATCAATAGGCTCGGTGAATTGGGAGATAACATTATTTATATGGTGTGATGTTGATTATAGAAGGAATTTGTGTCCTAATTATTTAGGATGATGATGTCCCCTTGAGGAGCTCATAATGATTATCATGTAAACCCTGCAGGTGAATTTAATCCGACATGATAATAAAGATGAGTGGTACTACTCTGGAATTAAATGTAAATTAATTAAGTTATCAGTAACTTATTTAATTTATGGACATTTGATATCTTAAATACGGGAAAATAAACGTACACATGATAAAGGAGCCCATATTGTAATATGAGATTAGGACGGTAGTTCAATTATAACTCCTTAGTGGACCGAGTTATAATTGATGGGCTTAAGTGGAGTGTTCGGACTGAACACAGGACGTTTAGGCCCATCAGGAGGCCCAACCCTAATTCCTCCTTAGGGTCCCTGTTGTAGCCTATAAATAAACCCTACTTCAGAGCCTCCCATACAAGTGAAAAAAACGTGAGAAAAAGGAGGCGGATTCTGACTCCCTTGGAAGATCGTCGCCCACACAACGTCCAAGGGAAAGGGACAGGAATACGGCAGAAGATCGTGAGGTTCGTGGTTCATCCTTGATCGGCAGTTCTGACCTTAGAACTGGTATGTCTTCACCTATTAAGGTGAATAGGTATAATTCTCTTTCCGCTGCGTTGTTCATACATGTGATCCTGAATCTGATAATCACATAGAGTCGGTGATCCGGTGGTTCCAACAGAACCACTATCAAAATCTTTGTGTCTTTACAAGCTTTCTACATTCTTATTCTTAACTACTCATTCATCATTATTTTAATAAACTTAAACTAAAATTTTCTAAGTATTTATCAAGAAGGTTTTTTTTAAAAGGATTTTTCAAATATACTCATAAGATTAGCTTTCGTACCATCAGAAGACTTCGACTTCCCAAAGTCTGCTGATCACACTTAGCACACTCTGAGTACCTATCTGTAGAAAATTTGCAAAGTCCTCTAACCTCACACTCAGCTCACGAAAATTTGTAAAAGTTTTTTAGTGTGGTAAAGTCTATTCAACCCCCTCTCCTCACCTCCTCACACATCTCGTCCGGGACCAACAATATCTTCTTCTAAAAACTGCACTATAATCATAGTTTTAGAGGATAGATTAGAAGAAGGAAGAGAGTCTGAAGATTGAAGTCTTCAAGTCTTGTATCTGTAACAAATGGAAGTAAGAAAGTAAGAAAACTAGTGGAGTCCCTTCTTCAAGTTGAAGGAGGAGAGTGGATGTAGGATTTTATAATCCGAACCACTATAAACTTGGTGTTCTTTGCTTTTTGCATTTTACTTTTTAGTCGATTATCTTGTTGTTGATAATAGTATCAAGAACTTAAGATCCATCTCAGAAAGGTTGAGTATAAAAGGTTTCCGCTGTATACTCTAGATAATTTAGAGGATTATTTTGAATAGGTAATCTAAAATTCGAAGAATTTTAGATAATCTATTCAACCCCCCCCCCCCATCTAGATTAACTCTAGAAGACAAGTCTCAATCTCGGGACCAACAGTGGTTTCCTTGGTTGGTTTCCTTTTTTGTGGTTTTATTTTATATGAGTCATATGCTTCAATGGTATAGGTATTTATAGCCATCTTCATCAGTACATTTTTTATTTTGTTCGTCTTATAACGGTCATATTATTCTAACGGTCACATTGTCAGATTTGTTGTTTGTGTTTTCATCGATTACAGAATGTCATCTAACAGGAAACATATGTATCCAATCCTTACTATAGTTGTTTAACTATATTGATTGTTGATCAACTAATCAAAGATCATTGAATAATATGTTTGTTTTAACGACGATACAATGTGTTATATTTGTAAAAAGTAACTCAATTGTTGACAACATATAATAGCGGTTATTCAACCGATCATTTTTTTAGCTCATTTTAATTGGTTTATTTATTTGTAATCTTTTCACATGTTGTTCAGTATTATTAGTCATCGATCAATATTTCGTGAATCCATGATTAATATTATTGTTTGAATGACAAGTATTACATATTTAACAGATTTATTAAGGGAACATTATATGTTATTTAACAAGTATTACATATTTAGCAGATTTATAATATGTGAATGGTTTTTCAATATGTTATTCAATAATCATAGTATTTTGTTAAATGACTTATTTTGAACAACATGATAGAAATTATAAACATATAGATATAGACAGTAAACATATTTAATATTTTTAAATTGACGTGGTATTATATAAACAACTTTCGTTCTAATCAGCACAAAAAATAAGTTTTGCCTATCAAATAGTCAAGGTGATGTATAATAATTCAATAAACTTCTAAAAAATTGTGAGTACATTTCATAACTTGACTAAACTGTAAATTGTGCTAAATTATATTTGATTATGAAATACAAAATATTGATATACATATATCAAAATTAAGTTATTAATATTTTCAAAAAACGTAAACAACTGTTAGTCCCGAGATTGAGTGTTTTAAGAGAGATTAAGCAGACCCTCCAGAGATAATCTAGAAAGGGGGTTGAATAGATTATCTAAAATTTTCACAAAATTCAGATTCTTAATTCAAACTTAAATTGTAAAACCAAAATCAAAGTTGTCATTGGAAACAAATTTATACTCAATCTATAAAATCAGATCTAAAGCACTCTGAAGTGATTTTAACCAATTCACAGATAATCAACAGAAATTAAATGCAGAAAGTAAAAAACACGAGATTTATAGTGGTTCAGATCAAAAGATCCTACATCCACTCTACTTCTTCAATCTTGAAGTAGGGGCTCTTCCTTCTGACTTACTGTCTTACTTACTGTCGATTACAAGTTACAATGTCAGACGTTCTTTGTCTTTGATTCTCCTTCAATCTATCAATCTATCTGACCAATCTATGTTTACAGTGCAGATTGTGATTTGAAGGTATACAGAAAGTGTTCTTCAAACACCTAGAAAATAATATGAAAAAGCTTTAGAAAACTAGTGAGTGCTTTTGAGAATGTGAGTTTTAGAGAATGAGTGCAAAAGTTCTTCTGAGAATCGTGCTTAGTCCCATTAATAAATTATAAGACGGTTACTTTGTTGTAACAAACTGGTAACCGTTTAACAAACTTATATTTAAAAACTTCTTGAACTTAGCTGATCTTGAGTTAGTTTTCTGTCTTTGACTTGGTGAAAACCTGCTTTTCTTATTCTACTCAGCTGGTCTTGACCTCGTCTTGACCTCTTCATTAATCTCTCAAATAGATGACCTCTTCAAGATGTTTCCAGACGACCTCAAAATTTCTTGTTGGTCCCGAGATTGAGTAGTTTAATAGAAATCAAGCAGACCTTCCAGAGATAATCTAGAAGGGGGGGTTGAATAGATTATCTAAGTCTTTTCAAAATTCAGATTATCAATTCAAATTATTATTGCAAATCCCCAAAATCAAAGTTTAACAGCGGAAATAATTTTGAACTCAATCTATAAAGTAGGATCTAAAGCAATCTGAAACAAGTTTGATTTGAGACACAAAAAATCAACAGAAATTTAATGCAGAAAGTAAATGACATACGATTTATAGTGGTTCAGATCAAAAGATCCTACATCCACTCTCCTTCTTCAACTTGAAGAGGGGCTCTACCTTCTTACTTACTCTCTGACTTACTGTTGATTACAATTTACAAAGTTAGATAATCTTCGTCTTCGATTCACCTTCAATCTAACAATCTAACTGGCTAATCTTAGAAATTATAGTGCAGATTGTTATTTGAAGATGTACAGAAAGTGTTCTTTAAACACTTAGAAAATATTGTGAAAATCTTTGAAGATATGTGAGTGCTTTTTGTGAATGTGAATTTCAGAAGAATGAGTGCTAATAGTCCTTCTAAGAACTGTGCTTAATCCTATTTATAAGCCTATATGATGGTTAGTTTGTTGTAACAAACTTAAAACCGCTTAACAAACTTTTTCTTAAACTACCCTAACCTCAACTGATCTTGAGTTAGTCGTCTGTCTTTGACTTGGTGAAAACCTGTCTTTCTTATTCTACTCAGCTGGTCTTGACCTTGTCTTGAGCTCTTTATTATTCTCTCCAACAGATGACTTCTTCAAAACTATCTACAGATGACCTTTTACTTCCTGATCTCAGCTGACTTCATTTACCTTGCCTAGTCTGATCAGCCTAGTACAAAGCTACTACTTCAGCTGGTCTATACAATTTCAGCTGGTCATCATAATTTTACATGTGTTTGTCTAACCTATACATTTTAACTCATCAAAACTAAAAACCTGATCTAACATTTCTTGACCTCAGCTGACTCTTTCAATCTTACCTAGTTTGCTCAGTCTACTTGAAAAATGTATTACATCAACTGATCTATACAAATTCAGCTGGTCATCCAAAGTACATGAACTCGTCTATCCTATATGTTTTAACTTATTCAAAACTAAGAACCTGATCTAACAACAACTAATTAATAAAATATTTATAAAATCAAAATTAATTCCTAATTTGTAGAGTACAATCATGATATATCAGTAAATTATTGAGAATATGGGTCACATCCTACTGAATCATTGACTATTTGCACTGGGATTAGTAATCTATTTGTATACCATGTCTATATATATTGCATCTTTGATAAATAAAATGAATATTTACAGTATAATTCAAAATAGGTTCTGTAATGTTGGTCCCGGACGAGATATGTGAAAAGAGGCGTAAAGTCTAGAAGGGGGGGTGGTTGAATAGACTTTACCACACTCAAAAACTTATTACAACTTTTTGTGAGCTTAGTGTGAGGTTATAAGACTTTGCAAGTCTTCTTCAGATAGGTACTCAGAGTGTGCTAAATGAGATCAGCAGACTTTGGGAAGTCGAAGTCTTTTGATGGTGCGGAAACTAATCTCGTGAGTGTATTTGAAAAACCCTTTTAAAGAAAACCTTCTTGATAAATACTTAGAGAGTGTTGTGCAGGTTAATTGTAAAAGATGATGAATGAGCAGTTATGAATATAAATACTTTGGTCTTCTGTCCTCGTTCTCCTTGAGGATTCAATGAGCACAACTGATGATTTCTTTTGATCTGTGAAACTTATCACTTTCTTAATTTGCAACCTGCTCTATTTTTTTTTTTACCAAATTGCAACCTGTACAGTATATAATTGACCAATTGGTACCAGAACTCAAGTTTTTTTTCCGGTCAGATTACTTTTACTCAAGGTCATATTTGTCTTTTTAATAAATTATTTTTTTACTAAAGAAATAAATTCAATTGTTGTTAAAATCCAATTTCTCACCCTAATTCAAAAATCTCTAATTTCTACCGAGGGATAACGCGGGAACGACAAAAACTTTCTTACCGAGGGGACAACGCAGGAGGAACTGAGGGCATGACGCAAAAGCTTCTGGAGTTTGGGAACAATCGCAATCAATTTCTCCATGAACTAATTGCAGTTATATTTTTATGTAGCGTTATTGCCATCATAACTCCATTGTTCATGAGCAGTTTTAAAGGCACAATTGTGTAATGGGTTGGCGAATTTCTCCCCAATTTTTTGTTGTGTACTTATTTTCTTGTATAAGGTATTACAATTTTAAAGTTTGTTGTTATATTACATTTTTAAAACCATTCCGCATTCTATTTTTGTTAGATCAGATTTGTTGAGATTAGATTTTGATATGTTAAAATATAGGTAAGAAATTTTCTATAATAAGGTGTTGGTCCCACTTAGTTGAGTAGATTAAAGGAAACTTGAATCAGCATTCTAGGAAAAATCTAGAAGGGGGTTGAATAGATTTTTCAGATTTTACAAATCTTTCAAAACTTACTCAAAACACCAAAGTTACACAGCGGAATTCAATTTTAAACTCAACTTTATTTAGATCAAAAGCACACTGATATTTAGTCTAATTTTAATTCTGAAATTAATCTTTGATTAATAGACTGAAATTGAGAAAACAGATAAGTAAATGAAGCAATAACAAACACCAAGATTTATAGTGGTTCGGATTATGAATAATCCTACATCCACTCTCCATCTTCAATTTGAAGAAGGGTCTCTACTTACCACTTACTTACTTTCGATCCAACTTACAAAGATCTTCAACTCTTCAAAACTCCTAAATTCTTCTCTGAAATCTAACTATTACAGTGAGTAGTGAACTTTGAAGATGTGAAGTAAAGTGTTCTTCAAACACTTAGAACTTTTTTAAAAAACTCTTTTCGAAAACTTGTGAATTGATGTGAAAGTAAAAATCTGAGTATTGTGAATAGTGTGATTCGTGTATAGAAAATAAAAACCTAGACCTATTTATAAGTCTGGAAAGACAGTTAGTTTGTTAGTCAGTTCTAACAAACTAAAACTGCTCAACAAACTTAATCTTGACAACTGCTCTTATCCTCAGCTGATTTTTCTCTACTCGTCTGCAGCTGACTTGGTGAAGACTTGCCTTTCTTATTTTACTCAGCTTGTCTTGACCTCGTCTGAGCTCTTCATACTCGTCTCCTACAAATGACTAGACTTGAGCTCGTCTCTAGATGACTTGCAACTTTACAGTCTTCAGCTGACTTGTCCAGTCCTCGACCTAGTCTGATCAGCTCAGTATTGGACCTTGACCTCAGCTGTTCTTCATAGTCATCTGATCACCTGAATTGCTTCTTTTTAACTCATCAAAACCTTTTTGATCTAACAATTTCCCCCTTTTTGATGAAGTTAAAACCTACAAGGAAGAGACACACTCACAGCTGAAGTTAGTTAAAGTTAATCAGGATTATCAGATAGGCATATTAAAACACATTCACACTTTGAATCAGATTCATTCAAGTTAAGGCACTCAATTCACATTCTAGAAAATTTTTAAGAAAATATTCTTAAGTCTTTAAGACTTTTTCAAAATATTTAAACTTAGTAAAAAATTTAATTCTTATGACTTAGAAAATTTTCAAAGACAGAGAAAATTTTTAAGAGTCAGAAAATTTTTAAGACTTAGAAAATTTTTAAATCTGAGACGAGAATTTCCTCAGATGATTAATACTTAGAAAAATTTTTAAGTTTTCTTAAAACAGTAAAGAAAGCTTTAAGAAATAAGACAAGTAAATCATATAAGATAAAGTTTATTCATTCACATATATACACTTTACAGATAAGGAGAACTGATAGAAATAAAAGATAAGGAAAAGAAAATTCTGGTCTATCAGATTCCCCATCGGCTTGCTTCGAGAATGTTTAGCCAATTGAAAACCCTTGCTCTGAGCTGTTTAAGTTCCTCTTCGTCTGTGAGCTTGGATTCTCTCTCGGCTTTGGCAATGATAGTCCTGACCCAAGCCAGGTCAGGAGTCCCATCTTCGTTCATCTTGGGCTTAGCATGCTCGAAGGCTGGTGCGATCATATCGCAGTTGAATACTCTGTTGGCCTCGTCGAGCAGCTTCCCTTACATGTCTGCATCTTCCTTCTCAATCCAGGCGTGCCACTGGAGATCTTCATCAACTGAACCAGTAGGAGAATTCTTCAGAATGTGCCAGTGGTACATCCACTTGGCATCTAAGGCTTTTCTCTTATACTCCTCTGTGTGCTTCCTAGCCACCATTTTGGGAGGAGCTGAGGTGCGGTGGTAAAGTCGGAAGTCAGCCTCATTTGCGGTCTTCGATACCCATTTCCTTGACTCCCGATCCCACTTAAGCTCAGCTCCCTTGCCCATCTTCTTCAGCCTCTTCTTCTCCTGCTTCTCGTACATCTCCTTTTCAGCATGTATTCTTCTAATCTGCTCGGCTGAAAGGTTGGAGTAGTCATGCTCTTTTCTCTTGCGCTCTGCTGGTCTGGGGCTGATCAGCTGCTCAGCTGATGACTTCTTCTCGACTGTTGCTGCCTTCCCTTTACCCTTGCCCTTGGCCTCGGGTTTTTTAGCTTCTTTAATACGGGCCTGCAGCTTCTCAGTCTTCTCCTCGTCTTCCTTCCTTCTCTTCTCCTCATCCTCTCGGATGGCATCTTCAATTTGGGTCAACCTCAGTTGTAACACAGCCAGCTCATCGGATTTGATCTTGATCTTGGCCTTGGCTGCTTCCAACTCAGCTGAGTCTGCCTTAGAATCGAGCTTGTCTGTGATGGACAAAACTCCAGCTGTGAGGGTGTCCAGTCTTTCTTCAGCTCCTTCTCCCTTTTTAACTTCAGTCTTGAGGGTCTGGAGTTGTTCTTCCAAAGCAGCACAACGAACACATAAGTCTGATTTATCAGCTGTAAGTGCATCAACCATGATCTCGTTGTCTGCGGCCACCTTCTGCTTGAGCAACCTTACCTCCTCCTCCAGGTTGCCCAGCCTAGTACCAATAGCAGTGCTGAGGTTGGCTGATAGGTTGTGAGATATGTTCATCTCGGCATCTGCATATTGGCGAGCATCGAGTCGGTGACTGCTCGAATCACCTTCCTCGTTTTTCTCTCCATCAGCTTCTGAACTTTGTTGATGATTTGTTTATGAAGGTCCTCAAAAGCAGAAGAGATGGCAGAGATTGGACTGGTTTCCTCCTCCGATGATTCAGATGAGGAGGAGAGGGAGGGTGAATTTGGACTGGGGGAGTGCATCCGGATATCACCGAAGATGTTGGAGATATCCGGGGCTTGAAGGTCGGTGGGTTGGGAAGAGGTGGGTGCATGTGATGGTGGTGGAGGGGAGATTTCAGGTGGGGAAGAAGATGGAGGGGGTGGGATATCAGATGAGGTGGGTGGTGGAGATGAGGTTGGCTGTGGGATGGTAGGTTGAGGAGATGATGTGGTTTCGGTTTGGATTTGAGATGGGGTTGGGGATGATGGGAGTAAGGCTGGAGGGGAGATGGTAGTTATGAGGGTGGGGGAGTAGACGGGTCCGCCAAGGATGGCGAAGAAGTCAGATGGGGATGGAGGGGGAGATGAGATTTGGGTTTGTGAGAGTGTGGATGATGAGGTTTCAGCTTGGACTGGTGTAGGAGTAGGCTATTTTAGAGGCTCAGAGGTGCCAGCCTGGGTCACCTCTTCATTGCCAGAGTGGGTTGGAGAGGGGGGGGGGGAGACTGGCTGAGGTTCCGAAGAACTGTACCTTTTTGGGAGAAGGAGAGGGAGTACTTTCGGAGCTTATTTCCTGTACATCCTCCGTCTAGACCACCTTTGCTGCTATCTCCAATGTCAGTGCCTCTTCAGCTAGCAGGTTAGGCTGATCAGCAGCAGAGGAACCTCCCATCTCCGAGGTTTTCACCAACCTCCTCCTCTTCTTGGCCTTCTCATTCAGCTTCATTGGCTGTGAGGCCTCGGCTGAGCTCATGGTTGGCTCCTCTACCCTTTCTTCTTCCTCTTCCTCCTCAGCTGAGGGGTCCTGAACCCTAACCTCAGCTGCCTCCAAATCTGAATCGGCTGGCCCGCTGATCACCTCGTCTTTGGTGAGAAGGCCTTTTTATTTAGTATAGGCCCTCACCCCATCCTTCCAGTTGATCTGGGTGGTCAGCAGGGTTTCCAAGATAACAGTTATCTTGTTGAAGAGGCTGGTAATGGACTTGGCTGTCCACTTCCCATCCTTCATCTGCAGCCGATTCTTCTCCGTCTCGAACCGATTCAGCAGCATCTCGGCCCAGTTGACCCGAACCCCATCAAGAATAGCCCTCAGGCAGCACAGCCGAGGTCGAGTCAACCCATCGTGGGAGTTCTGCTCCCCTAGAATCGCCTTCGTCAATATCGTCATCAGCAGACGATATTTCCAGCGAAGCATTGTTTGTCCCGATTAGTTGAGTTAATTAAGGAAACTTGAGTTAGCTTTCTAGGATAAAATCTAGAAGGGGGGGTTGAATAGATTTTATAGATTTTTACAAATCTTTTAAAATTTATTCAAAACACCAAAGTAACACAGCGGAAATTCAATTTAATCTCAACTTTACTAAGATCAAAAGCAAACCGATATTTTAATTATAACTTTGATTCTGAAATTAATCTTTGATTTATAAACTAGAAATAGATAGAATCAGGTAAGTAAATGAAAGCAATAAAGAACACCAGATTTATAGTGGTTCGGATTATGAACAATCCTACATCCACTCTCCTTCTTCAAACTTTGAAGAAGGGTCTCTTCTACTAGCTTACTTACTCACTTTCCAATCGTACAGCTTACAACATACAAAGATCTTCAAGTCTTCAAACTCCTAAACTATCCTGGGAAGTTTAACTCTATAGTGATAGAAGTGTATTTGAAGATGTATAAGGAAGTGTTCTATAAACACTTAGAAACATTTATGAAGAAATCTTGAAAACGATTTTGTGTTTTTTGAAAACTTGTGATTTTTGAGAATAGAATGTTGAATTGATAGCTCGTGTATTTTAATGAAGTGCCTAGACCTATTTATAAGTCTGAAAAGACAGTTAGTTTGTTAGTAAGTTCTAACAAACTGAAAACTGCTCAACAAACTTAATCTTGAAAACTGCTTCGCTCCTCAGCTGATTTTAACCAACTCGTCTGCAGCTGACTTGGTGAAGACTCGTCTTTCTTATTCTACTCAGCTTGTCTTGACCTCGTCTGAGCTCTTCATAATTGTCTCCTACAGACGACTAGATTTGAGCTTATCTCCAGATGACTTGCAACTTCTAGTCTCCAGCTGACTTGATCAGTCCTCGACCTAGTCTGATCAGCCTAGTACCAGACTTCGATCTTAGTTGTTCTTCATAGTCATCTATTCATCTGGGTTGGTCTTTTAACTCATCAAAACCTTCCTTGATCTAACAAGCATGTTCTTCTTCAGTTCGGACCTCCAATCCTTCATTGATGTATGGGCAATCATCTCAAATGATTCTACCCAATCCTCCGATTTGTATGTGAGGGATAAACGCCCTCATCGCTCACCTCGAAAATCCAAGCGATCTCCACCGTCGTCACCACCAACTCCTCTCCACACACTCTGGTTCTGAATTCGCCATTTTCGTATGTCCCATTGACATAGAATTCAACTCATCTCATGTCAAGAGTCTTGTTTGTGTTGGACTTCTTGGAGCAAAAGGTCTTGAATCCTGACCTTTCCAACAGTTGAAGAACCTGCCTTGATTCTTCATCGTGGGTGGTTTCGAAATCAACATACATTTTTGATTTAATCTTCTTGTTGAATGTCTCCGTGTTGATTTCTATCATTGTTAAAGTCATTGTGATAGGTTTCTGAGATTGACTCATAAAATTTGGCTAAGTGTTTTTGAAAATTTTTTTGCAGAGTATAGGGAAGTTTTCTAAAAGTGAAAAAGTTTGATCGAAGAAGAAGATGTATTTATAGGAGGGAAAATTGGAAAGAGAAACCGTTTTAGAAAAGCGGGTTTTAATCTAAGCTGTTTATTTGAAATGATTTACTGTACTGAATCAACGGTTGAAACTCAGATAAACGATTGGGATTCAGCGCGTGTAGTTCACTAAACTTTGAATTGCGTAAAAAGTTACTTTGTAGACTGTTGATTTGACCGAAGTAGGGTTACTTTATGCAGAGAAGTAAGTATACCTGATGTCAGCCTATGGTTACCTTACTTCATATAAGGGTTTTCAAAAACAGATAGGGTTATGAAGTCGTCTGATAAAGTACCTCGTCTGATTTTTAAAACAACCTAGTTTTATCTTTTAGCAAACTTTGAGACCAGTTAAGAAAATATTTTATTTCAAATAAGCAGACTCAGATTAGATTTTCTAAAATTAGTTTCTCCAACCAATAAAACAATTTGAGAGAAGATTTATATGAAAACACACTTTATGGAGAACATTTAGAAACAAAGGTGTCCGGATGAGAAGGTTTATAACAGATGAGATGAAACAATCAGATCTGTGATCTATTCCTGCAAAGACACAACCTTAGATAAACTATAGTAACAAGGGTAAGTCAGATAGGATGCAATGATCATCTGATTTTATAAAATCAGCTGACTATTGTGTCCTTGTCTGATTCACCTAATGTCAGATAAGTAATCATCAAGTCAGATAAGGTCAATATGACTAATCCTTGATTCTTGATTCCTAAAAGGAAATCAATGATATCAGCTACCTGATTGTCTTTGACTCATATCTAGTCTGATAATTCTTTCTAGACATTTATTTAAAGAAAGAAAAGAAAGAGGAAAACATAAGACATATGCAAACATAGATTTTTAAAAATCAGTCAATGATGCATCAAGTAATCCTAATTCTAAACACAATTCTTTAAATCTAGATTCAGCTAATGGTTTTGGAAGAATATCTGCTCTTTGTGATTCAGTGGCTATCTTTTCAATTCTAACATTATTCTTTTCCACATGATCTCTAATGAAATGATGTCTAATGTCTATATGCTTACACCTAGAATGCAGAACAGGATTGTATGTCATGGCTATTGCACTATTACTATCACAGTAAATAGGAACAGATGATGTTTGAATGTTATAATCCCTAAGCTGCTGACTAATCCAGAGGAGTTGAGAGCAACAACTTCCAGCTGCCATGTATTCAGCTTCAGTTGTGGAGGTGGCAATATATGTTTGTTTCTTAGATAACCAAGAAATTAATTTGTTGCCTAAGAATTGACAAGTTCCTGAAGTGGATTTCCTATCAATCTTACAACCTCCAAAGTCTGAGTCTGAATATCCTGCCAGCTCAAAGTTGTCATCAGCTGGGTACCATAACCCTACTTGCAAAGTTCCTTTGAGATATTTGAGGATTATCTTAGCAATCTCCAGATGAGTTTTCTTAGGATTAGACTGAAATCTTGCACATACCCCAACTGCAAAAGTTATGTCTGGCCTACTGATTGGAGTAGTTTTTTCGGGTAAGCGTTATTAAGACCAATCAACAAATATCGAACCCAAGGGAAAAAGTATGCACATGAGGCCCTAGAAATACGAGTTCTTAGTGACTATTGATACAACAAGGGATGACACTAACACTACCAAACACTTGCAAAATACAAACTAAAAACAAGCAAACAAATGATCGAACACTTAGAATGCGATAACAAAAACAACAATAAATGGTGGGATAGAGGTGCTAGGGCTAACATCCATCAAGGAATCATCAATCAACAAGCTACATTTGAATTAAATTGCAAATCAACTAAGATAGAAAGCATAAAACCATCATGAAATTAATCACTCCATTAAAATCACAATGTCTAATGTGAGTATCCTTAGTCCTTCCCATCTCTCAATGTAGAAGTCCCCAATTCATACAATCATGCAAAATTGAAACTCGATCAACACCTAATTATGTTAGCTCAACTCTCGCCTATTGCTAGGGTGATCAACCATTAATCTAAAGAGACAATTTTACACAAAGCACAATTAAGAATCACAATTAGGAAACAAACTAACGTGAGTATCCTTAGTGTAACTAATCTCTCGATTCCGAAGCACCCAATCCACGCATTCATACACAATTATACCCCGATTAATCCCGGATCACGTTAGCGCAACTCTCGCCTATAGCTACGGTGATTAAACATTAATCTAAAGAGATAATGATGCATGAAGCACAATTGAGAATCACAATTAGTAAGCAATCTACTCAATTGATCTCCAATCATCAACAATCATAACATAGTCAATCAAATCATCATCAATTTCAATTAACCCAAGCACAAGAGAGTTAGCCCATGGTGCCAAGGGCAAAAACCATGAGAAGAAAATAGGATTGAACAAACACAAAGCAAATCACAGCTCTTATCCAAGTTCTATATAGAATGCTCTGCTTCAGCTCTCTTAAATACGAAATTCTGAAAAACCTCCCCCTCGAGTCGAGGGCCAGGCCTCGACTCGAGGCTGCCGCTTTTTCCTCTCCCTCGACTCGAGAGTCAGCCCTCGAGACGAGGATTCTGCCGTTCTTCGATTTTGATCCTTTTAAGCACAGCCCTCGACTCGAGGCTCTTGGTCCTCGATCAAAGCTCGAGTCCAGGGCACTTTTCTCGAGCGGGTCTTCGGCCCCAACCCCCGTTTTCGTCCGATATGATCGTCTCTTCATTCTAAGCACACCGGTACTCTCGGTTTGGCAAAATTCCACCGAATTACCTGGAAAATGGACAAAAAAATCAAAAACTCACAAATAATACTTTTTAAGCAAAAGAGTGATACTTTACACTTTTAGGCACAAAAACTAACACTTTAGCTCACTTTTTGCACTAAAATACCCCCTAAAAACATGCATCAATTCACTCCAATCACCTACTTGTAGTGAAATAGAGAAGAGATCCAATCAGTCCACGATACTCCGTTGCATCTGTGGGTATCCCCTGCTCATCTGAATCCATAGAGAAGTTAGTTGCCATAGGTATTTTAACTTCCCTACTAGTAGTGATCCCAAACTTCTCAATGAGGTCCTTTGCATATTTTGTCTGATGTATAAAAATACCCTTACTCATCTGCCTAATCTGCAAGCCTAGAAAATATGTTAATTCACCCATCATCGACATTTCAAACCTATTTTTCATGAGAACACTGAAATCTTCACATAATTTCAGATTAGGTGAACCAAAAATAATGTCATCTACATAAATTTGAATCAACAAGATGTTACCATCTATTTCCTTTCTAAACAAAGTCCTATCTATCTTGTCTTTTGAAAAACCATTTGAAATTAAGAATTCAGATAAGGTATCATACCAAGCCCTGGGAGCTTGTTTCAGTCCATATAGGGGCTTATTGAGTTTATAGACCTTGTTATTGATCTTAAACCCAGGAGGCTGCTCCACATAGACTTCCTCAAGTAACACACCATTAAGGAAAGGAGACTTAACATCCATTTGAAAGACTTTGAAAAATTTATAAGCAGCAAATGCCAAGAACAGCCTTATTGCTTCTAATCTGGCAACTAGAGCATAGGTTTCATCATAGTCTATCCCTTCAGACTGTGAGTAACCTTGAGCTACCAATCTTGTCTTATTACGAACAATAATGTTGTTCTCATCTATTTTATTTTTAAACACCCATTTGGTACCTATAATCTTTCTATGTAAGGGTCTTTCCACTAATTCCCAAATATTCTGCCTTTCAAACTGATGCAGTTCTTCCTGCATGGTTGTAATCCAGTTTGGATCTGATAAAGCTTCCTCAATAGACTTAGGTTCAAGAAGTGATACATAACAGCTGAATAGACTTTCAGAGTCCAACATCATTCGTGTCTGCACACTACTTGATGGGTCTCCAATAATCTGATCAGATGGATGATAACTTCTCATCCTTTTGCCTATTTGAGTAGAAGGATCCTCATCTTAAGACTCAGCAGGCAACTCATCTGACTCTACCTGAGCTGACGTTCCCCCTTCATCTGCTGACCCCTGCTAATTAGCTGATGTCAAGGGCGTCTCCTCAAATGGAGTCTGAGGAGAAGTTGTCTTCTGACTATCAGATGGGGATTCTTCTTCATCTGAATCTGAATCAAGACTAGGTAGATAGACTGTTCTATGTTTAGTTTTGGTTAGTTCAATCTTATCTAGATTATTAGAAATTTGATTCACTTTATCTGAGAAGAAAAACATTTCATCAAAAACTACATGAGGAGTTTCCTCCACACAAAGAGTTGTCTTGTTGAAGACTCTGAATGCCTTGGAAGTGTTAGAATATCCCAAGAATATTCCATCAGCTGCCTTTGCATCAAAGGTCCTCAGCTTAGACTTCCCATTGTTATGGATGAAACATTTACAACCAAAAGCCCAAAAATATGAGATTCTTGGAATCTTACCCTTCCAAATCTCATATGGAGTCTTACCCTTGTCTTTAACTGGTAAACACCTGTTCTGGGTATAACAAGCTATGTTGATGGCTTCAGCCTAGAACCTGTGAGGGGTTCCATACTCGGCTAATATGCTCCTGGCTGCCTCTTTCAAGGTTTTATTCCTTCTTTCAACTACTCCATTTTTTTGTGGAGTTCTTGCTGATGATGTCTCATGAATAATTCCACACTCATTGAAAAAGTTAGATAAATAAGAATTTAAAAATTCAGTGCCCTTATCACTCCTTATTTTAACAATATTAACACCTTTCTCATTTTGAATCTATCTGAACAGATTAGGGATCTTGTTTTTAGTCTCATTTTTCTTGAAAAGAAATATAACTCAAGTGTATCTAGAAAAGTCATCTACCACAACAAGAGTATATTTCCTTCCACTGAAGCTGAGAGGTGAAACAGATCCAAACAGATCAAGATGAAGAAGTTGTAAAACTCTTTCAGATGATGAGGTGTTAATACTTTTAAATGAGTGTCTAGGCTGTTTACCTTTTTGACAAGCATCACATTTCAGATCAGTAGAACATAGTTTCTCAGGTAATCCCTTAACAAGATTCTTTCTAGCCAGCTTACTAAGGGTTTTGAAGTTCAGATGACTAAGCCTCTTGTGCCATAGCAAGCTGAGGTCATCTCCACCCTTAGCTACCAGACAGGTATCTTAGGGACAACTATTAAAGTTTGCCACATAGACATTACCATGTCTGAAGCCATGTCTGAGGAACTATCTAAGATATCACATTTATCTTTAGAGAATTTAACAAGAAAACCTTTATCACAAAGTTGGGAAACAAATAACAGATTATGTTTTAAACCTTCTACAAAATATACCTCAGATACCTGAACATCTCTGATAAACAAAGTACCTACTCCTTTAGTCTGTCCACAATTGTTGTCTCCAAATAGTACTCTAGGACTATCAATGTTTTGAAAATTAAATAGTAGCTTCTTGTTACAAGTCATATGTTGTGAACAACCACTGTCTATGTACCATATAGAAGCTAGGATCTCCTCCTTGAGTGATGATCCCTGTGAATCCTGTAAAACAGATTAGTTATAAGGTACCCTAGTGATCTTGGGTCCTTGAAGGTCAAAAATCACTTTGGGTAACCAAACAAACATCTTATTACCTAATAATAAATCAGACTTAAGCTGCCTATCAAATCTGTCTACAATCATATCACTTTTAAATGATAATTTGTTGTATTCAGATTTAGTGATTTTCTTGAACTTAGGAAAAGTGGGATAGCATCTACTTCTCCCATCAAAAGGATTATAATAAGAATTTCTTCTTTTCTTAGTTCTTGGAACTCTCTTAGTCTGATATGGAATTCTCAGCTGAATTTTTGTTTTTAGACTGGGAGATGCAGTCCTTGTCTGATTAAGTGGTTTCCAAGGACCAATTCTAATCTCTTTTGGGTTTTCGGATGCCTTCACAAATTTCCTAGGTTTCTGAACATCTGATTTACTATTTCTATCATAACCAAGACCTGTTTTGTCATGGAATTTTTGAGAAGTACTAAAGATGTGATCTATTGCTGATTGTGAATTATTAAGTTGACTTATTTTGAAAACAAGCTTCTCATTTTCTTTCTTAATTAATTCATTCTCAGCACATATCATCTCAAATTTGTCTTTTAAAGATTTCAATTCATTTTCTAATCTTTCAGACAAGCTAGCTGATGTACTAGCCTCAGCCTGGGGTAAACATTCCCCCTTGAATGATTCCTTAGACTCTAAGTAGTTCACCACCTGCTTGCCTTTGGCTAGAATCTGAATTTGATCTTTTAATGTCAAATTCTCTGTCTCTAGTTGTTTATAAGCAGCCAAGGACATGTTTAGGTCTCTCAATAACCCTTGAATAACAGTTTGATCATTATCTGAAACAGATTTATAAGAATCATTATCAGAAGAGGAATAATAATCTACCTCTTTGGCCATAAGACAAATTTCGTCGTCTGATCCAAAATCAGATGAGGATGATGAAGATGATGATTTTCTTTATTCTTTTTCTTCAGCCAGAAGAGCCCTTTGATCTGCAAATCTCCTGTCTCTCTTCTTCCTTTTCTCTTCTCTTTCTTTAGGAGTCAGCTGAGAACAGTCATAGCTGAAGTGTCCTGGCTTGTTACAGGTGTAACAAGTATCACTCCTATCTGATTTAGGGCTTGTAGGATTTCTTTTAGCAGGAGATCTAAACCTCCTTGTCTGGCTCCTACTCTTATCATCATCTGTAGAATCATCTTCCTTTCTTCTTGACTTGGATCTGGATCTGTCCTTACCTGCAAACCTCAATTTGTTACGCTTATATTTCATTCTTAATTTGGTATACCTTTTAGCGAGCAAAGCCATCTGCTCCTTCAGAGATAGATCAGCTCCTACAGATTCAGCTGTCATCTTGTCTTCTTTGTTGACAAAGGCAACATATTTGGATGAGGTGCTTGATTCCATCTCATCTTCCTCATCTTCTATCTGAATATCATACTCCAAAGTTTTAAGATGAGAAAATAAGGTATGATGAGTAATAGATGATAAATTCTGGGTTGCTTTAAGGATATTAGACTTCTCTCTCCATCTCTTGGACAAAGATCTTAGTATTTTATTATTGATCTCATTTTCTCAATAGTTCTTTCCTAAATCAGCTGCTTTGTTGAGAAGATTTGTTAATCTCACATCTAGCTGATCCAGTGTTTCATTCTCCTTCATCTTGAAGGTATCAAAGGCATGTAATACAGACTGTAGCTTATTCTCTTTCACTTGGTCAGAACCTTCACACACATTTGCAAGTGTCTGCCACATCTCCTTAGCTGATTTGCATATTTTGACTTTTTTAATCCAATCCTTGCTAAGAGTTTCTATGATTTCAGTCCTGGCTACCTGATCTAGGTTGTGGATTTTCCTCTCATCACTTGTCAGTTATGAGCTCTTTTTCTCTTGTCTGACCCTTGATTCAGCTGATTCAGTGTCATTACTGGTGCCTCCTTGATAAAATTTAATAGGTCCCTCTTCAAGAATCTCCTGTATCCTATCATGGATCGCTTTGAGATGGTTTTCCATCCTGAATTTCGAATAGTCATATTCTTCAATTGAAAATTCAGGTAGACTTCTTGACTTCTTGTTCTTACCAGATGACATGATGAGATAAGAAAACAAAACCTTATGCAATCTTGTTAGTAACACAATTAGTAAAATAAATAAGATGAAGATAATCAAGAACAAATTTCAGAATCTTGGTTAAGACCTAAAATCAATATCAGAACAGCTTAACACTGCTCTGATACCACTTGTTGGTCCCACTTAGTTGAGTAGATTAAAGAAACTTGAATCAGCCTTCTAGGAGAAATCTTGAAGGGGGGGAGGGGGTTGAATAGATTTTTCAGATTTTACAAATCTTTCAAAACTTATTCAAAACACCAAAGTTACACAGCGGAATTCAATTTTAAACTCAACTTTATTTAGATCAAAAGCACACTGATATTTAGTCTAACTTTAATTCTGAAATTAATCTTTGATTGATAGACTGAAATTGAGAAGAACACATAAGTAAATGAAAGCAATAACAAACACCAAGATTTATAGTGGTTCAGATTATGAATAATCCTACATCCACTCTCCTTCTTCCATTTGAAGAAGGGTCTCTGCTTACCACTTACTTACTTTCGATCCAACTTACAACTTACAACTTACAAAGATCTTCAACTCTTTAAAACTCCGAAATTCTTCTCTGAAATCTAACTATTACAGTGAGTAGTGAACTTTGAAGATGTGAAGTAAAGTGTTCTTCAAACACTTAGAACTTTTTTAAAAAACTCTTTTCGAAAACTTGTGAATTAATGTGAAAGTAAAAATCTGAGTGTTGTGAATAGTGCGATTCGTGTATAGAAAATGAAAACCTAGACCTATTTATAAGTCTGGAAAGACAGTTAGTTTGTTAGTCAGTTCTAACAAACTAAAACTGCTCAACAAACTTAATCTTGACAACTGCTCTTATTCTCAGCTGATTTTTCTCTACTCGTCTGCAGCTGACTTGGTGAAGACTTGCCTTTCTTATTTTACTCAGCTTGTCTTGACCTCGTCTGAGCTCTTCATACTCATCTCCTGCAGATGACTAGACTTGAGCTCGTCTCCAGATGACTTGCAACTTTATAGTCTTCAGCTGACTTGTCCAGTCCTCGACCTAGTCTGATCAGCTCAGTACTGGACATTGACCTCAGCTGTTATTCATAGTCATCTGATCACCTAAATTGCTTCTTTTTAACTCATCAAAACCTTCTTGATATAACATAAGGGTGATCAGCTGAGTTGTATAGAACAGCTGAAGTAAAGAAGTCTGTCAAGCTGTAAAAATTTCAGACTAGGATAGATTAGGTAAAATCAGCTTAGGTTCTATAGACTCGAAGTCATCTGAAGATCAACTTGAAGAGGTCATCTGACAAGAGATAATAATGAAGAGCTTAAAACGAGGTGAAGATCAGCTGAATAGAATAAGAAAGGCAGATCTAAGTCAAGTCAGTCAGAAGACAACTAAAGAATATCAGCTGGAGTCGGAGCAGTTTATTTCAAGAATCAGTTACGAAGTTAGAGTTAGTTTTAACAAACTAACTAACTTCAATCTTGTTGGTCCCGGAAAGTTGAGTTGATTAAAGCTTTGAGTTAGCTTCCTAGAACAAAATCTAGAAAGGGGAGGTTTGAATAGATTTTGTAGATTTTTCAAATCTTTTCAAAATCAATTCAAAGTATCAAATTAAACACAGCGGAATATAATTGAATTCTCAACTTTTAACAAGATCAAAAGCAAAGACTCGATAATCGATTTTAGATAAGATTCTAACTTTAATCTTGAATTAACAATATTGTAATTTGAACAAAAATTAAAGAAAGCAAGAAATAACACTGTGGATTTATAGTGGTTCGGATTATGAATAATCCTACATCCACTCTCTTTCTTCAAACTTTGAAGAAAGGTCTTCACTAGCTACTTACTTACTCACCGTACAACCTTTATAAAATTACAACTTGGACTTCAACTCTTCAACAATCTAATCAACACTCAAATCTAACTCTAAGAATAAGATGTGTTTTTGAAGATATGAAGTGAAGTGTTCTATAAACACTTAGAAAATATTTGAAATCTCTTTTGAAAAATACTCGTGAAATCAATAGTGAATTGTGAAAAATTGAACTTGCATAAGTGTCTTGAATAATAAAATCTAGTCCTATTTATAAGTCTGAAAAGACAGTTAGTTTGTTAGTTAGTTCTAACAAACTTAAAACTGCTTAACAAACTTAATCTTGAAAACTGCTCGAGACCTCACCGATTCTTCCTACTCGTCTCAGGTGACTTGGTGAAAACTCGCCTTTCTTATTCTACTCAGCTTGTCTTGACCTCGTCTGAGCTCTTTATACTTGTCTCCTGCAGATGACTAGGATTGAGGTTGTCTCCAGATGACTTGAGATTTCTCGTCTTCAGCTGACTTGAGCTACCCTTGACCTAATCTACTCAGCTTAGTATTAGAACTTAGTCTTCAGTTCTTTATCATAGTCTGCTCATCTGGAATAGTCTTTTAACTCATCAAAACAATTTTGTGCTATCAATTTCCCCCTTTTTGATGAAGTTAAACCTACAAAAAGAGACACACTCACAGCTTAAGTTAGTTCAGAATTTATCAAGATCATTAGATAGGTATATCAAAGCACATTCTTCACATTACAACAGATTTATTCACACTTAAAGCATAAAAAAAACTTTAAGTCTTTTAGACTCTTTTTTTAAAAAAAAAAACCTTAGGAAAACAAATGAGTCTCAAGACTTAGGTTAATATTTTAAAAAAAAATTTTAAGTCTGAGAGATAAAATTCTCAGATGACTTATACTTAAGAAAATTTTAAGTTTTTCTTAAAGCAGTAAAAATAACTTTAAGAAAATAAGACAAGTAAAATGAATCAAACACAGTATATTCACATTGGATTTACAAAGATTACAGATGGAAACTTAATAGAAAATAGAAATAAGGAAAAGAAAAGTCCTGTTTCTATTAAACTCCCCATTGCTCTTCGTCTGGGATCATCAGCCAATTGAATACACGCCTCCTAAGCTGCTTCAGATCCTCTTCTTGAGTAAGTCCAGATTCGGCCTTTGCTTTCTTAAGAATCCCTTGAACCCAATCTAGGTCCAAGGTACCATCAGGCTTCTTGGCAGGGATGGCATACTCAAAGGCTGGAGAGATCAGGTTGACATTGAATTCTACATCAGCTTCTTCCAGCAAATGAGCATAGAAGTCTCAAGTCTACTTGCTCAATCCATTCGTGCCAAGCCAAATCTGGATCTTGTTGAGTTGCCCCTGGAGCTTTAAGAATGTACCAATAATACATCCACATTCCCTCCAGGTTCTTGTCTTTATACTCAGCAGCATACTTTCCGCAAGCCAGCTTAGGAGGTGCAGACGTGTTGTGAAATGGCCTGAATTTCCCGCTGCCTTGATCTTTGATTAACCATTTCCGCTCAGCAGCACTCCAAAAGACATTGGAGTCTTTCTTCTTTCTCTGCCTCTTCTTCTCTTTCTTGCCAAAATATTCCATCTCTCTCTTAATTCTCTTGATCTGCTCTTCTGAGAGATTAGAATAATCAGCTTCCCTTTTTCCTTTTCCCTTAGCAGCAGCCCTGCTAATAAGTTCAGCTGATCTGGGCTCAGTGACTGCTACTTCTTTTCCCTTCCCCTTGGCTCCTTCAGATTCGGATTCTTTAAGCTGAGCCAAGAGCTTCTCAATCCTTTCCTCCTCTTCTTTCCTTCTCTTCTCCTCATCTTCCTTTACAGCTTCTTCTAGTTGACTCACCCTCAGCTGGAGAGCAGCCAGCTCATTAGACTTGATTCGAGCTTCCTCCCTGGCTGCCTCCCGGATCAGCCGTGTTGGCCTTCATGCCTACATCTTTCCCCGTCTCCTCGACCACACTGTGAGGGCTTGTCTCTTCTCCGCCTCACTTTTTCCCCCTTTTTAACTTCAGCTGCCAAGTCTATAAGTTTTGCATCCAATGTGTTGCACTTGGCCCTGAAGTCGGAGTGGTCTACAGCCAACTCATTCACCACCAGCTGATTGTAACCCTTAACTTCCTCTTTCAACGCCCTCACCATCCTCCATAGATTTCACTTTACCAAACCAAAGACAGAGTTAGTGATATTTATGATTTTATCGAGCAGTGTGTTACCTACTTCTCTCATGTTGGCTAGCATTGTGTCTCTGTGATGGCTTCACCATTCTCCTTGTCCTCCTCTTCATTTTTTTTCGTCTGAAGGTTGAGTTTATCTTTTTCTCTACAAGACTGAGGATAGAGGAGATGGCGGAGGTGGGGCTTAGGTCATCGTCGTCATCCTCAGATGAGGAATCAGATGAAGAGGGAATGGGTTCTTGGTGAGTAGGTGGGAGAGAGGTAGATTGAGTTTGAATGGATGGGAGAGAAGAGTAGGATATTATTGGTATTGGTGAGGTTTGGACTGTGGGGAGAGTGATTTGTTCAGATGGGGTTGGGGGAGATGTTTGAGGTTGTGTGGTAGGGATGGTTATGGGGGATGAGGTAGGTTCAGGTTCTGTTGATGGGATTTGGATTTGGACTGTGGGGGAAGTAGGCTGTGGGAGAGGCTCTGGAGTACCAGCCTGGGATACCCCTTCATTGCCTAATTGGACATATGGGATGTCAGGCTGAGCTTGAGGCTCAGAAATGCCAGCCTGAGGCATTTCTTCATTGCCAGGTACAGGAGATAAGGTAGGAGATGGAGAAAGACTTGTACCTGCCTCAGGAATAGGGGAAAGAGCAGCTTCCTTGGTTGGGGAGGGTGGAACCTCCAGCTGACCAACCTCGGCTGCTATCTGAAGGACTGGGACCTCCTCTGGTAGCAGGATTGATAACTCCATCTGCTGCTCGGAGCTACCAGATTTGGTGGAGCCTTCAGAGCTTTGAGCTGCTCGTCTTGGCCTCCTCACCAAAGGAATCTCAGTCTCCTCTTCTTCCTCTTCATTTGAGGCAACTTTGGCGGGAGCAGCAGATGAGCTTTCCCCCTTCTTCTTATCTGCGGCTTTCACCAGCCTCCTTTTCTTCCTCCTCTGAAATGTCCTTGGGACTGCAGCAGCTGTTTCAACAGATTCTTCTTGAGGTGCGACCTCAGCTGCTGCTGCCTCATGTCCCTCTGTTTCGACCTCAACTGGGGCCACCTCAGCTGGTTCAGCTGCTGGTTGTTGGACCTCTGCAGCTGCTGTCTCCAGCCTTTGAGCCCTTGCAGCATTAGACTCGTCATCTGAGTCTGGATTTCCTCCAAGTCTGTCATCCTTGGTGAGGATTCCCTTCTGCTTGGAGTATTTTTTCGTCCCAACTCTCTAGTCAGCTTCCTTATTAAGCCCTTCAATCAGAATAGTGATTTTGTTAAAAAGACTGACTGTAGAAGTGGGAATCCAGCCCTCTGCTGACGATTTGAAAGTGAGGCGTTTCTTCTCCTTTCTCAGCTTATGAACCAGCAAATCCACCCAATTGACTTGCACTCCATCCAAAATTGCTCGCATCACACACAATCTGGGTTTGGTTAACCCATCATGTGAGCTCTGCTCACCCAACACTGCCTTCGTTACTATCGTCATCAACAATCTGAATTTCCGTCTCAACAGATTCTTCTTCAAATCCCTACGAGTTCCCCTCTGTGACACTCTGGCCATCATATCAAATGATGCCTCCCATTCATCCTCCTTGTACATCAATGGATTAACTCCTTCCATTGATTTGTCAAAAATTCTGGAAATACTCTCCCTCGAATAACTCAGAGTTGTTCCATCCACGGAGGTATCAAACCCATCCTGGGTATCCTCCATCCTTGCCAGAAACTCTGCCCCTAGCAAATCTGTCGTTCTATTTTGCGGAGATTTCATCGAGAGAAAACCTCTGAGCCTCGATGCTTCAAGAAAACGAAGAATTTCTGCTGATTCTGGGTCATGGGTTGTTTCAAAATCAACATACGTTTCTGCCTTTAAACGGTTTTTGAAATATTCCTCATTCATTTTGAAGTGAGAAATATTGGTGGAGATATATTTGGGTTTAAAAGACTTGGTGGTTTTGGAAGAAGATGCCATTTGAAAGTTTAGTGAATTTGGAAATGTATATGGAAGATATGCAGGTTTTTCTGAGAATGGAAAAATGGTTAAAAGAAGAAGAAGATAAATTTATAGGGGGGAAGATTGGAAAGAGAAACCGCCATTTTAGAAAATTTAAATAAATCTGAGCCATTTATTCAAAAAGTTTTTACTGAGTGTAAATCAACGGTTAAAAACTAAGATAAGCGATTAGGATTCAGCACGTGAAATTTAATCGCCTTTGGAATGCGTAAATAGTTACTTTATAGACTGTTGATTTGACCGATATAGGTTACTTTTATGCAGAGAAGTAAGTATACCTGACGTCAGCCAAGTGGTATCTTACTTCAACTGAAGGTTTTCTAAACAGATGAGTTTGAAAAACAAATTAGTTTAAAAACAGATGGATTTGGAAAGACATCTGATACAGTAACCTGTCTGATTTTGAAAACCAACAGCTTAGATGTAACTTTTTAGCAATTTTAAAACGAGTTTAAACAAAACAGACTCAGACTTACTTTTCTAAAACACGGTTGTTCAACAGTTTTGAAAAATGCAGTTTATTTAGAAACAAAAAGAACAAAATAAAGAAGTTTGAATAAGAAGAGATGAAACAGTATGATCTGTGATCTGTTCCTGCAAAAACATATACTCAAAAGAAACCATCAGAAGCTTAAGGTAAATCAGATAGGATGTAAATAGTCATCTGTTTTCTTCAGGAGATCAGCTGACTATTGTGTCCTTGTCTGATTTACTCAATGTCAGACAAGTAATTATCAATTTAGATAAGGTCAATATGACTAATTCTTGATTCTTGATTCCTAAAAGGAGATCAATGATATCAGCTACCTGATTGTCCTTTGACACATATCTAGTCTGATAATTCTTTCTAGACATTAATTTAAAAAAAAAGAAAAGACTAGAAATAAGAAAACAAATGCACACAAATTAGAAACCAGCTAAAGATGCATCAAGTAATCCTAATTCTAAGCACATTTCTTTAAACCTAGATTCAGCTAATGGTTTTGTAAGAATGTCAGCTCTTTGTGATTCAGTGGCAATTTTCTCAATCCTAATGTCATTCTTCTCAACATGATCCCTAATGAAATGATGCCTAATATCTATATGCTTACATCTAGAATGTAGAACAGATTGTAAGTCATTGCTATTGCACTATTACTATCACAAGAAATAGGAACAACCGATGTTTGAATATTATAATCTCTAAGTCGTTGACTAATCCAGAGGAGTTGAGAACAACAACTTCCACCGCCATGTATTCACTTTCTTGTTGTAGAGGTGGCAATGATGTGTCCTGCTTCTTGGATAACCAAGAAATTAATTTGTTGCCTAAGAATTGACAAGTTCCGTAAGGGATTTTCTATCAATCTTACATCCTCCAAAGTCTAAATCAAATAACCTGTCACTCAAAGTTGTCATCACCGGGTACCATAACCCTACTTGCAAGGTTCCTTTGAGATATCTAAGAATTTTCTTAGCCGTCTCCGGATGAGTTTTCTTGGGATTAGATCGAATCTTGCACATACCCCAACCGCAAAGGCTATGTCCGGTCTACTTGCAAAGTGAGATAGAGAAGAGACCCAATCACCCACGATACTCCGTTGCATCGGTGGGTATCCCCCCTCGCTCATCTCAATCCATAGAGAAGTTAGTTGCCATAGGTATTTTAACTTCTCTGCTAGTAATCATTCCAAATTTCTCAATCAGATCCTTAGCATATTTAGACTGATGTATAAATATACCCTTACTCATCTGTTTAATCTATAAGCCTAGAAAGTATGTTAATTCTCCCATCATTGACATTTCAAACCTGTTTTTCATGAGAATGCTAAACTCTTCACATAATTTCAGATTAGGTGAACCAAAGATTATGTCATCTACATAAATTTGAACTAGTAAGATGTTGCCATCTACTTCCTTTCTAAACAAAGTTCTATCAATCTTGCCTTTAGAAAACCCATTTGATGTCAAGAAATCAGATAATGTATCATACCAGGCTCTGGGTGCTTGTTTTAGTCCATATAGAGCTTTGTTGAGTTTATAGACCTTGTTATTGATCTTAAACCCAGGAGGCTGCTCTACATAGACCTCCTCAAGTAACACACCATTAAGAAAGGCAGACTTAACATCCATTTGAAAAACTTTGAAAGATTTATATGTAACAAATGCCAAGAACAATCTTATTGCCTCTAATCTGGCAACTGGAGCATAGGTTTCGTCATAGTCTATTCCCTCAGACTGTGAGTAACCTTGTGCAACCAGTCTTGCCTTATTTCGAACAATAATGTTGTAATAACCCAAAACCCAATAATAGGATTTTATATTTTATTTTCTAAGTTTAGGGATTATTTCATTTTATTTCAATTTCATATGTGGTTTTCTTAATTTTTCTCCAACTGACGAACGGTTTTCTCGACCCGAAAATCTACCGATACTACTTTTTCAAACACACATCCGTAATCCGGACCTGTTTAATAATGATTAATTACCAATAGTCCTTTAAAGGTGAGAAACACTCAAGAAAACCCTAAGAAAAATGTTTATTCTCCCGTCGCGCGTTTTAATCAATTTTCAGAGCCGAAACTCGAACCGAAAAAATACCGAAAGTTCAACGTCGAGATCACAATACTGTATTAAAAGAGTGGGCTGCCAAATGACAGCCCAATTGCCCAAAAAAATAACCAACCATGTGGGAGTTAGAGGGGGAATAGTGCTCATTGTACCTTTTTGCCCAAAAATCACACCCTAAGTACCCTACTTAGTGTACTACCTTCCCTAAATCCCTCCCCATCACCCAATCAGCAGTCCCCTCCCCTTTTCCTCCCATCTATAAATAGCTGCTGCCCATTCATTATTTTCCCACAACAAAAGCTTGGGGCTCTCAAGACAAAGAAGAAAATCTCCAAGGGTAAGTCCCTAAGCCCCCTCTTTAGCCTCATGTTTCTCCTTAGCTTAGAAATTTAGGAAAAATATGATATGAGTCCCTAAGAACCCCTTTTCACATGATATGATCTTATATGGAGTGTTTGAGTTGGAATTATGGTGTTTGGAGTCAAAATGGTGAAGTTATACTTGAAACATGAAGCTGCCAAACCGTGTCCTACCCACTGACCCGTTTTTGTAAAATTCAATCGGACCCTTTCCACCCGTTTAAAAATCATGGAAAAATTCCTAGATGTAGTATTTGAAGTCTAGAACAACATGTGTAAATTTCATAATTTTCTGATCACTGTGTAGGGAGAATAAAATCGTGAAAAATGATGTGTCGGAAGTAATCCGAAACTGGGAGCAGTGACTCACTTCTTTTATTTCTCCCCTTTCTGATGGTTATAAAATTCTAGGAAAAATCTGGGATTTTCCCCTTGATGTGTTGTAAATCATAGTCAAAAATCATAATTTTTCGTTTAGTACTTTATTAGATAAAATTCGTTTTCTGAGTACCTGGTCGATGTTCGACGCATAGGGCTATTCTGTGTTGCACGAATTTATTTTTCCAGTTTTGCTTAAGTAATAAATTATGGAAAATTTCATGGATATCCTACAACCTGTTTATAACTAGATTCTTAAATTGGGTGATTTTTAAACAAGTATCCAATAAGTTACGAATTTCCTCGTAAGACATGTCCAGTAACCAAGCCAAACGATGGATTGAATGTTCACGAATTTTCTGGGCAGAATCCGTAAGTCAAATGGCTTGGGTCCCTGAATGAAAGTTGTTCATATTTGAGTAATGCATCACATGTTTTAATTTCATAATTTTCGGATATTTATACAAAGAGTTATGAATTTTATAAATTTAAGGTCACTGTTTTTCCGAAACAAGTATTTGGAGTCCTTATTACAAAATCTGCTATAATTCCGTAACTCGAATGAACTCGAACCCTTAATAAACTTTGTTCTACACTGAAAGGTGTACAACATACTAAAATTTCATAATTTTCTAACGAGTCTAAGTGTTTTATTTCATTTATGCATGAATAAGTGTTGTTTCCTCAATTGACTAGTACTTGATAGAGTAAATAGCTAATACTTTTAAATGAAGCGCATGTTTGAATACCAAATGTTACACATAGTACTTTATGAATGCATATACTTGATTGTCTTACATGTTTTCATGAAAATAAACGGAACCGAAAGTCCCAAATTCGGAACCCCCAAACTATAGTACACTAACAAAGCCGTTAAACATAGGATTTAACCCATAGAAGCTCTTGATAAGATGAAGTATCCCTTCTTCATTCAAAGCCTAGTTTTAGAAGACACGATAAGACCAAGAACCTAAGTTTCTAACGGACTAAAGAATTGTCGAACTAAACATACGGATTGTGCTAGGTAGAGTACGGTCGGAACCAGAGGTTGAGACTTTATACGAGCGGCCTAAGCCATCAAGAAGTTAAACTTTCCCTTAAAAGTTTCCAGGTGGGTGACACTATCTATATAGCTAGTTAATGTTATATAAACTGTTGTCAGTTTTCCTGAATCAAACATAAACAGTTCTTCCGAAAGACGCAAACAACTCAAAAGCATGAAAATGCACAACTCCTAACTATAAGAAAATGCGAGAACAAGCTTCTTTTACTTTGATTATTTGTTTTTATATGCTACATACGAGAGTTATTATCTCTATTGATCTATCGATCTCAGAGAGAGTGGAGAGTGTGCGAAATGCCACTATAGCCACCTCACGGGAGGAATAAGGATGGTAAAGGGTGTGGAGAGTGTGCGAGAAATGCCACTATAGCCACCCCACGGGAGCAATAAGGATGGTGAAGAGAGTGGAGAGTGTGCGAGAAATGCCACTATAGCCACCTCACGGGAGCAATAAGGATGGTAAAGAGTGTGGAGAGTGTGCGAAAATGCCACTATAGCCACCTCATTCGGGTTGAGAATTACGGGTCTCGGACGTGTAAACGTGCCATTCCACAATGTGATTACGGGGATCGGACGCACTAGCGTGCCATCTCAAATGTGCTATACATATATACTAACTCAATCGCAAAAGAAAGATGAATTTCTTAATCGAACGGAAGTTAAAGGATAAAAATCTTATAATTGAAGATTACCTTGTACAAATGGGCTAAATGCCGCAACGCATAACTAAAGATAAGAAAAGAATAAAAGATTCAATTATATTCGGGTTTCCTGTCAACTGTAACAAAGATACAAAGTTACCCATCGAGATTCCTATCTCACTCTCCCAAACATAATTTTTTTTTTTTCATTGCGAATGAGGTCCGGAGCTCAGAGAGACGACCGCTTCCCACTCTTTTCCCCTTTGAATAAATAAATCGCCTTAGTAACTTTCAACCCTTTGTAATGAATACTTTACTAACCTTATGTTATTTCCTTCCTCTGAGAGTTGTACTCGTCAGATGGTTTTGTCCAAGCTGAATAATGAACTTTTATAAATAAAGAGTTTCCCTTTTTCCAAGTAAAGTATTTTTCTGAAATTTTTCCGCTGCAACTTAAATGGTTGTTATTCAAAAGAAATTTTCTGGCTCAGTTTTTATATTTCACTAAGTGACGACTCGGGTTTAGGACGTCAGACCCCGAGGGTCAACTTTCTGAATTCCGGGGCGTTACAGGTGGTATCAGAGCCTATGTTAAAACCTTCGGACCAAAATAATTATTTACCTTTAATTTCAAAATTTTATTTAGAAGATAGTTAAATTTCAATCCCTAAAATTTTCGAACCCTAGAAAATGTTACTTGTGGGAGGTTGTCTACAGCATGCAAACCGGGAACAAGCCTCAAGGTATACGACGTCTTGCAAAGATTGAATAATAAAACCCTTACATATGAATAACAACCAAGAAAAGGAATGTTCTAAAGGAAAAAAAAATACGCTGCCTTGACTGACTTTACTTGCGCATGAACGTGAAATTTACATGTTTACTTATGCTTTCTTATATTTTGGTTTTAAGCGAGCACTCATTATTTTTCACTTTATACGCTATTACTATTTTCTTCTTTTTCGCTTCTGACGTTAGTCCTTTCTTTCTTTTCATTGGGGTTTATTAGGTAGGTAGCTATGCCGATTAGACACCGCGTTCTTAGTATTCAGCAGTTTGAGGGGGAGTCTATTTTCGACTTTGTTGCGCGATTTGTGGACTATAGGAGACGGGCTACCAGTGAGGGCCTCGAGCTCTCTGATCAGGCGGCTGCTGCCCTACTCAGAGATGCCGTACAGCCCAGATGGCTAGACCGTGCTAGGGAGGTTTTTGACTCTCGTTGTGATTTCGATTGCCGCACTAGAGGCCAGATCTGCCTGACGTCTTTCATGGACGACCTAGTCGACTGCATTGACTTCGCTGCTAGGGCCGTAGAGCGGTCTAAGGTTGAGTTTGCCCGTGCCGCTTTTCATAATGCGGTGGCCGATGTTTTTCGCACTGAGCGACGTGCGGCTGAGCACGAGATTGTAGTGTTAGCGGCTCGTAGGAGAGAGCTAGATGATAGGACTGCTGAGCTTCAGGGGGAGGTCGCCCGCCTTACGGAGCGTGAGGAGGCGAGGAGGGTGACAGCGAGGACTCACCGCTCTTACGGAGTGGAGTTTTGGGAGGAGACAGGGCTTATAGGAGGACCTGTTGAGTCTGATCCGGTTGACGACTACCTTGACTTGGAGCGTTATGACGATGCTATAGAGGATGGTTGGTCCCCTGTTCGTCTCGGGACGAACGACGGCGAGGCCGGACCCAGCCGTGTCGGCGCATCGTCATCCTCTGACTGATCTAGACGGTAGGAGTAGATTAGCAGTAGGATAGTTTCCCGGTGGTAGCCGGATGATCCTAGTTTTTGTTAGCGGTCGACGTAGTTCGAACCCTTTTGACCGAGCGAACCGTAGCCCTTCTTTTTGTAAACGGTTTCGCAAAACCCGTAGTTGACCTTTTGCTATATGTATATATTGCTCTTACTTTAATGATATTACTTTTTTTTAAAGTCTCGCATCTTTTAATCTTTCGTTGGAGCCTCTTTGTCTCTCCATTTAAACTTTGAGAACTCGTCTTTCTCACTTCATCTATATATGTGTATGTGTTGTCTCATGTAGCTTGTGGGATATTCTATTCTATCCGTTATTTTTATCTTAACGTTTGGAACATGTGTTACTTACTCTCTAACATGCAACGACGCAGCCCAACAACTGTACTGCTGGTGACGATCAGTATGTTTCGGTTCTACCGTGTGCTCTCGTGCATGATTGACTTAGTACCATGCTGTTAAATGTTTCGATTCTCTTGATTTGAATTTGAAATCATACCTATGTATCGTAATTATATTCTTTTCCTTTCAGACCCTACCCTAGGATGCCACCGAAGCGAAAAACCCGCGCTAATCGAGAACCATCTCGAGGGTTCTCAGAGACGCGAAACTCCACCTCGCTGCATCCGGAGTTTAGATGGCACGGAATTCTTCAATTCCCGCAAAATTTCATGCAAAGAAGAAACGCCACCACCACCACCTGCCCATGCGCCACCCCACCACCCCCACGCAAACTCGATTGTCAAACAGCCTCCGCCGACCGCAACCACCACCCGACTTAAGGGTAATGAAGGACCGATGGGAAATGTAAGAGTGGATCTCTCGAGATGGAACGGATTTTTCGCCATATGACATTGATCAAGCACAAAAAGTTTCGTGTGCCCAGTTTCAATTGGCTGAGGATGCCGCTCAGTGGTGGGAAGCCCATGAGCGTATTATGACTACGGGTGAAAGAGAAGCTTTTACTTGGGAAGATTTCAAGCAAGCTGTTATGAGGAGGTATTTTCCCCAGGCCCTACGGGACCAGAAGGAGGTTGAGTTTGTGAACCTCAAGCAGGGAACCCTTTCCGTGACTGAGTACGAAAAGCGGTTTAACAAACTATCTCGCTATGCTCCACACCTGGTGGAGGCATTTAGAGGAAAGCGAGAAGATTCGAAAGAGGCTTAAGGCCAGAGATCGGAGGAGTCGTAGCTGGTTTGAAGCTCTCGACCTATGGTGAAGTTTTCGATCGTGCCTTGATTGTATCCATCGGTCTAGGGTTTGAGTTCAAACAGACTCCACCTGCACTTTTGGTGAACAAGAATGGACCACCGAACTTCAAAAGAAACAATGGTCCGCTTCAAGGAGGAAGCAGCTGACCAAGACCCCCACCGCTTTGTTCTAATCAGAGGAGGCCGCACGCGGGACCATGCATGAGGGGGCTGGCACATGCTTCAGTGCAACCAATCGGGCATAGGGCCTTTGAATGCCCCAGTGCAACAAATGGACCGCCGCCACCTTTAAGGAACTAAGTGCGTCCACCGCCAACAACTACCATTTGCCAGGACCACCCGGTGGAAATTTTCATCTCCCCGGCCACCAAGAGGAAATATCCCCGATCGGGGACAAAGGGGGCGTGCCTGTGAAACGCCATTGTGGACGAGGAAGGTTTGGAGGACCCACTCTCCATGAGACCATGACAGTACATTGCTAGTACTTGGCTTACCTGCTCATGTTTTGTTTGATACTCGGAGCTTCACACTCCTTTATGTCGAAAGGTTTAAGAAAACCTTAATTTGGAAAGTGTTGAGGAGAACCCTTGAATGTCAAAGATTCCATCGGGGGATGTACTAAGCATTCAAGAACAAGTAAAGGGAGTGAGTATAAACTTGGGAGAACATAAAGTAAAACCTGATCTTCACATCCTAAGGATGAAAGATTTCGATATAATTCTAGGGATAGATTGGTTAAGGAAGAATAAGGCCGTCATAAGGTGTTCAGAAAGGGAGATAGACTTCGAAACAATGAGTGGCCAGCATTTCACTTTCAGTGGGACGAAAGCCAGAACCGGAGTAAGGGTGATCTCTGCAATGAAAGCGGCAAAGCTACTACGTAGAGAGACGAACCAGGGGTACTTAGTCAGCATATCAACAATGGCTAAGGATACGAACTCGCCTGCGGAAGTGCGAATCGTAAGAGAATACCCTGACGTCTTTCCAGAAGAGTTATCCGGATTACCACCAGACCGCCAAGTAGAATTCACCATCGACTTAACACCCGGTGCTACACCCATGTCAAAGTCACCGTATAGAATGGCGCCTAAGGAATTGCAGGAGCTAAAAGAGCAACTGCAAGAACTAGTGGATAAAAAGTACATCCGCCCAAGCGTGTCACCTTGGGGAGCACCTGTACTTTTTGTGAAGAAGAAGGATGGGTCACTCAGGATGTGTATCGATTATAGAGGGTTAAACCAATTAACCATTAAGAACAAATATCCTCTCCCAAGAATTGAGGACTTGTTCGACCAAAAAACACGCAGAGAGTGTTCTCAAAATCGATCCGAGGTCGGGCTATCACCAACTGAAAGTTAAAGAGAGTGATATCCCAAAGACAGCTTTCAGGACAAGGTATGGACATTATGAGTTTACTGTCATGCCTTTTGGAGTGACGAATGCCCCCGCAGTCTTCATGGATCTGATGAACCGAGTATTCCATCAGTACTTGGACAAGTTCGTCGTTGTTTTCATTGACGAGATACCGGTGTACTCGAAGGATGAAAAGCAACACGAAGAACACCTCAGATCAGTATTGAGACCCTAAGACGTGAGAAATACGCTAAGTTTAGCAAGTGCGACTTCGGATCGACCGAGTCATGTTTCTTGGTCATATATTCTCAAAGAAAAGGGATTGAGATGGATCCTCGCAGTTGGAGGCCATAATGGACTGGAAGACTCCAACTAATGTCAACGAAATACGGAGTTTCCTAGGCTTGGCAGATACTACCGGAGATTTATCCAGATTTCTCACGCATTGCAAAGCCTTTGACGCATTTAACAAAGAAGAGTGAAAAGTTTGTCTGACGCCTACCGTGAGGAAAGCTTCCAGAACTCAAGAAGAAATTAACTTCCTCGCCGGTGTTGACCATTCCCGCTGGATCCGAAGGATTTGTCATCTACATGATGCGTCCTTATCGGATTGGGATGTGTCCTTATGCAAAATGGAAAGGTCATTGCATATGCGTCCCGCCAATTAAAGACTCACGAACAAAACTATCACACGCATGACTTAGAATTAGCAGCTGTGGTGCACACGCTAAAAATATGGAGACACTACCTGTATGGTAGTAAGTGCGAGATCTATACAGACCACAAGAGCCTGAAATACTTCTTTACGCAAAAGGAACTAAATATGCGTCAAAGAAGGTGGCTCGAACTGGTAAAAGATTACGATTGCACTATCCATTACCATCCTGGAAGAGCAAACGTTGTGGCCGATGCACTGAGTAGGAAGGAAAGTGCGACGCTCAGCGCCATGCCAACCGAACAAGAGTCGCTGATTAGGGATTTTTCCCGAATGAAGTTAGAATTCTCTAATCACTGTTGCACAAAGGAGATGATTTTCGCGCTCACTGTGCAACCGACCTTAAGAGAAAGAATCAAAGAGGCGCAGAAGAGTGATAAATTCCTCGAAGGAATGAGAGAACGGGCACGTAAAGGGACTATTCAGGGTTTCATCGTAAGTCCCGACGGAACCTTGATGTTTGTAAATAGAATCTGTGTGCCAAGAAAGGAGCAATTGATTTAATGAGATCATGAGAGAAGCCCACAACACACCATACACCGTACACCCCGAGAGACGAAAATGTACCGAGCTACGGGAAAACTTTTGGTGGAGGGCCATGAAGAGGTCAATAGCTCATTTCGTGAGGAAATGTTTGACTGTCGGCAAAGTTAAAGCGCACCACCAAATGCGACCATCGGGATTGCCAACCCATTAGAAATACCGGAATGGAAATGGGAGAATATCGCTATGGATTTTGTCACCGGCTTTCCCAAGACGGTGAAAAAAATCACGATGCGATATGGGTTGTAGTGGATAGACTCACTAAATCGGCTCATTTCATTCCCATCCGTATGACCTATTCGATGGATAAGCTTGCTCAATTATACGTAGTCAAGTAGTCAAAGCCGCATGGTGTGCCGCCTCGATCGTTTGAGATAGAGACCCTCGTTTCACCTCAAACTTTTGGAGAAGTTTGCAGCAAGCCTTAGGGACGAAGCTAAACTTCAAGATCACGTATCATCCTCGCATGGGTCAATCGGAAAGGACAATTCAAACCCTGGAGGACATGTTGAGAGCTTGTGCTCTAGATTTCGAAGGAAGTTGGGAAGCTAACCTTCCTTTTGTGGAATTTGCTTATAATAACAGCTACCAATCAACAATACAGATGGCGCCCTACGAAGCACTTTATGGAAAAAAGTGTAGATCGCCTATTTGTTGGGACGAAGTTGGAGTCCGAAAAATCTTAGGACCCGAACTAGTGGAGAAATCAGTAGAGACCATTTCACGGGTCAGGGAGAAGATCCGGATAGCACAAGACCGTCAGAAGTCGTATGCTGATATACGGAGAAAAGAATTACACTTTGAAGTCGGGGACAAGGTATTCTTAAGAGTTGCGCCAATGAAGGGGTTAGTTCGTTTTGGAAAAAGGGGTAAGTTGAAACCTCGCTTCATAGGACCATTTGACATTTTGGACAAGGTCGGAAGCGTGGCTTATCGAGTAGCGCTGCCACCGGAGTTGTCCCAAGTGCACAATGTGTTCCACGTATCCACGCTTAGGAAGTACTTGAGCGACCCAGACCACGTTGTCGATTTTAAGGATCTGAGCCTAAGTCGCAACCTAACTTACGAAGAAGTACCCGTGGCTATCTTGGAAAGAAAGGTTCATACCCTAAGAAACCGGGGAGTCCCTTTAGTATTGGTTCAATGGAGCAGACATGGGAAGGAAGGAGCTACCTGGGAGAGAGAGGACGAAATCTTAGCTAAGTACCCGCGCGTGCCTTAGATTTAAGTAAGTAAATTTCGGGGACGAAATTTCTCTTAAGGGGTGTAGGATGTAATAACCCAAAACCCAATAATAGGATTTTATATTTTATTTTCTAAGTTTAGGGATTATTTCATTTTATTTCAATTTCATATGTGGTTTTCTTAATTTTTCTCCAACTGACGAATGGTTTTCTCGACCCGAAAATCTACCGATACTACTTTTCAAACACACATCCGTAATCCGGATCTGTTTAATAATGATTAATTATCAATAGTCCTTTAAAGGTGAGAAACACTCAAGAAAACCCTAAGAAAAATGTTTATTCTCCCGTCGCGGGTTTTAATCAATTTTCAGAGCCGAAACTCGAACCGAAAAAATACCGAAAGTTCAACGTCGAGATCACAATACTGTATTAAAAGAGTGGGCTGCCAAATGACAGCCCAATTGCCCAAAAAAATAACCAACCATGTGGGAGTTAGAGGGGGAATAGTGCTCATTGTACCTTTTTGCCCAAAAATCACACCCTAAGTACCCTACTTAGTGCACTACCTTCCCTAAATCCCTCCCCATCACCCAATCAGCCGTCCCCTCCCCTTTTCCTCCCATCTATAAATAGCTGCTGCCCATTCATTATTTTCCCACAACAAAAGCTTGGGGCTCTCAAGACAAAGAAGAAAATCTCCAAGGGTAAGTCCCTAAGCCCCCTCTTTAGCCTCATGTTTCTCCTTAGCTTAGAAATTTAGGAAAAATATGATATGAGTCCCTAAGAACCCCTTTTCACATGATATGATCTTATATGGAGTGTTTGAGTTGGAATTATGGTGTTTGGAGTCAAAATGGTGAAGTTATACTTGAAACATGAAGCTGCCAAACCGTGTCCTACCCACTGACCCGTTTTTGTAAAATTAAATCGGACCATTTCCACCCGTTTAAAAATCATGGAAAAATTCCTAGATGTAGTATTTGAAGTCTAGAACAACATGTGTAAATTTCATAATTTTATGATCACTGTGTAGGGAGAATAAAATCGTGAAAAATGATGTGTCGGAAGTAATCCGAAACTAGGAGCAGTGACTCACTTCTTTTATTTCTCCCCTTTCTGATGGTTATAAAATTCTAGGAAAAATCTGGGATGTTCCCCTTGATGTGTTGTAAATCATAGTCAAAAATCATAATTTTTCGTTTAGTACTTTATTAGATAAAATTCGTTTTCTGAGTACCTGGTCGATGTTCGACGCATAGGGCTATTCTGTGTTGAACGAATTTATTTTTCCAGTTTTTCTTAAGTAATAAATTATGGAAAAATTCATGGATGTCCTACAACCTGTTTATAACTAGATTCTTAAAGTTGGTGATTTTTAAACAAGTATCCAATAAGTTACGAATTTTCTCGTAAGACATGTCCAGTAACCAAGCCAAACGATGGATTGAATGTTCACGAATTTTCTGGGCAGAATCCGTAAGTCAAATGGCTTGGGTCCCTGAATGAAAGTTGTTAATATTTGAGTAATGCATCACATGTTTTAATTTCATAATTTTCGGATATTTCTACAAAGAGTTATGAATTTTATAAATTTAAGGTCACTGTTTTGCCGAAACAAGTATTTGGAGTCCTTATTACAAAATCTGCTATAATTCCGTAACTCGAATGAACTCGAACCCTTAATAAACTTTGTTCTACACTGAAAGCTGTACAACATAATAAAATTTCATAATTTTCTAACGAGTCTAAGTGTTTTATTTCATTTATGCATGAATAAGTGTTGTTTCCTCAATTGACTAGTACTTGATAGAGTAAATAGCTAATACTTTTAAATGAAGCGCATGTTTGAATACCAAATGTTACACATAGTACTTTATGAATGCATATACTTGATTGTCTTACATGTTTTCATGAAAATAAACGGAACCGAAAGTCCCAAATTCGGAACCCCCAAACTATAGTACACTAACAAAGCCGTTAAATATAGGATTTAACCCATAGAAGCTCTTGATAAGATGAAGTATCCCTTCTTCATTCAAAGCCTAGTTTTAGAAGACACGATAAGACCAAGAACCGAAGTTTCTAACGGACTAAAGAATTGTCGAACTAAACATACGGATTGTGCTAGGTAGAGTACGGTCGGAACCAGAGGTTGAGACTTTATACGAGCGGCCTAAGCCATCAAGAAGTTAAACTTTCCCTTAAAAGATTCCAGGTGGGTGACACTATCTGTATAGCTAGTTAATGTTATATAAACTGTTGTCAGTTTTCCTGAATCAAACATAAACAGTTCTTCCGAAAGACGCAAACAACTCAAAAGCATGAAAATGCACAACTCCTAACTATAAGAAAATGCGAGAACAAGTTTCTTTTACTTTGATTATTTGTTTTTATATGCTACATACGAGAGTTATTATCTCTATTGATCTATCGATCTGCAGAGAGTGGAGAGTGTGCAGAAATGCCACTATAGCCACCTCACGGGAGGAATAAGGATGGTAAAGGGTGTGGAGAGTGTGCAGAAATGCCACTATAGCCACCCCACGGGAGCAATAAGGATGGTGAAGAGAGTGGAGAGTGTGCAGAAATGCCACTATAGCCACCTCACGGGAGCAATAAGGATGGTAAAGAGTGTGGAGAGTGTGCAGAAATGCCACTATAGCCACCTCATTCGGGCCGGAGAATTACGGGTCTCGGACGTGTAAACGTCATTCCATTCCACAATGTGATTACGGGATCGGACGCACTAGCGTGCCATCTCAAATGTGCTATACATATATACTAACTGTCGCAAAGAAAGATGAATTTCTTAATCGAACGGAAGTTAAAGGATAAAAATCTTATAATTGAAGATTACCTTGTACAAATGGGCTAAATGCCGCAACGCATAACTAAAGATAAGAAAAGAATAAAAGATTCAATTATATTCGGGTTTCTCGTCAACTGCGGTAATGAAAGATACAAAGTTACCCATCGAGATTCCTATCTCACTCTCCCAAACTTAATTTTTTTTTTCAAAGTTGCGAGAATGAGGTCCGGAGCTGCAGAGACGACGACCGCTTTCCACTCTTTTCCCTTTGAATAAATAAATCGTCTTAGTAACTTTCAACCCTTTGTAATGAATACTTTACTAACCTTATGTTATTTCCTTCCTCTGAGAGTTGTACTCGTCAGATGGTTTTGTCCAAGCTGAATAATGAACTTTTATAAATAAAGAGTTTCCCTTTTTCCAAGTAAAGTATTTTTCTGAAATTTTTCCGCTGCAACTTAAATGGTTGTTATTCAAAAGAAATTTTCTGGCTCAGTTTTTATATTTCACTAAGTGACGACTCGGGTTTAGGACGTCAGACCCCGAGGGTCAACTTTCTGAATTCCGGGGCGTTACAATGTTGTTCTCATCTGTTTTATTTTTAAACACCCATTTGGTGCCTATAATCTTTCTGTGTAAGGGTCTTTCCACTAGATCCCATACATTTTGTCTTTCAAACTGATGCAGTTCTTCCCGCATGGTCATTATCCATTTGGGTCTCGATAGGGCTTCCGCAATAGACTTGGGTTCAAGAAGCGACACATAACAACTGAAAAGACTTTCAGAGTCTAGCATCATTCGTGTCTGCACACTACTAGATGGGTCTCCTATGTGAGGAGAAGGATCCTCATCTTGAGTCTCAGTAGGCAACTCCTCTCACTCAACCTCAGCTGACGTTCCCCCTTCATCAGATGACCTCCGCTGATCAGCTGATGTCAAGGGTGTCTCTGTTTCGATGGAGTCTCGATCGAAGTTGTCTTCCGATTATCGATGGAGATTCTTCTTCATCTGATTCTGAATCAAGACTAGGTAGATAGACAGTTCTATGTTTAGTCTTGGACAGTTCAATTTTATCTAGACTTTTAGAAATTTGATTCACTTTATCTGAGAAGGAATACAACTCATCAAAAACAACATGAGGGGTTTCCTCCACACAAAGGGTTGTCTTGTTAAAAACTCTAAATGCCTTTGAAGTATTAGAATATCCCAAGAATATTCCATCAGCTGCTTTAGCATCAAAAGTTCTTAACTTAGATTTTCCATTGTTATGGATGAAACACTTACAACCAAAAGCTTTGAAGAATGAGATCCTTGAAATCTTACCCTTCCAAATCTCATAAGGAGTCTTACCCTTGTCTTTGACAACTAAGCACCTGTTCTGGGTATAGCAAGTTGTGTTGATGGCTTCAGCCCAGAACCTATGAGGGGTATCATACTCACCAACATGCTCCCGGGCCGCTTCCTTCAAAGTTCTATTCCTTCTTTCAACTACTCCATTTTGTTGAGGAGTTCTTGCTGAAGATGTCTCATGAATAATTCCACACTCATTGAAAAAATTAGATAAACAAGAATTCAAAAATTATGTGCCCTTATCACTCCTTATTTTAATAATATTAACACCCTTTTCATTCTCAATCATCCAACAGATCGGAATCTTGTTCATAGTCTCATTTTTCTTGAAAAGAAATATAACCCAAGTGTATCTAGAAAAGTCATCTACTACAACAAGAGTATATTTCCTTCCACCGAAACCGAGAGGTGAAACAGTCCAAACAGATCCGCATGAAGGAGTTGCAATACTCTTTCGGATGAAGAGGAGTTAATACTCTTAAATGAGTGTCTAGGCAGCCGTTTACCTTTTTGACAAGCATCACATTTAAGATCATTGGATAAAAGTTTTTCAGGTAATCCCTTGACAAGGTTCTTTTTAGCTAACTTACTAAGAGTTTTGAAATTCAGATGACTAAGCCTTTTGTGCAATAGCCAGCTGATATCTTCTCCACCCTTAGCTATCGACAGTATATTTTGGGACAACTATTGAAGTTGGCCACATAGACATTTCCATGTCCAAGCCGCTTAATAGTACCTTATCTGAGGAATTATCTAAAATATCACATTTATCCTTTGAGAATTTGACAAGAAAACCTTTATCACAAAGCTGAGAAACAGAAAGCAGATTATGTTTCAAACCTTCAACAAAATATACCTCAGATACCTAAATATCCTTGATAATCAGAGTACCTACACCTTTAGTCTGACCACAATTATTATCACCAAATAAAACTCTTGGACCATCAATGCTTTGAAAATTTGATAACAACTTCTTGTTATGGGTCATATGTTGTGAACAACCACTATCAATGTACCATATTGAAGCTAAGATCTCTTCTTTGAGTGATGATCCCTGTGAATCCTGTAAAACAGATTAGTTTTGAGGTACCCTAGTGATCTTGGGTCCTTTTGGGTCAAGAATCACTTTAGATATCCAAATAAACATCTCATCTTTAGACAATAAATCAGACTCAAGTTTTCTACCAAATCTGTCTACAATTATATCATTTTTAAATGATAACTTGTTGTATTCAGATTGAGTAATTTTTCTAAACTTAGGAAATGTAGGATAGCATTTGCTTCTTCCATCAAAAGAATTATAATAAGAAAATTTTCTTATTTTGGTTCTTGGATTCCTTCTAGTCTGATAGGAAGTTTTCAGCTGAATTCTTGGTTTCAGACTGGAAGATGTAGTCCTTATCTGACTAGTTGGTTTCCATGGACCAATTTTAATATCCTTTGATTGAACAGATGCTTTCACAAATTTTCTAGGTTTTTGGACATTTGATTTATTGTTCCTATCATAACCAAGACCTGTCTTGTCATGAGATTTTTGAGAAGTATTAAAAATATGATCTATTACTGATTGTGAATTATTAAGTTGACTAATTTTGAAGACAAACTTCTCATTATCTTTCTTAATTAATTCATTTTCAGCACAGACTACATCAAATTTGTCTTTTAAAATTTTCAATTCATTTTCTAACCTTTCAGTAAGTAAAAATGGGTGATGTACTAGCTTGAGCTTTGAAGAAAACATTCCTCCTTGAATGTTTCCTCGCCTCTCTCTGAAGCAGCTTCATCACCTGCTTGCCTTTATTTAGAATTTGAATCTGATCCTTTAAAAACAAATTCTCTGTCTCTAGCTGTTTATAAGCAGCCAAAGATGTCTTTAAATCTCTCAATAACTCATGGACAACAGTTTGGTCATGATCAAATGCAGACTGACAAGAATCATTATCTGATGATGAATAGTAGATTACCTCATTAGCCATGAGACAGATCTCATCATCTGATCCGAAATCAGATGAGGATGATGAGGATGATGATGATTTCTTTGGCTCTTTTTCTTCAGCCAATAAAGCTCTTTGATCTGCAAATCTCCTGTCTCTTTTCTTCCTCTTTTCTTCCCTTTCTTTAGGAGTCGGGTTGAGGACAACATATAGCTGAAATGTCCTGGCTTGTTGCATGTATAACAAGTGTCACTCCCGTCTCGATCTGGGGGATGGAAGGATTTCTTCCGACAGTGATCTCGTATCTTCTTGTCATGCTCTTGTTTTTGTCATCATCTCAAGATTTATCCACCTTCCTATCTCGATCTGGATCTTTGTCTATCCTTACCTGAAATCTCAATTTATTTCAATTTAGATAGATCAGCCATCTCCTTTTTCGAGATAGATCTCACGACACCTTGTTCTCTTTTACTGACAAAGGCAACAAACTTGGATGAGGTACTTGACTCCATCTCATCTTCCTCATCTTCTATCCGGATATCGTATTCTAAAGCTTTAAGATGAGAAAATAAAGTATGATGAGTAATAGAGGATAAATCTTGAGTTGCTTTAAGGATATTGGATTTTTCCCTCCATCTCTTGGTTAATGATCTCGAAATCTTATTATTAATCTCTTTCTCTCGAATAATTTTTTCCAAGGTCACCGCTTTGTTGAGAAGATTGGTCAACCTTACATCAAACTCGATCCACGACTCATTTTCTTTCATTTTGAATGTTTCAAATGTATGCAAGACTCGATCATGACTTGTTTTCTTTGACTTGATCGATCCTTCACAAACATTGGCTAAAGTTTGCCACATCTCTTTGGCTGTTTTGCATCTCTTAACCTTTTCTATCCAATCTTTACTAAGAGTCTCGATGATTTCAGTTCGAGCTACTTGGTCAAGATTGTGGACCTTTCTTTCATCATTCGTCAATTCGTAACTCTTCTTTTCTTGTCTAGTTCTTGATTCAAATTGACTCACTCTCCAGTCTTTGTGCCTCCATGATAAAACTTTATAGGACCTTCCTCAAGGACCTCTTCCATCCTATCATGAATGGCCTTCAGATGATTTTCCATCCTAAATTTCCAATAATCATAATCTTCAATGGAAAATTCAGGAAGATTCCTAGACTTTTTATTTTTCCCTGATGACATGATGAAACAAAGAACAAAATACTCCACAAAAGCTTATTAGTAGCACTGTTAGTAATGAAGGAAAATGAAGAAAATTAAGATAATTTCAGAATCTTGTTCAAGACCTAAAATCAATATCAGAACAGCTTAACACTGCTCTGATACCACTTGTTGGTCCCGGAAAGTTGAGTTGATTAAAGCTTTGAGTTAGCTTCCTAGAACAAAATCTAGAAAGGGAGGGTTTGAATAGATTTTGTAGATTTTTCAAATCTTTTCAAAATCAATTCAAAGTATCAAATTAAACACAATGAATATAATTGAATTCTCAACTTTTAACAAGATCAAAAGCAAAGACTGATAATCAGATTTTAGATAAGATTCTGAACTTTAATCTTGAATTAACAATATTGTAATTTGAACAGAAATTAAAGAAAGCAAGAAATAACACCAAGATTTATAGTGATTCGGATTATGAATAATCCTACATCCACTCTCTTTCTTCAAACTTTGAAGAAAGGTCTTCACTAGCTACTTACTTACTCACTGTACAACCTTTACAAATTACAACTTGGACTTCACTCTCTTCAACAATCTAATCAACACTCAAATCTAACTCTAAGAATAAGATGTGTTTTTGAAGATATGAAGTGAAGTGTTCTATAAACACTTAGAAAATATTTGAAATCTCTTTTGAAAAATACTCTGTGAAATCAATAGTGAATTGTGAAAAATTGAACTTGCATAAGTGTCTTGAATAATAAAATCTAGTCCTATTTATAAGTCTCGAAAAGACAGCTTAGTTTGTTAGTTAGTTCTAACAAACTTAAAACTCGCTAACAAACTTAATCTTGAAAACTGCCGAGACCTCACCCGATTCTTCCTACTCTGTCTCTGCAGTGACTTGGTGAAAACTCGCCTTTCTTATTCTACTTAGCTTGTCTTGACCTCGTCTGAGCTCTTTATACTTGTCTCCTGCAGATGACTAGGATTGAGGTTGTCTCCAGATGACTTGAGATTTCTCGTCTTCAGCTGACTTGAGCTACCCTTGACCTAATCTACTCAGCTTAGTATTAGAACTTAGTCTTCAGTTCTTTATCATAGTCTGCTCATCTGGAATAGTCTTTTAACTCATCAAAACAATTTTGTGCTAACAAATCTCTTATATATAGGACTAGACACATCTCAGAAAAAGACTTTTTGATACACTTTTGATTCACAAGTTTTCTAAAAGTATTCTAAGCGAAAATCACACACAATAACTTTTTTTTTTTTGAATTGTGAGAATACTCATAGTTCTTCTTTGTATCTTTATATCACTATTCTAGAATTCTAAGTTAGACTAGAAGGAAGAAGAAGAAGACGAAGAAAGATCTTCGCAATTGTTATTTGTAAGTTTGTAAGTGTGTAAAAAGAAAGTAGATAGTAGAGTCCCTTCTAATGATTTGTAGAAGGAGAGTGGATGTAGAATATTTATATCCGAACCACTATATATATGTGTGTTCTTTATTTTCTGCACTTTACTTTCTTACATCTTCAATTAGGTAATTTTTTGTGTTTATAATCAATCTGAAAATTAAATCTGTTAACTTCAAAGGTTGAGTATAAATCATCCGCTGTGAAGAAGCCGGGGGAAAGTAACCTGGCCAGGTGGGAGAAGGAGGTCCTGCAAACTGCTCAACTGAGCTCACCATCTCAAATTCTATCCGAAGAGCAGTTTGCAGAGGTGATCAAGAAAAGGCTGCACCCTGCTGAGACGACAATTCCCTCTTCAGCTTCTGTCTTTGCCCAAACCTTCAGCCAGCTGGAAGACAAGATCAAGGCTGAGGTTGCCCAGACTGTAGAAGCCAAACTAAATCAGATAATAGTTGCAGTCTCCGCCACTATGGAGTCATTTCTTAAATAATCTAAGGTAACTCTTCGAAACCTTATCAATTCCAAAGCTAACAAATCTCTTGAGCGTTAATTGCAAGAAATCAAAGCAAGCCAAGCAGCAGACAACCAAATCCTAGCAGATAAGCTCTTCTGACAAGACTCCCAATCCACCTCCTTCTTCGGAGCACTTTCATAACAACTAACTCAGCTTGAGGATGCTGTTAAAAAGGGGGAAGAGGGAGAAAGAATTTCAGAAAAGGTGGATGCTCTCAGCCAGGGTTTGGAGGAGGTCAGGAGACCAGCTGGAGTGCAAGCTGATGGGATGGAGGCTCTTGGTCTGTGTGTAGCTCAAATTGAAGAAGTGTTAAAAGCAAATGAGCCCGAAAAAAAGAATGTAGTGGAGATTCGGTTTGAAAAGATGGTTAAGAGGATAGCTGAAGTTGAGGAGAAGGAAGCAAATAAGAAGAGTGAGAAGGGTGAAGCAGAGCAACTTCAATCACAGCCAAGGCAGTTGGAAAAAGGCATTGGAGAAGACAGCCGAAGAAATCTGAATTGAAGAAGCTCGTGATAAAAGGATCAAGGCTGAGAAAGTCTACTTCGGAAAGAGGAGGCCCGCAGAAAGATCAAAGCAGCCAGAGAAGAAGGAAGAATTTTTAATCGTCTGACAAACCAATGGGAAATTCAGTATCCAAGCGTACCTCTAACGGAGAAGGACTGAAGTGCCTTCAGACCACCCAACAGAGGAGAGGCTCCTCTAAGGGTTGTGCTATCACTGGAGTTGAAAGCTAAATACAAAAAGTACGGCGAAAGGTGGACTTTCTTCTGGTTCATTTGCAAGGGCGTTGTGGCCTCATCTCCATACGAGAACATTGCATGGCATGACTCGATGGAGAAGGCCAATCCTTTTCTTTATCAGAAGCTATTGGATAAAGCCAACGAGTGGTTCAACACCGATCTTGTTGCCCCGGCATTCACCTTCATTCCAGTCATGGCCAACTCCAAGGGAGAAGTAGACAGAAAATGGGTCAGATAGCTTGAGCAGAAAGCCATATCAATCATGAACATCACAGAGCCGACTGAGATCAAAGAGTTTAGAGAAAGGATATTCAAATGGATGTCTCTGCCTGAAAAGGACAGATGGTATGACTAGTCTCCTTACTCTTAAGTTTTTTTTAGCCTATCTTTCTTGATCTGATTCAGTCTCTATTTTTTTTATGAATGATCTGTATGAATCTTTTGATGTAAATCTGTTTTAAACAAAGAAGTTTTTTTTTTTGTCTGTCTAATTGAATCTTCTGATAAGTTTGTTGATTCTGACTAAAGCTGATTTAGTCTTTGTTTTCAATAAATTTTGCTAAGTACTAAAGTTATTTGATTTAAGTGTCTAGAATACCTTAAGAACTTGTATGTTGTTTTAAGACTTAAGTTATTGGTTTTGAGAAGTTTGATTTATCTGAAAATCGCATTGCTTATCTGACTAAATGTTCTTTATAGTTTTGTTGAATATGTGTTACTTGAAAATTCTTTCTGTTTAGTTTTAACAGCATCAAAAAGGGATAAATTGTTAGATCAGATTTATTGAGATTAGATTTTGATGTGTTAAAATATAGGTTAGAAATTTTCTTCCAATCTTCGTTGTAATTTTTAATGGGTTGAATACCCTTTGTACTCACTATTAAAAAATTATTTATTTTACCGTTCAAAAAAAAAAAAAAAAAGAACAGATGAAGTAAATAAGTCTATCAAGTTGTAAAATCAGCTTAGGTTCTATAGACTCGAAGTCATCTAAAGATCAACTTGAAGAGGTCATTTGACAAGAGACAATAATGAAGGCTCAAGACGAGGAAGGGATCAGCTGAGTAGAATAAGAAATGCAGATCTAAGCCAAGTCAATCAGAAGACAACTAAAGAAGATCAACTGGAGTCGGAGCAGTTTATTTCAAGAATCAGTTAGGATGTTAGAGTTAGTTTTAACAAACTAACTAACTTCAATCTCTTATAAATAGGATTAGACACATCTCAGAAAAAGACTTTTTTATTCACTTTTGATTCATAAGATTTGTAAAAGCATTCTAAGCAAAAATCACACACAATAACTAATTTTTTTTTTTGAAGTATTTGTAGAACACTCATAGTTCTTTTTTGTATCTTCATATCACTGTTCTAGAATTCTAAGTTAGACTAGAAGGAAGAAGAAGAAGACGAAGAAAGATCTTTGCGATTGTAATTTGTAAGTTTGCAAGTGTGTAAGAAAGAAAGTAGATAGTAGAGTCTCTTCTAAAGATTTGTAGAAGGAGAGTGGATGTAGGATATTCATATCCGACCCACTATATATCTGTGATCTTTATTTTCTACACTTTACTTTCTTTTATCTTCAATCAGATTATCTTGTGTTCATAATCAATTTGAAAATTAAATCTGTTAACTTCAAAGGTTGAGTATAAATCATCCGTTGTGAACTCTGAATAATTTAGAAGACTAACTTGAATAGGTTAATCTAAAATTTAAAGAATTTTAGATAATCTATTCAACCCCTTCTAAATTATCTTTAGAAACTCTGCTGAGGGACCAACAATTTTTAATTAGTTCGATAAGTATATTGAATGATTATATCCATCTGATCAATGGTGGTCACTAATTAGTCTTCTTTTCTCTTTTTACTGATGAAGGATGTTTAGTGTTTACTGTAATTGCTCATATATAATTATATATATATAAATATATATATATATATATATATGAGATCTTGTGAGTTATTATTTAATTTTGTTACTTAAAATGAAAAAATAAAAAATAAAGGCATATTTACTAATACTGTGGTTTGTTCCACCGTGAATATTTTTATGGATATTTTCATTGCATATTCGACATCTATTGGTGTAATGCACTTTACCTTTTTTTTTTTTTTTTTTTTTTATTATTCATTTTTTTGTGTTTGTGTAAAAATTGTCTTCGTCTGGTTTTTTTTCTTTAATCTATAATCATTTGCAATTATTCTTATACATTTATATCTATTATTTTTTTTTGGGAAAATCAATATAAAAACATCATTACCTATATTCATTCTATAAGTTCCTACTCATCTAGTAAGTGCAAAATTCTCTTTGAATGACACCGCCCGTCCAATCATGGTCAGTTACTTTCACACACTGCACTATATTTTTTGGTGTAATTACAAGTGCTAGTTGTTATACAACATGTAATCGTTGCTTGCGTATCACACTTAGCTATCTAATGTTACTATTTAATATTTTTACTTGTGGAACAGTTAAATATCTATTTTTTTTTTTCATTAGCTACTGAAATTTTAGTATTTTGCAGTAATCAATTCTTTTAATAAAATAATGATTAAGAAAATGTGTTCTGAATTGTTTTCATTATCATTCTGTATTGTTTTTATTACATTAATAAATCTGCACTTCAATTTCATATAATTGATCATGTGTCTAAATAATACAAATATTATTTTTATAAGGGAAAAATTCATTTTTGATACCCAAAATTTACCTTTTTTCAAATTTGGTACCCCACATTTAGGCACTCTCAAAATTGGTCACCAAAGTTCACTTTTTGTCCCAAATTTGGTCCTGTCGTCAGTTGACCCGTCATTGACTAACGGAGGTATCTGTTTTACGTGTGAATTTATCTAGGGCTTCTCTCTCTTTTTCCCAAATTCATCAGACCCTTCTCTCTCTTTTTCTCCCTTTTGTTCAAACCCTGAATTCTATCATTTATCTTGGATTTCTTTCCAAATCAAGGTTATTATAAAGTAATTTTCTCGTCTGCAGTACGTGGTAACAAATAATACGTTATTAAGAGGTGAGTGTTTTAATTTCTTCATCTTGAGGCTCGTTAATGGCGAAATTATGTAGGGGAACTATAGATTATTTTGACTATGTTGATGGTGATATGTTTGAGTTAATTGATTTGAATGATTTTGCTAATCAATTAGGATATGATGAAAAAAATAAGGTTTTGGCATAAAATTGGGATGAATTTACACAATGGTGGTTGTTGGTCCCACGGAGGGAGTAAATTAATAAAGAACTTTAGACAACCTTCTAGTGAAAATCTAGAAGGGGGGTTGAATAGATTTTCAAATCCTTTTTCAAAGATTAGAATATCAATTCAAAGTATCAAAGTTCACACAGCGGAAAACAAATTTAAACTCAACCTTTTATGGATCAAAAGCAATCTGATTAAGAGTCTGAAATTGAACTTGTTTGAAAGTTAATTGAAACAAGATAAGTAAATAAAGCAGTAAAGAACACAACAATTTATAGTGGTTCGGATCTAATTGATCCTACATCCACTCTCCTTCTTCAACTCGAAGAAGGGTCTTGACCACTTACTTTCTTACTTACAAACTTACAATTACAACTTTCTGAAGATCTTCTATCTTCAATCCTATCTTCAACTTCCTATCTTCCTGGAATTTCTAGAATACAGTGTAATTGTGTTGAAGATATACAGAATAAGTGTTCTATAAACACTTTGAACTTATGAAAATTACTTTGAAAAACTTTTTCGAGAACTTAGAAAACTTGTGAATAGTGTGAATGAGAGAGTGCTGAACTGTATGTTTGAAACTGTGCCTAAATCTATTTATAAGCCTGAGAAACGGTTAGTTTGTTGTAACAAACTAAAAACCGCATAACAAACTTATTCTTGAAAACTGCCTCTACTTCAGCTGATCTTGCTTCTAGTCGTCTGCAGCTGACTTGGTGAAGACTTGCCTTTCTTATTCTACTCAGCTTGTCTTGACCTCGTCTGAGCTCTCTATTGTTGTCTCCTGCAGATGACTATCCAAAGCTCGTCTTCAGATGACCTTCTTCTTTCTCGACCTCAGCTAACTTTCCTAGCCTTCCTTAGTCTGATCAGCCTAGTGCTAGGACTTTACCTCAGCTGTTCTTCACAGTTAGCTGGTCATCTTACTTTATATGAATTGACTCTAGTCTGACCTCTTTTAACTCATCAAAACTTCTTTTGATCTAACAGTGGTAGAGTGCTTAGTCTAGATAAAGTTGTGAGTGGATTGGTAAATTATCTAAACAAGGACAGAGAGACGTTGATTTATTTTCAGCATTTGGAGGGTGAGAATGAGGTGTCTACTGAACAAAGCATACCTTTGGGTGAAGATACAAAGCTTGATTGGAGAAAAATCATAAGAAATAGAAAAAATTATGGTTTTGATAGGGGAAGTGGGCTGTCGAATTTGGGGGCAGTACTTATAACCCTAAATAAATTTGCGCGTAAAATAGGTGCATTCTGTTAGATCAAGTTCTTACTTTTGATTAAGTTAAAACATATAGTTAGATGAGCTTATGTAAGTAGGATGACCAACTGAATTTGTATATATCAGCTGATGTAATACATTTCACTAGTAGGCTGTTCAGACTAGGTGAGATGGGATAAGTCAGCTTAGGTCGAAAAGCATGGAGGTCATCTGAAGACAGTATTGAAGAAGTCATCTTTTTGAGAGATTAATGAAGAGCTCAAGACGAGGTCAAAGCCAGCTGAGTGGAACAAGAAAAGCAGGTTTTCACCAAGTCAGAGACAGACGACTAACTCATGATCTGCTGAAATCAAGAAAGTTTTAAAGATAGGTTTGTTAAGCGGTTACAACAAACTAATTGTCTTACAGGTTTATAAATAGGACTAAGCACAGTTCTTAGAAGAACTTTTGCACTCATTTTCTGAGACTCACATTATCTAGAGCACTCACTATTTTCCAGAAGCTTTTTCATAATATTTTCTAAGTGTTTGAAGAACACTTTCTGTAAAACCTTCAAATCACAATCTGCATTGTAAATGTAGATTTGATAGATAGATTGATAGTTTGAAGGAGAATCAAAGACGAAGAGTTTCTGATATTGTACTTTGTAATCGACAGTAAGTGAGAACGAAGAGACCCTTCTTCAAGATTGAAGAAGGATAGTGGATGTAGGATCTTTTGATCTGAACCACTATAAACCTTGTGTTCTTTACTTTCTGCATTTAATTTATGTTGAGTATATCTTGTTTTACTAAATTCTCATCAGATTGCTTTAGATCCAGTTTAATTGATTGAGTATAAACGTGTTTCCACTGTCTACTTTGATTTTGGTTTAAGAAGTTGAGTTTGGAGTGAACATCTGAATTTTATGAAGAAATATAGATAATCTATTCAACGCCCCTCCCCTTCTAGATTATGTCTAGGAGATCTGCTTAAACTTTTTTAAATCACTCAATCTGGGGACCAACAAGTGGTATCAGAGCAGTGTTAAAGCTGTTCTGAATATTTCTTTTGGTCAAAACAACATTTACTGCTCAATTCTAGAAATAGATCTTTTGCTAAATATTCCCTGCTTATTATTCTTGTTATCTACTAATCATGTCTTCAAGTGACAGAAAAGTCAAGAATCTTCCAGATTTTGAAATTGAAAATTATGACTACTGGAAGTTTCGAATGGAGAATCATCTCAAATCCATTCATCCTCGTATGGAAGATGTTCTATCTAAAGGAGCTATTAAATTCTTCCATGGTGGTGTCAGTGATGGAGCAAGTAGCTCAGAGTCTCGAGTCCAGGTAGAAAAAAAGGTTTCTGAATTGACAAATGATGAAAGGAACCTTGATCAGGTGGCTAGGAATGAGATAATCGTGACACTCAGCAGAGAGTGGTATGAAAAGATCAAAAAGTGTAAATATGCAAAAGAGATGTGGAACACCTTAGCCAACATGTGCGAAGGCATAGACCAGGTAAAGGAGAACAAGCTTCAGGCGGTTCTCCAATCATTTGATGTCTTTAAAATGAAGGAAGGTGAGTCCATTAATCAGCTGGACATGAGAATGATTAATCTGATTAATAAAGCAACTGATTTAGGTAAAGTTTACACTGAAAAGAAAATCAATAATAAAATTCTTAGATCTCTAACAAGCGTTAGAGGGAAAAAGGGAATTTAATAAAAGCCACAAATGATCTTTCCACCATGAGTCATTATGAGTTTGACATCCAGGTTGAGGATGAAGAAGATGAGATGGAATCCAATACCTCATCTAAAACAGTAGCTTTTGTCAATAAAGAAGACAAACCTGTAGCAGAATCAAAGGGAGATGATCTCTCTTTGAAAGAACAGATGGCCTTGTTGATTAAAAGGTATGATCATCTTAGAATGAAGTACAAACGTAACAAATTAAGATTTGCAGAGAAGGACAGGTCTAGATCAAGATCTATAAGGAAAGACGATGTAGAATCCACAAATGATGATAGAAGGAAAAATCAGACAAGGAGGTACAAGTCACCTGCACAGAAGAATCCTAGCAGCCCCAGATTAGATCGAGGAGATACTTGTTACACATGTAACAAGTCAGGGCATTACAGCTATGATTGTCCCCAGCTGACTCCTAAAGAAAGGGAGGAGAAAAGAAAGAAAAGTGACTGATGCTTTGCAGATCAAAGAGCCCTTCTTGCAGAGGAAAAAGAATCCTGAAAGTCATCCTCATCGTCTGACTTCGGATCAGATGACGAATTCTGTCTGATGGTCAAAGAGGTAAATTACTACTCTTCGTCTGATAATGAATCTTATAAATCAGTCTCAGATAGTGATCAAACTATTATCAAAGGTCTATTGAAAGATCTGAAAATGTCTCTAAGTGCTTATAAGCAACTAGAGACTGAAAATTTGACTTTGAAAGATCAAATTCAGACTCTAATCAAAGAAAAGTAAGTTGTGAACTATTTTGAGTCTGTTGAAACATTCAAGGGGGAATGTTTACCCCAGGCTGAGGCTAGTACATCAGCTAGTCTATCTGAAAGATTAGAAGAAGAATTAAAATCTTTAAAAGACAAATTCATAGTGGTATGCAATGAGAATGAATCAATTAAGAAGACTAATGAGAAGCTTGTCTTCAAGATGAGTCAACTTAATAATTCACAATCAGTTACAGACCACATCTTCAGAACTTCACAAAAGCCTCATGATAAGACAGGTCTAGGCTACAATAGAAATAATAAGTCAGAAATTTTGAAACCAAGGAAGTTTGTAAAGACTGGTGAAACATCAAAAGGAATTAAAATTAGACCTTGGAAACCACAAAGTCAGATGAGGACCACCTCTTCTGATCTGAATAGTAAGAATCAAATGAGAAATCCTAATCAGAAGAAAAGGATTCCAAGAACCAAATTTAAAAAGAGTCTTTCTTATAGTTTTTTTATGGTAGAAGCAGGTGTTATCCTTTGTTTCAAAAGATCAAAAAGATAACCAAATCTGATTTCCAAAAACGTGCATTCAAGTCTAATATATATGTTAGCAGATTTGGCAGACAACTTGAATCTGACCTATTATTAAATAATGATATGTTTGTATGGTTACCTAAAGTGATTGTTGACCTTAAAGGACCCAAGATCACTAGGATACTTCTTACCTAATCTATTTTGTAGGAATCTCATGGGCTATCATCAAAGGAAGAAATTCTAGCAACTATTTGGTACATTGACAGTGGTTGTTCTCAACACATGACCTGTGATAGAAGGCTGCTCTCAAACTTTCAATGTATAGATGGTCCAAGAGTCCTATTCGGTGACAACAACTGTGGTCAGACCAGAGGTGTTGGTACATTAATTATAGGTGACGTTCAGGTATCTGAAGTCTATTATGTTGAAGGTTTAAAACACAATTTGTTATCTGTTTCTCAACTCTATGATAAAGGTTTTAGTGTTAAATTTTCCAAGAAAAAGTGTGATACTTTGGACAGTTCCTCAGAAAAGGTTCTCTTAACTGGTTTCAGACATGGTAATGTCTATGTGGCTAACTTTAATAGTTTTCCTAAAGTTGCTAAGGGTGGAGATGACCTCAGTTGGCTATGGCACAAGTGGCTTAGTCATCTGAACTTCAAAACCATTAACAAGATAACTAAGAGGAATCTTGTTAAAGGACTGTCTGAAAGACTTTTCTCTACTGATCTTAAATGTGATGCATGCCAAAAAGGTAAACAGCCTAGGAACTCCTTCAAAAGTATTAACGCAATTTCATCTGAAAGAGTATTACAACTCCTTAATTTGGATTTGTTTGGACCAGTTTCACCTCTCAGCTTTAGTGGGAGGAAATACACCCTTGTAGTCGTGGATGACTATTCAAGATATACTTTGGTGCTATTTTTTTTCAAGAAAAATGAGACGATGAACAAGATCCCAGATCTGTTCAAAAAAATACAAAATGAAAAAGGTGTTAATATTATTAAAATAAGGAGTGACAAGGGCACTGAGTTCTTAAATTCTTGTTTATCTAACTATCTTGCTGAGAATAGAATAGCACATGAGACATCATCAGCCAGAACATCACAACAAAATGGAGTCGTGGAAAGAAGAAATAGAACACATAAAGAAGCAGCTAGGAGCATGTTAGCTGAGTATGGAACACCACAGAGGTTCTGGGCAGAAGCAATCAATACAGCTTGCTATACCCAGAATAGGTGCTTGCCTGTGAAAGATAAGGGTAAGACTCCTTATGAGCTATGGAAAGGTAAAGTTCCAAGAATCTCTTATTTTCGTGCTTTTGGTTGTAAGTGTTTCATTCACAACAATGGAAAGTCTAAATTAAAGACATTTGATGCCAAGGCAGCTAATGGAATATTTTTAGGATATTCCAACACCTCCAAGGCATTTAGAGTCTTTAATAAGACAACTCTTTGTGTGGAGGAAACTCTTCATGTGGTGTTTGATGAAATTCATACTTTCTCTCAGATAAGGTAAATCAAATTACTAATGGTCTAGATAGAATTGAACTTAACAAAACTAAACAGAGGAAAACCTATGTTAGATCAGGTTTTAGTTTTGATGAGTTAAAATGTATAGGTTAGATAAGCTCATATAAAGTAGGATGATCAACTGAAACTGTATAGATTAGCTGAAGTAGTACATTTTACTAGTGAGCTGATCAGACTAGGTGAGATGGAGAAGTCAGCTGAGATCAAGAAGCTTGAAGGTCATCTGAAGACAGTTTTGAAGAAGTCATCTGAAGACAGTTTCGAAGAAGTCATCTGAAGACAGTTTCGAAGAAGTTATCTGATTGAGAGAAGTATGAAGAGCTTAAGAAAAGGTCAAGGTCAGCTAAGTAGAATAAGAAAGGTACGCCTTCACCAAGTCAAAGTCAGACGACAGACTCAAGATCAGCTGAGGTCAGGACAGTTTTAAAGAAAGGTTTGTTAAGCGGTTTTAAATTTGTTACAACAAACTAACCGTCTTACAACCTTATAAATAGGACTAAGCACAGTCCTTAGAAGGACTTTTGCACTCACATTCTAAGAACACATTTTCAAAAGAGCACTCATCAGTTTTAGATCAAAAAATCTTGTGATATTTTTCTAAGTGTTTGAAGAACACTTTCACTTGTAATTTCTTCACGATCCTGCACTGTATTCTAGTTTGATAGATACACTGGTATATAAAAGAAGATTCAAAGACGAAGATCGTCTCAATTTACCCCGTAAAAAAAAAAAGATCGTCTCAATTTATAATTTGTAAGCAAGGAAGAAGTAAAGTAAGTAAGCTAGTGAAGACACTTTCACAAAGTTTGTGAAAGGAGAGTGGATGTAGGAATTTTATAAATCCAAACCATTATAAGTCGTGTATTCTTTACTTTTCCGTATTTCCTTAATTCATCTTTTAGTTTACATTCAATTTCATTTGTTGAAACATCCATTCAAGGAATTATCAATCGAATCGAGTATAAATAAAATACTTCCGCTGTTAAATCTGATACTTAGAAAATATAAATTAATTTGCATTGTCTGGGTTTAATTTTTGAAAGGATATATTGGATAGGTTGACAATCTATTCAATCCCCCCCTCCTTCTAGATTTTCTGCCTAGATAACACTTAATCGACTGGGACTAACAACCTATCTTCCTAGTTTTGATTCAGATTCAGATAATGAAGAACTCTCATCTGAGAATCAGAAGGGAACTACTCTATTTGTTCCATCTGAGGAGGCTCCTCTAACATCTTCTGATCAGACAAGGTCAGTAGATAAAGGAGGAATGTCTGCTCTGACTGAGCAAGATGGGTTACCTTCTGAGAGTTGATGAGGGTACTTCAACTCAAATAGGCAAAAGGATGAGGAGTTATCATCCAGTTGATCAGATTATTGAGGATCCTTCAAGTAGTGTTCAGACACGAACAATGTTAGATTCTCAAAGTATGTTCAGCTGTTATGTTTCACTCCTTGAGCCTAAGCCTATTGAGGAGGTTTTATCTAACCCAAGCTGGGTAACAGCTATGTAAAAAGAACTGCATCAATTCGAAAGATAAAATATTTGGGAGCTAGTGGATAGACCCATTCATAGAAAAATTATAGGCACCAAATGGGTTTTCAAAAATAAAACTGATGAAAACAATGTTATTATTCGTAATAAGGCTAGACTAGTAGCACAAGGTTACTCACAGTCTGAGGGGATAGACTATGATGAGACCTATGCTCCTGTCGCCAGATTAGAAGCAATAAGATTGTTTTTAGCTTTTGCTGCCTATAAGGGTTTCAAGGTCTTTCAAATGGATGTCAAGTCTGCCTTCTTTAATGGTGTGTTGCTTGAGGAAGTCTATGTAGAACAGCCTCCTGGGTGTAGGACAAATAATAAAGTCTATAAACTCAACAAGACACTATATGGGCGGAAACAAGCACCTCGTGCTTGGTATGATACTCTATCTGAATTCTTGATATCAAGTGGATTATCTAAAGGAAAGATAGATAGAACACTGTTCAGAAAAGAAGCTAATGGTAATATTTTACTAGTTTAAATCTATGTAGACGATATTATTTTTGGTTCACCTAATCTGACACTGTGTGAAGAATTTGGTGATCTAATGAAGAACAGGTTTGAAATGTCTATGATGGGAGAACTAACATATTTTCTAGGCTTGCAGATTAAACAGACAAGCAGAGGGATTTTTATACATCAGACTAAGTATGCAAAGGACCTCATAGATAGATTTGGGATGATTACTAGTAGAGAGGTTAAAATACATATGGCAACTAACTTCTCTATGGATTCAGATGAGAACGGGATACCCACAGATGCAACAGAGTATCGTGGAATGATTGGATCCTTGTTATATCTCACTGCAAGCAGGCCTAATATAGCCTTTATAGTTGGGGTATGTGCAAGGTTTCAATCAAATCCTAAGAAATCTCATCTGGAAATAGCTAAGAAAATCGTAAAGTATCTTAAAGGAACTCTGCAGGTTGGGTTGTGGTACCCATCTGATGATAACTTTGAGCTATCTGGTTATTCAGACTCAGATTTTGGAGGTTGCAAAATTGATAGGAAGTCCACGTCTGGAACTTGTCAATTTATAGGCAACAAGTTAATTTGTTGGTTATCTAAGAAACAATCTTCTGTTGCTACCTCCACAACTGAGGCTGAATATATGGCAGCTGGCAGTTGTTGCTCTCAGCTTCTCTGGATTAGTCAACAGCTTAGGGGCTATAATATTCTCACATCATCTGTGCCAATTTTCTATGATAGTAGTAGTGTCATTGCAATGACATATAATCTTGTTCTGCATTCTAGGTGTAAGCACGTAGATATTAGGCATCATTTTATTAGGGATCATGTTGAGAAAAATGATATTAGACTAGAAAAGATAGCAACCGAGTTTGTGTATTTGTAGGAACAGATTCAGTTAACATTGTTGGATCAGTTTAAATCTTCGCATCTGAAAGCCTTCTTCGTCTGAACAAAACCAATTCTTGTTTTTCAAAAAGTGTTTTCAAAAATACACTCACAATTCATCAAGTTCAAAATTTTCAGATGAGTTGTTCTTTGAAAAATCTTAGCCGAGTTGAATATCTTTACATACTAGTTATATGAAGGTATGAGACTTAGTTTATTTAAAATAATGGCTCAAAATTAACTCAGACTTAAAATTCTTTGTTTTCAAAATGATCAGACTAGGAGATATTTTCAAATTTCATTAGACAAGGTCGTTTTTTACCAAGTTTGATAAAACCCAATCTGAAATAGGGAAACATTTATGCAAAGTAAGATATATTTCGGCTTACGTCAGGTATACTTGCTATCTCTGCATAAAGTGTCCCCTTTAAACCGTCTAATCAGTAGCTTGGGCGGTTACTTTTTACAATTTCAAAATTGAGTTAATGTCACGCGCCGGAGGTGAAACGTCTATCATATTTAGCCATTGATATACTCCACACGCGACATACAAATCAATGGCCACAATTAATCTGATCTTACCACGTATCCCACTATCCAGTTTTCCATCTCTCTCTCCCCATTTAAAAACTTACCCTCATCATTTTTAAGTTTACTTTACTGCAAATCCTTAATTTTTACTGCAAATTACCCTCTCTAAAGATCCTTTGTTTCCAAAATTTCACATGGCTTCATCTTCCTCACAATCTAGTATCAAAGTCCACGGTGATACATTCAAGAATAAACTCAAATCCGAAATGTACGTCGATTTTGATACTACCAAAGACAGAAAGTCAAGGGAGATCCTTCGGTTATTGGAAGCATCTCAATTAAAAGGATTCTGCTCGAGAAAAACAAGTCAAAACAAGACTCTGGATATGCTGGGTGTGGAGTTTCTGGTTAATTGTAAATTCACTAATAATGGGATAGAAACAGAGGTTGGAGGAACCCAGTTATTTATCTCAAAAATCGCCCTAGCCAGAATCTTCAACACTTCCATAGAAGGTGTAAATCCGTTAGTATACAAGGAGGATGAGTGAGAGAGATCTTTTGAGATGATAGCGAGAGTCTCGTGCAGAGGTTTGAGAAGGGATTTGAAAAAGAACTTGTTAAGGAGGAAATTCTGGTTGTTAATGACAGTTGTAACAAAATGCATCCTGGGAGATCAAAGTTCACATGATGGCTTGTCCAGACCCAGGTTGTGCTGCTTGAGGGCGATTGTCGATGGTATACAAGTTAACTGGGTGGATCTTTTATTGAAGAGACTGAAGGAGGAAAAGGGTAGACTTACCTATGATCCAGTGACTAGAGAGTGGTCATCCCTTACCACTGTAAGTTTGTTTAATAAGATTTTTGTGATCATCATCGAGATGAACAAGAGAGTAGACTGGAATGTGGGTACTAAGAAGTACTCCAAGCAAAAGGGACTTCTGGTAAAGAATGAAAAGATTGGTGGGATGCTAGACTCAGATGATGAGTCAGACGAGGCGAGGGATCGGAGGCTAGCAGCAGCAGAGGAAGCAGCCAGGAGGCCTGCTGCTGATCCAGAAGCTACCCCAGTAGCCGAAGAAGAAGCTGCAGCTGAGGCAGCCCCTGCAGAAGCTGATCCTGGAGAGCAAGTCTCTTCCTCATCTGGTTCTCTTCAGAGGAGAACTCGGAGGAGGTCACAAGCCCCAAGAGGCGGAGATTCAAGTCCTCTGGATCATCCGATGAGGGGTCCTCTCATAAGCTGAGGAATCAGGGCAGCAAGCTGAGGCTGCATCTTTGCTCCCAGAGGAGGCATCAGTTTTCCAAATAGCAGCGGAGGTTGGGCAGATAGAGGAGCCAACCTCACCTGAAAAAGAAGCTGCTCTGACTCCAATCAGAGAAGAAGATACTAACTCTTCTCTATTTATTTCTTCACCTTCTCAAACTGGTAATGAAGAGGTGTACTAGGCTGGCACCTCGGAGCCTCTTGAACAGCCACAGTTGCCCTTAAAAGAGTCCAATCTCCCACAAGTCCAAACCTCATCTAAACTCCCTCCTACCCCTACCCCATCTGAAAAAACACCACCACCCACACAACCAACTGAACAAGCCACTCTATCAACCTCTCAACCTACTGAACCCCAACCCACACCCATCCCTACTCCACTCCCACAAGTCCAAACTTCACCACTTCCAACCCCATCCTACTCCTTTCTTCAAAACATTCAGATCAGATCCTCATCTCCTCCCCCACTCCCAAAAGAAGTCTTTACCCCCTCCTCATCTGATTCCTCATCTGAGGATGATGATAGAGACCTGAGCTCAGCCTCTGCCTTCTCATCGATTTTTGCCAAGCTGGAGAACAAGATGAAAGCATCATTTGCTAAGAGGCTGAAGAAGAGGACAACGAAGATAGTGGAGGCTATCACTAAGACGATGATCACCAACATGCGGGAGGTCGAGGTAAATATTAAGAATAATATATGTACCTTGACTAACTCTGTGTTGGCTGATAAAGTCAAGGCGCTGGAGGAGGAGGTTAAGGAGCTGAAGGAGCAGATGAAGCAGAACAATGAAATGGTGGTGCAAGAAATAGCTTCAGACAAATCATATTTCTGCATTCATCGTTCTGTACTGGAGACGAGGCTGAGGGAATTGGGGGATGAAGTCATAAAGGGGGAAGAGGCGGAGAAAGAAATCAGGCAAGCCCTCACAGCTGATGTTGACGCCACGAAAAAGGAGCTGAATGTTAAAGCCAGCACAGCTGAGTTGGAGGCAGCCAGGGAAGAACTTAGAGTAAAATCAGATGAGTTGGCTGCACTTCAACTAAGGGTAAGACAAATTGAAGACACCCTGAGAGAAGATGAGGAGAGGAGGAAGAAGGAGGAGGAGGAGAAATCTGAAAGACTCTTGGTCAGACTCAAAGAATCAGAGAAAGAAAAATCAGAGGCCAAGAGCAAAGGAAAGAAGGTGGCAGCGAGGAACCACTTAAAGCTGATATTAGTTCAAAGGTTGTTACCAAAGGAAAGGAGAAACGTGAAGCTGACTACTCTAACCTATGAGAAGATCATATCAAGAGGAACAGGAGGGAGAAGCAGTTTTACGAGGAGAAGGAGAGGAGGAGGCTGAGGCAGCTGAACAAGAGCCTTGACTTCACATGGAGCAAATCCATAAGGAAGTGGATGATGAAGGGTCAAGGCGATGAAAAGTTTAGGCCCTATCATAAGACCTCAACTCCTCCTAAGATGGTCTCAGGGAAGTATGAGAAGGAGTACAAGGACAAGAAGCTAGATGCGATGTGGATGTACTACTGGTACATTCTCAAAGCTCCAGGAGCCACTCAGATGGACCCAGACTTGGCATGGCACGAATGGATCGAGAAGATAGACAAAGACCTCTATCGGCAGCTGATCATTGAAGCTGATAAAGAGTTCAACGTCGATCTGATCACTCCAGTCTATGAGTATGTTGTGCCCGCAAAGAAAGCCGATGGGACCATTGACCTAGACTGGGTCAAGGTGATCGTCTAAAGGGTAGAAGCGGAGTCTGGGTACACAAAGGAGGAAGATCTGAAGGAGCTTAGAACTAGAGTGTTTGATTGGCTGGTGGTGCCGGAATCTGAACAATGGGGAACGTAGATAAGATTTCTTTTCTAATTCTTTTTATATTTGATGTGCCCTATCTCTAAATGTAATTTTTGTGTGATGAATATATGAAGTATTTGAACTTATCTGATGATTTATGTTTTATGCATTTTTATAAGTTCAAAATTTTTCTAAGTCACAAACCTTATAAGTTTTTTAAAGAAATTTTTCTAAGTGTTGGTAATCTGATAAAACTTTGTGCCCTGAAATATTTTCATAAAATTTTTCTAAGTATTAAAAATTTACTTAAGGGGCCGCTTGGTTGGGAGTATTAGAAATAGGTAATGGGAATGACTCATTAATCATTCCCATTGATGATGCTTGGTAATATTTACAATTTGGAATTGATTTAAAAATAAAATAATCACTAATTTATTTTTATTACATAATTTTCCTCTTATAGTCAATCATTTAACCATCATTTATTTTTCTTCCGCGCAACTTTTTTCTCGCTCAACTTTTTTCGTGCTCAACTTTCTTTCCAAAATTTATCAATGGGAATGATTAATGAGTCATTCTTATTACCTAATTCTAATACCCCCAATCAAGCGGCCCCTAAGTATTAAAAATTTTCTTAAGTTTTGAAAATTCATTAAGGAGAGTAAGTGCTCTTATGTGAATCTATCTGATTGAGAAGTTGCTTATGTGCCTAATTTAATTGACTAGCTTATCTTGAATAATCTTGACTAACACCAGCTGTGAGTTTATTTCTTTCTTGTAGTTTTAACTTCATCAAAAAGGGGGAAATTGTTAGATTTGGTTCTTAGTTTTGATTAAGTTAAAACATATAGTTAGATGAGCTTATGTAAGTAGGATGACCAGCTGAATATGTATAGATCGGCTAATGTAATACATTTCACTAGTAGGCTGTTCAGACTAGGTAAGATGGGATAAGTCAGCTTAGGTCGAAAAGCATGGAGGTCATCTACACATTAGGAAACAAACTAATGTGAGTATCCTTAGTGCAACTAATCTCTCGATTCTGAAGCACCCAATCTACACATTCATACACAATTATCACCCGATTAATCCCGGATCACGTTAGCGCAACTCTCGTCTATAGCTAGGGTGATCAAACACTAATCTAAAGAGATAATTATGCATGAAGCACAAATGAGAATCACAATTAGTAAGCAATCTAATCAATTGATCTCCAATCATCAACAATTATAGTATCATCAATCAAATCATCATCAATTTCAATTAACCCAAGCACAAGAGATTTAGCCCATGGTACCACAAACAATACCCATGGGAAGAAGATAGAATTGATCAAACACAAAGCAAATCACAAAAATTAAGAAATTAAAGAGACAAAAGAGGAAAAACATCACCAAATGATCTTCAATCAACAACAATAGGAATGCTTGAGTCTTCAACACCAATCTCCAAATGAATTACAAGCTTGAATTGAAAGAATTACAAGGATCAAATGCTAATCTATGGCTAATCTACCAACAATCAATTGAAATCTAAATCTAATCTATCAATCTACTCTAACTAAGAAAGGAATTGACTTGGGGCATGAGAAATCGCCCCAAAACTGCTACTAACTGCTATTATGAAGTGTGTCTAAACTGCTTTCCAAATGCTCTGCCTCAGCCTTTAAATAACTGAAAAACCACCCCCTCGAGTCGAGGGTCAAGCCTCGACTCGAGGCTCCTGCAAAATTCTCCTCCCTCGACTCGAGGGTCATGCCTCGAGTCGAGGCTGCTGCCTTTCTTTCAATTTTGGTCCTTTCTGCATATCCCTCGACTCGAGGCTCATGGTCCTCGACCAGATCTCGAGTCCAGGGCACTTTTCTCGCGCGGGGCTTTGGCCCCGACCCCCGTTTTCGTCTGAAATGTCCGTCTCTTCATTCTAAGCCTAATGGTACTCTCGGATTGACAAAATTCCACCGAATTACCTGCAAAATGGACGAAAAAGATCAAAATCTCACAAATAATACTTTTTAGGCAAAAGAGTGATACTTTTCACATTTAGGCACAAAAACTAACACTTTAGCTCACTTTTTGCACTAAAATAGGCCCTAAAAACATGCATCAATTCACTCTAATCATACCCCCAAACTTGAATTGTTGCTCGTCCTCGAGCAACGTAGAACTAAGAACAAAGGAGTGAATTGATTGCAATTATATCTCATGGCACTATAGACGAAATAAAAGACAATCGAACTCATCAATGACATAAGTATCAATGCAACTATCCACTAGCCATCAAGATAGATCATGCTCAAACAAATGCTCAATCAAATACTCAACACATTGCTCCTTCCATGGAGTGTTTCACTCTTCACTCAAGTGTATAAAGGTATAAAGCACTCAATCATCAAATTCATGAACTTGCACACCATATGCTTGCTAAAAGACTTAATCTCAATCAAAATCACTTGTGATCAATCAAGAATCAAAGAGGTCTTTCTTCTAGGTTGTAATGTAGGCTCTTTGGAAAGGTGGGATGTTTTTGGATAAGAGTGACTGAGTAGTAGAGACTTGAATGTAAGCTAATCAATACAAATGCATATCTCTTCACTTTTCATCAAGTACACTCTTCCTTTTTGAACTTCAATTCAATCCACCATTCACTTGAGCTTTCTTTCTTTTTAAAGCTCACAAATTGAATTTTTCTTTTCACTTCATGTTCACTTTTTTTCTTCACAATTCAATTTTTTTCACAACCTTGCTTTTCTTTTATGCTTCATTCATCACTTAGCTCATCATCTTCCCACTCTTAGCAATCAAATCACCATCATTAGCCAACATTCAAGCTCAACTAAATATAGGACAAGAAAGGCTCATAATAATAGGCTCAATGGTTTCAATTTCACTTGGCTTGCCAAAGAATAAGGATCATAAGGCTCAACATGGCCTACTAAGGAAATCAAATGTATTTGGTGGGAAGAATTTGGCAAAGTAACTCATCATACCAAACATGGCCTCTTATCACTTTCAAGACATCACACAAAGATCAATATCAACAAGTCTAGTGGCAAGTTCTAGCATACAAATCATGAATGACGCACTCACAAAGAAATCATGTCAACCGTATAAGATGTACGAGTATTAAGGCACAAGCTCACGGGCTTAAATTGAGCAATGAATTAAGCATCATCAATCACCTTCATCTTTACACAATTAATCAAGAATGCTAGCTTCAAGCTACACATCAACTCATGATCAAATCAAAATCCAATAAGTCTTGCAAATCAAACACAAATGCTCATGTACATAAATCCAAGCATACTCCCTACCACATGAATGATACTCAAAGATATATCAATAATCTACAATTAAGCTCAAATCAAAGAATAAGGAATCAAAAGATTAAGGAATCCAAAGAAATCATCAAGGCATAATAATCACTAGACAATAGGCTCAAATATAATCAAGAGAATCATAGCATCAATAAAATCATCAAACCATCAAAATCCAAATCATCACATCATCAAATTAATCAAGAGTACAATCACCACAAAAGTACAAATCATCAAGAAGATAAGCATCTAAAAACTAAGGAGAGGGAATGAGGAATAGGGGATAGTCCTAATAGTCGGACGGCGGTAGTGGAGGAGGGTAGTGTCCCGGCCCGAAGTTCCACGAGCTCATCTGCTGTAGGAGGGCGTACATGTCATTTTGAGTCTTCAGAGACTCTTCCTGCATCCTCCTAGTCTCTTCGTTAAACCTACGAGTCTCCTCAATCATCCGGTACATCTCATCCTGGCGGGTCAAGCTCTCAATATGCATCCTCTGACTATCCGCCCACATCTGCTCAGTCAATACCCACGGCCTCTGAGATGAACTACCCGCCTCATACTCACGACTCCTCATCTCGTCCTGCCAGTACATGTTGATCTCCGGCTGGTAATCCTCATCCATCTGAACAGGCGGCTCCTCCTGCTCTGGCTCCTCATCATCCTCAGCCTCAGAATCATTCTCCTCCTCAACCTCTGCTCTCACTGCAACACCTTCATCATCAGAATCAGAATCAGAACCTGACTGCTGGCCATAATTATCATCGTCGTCCCCCTCATCTCGGAGAACATCCCCATGCTCTCTCGTGTAAGCATCTATAGCATCAGTGTGGCGCTGTGACCACATGCGCAGGTTGATGGTCACAAAAGCAGTAGATCCAAAAACCGTAGTCAACCTCTTATTAGGAAGAGGGAATCGGCCACCGTGATGCTGCTGGAAACACCACGTCCTACCAATGCGATCAAGTGTCCTCATACGTCTCATCGTATCGGTAGTAAGATCAGGACCATCTAATGCTGCGAGGTTGTGAGTGGGGATCCCGAGATGCTCAGCTATCAATGTAATCATTCCACCAAAGTTAATCTTCTTAAATTTTGTGCTCGTAGCTCTCTCAAACAAATAGCAGAGGTATGCGGCCGCGTTGAATCTAACTCCATGGAGAAAGCACCACAAGACGTATAACTCCTCAGAAACCACGGCTCCTCCCTCCGATCTCACGAATATAGTGCTCGCGAGAATCTTCTCCAAGTATCGGACTACCGGGTTCCGAATGTGCGTGCTCTTCGATTTTCCAGGAACGAACTCAGGCTGGCTCGGTGCCCCTGAATCAGAAATACACCTCCAAAACTTCTTGGCGTTGTACTCCTCCCTGATGTTAAGCAATGATCTGTCGGGGTCAGTGGGTGCGCCAAGGATCTCGTTGACCTCGTCCAATGTCAACTCATACTCATTCCCCATGAGCTCGAAAGTGATTTTCCTTGCAAACTTGGCCCTCCTGGCCTTATGGACCTTAACCGTGCAAAGGAACTCTAGGGTGAGTCCAAGATGAGTCCGAGGCCTCTTGGCTAAGAAGCCTCCCATGCCTACTAGCTCAAAAAGTCGAGGGATATCATCCTCAATCCCCATGGATAACATGCAGTTATGATCGACTAATCGGGTCTTGACCACTTTCTTGTAAAGCTCGGCATAGAGGATGATATGCTTCCTCCATTTGTAATCGTCCCACTGAATTCCAAGTTCAGCGGGCATCCTATGTGCAAATCGGATAGCCTCCTCTCTCTCCCGGATTTCTGCATCTGAATAACTATGGCCGTCAACTCCCCTAAACATTGTTCCTGCACAAATAATCCAAAGAAGCACAAATTAGTCCCACACTTAAAATGCAAGCTCAAAAGATCACTCTAACCATGGACGAGTCAACAATAATACATCCAATCTCAACAAAATTCCTAGTGACTAGGCAACAAATCCTCAACAATTGGTCAAAGAGTCAATCAAAGCAAATATAGGTCATAGACGTGTTCCATAGTCCCTCAAAACATGCATACTTACTACATGGTTTCAACAATAAACACCAAAGAATTAAGCTCATCAAATATCATGCATTTAAGCTCCAAAAATTATATCTACAAAACATGAGCCAACTACCAAGCATTTAAACAACTAAGCATCATCAACAATAAACTTCTATCATCACCAAACCTCAAATTGACCAAATTTCCCAACAATTACACTAGGAATTTCCAATCATGCCAAAAATCCAATTTCTAGCCAAATTTCACAAATAAACGAGCAACATATCATATACAATCCTAACATGCTCCTTAAATCCTCAATTAATTCAAATATTCTCAACAATGGCTTCAATTTATCAAAATCACTCATGCATACCAAGTGCTTGACAAAATGCCCAAATGAAATTCCAATTCAATGAAATTCTAGCAATTTTATCAACACCCAAGCAATAATCATCCACCAACATGAAATTGAAAGCCAAATGAGAAGAAATTGCATACCTTATTTGAGAAAAACCGGCTTGAAATGGGAAAATTGGACACCCACGCACTACTCACCAAAGCCCCAAATATGATGCACAAAAACCCTCAAAATCTACTCTTGATGCCAATATGATGAAAATGTGATGAAACTATGGTGAAAGTATGATCAATGATCGGTGAAATGAGTGAAATTCGTTGGAAATAGGGCTGAGGACGAAAAGGAGTCGAAACAATTGAAAACCCTCGAATCGTGCTTTCTGAGGACTGAACCTGCGTTTTTATATCAGACACTAGCCTCGAGTCGAGGGTAAGGCCTCGACTCGAGGAACCCCATTTTTTCAAAAGCCTCGACTCGAGGTTCCTCGCTCGAGTCGAGGGATATGCCGATTTCAAAAAAATTTCTAAGTGTCAATGCCTCGACTCGGGGGCTATGCAACCTCGACCTAGGGTCGAGTCCAGGGAATTTTTTACGATTCCCGGGCCCGACCCGACCCCCGAAACTCCTAAAAATGACCTCTACGCCCCTAACGAACCCAAATATGCAAGAAATTACTGTTTTGGTCCCTCGATTTAAGCCCGGTCGCTCATTCGATCGAGGAGACCGGGTTCACTTCCTTTTTGCTCATTTTCACCAACTTTTAAGATCTCCTCTCCTTCTCGATTCCTTGATTCCTTTGCAATTTCGATCCTTTTTCAATCCTCGTAGTGAGTATTCCTACAAACGGGCAAAACAATTCATCAAATAATCATCACTAAGAGATGCATTTCTACCCTAAATGACACACACCCCCAAACTTGAATGAAGACATGCATTCAAGTTTGGCTCAAAATACATGCAACTCATAATGATATCAACAATTAAGCTCATAACTATCATCTATTCCCAAATCAAAGAGCATAATTTCCTAGAACTAGCAATTAAGTAGCAAGCCAAATCCCCCAAAAATCAAACAAAAACACTAATCTACCAAAGAACACAAGAAAAGAAATAAAAAGGATGGGTTGCCTCCCATCAAGCGCTATTTTTATTGTCCTTTGCCGGACTTATTTGTTCACGTCCAACATCCTTCATCGGAATGGCCAAGGGTAGCGATCCTCCTTCCCATTGTATCTCGATCTTTGTGCTTCAAAATCTAGGAGGTTCACTGAATAGATAGGACAACCACCTATAGATATGCAAAGTGTCCATGGTTGTCCCCCTTTCTCTCTTGTCATCCTCCTCTTCCATTCTTTTTCGACAAGGATGCCCAAGCACTTCTTCAACTCTTCCCTATAGTCAAAATTCACAAGAGGCAAAATTAAATCATTAGAAGCATTATTTTCAATTAAATCACAAATTGAAGAGTTAGAGGGTATAGAAATGCTCATTTCAATCTTCAATGCCTCATTAGGTGCTTCTAGATTTTCTTTCTCATTATAGCTCATGTCCATTAATGGACATTCTTCTTCCTCATTTTTGACAAGGGAATTCTTCCTTGCATCCTCATTGCTTGGACCCTTTTCTACATCATCTTTTCTTATATTTTCTTCCTCAGCTTCTTCTTCTTGATTCTCCATGATAGTCATGTTCTTTACTTGGCGTAGGAAATTTTTGAGTTGGCTCTTTATAAACATTGAAATGAACTCCGGTGATCTCCATGTTCCCCTCTATCCATGAATTAACCTTTTCTTTGGTCTCATACATTTCTTCATACAAGGGAAGCATTTGATCACATCTAACATCATCTTCCTCAAATTTTTCCAACAAAAATCCAAGCACCTCTTGCAATATGACTCTCATATCATGGAGTCCCCATTCTTCAAATTGAGGAGAAGCTTGTGGCATTGGATAATCAAACTCATAGCTTCTCCTATCATCATAGTAATCACCTCCCGATGCTCCTTGCAATTCGTATCCACAACATGGATCGAATTGATTATAAGGCTCATAGTATGGACACATCTCTTGAGGTGTGGGAGAAATTTCATCACATATCCAATCTTCATAATTGGAAGGAACTTGTTGCGATTGAGAATTATCTTCATAGTTCTTCAATCATTGTATCCAAATTCTTCATAGTGTGGAGGATACATTCTACTATCTTGAGAATACACTTGATTCCACATGTATGAGTTGTATCCTTCCATCTAGACAAGATATCAAAGTATCACACTCAAACAAAAATAACAAAACAACACAAACACAAAGACAACAAGTAGTCACTTCAAACAATTCCTAGGTCTCACTTAAGGTGCAAAAACTAATTCCCTGGCAACAGCGCCATTTGATTGGAGTAGTTTTTCGGGTAAGTGTTATTAAGACCAATCAACAAAATATCGAACCCAAGGGAAAAAGTATGCACATGAGGCCCTAGAAATACGAGTTTTTAGTGACTAGATTTGCAACAATGGTTTGGAATAAAAACAACAAAACACTTGCAAAAATACAAAATAACAACAAGCGAACAAATGATCGAACACTTAGGATGTGATAACAAAATCAACAATAAATGGTGAGATAGAGGTGCTAGGATTAACATCCATCAATGAATCATCAATCAACAAGCTACAATTGAATCAAATTGCAAATCAACTAAGATAGAAAGCATAAACCATTATGAAATTAATCACTCCATTAAAATCACAATGCCTAATGTGAGTATCCTTAGTCTTTCCCATCTCTCAATGTAGAAATCCCCAATTCATACAATAATGCAAAATTGAAACTCGATCAACACCTAATCACATTAGCTCAACTCTCGCCTATTGCTAGGGTGATCAACCATTAATCAAAAGAGACAATTTTACACAAAGCACAATGAAGAATCACAATTAGGAAACAAACTAATGTGAGTATCCTTAGTGCAACTAATCTCTCGATTCCGAAGCATCCAATCTACTCATTCATACATAATTATCACCCGATTAATCCCGGATCACGTTAGCGCAACTCTCGTCTATAGCTAGGGTGATCAAACACTAATCTAAAGAGATAATTATGCATGAAGCACAAATGAGAATCACAATTAGTAAGCAATCTAATCAATTGATCTCCAATCATCAACAATTATAGCATCATCAATCAAATCAACATCAATTTCAATTAACTCAAGCACAAGAGATTTAGCCCATGGTACCACAAACAATACCCATGGGAAGAAAATAGAATTGATCAAACACAAAGTAAATCACAACAATTAAGAAATTAAAGAGATAAAAGAGGAAAAACATCACCAAATGATCTTCAATCAACAACAATAGGAATGCTTGAGTCTTCAACACCAATCTCCAAATGAATTACAAGCTTGAATTGAAAGAATTACAAGGATCAAATGCTAATCTATGGCTAATCTACCAACAATCAATTGAAATCTAAATCTAATCTATCAATCTACTCTAACTAAGAAAAGAATTGGCTTGGGGCCTGAGAAATCGCCCCAAAACCGCTACTAACTGCTATTATGAAGTGTGTCTAAACTGCTTTCCAAATGCTCTGCCTCAGCCTTTAAATAACTGAAAAACCACCCCCTCGAGTCGAGGGTCAGGCCTCGACTCGAGGCTCCTGCAAAATTCTCCTCCCTCGACTCGAGGGTCATGCCTCGAGTCGAGGCTGCTGCCTTTCTTTCGATTTTGGTCCTTTCTGCATATCTCTCGACTCGAGGCTCATGGTCCTCGACCAGAGCTCGAGTCTAGGGCACTTTTCTCGCGCGGGGCTTCGGCCCCGACCCCCGTTTTCGTCCGAAATGTCCGTCTCTTCATTCTAAGCCTAATGGTACTCTCGGATTGGCAAAATTCCACCGAATTACCTGTAAAATGGATGAAAACATCAAAATCTCACAAATAATACTTTTTAGGCAAAAGAGTGATACTTTTCACATTTAGGCACAAAAACTAACACTTTAGCTCACTTTTTGCACTAAAATAGGCCCTAAAAACATGCATCAATTCACTCCAATCACTGAGTAGAATAAGAAAAATAAGTTTTCACCAAGTCAGAGACAGACAACTTACTCAAGATCAGCTGAAATCAAAAAAGTTTTAAAGATAGGTTTGGTAAGCGGTTACAAGTTTGTCACAATAAATTAACCGTCTTACAGCTTTATAAATAGGACTAAGCACACTTCTTAGAAGAACTTTTACACTCATTTTCTGAAACTCACATTATCTAGAGCACTCACTATTTTCCAGAAGTTTTTTTATAATATTTTCTAAGTGTTTGAAGAACACTTTCTGTAACACCTTCAAATCACAATCTGCGTTGTAAACGTTGATCTGATAGATAGATTGATAGTTTGAAGGAGAATCAAAGACAAAGAGCATCTGAAATTGTACTTTGTAATCGACAGTAAGTAAGACAGTAAGTGAGAACAAAGAGACCCTTCTTCAAGATTGTAGAAGGAGAGTGGATGTAGGATCTTTTGATCTAAACCACTATAAACCTTGTGTTCTTTATTTTCTGCATTTAATTTCTGTTGAGTATATCTTGTTTTACTAAAATTTCATCAGATTGCTTTAGATTCAGTTTAATAGATTGAGTATAAACTTGTTTCCGCTGTCTACTTTGATTTTGGTTTAAGAAGTTGAGTTTGGATTGAACATCTGAATTTTCTGAAGGAACATAGATAATCTATTCAAACCCCCCAGATTATCTCTAGGAGATCTGCTTAAACTTTTTTAAATCATTTAATCTAGGGACCAGCACCTTCGTTAGTAATGACGGGTCAACTGACGGCAGGACCAAATTTGAGATAAAGAACTAACTTTGGTGACCAATTTTGAAAGTGCCTAAAGGTAGGATGTCAAATTTGGAAAAAGATAAACTTTGGGTACCAAAAATGAATTTTTTCCTTTTTATAACCGTATAGTCTGTATGCTATATTTTTTTGTGTGCGTGCAAGTGTAGATCAGACAAGTATATGTACAAAGAAGAATGATAGAAGTGCTTGATTTTTATATTTTTTTGAGATTTTTCTGATATGTATTCGGTAACATATTTAATTTGTTTAGATATGTAATTACGTTGATTTTTTTTTTTTTTTTGGTTTTTATTGTTATATCATTTAAGTACGTATTCAGTTACACATCTTAAATTTAATCCTTTGAAAACAAAATTACTTTGTAGAATAAAATAATCATTATGTAAAATTTTGATCTATGTGTGTAACAAACGAGGAAAATTGCATACTCCACATCATTAATAATTAAAAAAAATATTTAACTATGACTTTGCATCAATTACAAATCCAAAAAGAAAATTGGCTGAAAATTATGGGCAGTTCAACAACCGTTATATGATGAAATCATCGCAATCTCAACAAAATTTCTAATTACTCTATTGTACATATACTTGACACTATTATAACAATAATTAATTTGCATAAAAAATTCAGTTATCAGAATTAATTGGTTAGTATGTACTTTACATAAGAACAACATTGAAGGGTGCTTCGTAGAAAATATACAGTAGAAATGGAATAATATAGAAAAAGGATATTGTATTGAATTAAAATTAAATTTGAAACATTCCACACACAAACTATGATTTTGATCTCTAATACTCGCCTCTTAGAATATTGAACAAGAACTCTCGAATGACATTATGATTAGAGTGAATTATTGCATGAATTTTGAGGTGATTAATTGCAAAAATTGATGAAAAGTATTAATGTGTGTGCTTGAAAGTATTGAGTATCACTTATTTGCATAAAAAATATTATTATTTGAATATTGATGGTTTTGCAAGATGTTTCGTCTCATTTTCAGGGTTTTAGGAAGAATTTGATCAAACCGAGCATATAGGCATGTACATGGGAATTAGACGAATGAGTGGGGTGAAAACGGCGGTCGGAAGCGAAGGTCGGAGGTCAAAAAATCCCTGGACTCGACCATAGGTCGAGCCCGGGATGGCTCGACTCGAGCCTAGAGTCAAAATGAAAAATTTGCAAAATTTGGCTAAGTGTCAGCAAGCTCGATCCGAGGTGTTCAAGCTCGACCAGAGCTCTATGCAATTTTATAAAATCATGCTAACGCTTCTCGGGCTCGAGTCGAGGTCCCCAAGCTCGACTCGAGGCACTTCAAAATTAGTTTTCTCTCCTTTTAAATACCATTTGGCGAAAAACAGAGCACAAGTAGTTAATAGCAGTTAGTGTGCGAAATATGGGCGATTTTCTGCAATTTCCAAGCAATTCTTGCTTCAAGCACTCATAGATTCTAGTTTTAGATAGATTTAATTCAACTGTTACATAGATTAGTCATTAATTCATTAGATTAGTGATTTAGAGTGTAGCTATCCTTTGATGAAGAAGTTCCAAATTGTGAAGATTCAAGCATTCAATTCTTATTACATTAACAATTGGTGATATTCTACCCTATCTTTATTTAAATTTCTTATTTGCTATGTTGATCATGTTAATTGTTTGTGTACTCGTGGGATTTGCTTGTTGCACCATGGACTAATCTATTTGTGCTTGAGATAATTAAAATTAGGGATGAATTGATTGCTCTAGCTATAATTGTGATGATTGTTGTTTAATTGAGATAGTTAAGTACCATAATTGATGATGTTTATTGTGCTTCATATATGTTTATCTCTTTGATTAGTGTTTGATCATCCTAGCAACAAACGAGAGTTGAGCTAACATGATTCGGGATTAATCGGAAGATAGACGTGTATGATTGTATGTGTTAGATGCTCCGTAATTGAGAGATGCATTGCATTGAGAATGTTCACAATTAGGCATTATGTGATTAATAGAGATATTGTTGCATAATGTTCATTGCTTTCTATTTCAATTGAATTTCAATTTGATGCAATTATAGTGGTGATCAACGACTCCTTAATTGACATTATCCTAAGCATTCATTCCCATATTGCACTTTTTAGAAGTTAGTTTAGCTTGTTTCTTGTGCTTTGCTTAATTCATTTGCTTAATAGTTTTTAGTATTTCACTCTTGTGTTTTAGTAGTTTGCTTTGATCAAAGACGGATTAGCTTCAATAGTCATAATCGGGGGAAAAAAGTTTTTTGGTCCCATAACTTGGTGGGTCTCCAGTTTTGGTCCCAAAAAAGTTATCTGTCCAATTTTGGTCCCATAACTTTTGAATTTGTCCAATTTTGGTCCTATTTTCACCGGAAAATCTAAAACGACATCGTTTTGGTCTCGTGACATGAGAATTTTTCCAATTTTGGTCCCATAAATTTTTAATTTGTCCAATTTTGGTCCCAATTTTTGTCGGCACGCGCATGTCACATGATAAAAAATGACGTCCAGAATTGGACAAATTCAAAAGTTATGGGACCAAAATTGGACAAATTCAAAAGTTATGGGACCAAAATTTAGCAGACAACTTTTTTGGGACCAAAATTGGAGACCCAATAAGTTATGGGACCAAATTTATTTTTATCTCGCCATAATCGGCTTGCATCCTAGGGCCTTATTGCATCTCACATCCTTTGAGTTCGATAACTTGATTGGGTCTTAAAAATACTTACACGAAAAATACTTCAATCACATTGCATGTAATCAAACCCATTATACACATATTTCACAATTGAAACCTCTAATGTTGAATATCCAGTGTAATATGATCAAGTCTAATGAGTAAGTACCTCACAATGATTAGTGTCAATTAAATATTGTTCATACATGGTCGAAAATAAAATTGCACCTTGTTTACGTTCAATGTACCCCATTATTTTTAGCAAATCTACCAGTCCGTTCTACTATTTTCACTGACAGCACAATTACCATTACATTCCATTGTTTCCTGGATCATGAACCACTCAGCCATTTTTTTATGATACCGAGTTGCTAATTGTTGAGTAAATGTCTTTGGATGGCTATTTTTCTGGAGTATTTCTTTTTCTAGATTGTTGCACACTATTACACCACAATCCAATGATCCAGTACACTACTCCATATAAGGCACTGGTAATGGTCTTGTTCCTTCTTTTGCCATTATGCAGTGAGAATTGTATGATTTTGCAAATATGCAACACAAACGATCCATAACGTAATTAACCTGGAATTAAAGAAATGATTATTATGCTATGTAACCAATGTATAGTAATGGAACAACTTACTTGTGTAAACATCATTAATATCCTTACCAGCACAATACTTTTCTCCTGATGGGCATCCTTTGTATAGTTGGTTCTGGGACGCATTGAACTGTAGAAACTCCATTGACCAACATTTATATATAGTTTCAACACTGTCCAATGATCACCTGCAATCAGTTGGTTCCTAGAACTACTTTTGCTCAGTAAAGAAAATAATAATACATCACTTGGACCGACGGTTTCAAGGCGATCATCTAACATTTTCTTTAAATTTACATTTACCACCCCTTTATTTGCACTAATTAAATCTTGTGTAATAACATCAATATACAATCTAACACATTTTAATAGATTATGTACAAAAAATGATTGTGATAATGTTCATTTATCCATACCAAACATGAAGAGGAGAAAATTTGCAGTTGGTTAGTAAATGATATTGATGTTTTGTACTTTTCAACAACAATTTCACTCCACGAATCAACCATCTGTTACAATTACATGTTCTTTTTAAATAATATTAGTAATGTTATATTTTGTATTGAAAGTATTATAAAACTGGTACGACCTATCCCCGTTGATATTTGTTCTGTTGTGACATGGAATATAAGCAATACATTAAGCTCGCAGCTCGTAGATAGAAGCGAGCACTCCAAGGGCACGACAAGTAGACTAACTAGCCTACCGAGCAGGACCCTAGGACTTGCTAGTGTAATTTGAGCCCATCGATCCGAGCCGGACGCGAGAAGCCACTCGGCGAGGACCGAGGAACAGCGAGCAGAGGGAGGATCGGCCAAAAGAAGAAAGAGATCTCACAGCAGGTCACAGTCAGAAAGACCATCCCCTAAAAGGGAAAAAATCTCACTGCCGCAAGAGATCTCATTGCTCAATTGAAGCCCGTGAGCTTTGGTGCCTTAATAATCGTACATCTTATACGGTTGAGAATATTTCTTTGTGAGTGCATCATTCATGATTTGTATACTAGAACTTGCCACTAGACTAGTTGATATTGATCTTTGTGTGATGTTGTGAAAGTAATAAGAGGCCATGTTTGGAATGATGAGTCACTTTGCCAAATTTTTCCACCCCAAATACATTTGATTTCCTTAGTGAGCCATGTTGAGCCTTATGATTCTTATTCTTTGGCAAGCCAAGTGAAATTGCAAACCATTTAGCCTATTTTTATGAGCCTTTCCTGTCCTATATTTAGTTGAGCTTGAATGTTGGCTAATGATGGTGATTTGATTGCTAAGTGTGGGAAGATGATGAGCTAAGTGATGAATGAAGCATAAAATAAAAGAAAAAAAAAAGAGGTTGTGAAAGGAAAGATTGAATTGTGAAAAAGTGACAATGAAGTGAAGAAAAATTCAATTTGTGAGCTTAGAAAGAGAAAGCTCAAGTGAATGGTGGATTGATCGTTGAAGTTAAAAAGGAAGAGTGTGTTTGATGAAACGTGAAGAGATGTGTATTGTATTGATTAGCTTACATTCAAGTCTCTACTACTTAGTCACTCTTATCCAAAAACATCCCACCTTTCCAAAGAGCTTACATTACAACCTAGAGAAAGTCCTCTTTGATTCTTGATTGATCACAATTGATTTTGATTGAGATTAAGTCTTTTGGCAAGCATATGGTGTACTTATTTGTGAATTTAATGATTAAGTGTTTTAAACCTTCATACACATGAGTGAAGAGTGAAACACTCCATGGAAGGAGCAATGTGTTAAGTGTTTGATTGAGCATTTATTTGAGCATGATCTATCTTGATTGCTAGTGGATAGTTGCATTGATACAAATGTTCATTGATAAGTTCGATTGTCTTATACTTCGTCTATAGTGCCATGTGACATAATTGCAATCAATTCACTCCTTTGTTCTTAGTTTCTACGTTGCTCGAGGACGAGCAACAATTCAAGTTTGGGGGTATGATTGGAGTGAATTGATACATATTTTTAGGGCCTATTTTAGTGCAAAAAGTGAGTTAAAGTGTTAGTTTTTGTGCCTAAATGTGAAAAGTATCACTCTTTTGCCTAAAAAGTATTATTTATGAGATTTTGATGTTTTTCGTCCATTTTGCAGGTAATTCGGTGGAATTTTGTCAATTCGAGAGTACCATTAGGCTTAGAATGAAGAGACGATCATATCGGACAAAAACGGGGGTCGGGGTCAAAGCCCCGCGCGAGAAAAGTGCCCTGGACTCGAGCTCTGGTCGAGGACCATGAGCCTCGAGTCGAGGGATATGCAGAAAGGACCAAAATCGAAAGAAAGACAGGAGCCTCGACTCGAGGCATGACCCTCGAGTCGAGGGATGGGACAAAAGCAAGGACCTCGAGTCGAGGCCTGACCCTCGACTCGAGGGGGAGGTTTTTCCAAAAATTCGGTATTTAAGGGGAGAAGCAGAGCATTTGAGGAAGAACTTAGTTAATAGCAGTTAGTAGCGGTTTTGGGGCGATTTCTCAGGCCCCAAGCCAATTTCTTTCTTAGGTAGATTAGATTGGTAGAATTAGATTTAGATTTTCTTTGATTGTTGCTAGATTAGCCATAGATTGGCATTTGATCATTGTAATTCTTTCAATTCAAGCTTGTAATTCATTTGGAGATTGGTGTTGAAGACTCAAGCATTCCTATTTTTGTTAATTGAAGACCATTTGGTGATGTTTTTTCTCTTTTGTCTCTTTAATTTCTTAATTGTTGTGATTTGCTTTGTGTTTGATCAATTCTATCTTCTTCCCATGGGTATTGTTTGTGTATTGTTTGTGGTACCATGGGCTAAATCTCTTGTGCTTGGGTTAATTGAAATTGATGATGCTATGATTGTTGATGATTGGAGATCAATTGAGTAGATTGCTTACTAATTGTGATTCTCATTTGTGATTCATGCATAATTATCTCTTTATATTAGTGTTTGATCACCCTAGCTATAGACGAGAGTTGCGCTAACGTGATCCGGGATTAATCGGGTGATAATTGTGTATGAATGCGTGGATTGGGTGCTTCGTAATCGAGAGATTAGTTGCACTAAGGATACTCACGTTAGTTTTCTACCTAATTTTGATTCTTCATTGTGCTTCATGTGAAATTGTTTTTTTTTTATTAATGGTTGATCACCCTAGCAATAGGCGAGAGTTGAGCTAACGAGATTAGGTGTTAATCGGATTTCAATTTTGCATGATTGTATGAATTGGGGATTTCTACATTGAGAGATGGGAAAGACTAAGAATACTCACATTAGGCATTGTGATTTTAATGGAGTGATTAATTTCATGATGGTTTATGCTTTCTATCTTAGTTGATTTGCAATTTGATTCAATTGTAGCTTGTTGATTGATGATTCATTGATGGATATTAATCCTAGCACCCCTATCCCACCATTTATTGTTGTTTTTGTTCTCGCATATTAAGTGTTCGATCATTTGCTTGCTCCTTGTTGTTTTGTATTTTTGCTTGTGTTTTGTTGTTTCTTCATTTCCAAACCATTGTTGCAACTCTAGTCACTAAGAACTTGTATTTCTAAGGACTCATGTGCATACTTTTTCCCTTGGGTTCGATATTTTGTTGATTGGTCTTAATAACTCTTACCCTATACACTCCAATCAAATGGCGCCGTTGTCGGGGAATTAGTTTTTGCGCCTTAAGTGAGACCTAGGGATTGTTTGAAGTGGCTACTTGTTGCCTTTGTGTTTGTATTTGTTTTGTTATTTTTGTTTGAATTTGATACTTTGCTATCTTGTTTAGATGGAGGAATACAATTCATATGCATGGAATCAATATCATTATCAAGAGAGCATGGTATATCCTCCACATTTTGATGGATTTGGCTACAATGATTGGAGGAACTATGAAGATAATTCTCAATGGCAACAAGTTCCATCCAATTATGAAGATGGGAGATTTGAAGAAATTCCTTCCCCACCTCAAGTGATGTTTCCATACTATGAGCCTTATGATCAAACATTTGATCCATGTCTTGGATTTGAGTGTCAAGGAGCATCGGGAGGTGATTTCTATGATGATAGGAGAAGCCATGAGTTCGATTTTTCATTGCCACAAGCTTCTCCTCAATTAGAAGAATGGGGACTCCATGATATGAGAGCTATATTGCAAGAGATGCTTGGATTTTTGTTGGAAAAATTTGAGGAAGATGATGCAAGATGTGATCAAATGCTTCCCTTGTATGAAGAAATGTATGAGACCAAAGAAAAGATCAATTCATGGATAGAGGGGAGCATGGAGATCACCGGAGTGCATTTCATGTTTATCAAGAGTCAACTAAAAGATTTCCTACACCAAGTAAAAACATGACTATCATGGAGAGTCAAGAAGAAGAAGGGGAGGAAGAAAATACAAGAGAAGAAGATGTAGAAAAGGGTCCAAGCAATAAGGATGAAAGGAAGAATTCCCTTGTCAAAAGGAGAAAGAGGAGTGTCCATTGATGGACGTGAGCTTTAATGAGGAAGAAAATCAAAGAGCATCAAATGAAGCTTTGAAGATCGAAATGAGCATTTCTATACCCTCTAACTCTTCAATTTGTGATTTGATTGATAATGATGCTTCTAATGATTTGATTTTGCCTCTTGTGAATTTTGACTATAGGGAAGAATTAAAGAAACGCTTGGGCATCCTCGAAAGGAAAGAAGAATCGAGAAGGATGGCAAGAGAGAAAGGGGGACAACCATGGACATTAAGCATATCTATATATGAGTGTCCTATCTTTTCGGTAAACCTCCTAGACCTTGAAGTACAAAGATCAAGATACAATGGGAAGGAGGATCGCTACCCTTGGCCATTCCGATGAAGGATGTTGGACGTGAAGAATAAGTTCGGCATAGGACAATAAAAATAGCGCTTGATGGGAGGCAACCCATCCTTTTTATTTCTTTTCTTGTGTTCTTTTGGTAGTTTAGTGTTTTTGTTTTATTTTTGGGAGATTTGGCTAGCTACTTAATTGTTCATGCTTAGGAAATTATGCTCTTTACTTTGAGATTCATAGGGTATTTTGAGCTTAATGTTGATACCATTAGAAGTTGCATATATTTTTATCACTCTCATTCTAAACTTTGAATTCATGTTATCATTCAAGTTTGGGGGTGTTGGTCGTTTTTTGGTTCTTGCATCTCTTAGTGATAATTATTTGAAGATTCTTATGCCCGATTGTAGGTACACTTGCTAGATGAATGGGAAAGCGATTGGAATTGCAAGGAAATGCAAGATCAAGAAGGAAAGAGCTAGGAAGCTTGATGATCCCTACATGCTTGAAGGAAAAAAAATGGAGTTTAAAGACTTTTTGGTACAACACTTCCTTTCAAACTTAGACTTGTCTAAGTTTGGGGAGGTGTTTCTCTTCCCTTCTCTAATTCTTTTGTGCTCTTCTATGATTTTGGGGTTGGATGAGCTTATTGCTTAATGATGATGATGCTATAATTGTGTCTTGGTTTCCTTGTATATTTTGAGCTTGATTTATCTTGAGCTTAATTGTGGATTTATTGCATATCTTTGAGTATCATCTTGATATAGTGAGTGTGCTTGAGATTATGTACATGAGCACTTGTGCTTGATTTGCAAGACTTATTGGATTTTGATATGATCATGAGTTGATTTGTGGCTTTAAGCTAGCCTTCTTAAGTGATTGTGTAAAGATGGATGTAATTGATGATACTTAATTCATTGCTCAATTGAAGCCCGTGAGCTTTTGTGCCTTAATAATTGTACATCTTATACGGTTGAGAATATTTCTTTGTGAGTGCATCATTCATGATTTGTATACTAGAACTTGCCACTAGACTTGTTGATATTGATCTTTGTGTGATGTTGTGAAAGTGATAAGAGACCATGTTTGGAATGATGAGTCACTTTGCCAAATTTTTCCACCCCAAATACATTTGATTTCCTTAGTGAGCCATGTTGAGCCTTATGATTCTTATTCTTTGGCAAGCCAAGTGAAATTGTAAACCATTTAGCCTATTTTTATGAGCCTTTCATGTCCTATATTTAGTTGAGCTTGAATGTTGGCTAATGATGGTGATTTGATTGCTAAGTGTGGGAAGATGATGAGCTAAGTGATGAATGAAGCATAAAATAAAAAAGAAAAAAAAAGAGGTTGTGAAAGGAAAGATTGAATTGTGAAAAAGTGACAATGAAGTGAAGAAAAATTCAATTTGTGAGCTTAGAAAGAGAAAGTTCAAGTGAATGGTGGATTGATCATTGAAGTTAAAAAGGAAGAGTGTGTTTGATGAAACGTGAAGAGATGTGTATTGTATTGATTAGCTTACATTCAAGTCTCTACTACTTAGTCACTCTTATCCAAAAACATCCCACATTTCCAAAGAGCTTACATTACAACCTAGAGAAACTCCTCTTTGATTCTTGATTGATCACAATTGATTTTGATTGAGATTAAGTCTTTTGGCAAGCATATGGTGTACTTATTTGTGAATTTAATGATTAAGTGTTTTAAACCTTCATACACATGAGTGAAGAGTGAAACACTCCATGGAAGGAGCAATGTGTTAAGTGTTTGATTGAGCATTTATTTGAGCATGATCTATCTTGATTGCTAGTGGATAGTTGCATTGATACAAATGTTCATTGATAAGTTCGATTGTCTTATACTTCGTCTATAGTGCCATGTGACATAATTGCAATCAATTCACTCCTTTGTTCTTAGTTTCTACGTTGCTCGAGGACGAGCAACAATTCAAGTTTGGGGGTATGATTGGAGTGAATTGATACATATTTTTAGGGCCTATTTTAGTGCAAAAAGTGAGTTAAAGTGTTAGTTTTTGTGCCTAAATGTGAAAAGTATCACTCTTTTGCCTAAAAGTATTATTTATGAGATTTTGATGTTTTTCGTCCATTTTGCAGGTAATTCGGTGGAATTTTGTCAATTCGAGAGTACCATTAGGCTTAGAATGAAGAGACGATCATATCGGACAAAAACGGGGGTCGGGGTCAAAGCCCCGCGCGAGAAAAGTGCCCTGGACTCGAGCTCTGGTCGAGGACCATGAGCCTCGAGTCGAGGGATATGCAGAAAGGACCAAAATCGAAAGAAAGACAGGAGCCTCGACTCGAGGCATGACCCTCGAGTCGAGGGATGGGACAAAAGCAAGGACCTCGAGTCGAGGCCTGACCCTCGACTCGAGGGGGAGGTTTTTCCAAAAATTCGGTATTTAAGGGGAGAAGCAGAGCATTTGAGGAAGAACTTAGTTAATAGCAGTTAGTAGCGGTTTTGGGGCGATTTCTCAGGCCCCAAGCCAATTTCTTTCTTAGGTAGATTAGATTGGTAGAATTAGATTTAGATTTTCTTTGATTGTTGCTAGATTAGCCATAGATTGGCATTTGATCATTGTAATTCTTTCAATTCAAGCTTGTAATTCATTTGGAGATTGGTGTTGAAGACTCAAGCATTCCTATTTTTGTTAATTGAAGACCATTTGGTGATGTTTTTTCTCTTTTGTCTCTTTAATTTCTTAATTGTTGTGATTTGCTTTGTGTTTGATCAATTCTATCTTCTTCCCATGGGTATTGTTTGTGTATTGTTTGTGGTACCATGGGCTAAATCTCTTGTGCTTGGGTTAATTGAAATTGATGATGCTATGATTGTTGATGATTGGAGATCAATTGAGTAGATTGCTTACTAATTGTGATTCTCATTTGTGATTCATGCATAATTATCTCTTTATATTAGTGTTTGATCACCCTAGCTATAGACGAGAGTTGCGCTAACGTGATCCGGGATTAATCGGGTGATAATTGTGTATGAATGCGTGGATTGGGTGCTTCGTAATCGAGAGATTAGTTGCACTAAGGATACTCACGTTAGTTTTCTACCTAATTTTGATTCTTCATTGTGCTTCATGTGAAATTGTTTTTTTTTTATTAATGGTTGATCACCCTAGCAATAGGCGAGAGTTGAGCTAACGAGATTAGGTGTTAATCGGATTTCAATTTTGCATGATTGTATGAATTGGGGATTTCTACATTGAGAGATGGGAAAGACTAAGAATACTCACATTAGGCATTGTGATTTTAATGGAGTGATTAATTTCATGATGGTTTATGCTTTCTATCTTAGTTGATTTGCAATTTGATTCAATTGTAGCTTGTTGATTGATGATTCATTGATGGATATTAATCCTAGCACCCCTATCCCACCATTTATTGTTGTTTTTGTTCTCGCATATTAAGTGTTCGATCATTTGCTTGCTCCTTGTTGTTTTGTATTTTTGCTTGTGTTTTGTTGTTTCTGTTCCAAACCATTGTTGCAACTCTAGTCACTAAGAACTTGTATTTCTAAGGACTCATGTGCATACTTTTTCCCTTGGGTTCGATATTTTGTTGATTGGTCTTAATAACTCTTACCCTATACACTCCAATCAAATGGCGCCGTTGTCGGGGAATTAGTTTTTGCGCCTTAAGTGAGACCTAGGGATTGTTTGAAGTGGCTACTTGTTGCCTTTGTGTTTGTATTTGTTTTGTTATTTTTGTTTGAATTTGATACTTTGCTATCTTGTTTAGATGGAGGAATACAATTCATATGCATGGAATCAATATCATTATCAAGAGAGCATGGTATATCCTCCACATTTTGATGGATTTGGCTACAATGATTGGAGGAACTATGAAGATAATTCTCAATGGCAACAAGTTCCATCCAATTATGAAGATGGGAGATTTGAAGAAATTCCTTCCCCACCTCAAGTGATGTTTCCATACTATGAGCCTTATGATCAAACATTTGATCCATGTCTTGGATTTGAGTGTCAAGGAGCATCGGGAGGTGATTTCTATGATGATAGGAGAAGCCATGAGTTCGATTTTTCATTGCCACAAGCTTCTCCTCAATTAGAAGAATGGGGACTCCATGATATGAGAGCTATATTGCAAGAGATGCTTGGATTTTTGTTGGAAAAATTTGAGGAAGATGATGCAAGATGTGATCAAATGCTTCCCTTGTATGAAGAAATGTATGAGACCAAAGAAAAGATCAATTCATGGATAGAGGGGAGCATGGAGATCACCGGAGTGCATTTCATGTTTATCAAGAGTCAACTAAAAGATTTCCTACACCAAGTAAAAAACATGACTATCATGGAGAGTCAAGAAGAAGAAGGGGAGGAAGAAAATACAAGAGAAGAAGATGTAGAAAAGGGTCCAAGCAATAAGGATGAAAGGAAGAATTCCCTTGTCAAAAAGGAGAAAGAGGAGTGTCCATTGATGGACGTGAGCTTTAATGAGGAAGAAAATCAAAGAGCATCAAATGAAGCTTTGAAGATCGAAATGAGCATTTCTATACCCTCTAACTCTTCAATTTGTGATTTGATTGATAATGATGCTTCTAATGATTTGATTTTGCCTCTTGTGAATTTTGACTATAGGGAAGAATTAAAGAAACGCTTGGGCATCCTCGAAAGGAAAGAAGAATCGAGAAGGATGGCAAGAGAGAAAGGGGGACAACCATGGACATTAAGCATATCTATATATGAGTGTCCTATCTTTTCGGTAAACCTCCTAGACCTTGAAGTACAAAGATCAAGATACAATGGGAAGGAGGATCGCTACCCTTGGCCATTCCGATGAAGGATGTTGGACGTGAAGAATAAGTTCGGCATAGGACAATAAAAATAGCGCTTGATGGGAGGCAACCCATCCTTTTTATTTCTTTTCTTGTGTTCTTTTGGTAGTTTAGTGTTTTTGTTTTATTTTTGGGAGATTTGGCTAGCTACTTAATTGTTCATGCTTAGGAAATTATGCTCTTTACTTTGAGATTCATAGGGTATTTTGAGCTTAATGTTGATACCATTAGAAGTTGCATATATTTTTATCACTCTCATTCTAAACTTTGAATTCATGTTATCATTCAAGTTTGGGGGTGTTGGTCGTTTTTTGGTTCTTGCATCTCTTAGTGATAATTATTTGAAGATTCTTATGCCCGATTGTAGGTACACTTGCTAGATGAATGGGAAAGCGATTGGAATTGCAAGGAAATGCAAGATCAAGAAGGAAAGAGCTAGGAAGCTTGATGATCCCTACATGCTTGAAGGAAAAAAAATGGAGTTTAAAGACTTTTTGGTACAACACTTCCTTTCAAACTTAGACTTGTCTAAGTTTGGGGGAGGTGTTTCTCTTCCCTTCTCTAATTCTTTTGTGCTCTTCTATGATTTTGGGGTTGGATGAGCTTATTGCTTAATGATGATGATGCTATAATTGTGTCTTGGTTTCCTTGTATATTTTGAGCTTGATTTATCTTGAGCTTAATTGTGGATTTATTGCATATCTTTGAGTATCATCTTGATATAGTGAGTGTGCTTGAGATTATGTACATGAGCACTTGTGCTTGATTTGCAAGACTTATTGGATTTTGATATGATCATGAGTTGATTTGTGGCTTTAAGCTAGCCTTCTTAAGTGATTGTGTAAAGATGGATGTAATTGATGATACTTAATTCATTGCTCAATTGAAGCCCGTGAGCTTTTGTGCCTTAATAATTGTACATCTTATACGGTTGAGAATATTTCTTTGTGAGTGCATCATTCATGATTTGTATACTAGAACTTGCCACTAGACTTGTTGATATTGATCTTTGTGTGATGTTGTGAAAGTGATAAGAGACCATGTTTGGAATGATGAGTCACTTTGCCAAATTTTTCCACCCCAAATACATTTGATTTCCTTAGTGAGCCATGTTGAGCCTTATGATTCTTATTCTTTGGCAAGCCAAGTGAAATTGTAAACCATTTAGCCTATTTTTATGAGCCTTTCATGTCCTATATTTAGTTGAGCTTGAATGTTGGCTAATGATGGTGATTTGATTGCTAAGTGTGGGAAGATGATGAGCTAAGTGATGAATGAAGCATAAAATAAAAGAAAAAAAAAAGAGGTTGTGAAAGGAAAGATTGAATTGTGAAAAAGTGACAATGAAGTGAAGAAAAATTCAATTTGTGAGCTTAGAAAGAGAAAGTTCAAGTGAATGGTGGATTGATCATTGAAGTTAAAAAGGAAGAGTGTGTTTGATGAAACGTGAAGAGATGTGTATTGTATTGATTAGCTTACATTCAAGTCTCTACTACTTAGTCACTCTTATCCAAAAACATCCCACATTTCCAAAGAGCTTACATTACAACCTAGAGAAACTCCTCTTTGATTCTTGATTGATCACAATTGATTTTGATTGAGATTAAGTCTTTTGGCAAACATATGGTGTACTTATTTGTGAATTTAATGATTAAGTGTTTTAAACCTTCATACACATGAGTGAAGAGTGAAACACTCCATGGAAGGAGCAATGTGTTAAGTGTTTGATTGAGCATTTATTTGAGCATGATCTATCTTGATTGCTAGTGGATAGTTGCATTGATACAAATATTCATTGATGAGTTCGATTGTCTTATACTTCATCTATAGTGCCATGTGACATAATTGCAATCAATTCACTCCTTTGTTCTTAGTTTCTACGTTGCTCGAGGACGAGCAACAATTCAAGTTTAGGGGTATGATTGGAGTGAATTGATACATGTTTTTAGGGCCTATTTTAGTGCAAAAAGTGAGATAAAGTGTTAGTTTTTGTACCTAAATGTGAAAAGTATCACTCTTTTGCCTAAAAAGTATTATTTGTGAGATTTTGATGTTTTTCGTCCATTTTGCAGGTAATTCGGTGGAATTTTGCCAATCCGAGAGTACCATTAGGCTTAGAATGAAGAGACGATCATATCGGACAAAAACGGGGGTCGGGGTCAAAGCCCCGCGCGAGAAAAGTGCCCTGGACTCGAGCTCTGGTCGAGGACCATGAGCCTCGAGTCGAGGGATATGCAGAAAGGACCAAAATCGAAAGAAAGACAGGAGCCTCGACTCGAGGCATGACCCTCGAGTCGAGGGATGGGACAAAAGCAAGGACCTCGAGTCGAGGCCTGACCCTCGACTCGAGGGGGAGATTTTTCCAAAAATTCGGTATTTAAGGGGAGAAGCAGAGCATTTGAGGAAGAACTTAGTTAATAGCAGTTAGTAGCGGTTTTGGGGCGATTTCTCAGGCCCCAACCCAATTTCTTTCTTAGGTAGATTAGATTGGTAGAATTAGATTTAGATTTCCTTTGATTGTTGCTAGATTAGCCATAAATTAGCATTTGATCATTGTAATTCTTTCAATTCAAGCTTGTAATTCATTTGGAGATTGGTGTTGAAGACTCAAACATTCCTATTTTTGTTAATTGAAGACCATTTGGTGATGTTTTTCCTCTTTTGTCTCTTTAATTTCTTAATTGTTGTGATTTGCTTTGTGTTTGATCAATTCTATCTTCTTCCCATGGGTATTGTTTGTGGTACCATGGGCTAAATCTCTTGTGCTTGGGTTAATTGAAATTGATGATGATTTGATTGATGATGCTATGATTGTTGATGATTGGAGATCAATTGAGTAGATTGCTTACTAATTGTGATTCTCATTTGTGCTTCATGCATAATTATCTCTTTATATTAGTGTTTGATCACCCTAGCTATAGATGAGAGTTGCGCTAACGTGATCCGGGATTAATCGGGTGATAATTGTGTATGAATGCGTGGATTGGGTGCTTCGTAATCGAGAGATTAGTTGCACTAAGGATATTCACGTTAGTTTTCTACCTAATTGTGATTCTTCATTGTGCTTCATGTGAAATTGTTTCTTTTGATTAATGGTTGATCACCCTAGCAATAGGCGAGAGTTGAGCTAACGTGATTAGGTTTTAATCGGGTTTCAATTTTGCATGATTGTATGAATTGGGGATTTCTTTATTGAGAGATGGGAAAAACTAAGAATACTCACATTAGGCATTGTGATTTTAATGGAGTGATTAATTTCATGATGGTTTATGCTTTCTATCTTAGTTGATTTTCAATTTGATTCAATTGTAGCTTGTTGATTGATGATTCATTGATGGATGTTAATCCTAGCACCCCTATCCCACCATTTATTGTTGTTTTTGTTCTCGCATATTAAGTGTTCGATCATTTGCTTGCTCCTTGTTGTTTTGTATTTTTGCTTGTGTTTTGTTGTTTCTGTTCCAAACCATTGTTGCAACTCTAGTCACTAAGAACTTGTATTTCTAAGGACTCATGTGCATACTTTTTCCCTTGGGTTCGATATTTTGTTGATTGGTCTTAATAACTCTTATCCTATACACTCCAATCAGTGTTTTGTGTTTCTGGTTCATCTTCTTGCATGTCAGATGTCTTGAACAATATCAGCTTGTCTTTAAGACCTTTATTCTCGATTTTCAGATTCTCCTTCTCCTTTAATGCTAGCGAAAGCTCTGCAATTTTGTCCAAATGGTCCATAGTCTCTTCATTGCTGAGTATTTGTGTTGCAGATGTTAATATCATAGATTCAATTTTATCCTCCAAATACACCAAATTCCCCCTAAGTTCACAAATCTCGCCATCTTTCTCTTACACCACTTATTTCTGCGCCCAATCCTGTGATCTTTTTTCCTCCTCGTATTTGCTAACCATAAAGTATATTTCTCTATCTCTTTCTTCCACGATTTTCATGTAGTCATTCAACTCATTTTGTAGCTTTGCATTATCTTCCATTAACTTGTGTTAGTCATACTCACATGTGCATTCATTCATGTTTGCCTCATTCTCATTATTAAGAATATCCACAATCTTCATGACCTCATCCTCTGCCTTGTGCACATCCTCAAACTCCTGTGTCATGTTTATGCTGAAAGTAGGAGCTTCAATTATATCATTAAATTTGCTTTTCAGAATTTCATCTTTTTTCACTATTTTCTTGCTTTCGTCTCTATTGTCTTTACATCCACTTGTAATATCATATGACTGAACATCCAAAACAGAATTGCCCATGATTAAACCTTCATGTGTGTCTGTTATCACTTGGCCTTGAATGTTAACATCTGGTTCACAAATATATGTGTGTTGTGTTTGAATTGGTAACGATTCATCGTTTTTTGTCATTTCATCCCCATTTTCTTTGTTGGTTTCATTTCCAAAATGTACACTTAGAAATACATCTTCGTCATTGTCACAATTACTCTTCTTTCCATCCACTGCTTCGGTCGACTCTCTAGAAATATCATCAGCATCTTGTGTTTCATGTGTATCACTTTTCAATATCACCCAATAATTTACCATCTTCTCTAGTGTCTTCTTCTCCTGACTTGTTAGCTTCAGTACTGTTTGACGTATCTGAGATTGAGTTTTCCAAATCATAAACTTTAGTTAGGGACATAATGTTGCATTTCTGGTTTTACGTCTATAAATGTCTGAATTATTTTACTTACATATTCTTGTGGTAGACGTTTCAAATTCACACTCTTTAGGGTTTTATTCAACATACTGAGATCCCGCTTCAAAATTCTTGGTAGCTTTCCAGTCCTAGTCTTCTGAACAAGTGTTGTATGCTCACACAACCAAAATTGTGTATTAATATAATACAATTAGTATAATATATGTTATTTACACATTTTTGGGAGAGTTTAGTATGCATATGTAATATGTAACATTTAATTTAGAGATTAATCTTACAGGGAGCAGTAAAGCACAACCTCCAATCCTTGTGTTTGTGTTTTTTAAAATCTGTGATAATAACAGATCAATGATTAGTGTACACCAATCATATTTCTAGATATCTTCAACCTTATCCAGATATATAGAGTAATACCATGGTACTCTTCCATTCATTCCTGGAGTAAGCAATGTTACGAGCAAATATAGATGAGTTAGTCGTGCAACATCACTCACACTTCGACAATCCTCTAGTTCAATAACCTCCATTAGTTTGTGATACACATATTTTTTGTTCAGAATATTTCCTCCCTTGCCAGTTTTTACATCTCATCCAAAGCAACGCTTGATCCACTCTGGTATCTTGTAATCAGTTAACTTTATTTGAATTAGAAGACTACCACCCGAAACACCGAACAACAGATGCACATCTCTATTTGTCAACTTGAATCGTTCACCCGCTAACATGAATGTTTTGGATGGCTTATCAAAGGTGAGCAAAATACTTCAAATATCCTCTTCGTACTTCTGCCATCTTGTCTTACATATCTCAAAGTCAACATTAATAATCTATAATCTATAATCTATAATCTATAATCTATAATCTATAATCTATAATCTATAATCTATAATCTATATAAAAGTGATTAAGAGTGTAAATCATTTTTGGACCATTTTACCCACTCATCTTTTATTTCATACAGATTCGTCCTTTTTGTTTTGTTTAATTTGTAATATATTTTTTACTTGTCTTTTTTTATGCATCTAATGCTTTATCCATATTTACTACTTCATTTATCAATATTAAATTTATCTATAATCTATAATCTATAATATATATAAAATTTATCTATAATCTATAATCTATAATATATATATTAAGAGCCTGAAAAGAGTATGAAGAAAGATCTGGGAGAGGATATTCCAAAAAAGGAGGAAGGGGACGTGGAGGATGGACGTAAACGTGGGAGGAGCACATGAAGAGTGGAGAGCTTCATCGGAGGGTGGAGATAACCGTCCACTTCCAGGTACTATTTATGGATTATTCGTGTGAACAAGAAATGTATGAATTCACTTATCTACTTATCACACTTTGAGCACGTTATACTATCTCCATTAACACTTATTCAAACTAGTTCATATTAGCTCCCAGAGGTCCCTAACTAGGTATTTAGGGCCCTCCTTTTACACTCTTTCCGATCACTGACTTGAGCGTCGGAGTCCCTACGCCGGGGACCCCTCCGGCATGTTTTGCAGGTATTCGGAGCTCGGGTACGGGTTCGGATTGCACGGTTTTGGCACATGTTCAAGGAGTGATATCGTGAATCTTAGGTACGGGGTTCGATTCTTGTTAGCGTGACTTTATTGCACGCATCAAGTGGCGCCGTCTGTGGGAAACTTGAGTCTAAGACGTGAGTTTCCTGTGAAATTGTGATTACTATGGCTAGAGGACAAGAGGAATCTAAGAAGGATGGGGGGGCAAGAGGTCGGCCGTCTTTGGCTGTCCCTTTTCCACCCCCTGTTGCCGAAACTGTAGTGAGAAGGGAAGTGGTGTCGCCTCGTACAACGGTGGCTACTGGCCGGGGCCCAGAAAGGTCTCAGTCGGATCTCCCCACACCTAATCCACAAAGGGAGGAGGCGATTGTGCCTCCAGGAGCAAATCAGACTCTAGGCGGACCGGGAATGAGCAGGGAAGAGCCTCCTGCTCCACCTCCCATCGGACAAGGCGAAGGCCCTGTGCCAGTGGTGATTCCTGGTATAGGGGCTTCTGTCTCTCAAGGCCCTGTGGCCCATGAGGTACCGACAGCTCTCAGGGAGCAGATTGATGCTACAGTGAGGACCATGTTGGAAGCTATCTTTAGAGAAGGAATTCAGTTTTCTATGCCCCCGGAGGGAAATGAGAAGGAGGTTAACAGAGAATCGGTGCTGGTGTCATCTCAGGCACGCAGATCTGATGGAAGGGACAGAGCAAGGGCTCAGAATCCTGCAGATGAAGATAAGGTGATTTCGGGGCAGCCCCCAAAAGAGCCGGAGGTAGAGATACTGCGGAGCGTCTCGCCCGAGAGAAGGAATGCTGGAGATGCAGTAGAAGGTAAGGGTGATTCCCATCCTGGGAACACCAGAGGCCAATTTTCGGCTCTCTAGAAGCAGATTGACAGTATAAGGAAGCAGATGAATACTCGAGTTAGTGATTCTCGACCCGTGTCTGGTTCCCAGTTTTCTAATGAGATTTTGCAGGACGAGCTACCCCATAACTTCAAACCCTTAAATTATGAGTACGATGGGACTTCAAATCCCTATGAACATTTGGTGCGATTCGAGAATTTGGCTCTCCTTGTTGGTCCCTGAATGTTGAGTTGATTTAAAACCTTGAGATAACCTTCTAGAACCAAAATCTAGAAAGCGGGGGTTTGAATAGATTTTGTAGATTTTTCGAATCTCTCAAAATCAATTCAAAATATCAGATTAAACACAGCGGAAAACAATTGTAAACTCAACTTTTAACAAGATCAAAAGCAAGGCTGATATTTAGATTCTAGTTAAGATTCTGAATTTTAATCTTGAATTAACAAAATTGTAACTTGAACAGAAATTAAAGAAAGCAAGAAATAACACCAGGATTTATAGTGGTTCAGATTTTAACAATCCTACATCCACTCTCCTTCTCCAAACTTTGAAGAAGGGTCTTCACTAGCTGCTTACTTACTCACTGTACAAACTTTACAAATTACAACTTGATCTTCAACTCTTCAAAAACTAATCAACTTTCTAAAACCTAACTCTAAGAACAAAATGTGTTTTTAGAGATGTGAAGTGAAGTGTTCTATAAACACTTAGAAAATATTTGAAATCTCTCTTGAAAACTACTTTGTGAAATCAATAGTAAGAAAAAATGGTGTGTAAAATCAAATTGGCATAAGTGTCTAGAAAACTAAAATCTAGTCCTATTTATAAGTCTGAAAAGACAGTTTGTTTGTTAGTTAGTTCTAACAAACTGAAAACTGCTTAACAAACCTATTCTTGAAAACTACTCTTGACCTCAGCTGATTCTTCCTACTCGTCTGCAGCTGACTTGGTGAAGACTCGCCTTTCTTATTCTACTCAGCTTGTCTTGACCTCGTCTGAGCTTCTCATGATCGTCTCCTGCAGATGACTAGTTTTGAGCTTGTCTTCATATGGCTTGTAGACTTTGATCTCCAGCTAACTTAATCAGCTCTTGACCCAGTCTGATCAGCTTAGAATTGAATCCTGATCTGAGCTGTTTATCAACGTTGTCTGCTCATCTGGATTTCTCCTTTTAACTCATCAAAACTCTACTTGGTCTAACAATTTCCCCCTTTTTGATGAAGTTAAAACCTACAAGAAAGAGACACACTCACAGCTGAAGTTAGTTTATAGTTAATCAAGATTATTAGATAGGTATATCAGAGCACATTTTTCACAACACAACAGATTCATTTCACAATTAAAGCACTAAAAAAAATTTAAGTCTTTTAGACTCTTTTAGAAGTATTTAGAAAATTGAGTCTTAAGACTTAGAAATAAAAAAAATTTCTTTTCAAAAAAAATTCAAGTCTGAGAGATAAAATTCTCAGATGACTTTTACTTAAACAAAATTTAAGTTTTTCTTAAAGCAAAAAAAACTTTAAGAAACTAAGACAAGTAAATCACAAATGTTCAAATATATTCATTCATATATTTACAAATTTACAATGATCAAAAGATAAAAAGATAAGGAAAAGAGAAAAGATCCTTTATCAGATTCCCCACTGATTGGATTCAGGAATATCCAACCAGGTAAAGACTCTCTTCCTCAGCTTTTTCAGTTCTTCCTCGTCTTTCAACCCGGACTCAACCTCGGCTTTGGCAATGATGCCTTTGATCCAGTTCATGTCGACTGAGCCGTCTGGATTGGTCTTGGGCCTTCCTTTCTCATAGGCCGGAGCACATAAATCAGCATTGAAGAATTTGTCTGCTTCTACCAGTAGCCTCTTATAGAAATCCTTGTCCTCCTTTTCTATCCACTCATGCCACTTCAGGTCTTCATCCGGCTCTGCTGAATCAGACCCCTTCAGGATGTACCAATGATACATCCATCTGGCTTCCAAATTCTTTTCTTTATATTCTTTGAGGAGTCTGCCAGCTACGACCTTTGGTGGATTGAGTGTCCTGTGATATGGCCTAAATTCAGATTCATCCGCCTCCTTCATCTCCCATTTTCTGACATCTCTGCTCCACCTCATCTCCAGTCCCTTGCTCTTCTTCTTCAGCTTCTTTCTTTCTCTTTCTCCATAGAAAGCCTGCTCTCTCATGATCCTGCTGATCTGTTCCTCAGGCAGGTTAGAGTAATCAGGCTCCCTCTTCCTTTTCTCAGAGATAGTGAGCTTAGGACTCAAGACTTTGACTGGAGCAGATTCTACAATCATCTTTCCTTTCCCCTTCCCTTTCACCTCAGCTGCTTTTGTCTCAGATTCTTTTAGCTTTGTCAGCAGCTGAGCAGTCCTTTCTTCTTCTTCTTTCTTCCTCCTCTCCTCATCTTCCTTCATCGCCTCCTCAAGTTGGCTGACCCTCAGCTGAAGTGCAGCCAGCTCATCTGATTTAATGCGAGCTTCCTCTCTGGCTGCCTCCAACTCAGCTGTGCTAGCCTTTGTCTCAACTTTACTTTTCGTCTCATCTAACACAGCTGTGAGTGCCAACTCTCTTTCCTTCACCTCCTTTTCCCCCTTTTTGACTTCATCAGCCAAGGTAGTCAGCTTCGTCTCCAGTTCAGTGCATTTAACCCTGAAGTCTGACTTGTCCAAGGCCAACGAGTCCACCACAATCGAGTTGTATTCAGAGACTTGTGATTTCAGCCCTTTGACTTCCTCCTCCATAGCTGTCACCTTTTCAGCAAGAACAGATTGAGTTATAGATGTAATCTTTTCAGTAAGATTTACCTCTACTTCTCGCATATTTGAGATCATCGCTTCTGTGACAGCTTTCACCATTTTCTTTGTCCTTCTCTGGAGCTTCTTTTCGAACGCCTGCTTCATCTTCCTCTCCATTTGAGCAATTATGGAAGTGATGGCTGATGTGGGACTTAAGTCACTTTCCTCCTCCTCAGATGAGGATTCGGAAGAAGAAGAGGTAGAGGGGGGAAGTTCAGAAATTTGAGGTTGAGGAATTGGGGAGCTCATCTGAATGTCTTCTAGAAAAGAATAAGAGGTGACGTCTATTTCTGGGGGAGTGAAGTGTTGGGTTTCAGATGGGGTAGGGGTGGATGTAGTGGGTGGTTCTATTTGTGGAGAGATGGTTGGAGGAAGAGTAGTTTCAGGTTGGGTTGTAGTGGGGATGATTTCAGTTTGGGTGGTGGTGGGAATGGTTTCAGATGAAGTTTGGACTATATGGAGCAACTGTGGCTGTTTCAGAGGCTCAGAGGTGCCAGCCGGGCACACCTCTTCATTGCCAGGTGGGGATTTGGAGGGAGAGAGAGATGAAGTAATACCTTCTTCTTGAATGAGTGAAAGTACAGCTTCCTTGGCTGGAGAGGCTGGGACATCCAGCTGTTCAACCTCGGCTGCGATTTCCAGCACCGGTACTTCTTCTGGTAGGAGGGTAGAGACTTCCGTCTGGCGACCAGAGCTGCCAGAAGATTCAGACGTCCTTGAGGACCTCCTCTGAAGAATAAATTGATTATCTTCATCGGAATCCTCATCTGTCTGCTGACTTGTAGATGGCTCAGCTATAGGTACTCTGTCTGCAGCCCTGACCAGCCTCCTCCTAGACCTCCTTCTTGTTGGAGACCTTACAGAAGTTGCTGCCTCCTCAGCTGTTACTTCAACAACAGCTGGATCCTCGGCTGGTTGTGCTTCAGCAGCTGGTACGGCAACTTCTGCTGCTGGTTGAGGTTCAGCTGCAGGTCTCTGTACCACCGCAGCTGCTAACTGCCCTCTCTGCCTCTGTGCATCTTCTGACTCATCGTCTGAGTCAGGCAATCCTCCAATCCTTTCATCCTTAGTAAGTAAGCTTTTCTGCTTCGAATACTTCTTTAATCCTTCCCTTGTTTCAAACCTTTTATTCAACCCCTCCATCAACACAGTGATCTTATTAAATAAACTAACAGTCGAGGTGACTGTCCAGTCTCCATCAGTTGGGTTGAATAACAACCTTAACTTCTCCTCCTTCATCCTCCTAAACAACAGGTCTACCCAATCCACCTGTACTCCATCAACAATGGCCCTCATGCAACACAATCGTGACTTAGTCACTCCATCATGGGAGCTTTGATCTCCTAGGATTGACTTAGTTACAATCGTCATGAGCAGCCTAAATCTCCTCCTCAACATATGTTTTTTTAACTCTCTCCTAACACCCCTGTATGTAACCCTTGCAAACATATCAAACGATTCTTCCCAATCGTTCTCCTTATACACCAAATGATTGACCCCTTCCATCGAAGTATCCAAAATCCTTGCAACGTTCTCCTTAGAAAACTCCAATTGAGTACCTTCGACAGATGCTTTGAAGCCATTTTCTGTAAATTCACTTCTTGCGAGGAACTCTGCTCCGATGAAATCAGCCGTTTTGTTTAGCGTGGATTTAAACGAACAGAAACCCCGTAGTCTTGAAGCTTCCAGTAGTCTGATAATTTCTCTGGACTCTCTGTCGTTTGTAGTCTCAAAATCTACAAACATTTCAGCCTTCAATTTGTTTTTGACTGAATCAGAAAGCATTTTGAAATCAGATCCTGAAGCGGATATATATGAAGGTGGTTTTGGGGTTTGAGAAGAAGAGGATGCCATTGATAAGTTTTTGAGAGTAAGAAATTTTCAGTAAACTTTGATAGCAGGGAATTGTGAAAGTAAAAAAAATTTAAAACTGTTGAAGGTAAGTTTTTAAACTAGGGGGAGAGAGAGGGAAAGTTTGGGAAATCGAAACGTGGCACGATCTCAGGGTTTTGATTTTAAACCGTCGATTAAAAAGGCGTGTGTAAAACATCAACGGTTTTGCGAGAAAATCGATTTGAATTCAGGCGCGTAACCTACACGCGTCTTGAATTGCGTAAAAAGTAACCGTTTATCCTACGGATTAGACGGCTAATAGACTTACTTTATCAGAAGTAATTAGTATACCTGACATAAGCAATGAAATATCTTGCTTAGTACTCAGGTATTCTATTTCAGACATGATAAAAATGTCAGACTTGGTCAAAATAACCTCGTCTTATATTTTTCGAAGATTTTTTTCTTTTTCTTAGACTGGTATTTCCAGTATTTCCAGTTTAATTACAAAACAGATTACTTGAGAACCACAAACTTAAGAACTTAATTTGAAAAATAACAATTTTGAGGAAAAACTAAGATGAAGGTTTTCTGAATGAAGAGATTTATGAGACTAATCTGGTATTTCTGTTCCTGCAAAACAAACTCAACAAAACTATTAGTAACTTAGGTAGATCAGATAGGGTGCAGATAGTCATCTGTTTTTCAGAAAATCAGCTGACTATTGTGCCCTAGTCTGATTTACCATATGTCAGCTAAGCAATTATCATGTCAGATAAGGTCAATATGACTAATCCTTGATTCTTTATTCCTAAACAGGAGATCAATGATATCAGCTACCTGATTGTCCTTTGACTCAGATCTAGTCTAATAATTCTTTCTAGACATAATAAACTAAATTGAGAGAGACAAGAATTTAAAAAAAACAGAATTAAAGATTTACTAACGAAGCATCTAATAAACCTAATTTTACAGATAATTCTTTAAACCTCGTCTCTGCTAGTGGTTTTGTCAAGATGTCTGCTCTTTGAAAGTCGGTCAAGATCTTCTCAAGTCTGATATCTCCTTTTTCTACATGGTCTCGGATGAAGTGGTGTCTGATATCTACATGTTTGCATCTTGTATGAAGAACTGGGTTCTGAGTAATAGTTATGGCACTATTACTATCACAAAAGATTGGTACATCTTTGGTGATAATATTATAGTCCCTTAGCTGCTGACTTATCCAGATCAGCTGAGAACAACAACTTCCAGCTGCCATATACTCAGCTTCAATTGTGGAAGTAGCTACAGAGGTTTGTTTCTTAGACAACCATGAAATCAGCTTACTTCCAAGAAATTGGCAAGTACCAGATGTAGATTTTCTATCTATCTTACACCCACCAAAATCAATCGAGTATCCAGACACTCAAAATTGTCATCACCGGATACCACAATCCAACATTTATTGTTCCTTTCAAATACTTGAGGATTTTCTTTGCTGCTTCAAGATGGCTTTTCTTAGGATTAGCTTGAAATCTAGCACAGACTCCAACTGCAAAAGAAATATCAGGTCTACTAGCAGTTAAATATAATAAAGAACCAATAAGACCTCGATACTCAGTTTGATCAGTGTCTTCTCCCTTCTCATCTGGATCCATTGAAAAATTTGTCATCATAGGTATCTTAGCTTCTCGGCTGGTACCTATTCCATATTTTTCAATAAGATCTTTTGTATATTTGGCTTGGTTGATGAATATTCCCTTCTTTGTCTGCTTGACTTGAAGTCCAAGAAAATATGTCATTTCTCCCATCATGGACATTTCAAATCTGCTTTTCATAAGACTACTAAATTCTTCACACAAAGATATGTTAGTTGATCCAAAAATTATATCATCAACATAAAAATTTGAACTAACAAAAGATCACAACCAAACTCTTTTCTAAATAGAGTTCTATCAATTCTACCTTTAACAAAACCATTTTGAATTAAATAATCAGACAAGGTGTCATACCAAGCTCTTGGTGCTTGTTTAAGTCCATATAGAGCTTTCCTTAGTTTATAAACTTTGTTTCCTTTGACAAAACCAGGAGGTTGCTCTACATAAACTTCCTCAGCTAAGATTCCATTTAAGAAAGTTGATTTAACATCCATCTGAAAAACTATGAATCTTTTAAAAGCTGCATAGGCTAAAAATAATCTTATGGCTTCCAGACGAGCTACTGGTGCAAAGGTTTCATCATAATCAATACCCTCTGATTGTGAATAACCTTGAGCAACTAGTCTGGCCTTATTTCTAACCACAATATTATTTTCATCCCTTTAGTTTTTAAAGACCCATTTAGTTCCAATGACTTTTTGATGATGAGGCCTTTCAACAAGCTCCCACACATCTTGTCTTTGAAACTGATTTAGTTCTTCTTGCATGGCATTAATCCAGTTGGAATCAGTTAAATCTTCTGTAATTGATTTAGGTTCAAGTAATGACACATAGCAACTGAACATACAATCTTGATTTAGTTGGGTCCTCGTCTGGACACTAGAGTCTAAATCTCCAATTATAGGTTCAGCTGGGTGATATGACATTACTTTCTTACCTTTATCTTTTACAGTGGATGATGTCTTGTCTGAATTATTTATTTCAAATAATTCTACGTTACCTTCTGATAACTCTACCTGATCAGCTGATGTGTTGTTGGTCATCTGATCGGCTGATATGTTGTTGGTCGTCTGATCAGTTGGTAAATCAGCTGTTGAGGAAGTTCTTTCTGGTTCTTTTCCTTTGTCTGATTCTTCCTCTTCATCTGAATCTGATTCTTAAGAATAGAATTTTATGGTTGATCCTTTGATAGTCATCTGATTCAGATTATCTGATATCTTTGTGATGTCCCCTGTCTTATCAAACTCAAAAGAAGATTCATCAAATACCACATGGGGTGTTTCTTCTACACACAAGGTTGTCTTATTAAAAACTCTATATGCCTTTGATATAGATGAGTATCCTAAGAATATTTCATCTGCTATCTTGGCATCAAAGGTTTTTAATTGAGATTTCCCATTATTGAGTATGAAACATTTACAATCAAATATATGGAAATATGAAATTTTGGGAGATCTTCCCTTCCAAATTTCATAGGGAGTTTTACACTTATCCTTGACAATCAGACTCCTATTTTGAACATAGCAGGTTGTATTCACTGCTTCTGCCCAAAACCTATGAGGAGTGTTGAATTCAGATAGCATTGTTCTAGCTGCCTCTTTTAAGGTCATGGTTCTTCTTTCAACAACTCCATTTTGTTGTGGAGTCCTTGCTGCAGATGTTTCCTGAGCTATGCCATTCTCAATGTAGTAGTTAGAAATCAATTTATTTAGGAATTCAGTACCTTTATCACTTCTAATTTTAACAACATTTAGTCCCTTTTCATTTTGAATCTTTTTAAGAAATTCTGGAATCTTAGTCATAGTCTCATTCTTTTTGTACAAGAAAATAACCCAAGTAAATCTTGAAAAATCATCAACAATTACTAAGGTGTATTTTCTTCCACTAAAGCTGAGAGGAGTTACTGGACCAAACAAATCCATATGAAGAAGTTCCAAAATTCTTTCTGAAGAAGGATTACTTATTATTTTAAAAGAAGCTTTGGTCTGTTTTCCTTTTTGACAAGAAACACATACATGGTTCTTTGAAAATATTTTATCAGGGAGTCCTTTAACTAAAGATTTCCTTGCTATTTTGTTAAGAGTTTTGAAGTTTAAGTGACCAAGTCGTCTGTGCCACAGCCAACTTAAGTCATCTGAACTCTTAGCAACAAGACAAGTATCTTTAGGACAACTTTTGAAGTTAGCAACATAAATGTTACCTTGTCTTACTCCAACCAATAGAATATTTTCATTTAAACCATCTAATACATAGCATGCATTATGAGTAAATTTGACACAAAATCCTTTATCACAAAATTGTGAAACAGATAGTAGGTTGTGCTTCAATCCTTCCACGTAGTAAACTTCTTGAACTTGAACATCTCCAATCATTAGTGTTCCAACACCTTTAGTAAGTCCAAAGTTGTTATCTCCAAACATCACTCTAGGTCCATCAATGGTTTGATAGTTAGAGAGAAGTCGTCTTTCATAGGTCATGTGCTTGGAACAGCCACTATCAATATACCAGATGACCTCAAGAATGTCTCCTCTATCAACTATCTTTTTATCTTCCTGCAATCACAAATTTATTGCTTAGGTACCCTTTGTATTTTGGGTCCTTTCATGTTAAGTTGACTCTTAGGAATCCAGATAAAAATATCAATGTTCCTTAAAACCATAGATTGAAGCTTGCATCCATATCTATCTACTAAGATAAGACTTTCAAGATCAATCTGATTTAGTTGATCTTTTGAAATTGTCTTGAATCTTGGTAAGAATGGATAAGATCTGCTTCTTCCATCAAAGCTATTATACCTAGGATAGATCTTTGATTTAGTCTTAGGTTTAGCCTTAGGAGTTACTTTCCTCGTCTGATTTTTCTTTTCAGAAGTATCAGATGAGGTAATTAATTCCTTTGGTTTCCAGGGACTGAATAAAGTTTCTACCTTAGGTTTAGTTGCTTTCAAAAGACTCTAGGTTTTATAGGATCATTTTTCTTATTCCTATCAAAACCTAATCCAGTTTTATCACTAGACTTTTGAGATGAATTGAAGATTTTATCTATTGTGGTTTGAGAATTATTCATAAGTCCTAACTTGAGATTTAATTCTCTGTTAGTTCTTTTATAATTCTCATTCTCAAGAATAGATGTTTGAAAATTTTATTTTTAAGAACTCAGTTCCTGTTCTAACTTATCTGTCTTATCGACAAAAGTATCGGTGATCATCTCACCGACATTCCCCTTGAATGTACAAATCGATTTCTCACTTTTCTTAGTCTGATTGACCTTAGTTAGATCAGAAATTTGATCTTTTAAATTAAGATTTTCAGTCTCTATCTGTTTATAGGCAGATAGAGCAGTCTCTAAGTCTTTCAAAAGTTTATCAATAAGACTGGGATCAGTTTCAGATAAGGTGTCACAATCATTATCTGATGATGAATAGTAATGTACCTCTTTAGCCATCAGACATATATCATCATCTGATCCAAAATCAGATGAATATGAGGATGATGATGTCTCACGAGCTTCTTCTTTCTCAGCTAGGAGAGCTCTCTGGTCAGCATACCTTCTATCTCTTTTCTTCCTCTTTTCTTCTCTCTCTCTGGGAGTGAGTTGAGGACAATCATAGCTGTAGTGGTCAGGTTTGCTGCAGGTATAGCATATATCTCCTCTGTCTGTTTTTGGACTACTATCTCCTCGTCTGATAGGTGACCTATGACTTCTTGACTAATCCTTCTTTTTATCATTATCTGAACTCTTTTCATCCCTGTCTGATCTATAGTTCCTTCGACTTAATCTGTCTCTTTTGTTTCTTCTGTATTTCATCTTCAGTCTTTCATACCTTTTCAACAAAAGAGCCATTTCTTCTTTTACAGACAAATCAGATGCTTTAGAAATCTTTTCAGATTCATCCTGATGAACAAATGCTACTGTTTTTCCAGATGTAGATGACTCTGCCTCATCTTCTTCATCTTCAATGTGAATGTCATATTCCAGTGCTTTAAGATGAGAGAAGAGAGTGTGATGTGATATAGACGACAAATTCTGTGTTGCCTTGAGAATATTAGCTTTCTCTCTCCATCTTTTGCTCAAAGATCTGAGTACTTTGTTGTTAATTTCTTTCTCAGTGTAAGTCTTACCCAAATCAGCTGCTTTGTTCACAAAATTAGTCAATCTCACGTCTAGTTGATCTACAGTTTCACCATCCTTCACTTTGAATGTGTCAAAAGCATGTAGAACAGACTGAAGCTTGTTTTCTTTGACCTGTTCAGATCCTTCACAAATTCCAGCAAGAGTCTCCCACATTTCTTTGGCAGTCTTGCATCTTTTAACCTTTTATATCCAATCTTCACTTAGAGTCTCAATGATCTCAGTTCGAGCTACTTGATCAAGATTATGGACCTTTCTTTCATCATTTGTTAACTCAGAGCTCTTCTTTTCTTGTCTGGTCCTGGATTCAGCTGACTCAGCTCCAGTGCTGGTTCCTCCATGATAGAATTTTATAGGTCCCTCTTCAAGAACCTCTTCCATCCTATCATGAATGGCTTTTAGGTGATTCTCCATCCTAAATTTCCAGTAATCATAGTCTTCAATAGAGAATTCAGGAAGATTCCTAGACTTTTTGTTTTTCCCTGATGACATGATGAAACAAAGAACAAAATACTCCACAAACTAATTAGTAGCACTGTTAGTAAAAGAAGAAAATGAAGAAAAAAAAATCAAGATAATTTCAGAATCTTATTCAAGACCTAAAATCAATATCAGAACAGCTTAACACTGCTTTGATACCACTTGTTGGTCCCTGGATGTTGAGTTGATTTAAAACCTTGAGATAACCTTCTAGAACCAAAATCTAGAAAGGGGGGTTTGAATAGATTTTGTAAATTTTTCAAATCTCTCAAAATCAATTCAAATATCAGATTAAACACAGCGGAAAACAATTGTAAACTCAACTTTTAACAAGATCAAAAGCAAGACTGATATTTAGATTCTAGTTAAGATTCTGAATTTTAATCTTGAATTAACAAAATTGTAACTTGAACAGAAATTAAAGAAAGCAAGAAATAACACCAGGATTTATAGTGGTTCAGATTTTAACAATCCTACATCCACTCTCCTTCTCCAAACTTTGAAGAAGGGTCTTCACTAGCTGCTTACTTACTCACTGTACAAACTTTACAAATTACAACTTGATCTTCAACTCTTCAAAAACTAATCAACTTTCTAAAATCTAACTCTAAGAACAAAATGTGTTTTTAGAGATGTGAAGTGAAGTGTTCTATAAACACTTAGAAAATATTTGAAATCTCTCTTGAAAACTACTTTGTGAAATCAATAGTAAGAAAAAATGGTGTGTAAAATCAAATTGGCATAAGTGTCTAGAAAACTAAAATCTAGTCCTATTTATAAGTCTGAAAAGACAGTTTGTTTGTTAGTTAGTTCTAACAAACTGAAAACTGCTTAACAAACCTATTCTTGAAAACTACTCTTGACCTCAGCTGATTCTTCCTACTCGTCTACAGCTGACTTGGTGAAGACTCGTCTTTCTTATTCTACTCAGCTTGTCTTGACCTCGTCTGAGCTTCTCATGATCGTCTCCTGCAGATGACTAGTTTTGAGCTTGTCTTCAGATGGCTTGTAGACTTTGATCTCCAGCTAACTTAATCAGCTCTTGACTCATTCTGATCAGCTTAGAATTGAATCCTGATCTGAGCTGTTTATCAACGTTGTCTGCTCATCTGGATTTCTCCTTTTAACTCATCAAAACTCTACTTGGTCTAACACTCCTGCATCGCTATAGTGAAGGAGTCAAGTGCAGGGTCTTCCTGACCACGTTGGCTAAGGCTGCTCAGCAGTGGTTTAGTCAATTGGGACCCAACACCATCAGCTCGTTTGAAGAATTTAGCAACCTGTTTTTACATCAGTTTGCTAGTGCACGGAGACAACCCAGGACGACACTGACGTTGTTTAACATGTAACAAGGGGAGAAAGAGAGCTTACGGGCCTTCCTGAAAAGGTTCAATCAAGCTACCTTAGAGGTGCCCTCCGCATTAGCAGAGGTAAAAATTAATGCTTTGACTAACGATTTACGTGATGGGGACCTATTCTCCTCTTTGGCAAAAAAACCTATTGATACGTTCGATGAGCTGCTGCGAAGAGCCGAGAAGTATGTGACCTTGGAGGAGGTGAGGAAGGCCAAGCGGAACGAGGTGAAACCGCCGATAGGAGACCCAAAGAAGAAGGGGACGGAGACTAATGACACAGCCCCAGCAGCAACTACTCCAGGGCGTATAATATCTCGGGGTAGATTCGAGAAGTATACTCCCCTAAAGATAGAGCCTGCAGAGGTCCTGAACGTGGCGGCGGATCATCCAGAGATGAAGTTCCCCTGGTCGAGGTCAAGGGGACCTATAAAGCCTAAAGGGGACAGGTTTTGTCGTTTTCATAACGAGTATAGACATGATACTAACCAATATTTTCACTTGAAGGATGAGATCGAAAGGCTAATACAGGCTGGACACTTGAAGGAATTCATCTACAGGGACCGACAGGGCCCTCGGAGGTTTAAAAGAAAGGAATCTGAAGAGAAGGTGGAAGATAAGCTCCGAGGCTCACGGGACCATCCAGAGGAGCAACCACCGCCCAAGAGAGGTGTTATTCAGATGATAATGGGAGGTCCCGCTGAAGGAGATTCATATAGGGCACGGAAGGCTGCAGTTCGGGCCCTACATGTTGGACGGAGGTGTGAGCCAAGAGAGATAGGGCGAGTGACGTCTGCTCCCCGCATCCAGTTTGGACCAGAGGATGGTGGAGAAACTCAGGGACCTCATAGTGATGCTTTGGTGATTACTACTGATATTTCCAGATATGATGTAGCTTGTATTTTTGTGGATATAGGAAGTTCAGCGGACATTATGTTTCTGGAATGTTTAAAGAGAATGAACCTGAACGTGAGGCTAGAACCTGTTGATACGGCTCTATATGGGTTCACTGGAGGAGCTATTCAGCCGCTGGGACAGGTGATGTTGCAAGTGGGGTTGGGAACCCTCCTCGAAGGAAGGTTATGATGGGGACATTCCTAATCGTGGATGTGCCATCCTCGTATAATGTGATATTCGGAAGACCAATCTTGAATACTTTCCAGGCGATAGTATCCACTTATCACATGAAGATGAAGTTCCCGGTTGAAGATGAAGTAGGAGAAGTGAAAGGGGACCAGTTTCAGTCTCGAAGATGCTATGTAGACTCTGTTAAGATGGCTGACAAGACATATTCTAACCAGCTCAACAGAGCCAGAGGACCAGATCCGGAGCAGAAAAGGTGTAAGGTCCTTCATGAAGAAGAGGAAGGGACACCCAAGATTCGAGCTGAGGAGGAGTTAATGTCGGTGGAGATATTCCCCAATAAAACTGGGTTTACCACCAGAATTGGGACTCAGATGGAGCACCGAGTCGCTGAAGAGGTAATACGTTTGACAAGAGAAAATGCTGACCTATTTGCTTTCTCACCATTAGATATGAAGGGGATACCTCCAGAGGTGGCGATGCACTACCTTAACGCTGATCCTAAAGTAAGGCCGGTGAAGCAAAAACTTCGACACTTTGGAGCTGAGAAGGACCTGATCATTAGAGGTGAGGTGGAGAAACTGCTTAACGCAGGACATGTGAAGAAGATCGAGTTCCCAGAATGGTTGTCTAACGTCGTTCTGGTCCCTAAGGGGGGTGGAAGATGGAGGATGTGTATTAACTTTCGGGATCTAAACAAAGCATGTCCCAAGGACCACTATCCATTGCCGAGAATTGATCAATTAGTGGACTCCACAGCTGGTTTCGAGTTGCTCAGCATTATGGATGCATATCAAGGATATCACCAAATACAATTGTATTCGGGAGATATCCCAAAGGTCAGCTTTATCATACCTTGTGGAACTTTTGGTTACATGAAGATGCCCTTCGGACTAATCAATGCAGGAGCTACCTATCAGCGCATGGTGGACAAAGTATTTCGGGAGCAGATAGGTAGGAACAAGGAGGTATACGTGGACGATATGCTGGTGAAAAGCCATAGAGCCCCGGAGCATGCGGCTGACCTAGACAAATTCCTTAAGGTAATACGGAGGAATGGAATCATGTTAAATCCTGCTAAATGCGGTAAATTTCTGGGATATATGGTGAATCAAAGAGGAATAGAGGTGAATCCTGAGAAGGTGCGAGCAGTGCTTAACATGCAGCCCCCTAGGACCTTGAAGGAGCTCCAAACACTGAACGAGAGGATAACAGCCCTGAGCCGGTTCATAGCCAAATCAGCAGAGAGGAGCTATCAGTTCTTCCGAATCCTTAGGAAAGGATCTAAATTTACCTGGGACGAGCAGTGCATGGAGGCTTTCGAGGAACTAAAAGTCCATCTAGCTCAGCTCCCGACACTCGCAAAGCCCTTGCCAGGTGATACCTTGTACTTATATTTATCTGTGGGGGAATATTCGCTGAGCACGGTATTGATAAAGGAACAAGGTTCTGAGTAGAAGCCGGTATACTTTGTAAGTAAGCTAATCCAAGAGGTGGAAAGTAGATACTCTGAGATTGAGAAGGTGGCTTTGGCGGTTATGATTACAGCCAGGAGATTGAGGCCTTATTTTTTATCACATAAGATTGTTGTTAGGACTAACTATCCATTGAGGCAGGTGATAGATCGTGCTGACCTATCTGGGAGGATGGTGAAATGGGCCATTGGATTGGGTGAATACCAGGTGGAGTTTGAGCCTAGAAGAGCCATCAAGGCCCAAGCTTTATCGAATTTCATTCAGGAGGCTACAAGGCCGGAGGAGATTGCACTCTGGAAGCTCTATGTGGATGGATCAACAACACTGATGGGTTCCGGAGCCGATATTGTGATAATTGATCCCCAAGGATTAGAGACTCAGGTGGCTATCAAGTTTCAGTTCCAAACCTCTAATAACGGGGCAGAGTATGAGGCGCTGATTAGAGGGGCGGAGATGGTAGCAGATTTGGGAGCTCAAGGTATAGTTATATTTTCTGACTCTCAGTTAGTGTCCCAACAGGTGAATGGGGATTGTGAGGCTAAAGACCCCAAGATGATAGAATATAAAGACCGAGTTAAGGAGCTGGAGAGCAGATTCTATTGGTTCGAAATCCAATAGATACCTAGAGAGGAGAATATGAAGGCGGATGGATTGGCAAAGTTCGCTAGTTCCTCACCAATAGGAGTGGGAGTTATTGATGACACGGCAGATTAGAGAAGTGAAATTTGGAAAGCTTTAACTCAAGACCCTGCTACAAGGTCTCGGAGAGATAAGCAATTTAGAATCAGATTCTGTATAATTGGTGATCAATTGTATAAGTGATATTTCTCATGTTCATATCTAAGATGTCTATCTAGCAGGGAAGGAAAGCATGTGTTGAAAGAAATGCATGAGGGATGTGCAGCGGATCATGCAGGAGCTCAGGCACTGGCAAGAAGGACCCTAAGAGCTGGATACTTTTGGCCAACCATGAATGAGGATGCAAAGGACCTGGTGAGGAGGTGCGAAAGATGCCAAAAGCATGGACCGTTGATACACCTTCCTGCTGAGGAGATGGGGGCTATGTATACCCCGTGCCCTTTTGCCAAATGGGGAATGGATCTGGTGGGGCCCTTTCCTCTGGGTCGAGGCCAACGAAAGTTCCTGATTGTGGTGGTAGACTATTTTAGTAAATGGGTCGAGGCAGCTCCTTTGGCTAGAATTGATGAACAAAATGTGATAAAATTCTTGTGGAAGTTTATATGTTGCAGGTTTGGAGTTCCCAAGATCCTGGTGTCGGACAATGGGACTCAATTCAATGGCGAGAAGGTCCAGGAATAGTGTAGGGCCTTGAAGATCTGCCAGAAGTTCACTTCGGTTGCACACCCCCAGGCTAATGGCCAAGTGGAGGTCACCAATCGGATAGTGGTTAATGGGATCAAGGCACGACTGGAAGGTGTCGGGGGAGCATGGGTCGATGAACTAGACTCAGTTTTATGGGCCTATAGAACAACTTCAAGGGCTGCAACAGGTGAATCTCCTTTTCGGTTAATTTATGGAGCTGACGTTGTGCTGCCTGCAGAAATAGGGATGAGTTCCCATCGAATTGAGCATTTCAACGAGGAGGTGAACCAGAACCTGATGAAGGAGAACCTGGACCTACTCGAAGAAGAAAGGGAGGCTGACAGAGTAAGAGTCGAATGATACAAGGCCATGATCAAGGTAGGCTACAATAAGAGAGTGGTCCCTAGAACGTTTGAAAAAGGAGATCTTGTGTTGAGGAGGGCAAATGTTTTGAAGCCGGTGAAGAAGCTGGATCCCAACAGGGAGGGACCTTATAGGGTCGTTCAATGTTACCGGGGGGAGCATACATTCTAGAAGAAATGGATGGGACACCCGTAGCACGGCCCTGGAATGTTGCCAATTTGAAGAGGTTCTTCATTTAGGAGTACTTATTATTATTATTATTATTATTATTATTATTATTATTATTATTATTATTATTATTATTATTATTATTATTATTATTATTATTAATGTTTTGTAGTTGATTTCGTAGCTTTTGTTCATTCGAATTATTGTACTTTCACCCTACTAGTACTCTTTTTTTCCCTCGTATGGGTTTTCCACTGGGTTTTACTACCATATGAGGTTTTTTAAGGAGGCTGGCTTAGGCTCTTCGGGGCCTATGTTGACACTGTCAATAGGGTATTTCAGTTAATAAAAATTCTTTTTTCAGTTTACATTGATTGTTTACTTTGTGAAAGGGGAGTGGATTTTACATGAATTTGTTTAAATTCTTGACAAAGATGCATGATACGCAATGAATAATATGACTATAGAGTGATTTCGATTAAGTAAATTCGAACATTCACTTAGGATTTGTTGGCTCAGATAGGACCCGAATTTTGACTAAGTGAATCTGAATATTCACTTAAGATTTTTTATGGTTCAAGAATGACCTTAAAATGATTTGAAGGCTCAGATAGAGCCTGGATTTTGATTAAGTGAATCTGAATATTCACTTAGAATTTTTTAAGGTTCAAGAATGACCTTAAAAGGAATTAAAGGCTCAGATAGAGCCCGAATTTTGATTAAGTGAATCTAAATATTCACTTATGATTTTTTAAGGTTCAAGAATGACCTTAAAAGGATTTGAGGGCTCAGATAGAGCCCGGATTTTGATTAAGTGAATCTGAATATTCACTTAGGATTTTTTAAGGTTCAAGAATGACCTTAAAACGATTTGAAGGCTCAGATAGAGCCCGGATTTTGATTAAGTCAATCTGAATATTTACTTAGGATTTTTTAAGGTTCAACAATGACCTTAAAAGGATTTAAAGGCTCAGATAGAGCCCGAATCTTGATTAAGTGAATCTGAATATTCACTTAGGATTTTTTAAGGTTCAAGAATGATGATGCAGCAGAAGCACGACAGTATACGTAATTAACGTGATTAATCCATTGATTCATAAAGAATACTGGAAAAATAATGATGAACACGACAAAAGGGAATAACCCAATATTTTCATTAATTCATCAAAATTCCTTTACAATATTCTTGAGACTCCTATATATAAGATAACCTAGGGTTTTAGGCTTATAAGCCCAGCCCACTTACAATTAAATAAAACTTAAATAAATCCTAAACTATTAAAGTATAAATAACAATAAATAATATATGTAATCCTATCTCATCATTCTCCCCTCCTCCGAAAAGATTCGTCCTCAAATCTGTAGTAATCCTATCTCCAAGAAAATGATAGAGGCAACGAGGCTGTCATCTTCAAAGATTTCAAAATTAATAAACGCCTCAAGAGACCTGACTTCAAAACTATCGAAAGTACGTACGTGCGCCAATGTCTTGAGGCAATAAACAAATGCAGGCCTCAGGAAAGTGTTAAAATAACTATCATTTTTAATGGAAAAAATGATAATTACTAGCACAAATTAATGGGCCATCAAGATTAGAATGAAAAGCAGGCCTATTATAATATTTAGAACAAAAAAAATAATTTGGCAGATTAAAAATAAATGGATAAGTAGAATTAATTGGTGGCCCAAGTGGTAAAACTAGGACATCAGGCCCATGGACCAGTTCTGTCCAAACATCGTCCGTTGTTGTGGCGCAACAAGAGACGGAAAACTACAACAACAATCTTAGCGGTGCAGCGGCTGTCAGTGTTCGACGGAGCAACGGCACTGGAGATAGCGATAGTGGCATCGCAGCGACGCGGGGAGGAAGGCAGGTGGCTGGGCGGTGGGGCGTCGCCCATTCAGGCCGCTGGTGAGTCGCCGGTTTTGGGGAGTTCGACGATGGAGGTGGGACGCTGCGCGACAGACGCACGGCCGCTGGAGGAAGCGCGGGAGGCAATGATCTGCCAGGAGATGCGGCGGATGGAGGAAGCGTGCCCAGCGGCGGAGGTCGAGACGCCGACGCGCGCGGTTGTGGAGCGCCCAGCGGCAGCGGGCGCAGCGTCATGGATGGAGGAGCGCGGCGCACCTGTTGTTGCTTTATCAGGACGGCACGCTGGTGGTCTTCATCATCGGACAGGTAGGCTTCCATGGTGTGCGGCGAAGGAGCGGCTGCGGTCTCGTCGACATCGTTGGATACAGTAGCAGGCGGCTTTTGGCGGTAGCTCACGGCGGCGGCGGCACCAATAGCGACGTGGATGGTGGTGGTGGAGGCGGCAATAAGGGCGGTGAGAACCGGAGATGGTGGCGGGGCCAACAAATTCAGTGAATCGTCTCATTGTTGGTAGCTATCAAAAATTCTGTCGATGGCTGCCTCCATTTGAGACCAGAGGAAATCAAGTTCCTCCTCCGTATCATAATTTTGTGTCATCGTCAATACACCCACAGAATCATTATGACTCTAGATACCAACTGATGCAGCAGAAGCACGACACTATACGTAATTAATGAGATTAATCCGTTGATTCATAAAGAATACGGAAAAAATAACGATTAACACGACAAAAGGGAATAACCCAATATTTTCATTAATTCATCAAAATTCCTTTACAATATTCTTGAGACTCCTATATATAAGATAACCTAGGGTTTTTGGCTTATAAGCCCAGCCCAGTAACAAATAAATAAAACTTAAATAAATCCTAAACTATTAAAATATAAATAATAATAAATAATACATGCAATCTTATCTCCATCAAATGACCTTAAAAGGTTTTAAAGGCTCAGATAGAGCCCGAATATTTTAAGGTTCAAGTGTTGACCTTAAAAGGATTTGAAGGCCCAGATAGAGCCTGAATTTTTTAAGGTTAAAAAATTGACCTTAAAAGGATTTGAAGACCCAGATAGGGCCCTGATTTCGAATAAGTGAATGTGAATATTTACTTAGGATTTTTTAAGGTTCCCAAGAGAACCTTAAATTTTTTGTGATATATTAAGTGAATAATCATTCACTTAGAATTTTTTAAGGTTCCCGAGAGAGCCTTAAATTTTTTGTGAAATATTAAGTGAATAATTATCCACTTAGGATTTTTTAAGGTTCCCGAGAGAGCCTTAAATTTTTTGTGAAATAGTAAGTGAATAATCATTCACTTAGGATTTTTTAAGGTTCCCGAGAGAGCCTTAAATTTTTTGTAAAATATTAAGTGAATAATCATTCACTTAGGATTTTTTAAGGTACCCGAGAGAGCCTTAAATTTTTTGTGAAATAGTAAGTGAATAATCATTCACTTAGGATTTTTTAAGGTTCCCGAGAGAGCCTTAAATTTTTTACGAAATATTAAGTGAATCTGAATATTCACTTAGGATTTTTCAAGGTTCCCGAGAGAGCCTCCGAGAGAGCCTTAAATTTTTTTGCGAAATACTAAGTGAATAATCATTCACTTCGGATTTTTTAAGGTTCCCAAGAGAGCCTTAAATTTTTTGTGAAATAGTAAGTGAATAATCATTCACTTAGGATTTTTTAAGGTTCCCGAGAGAGCCTTAAATTTTTTGTGAAATATTAAGTGAATAATCATTCACTTAGTATTTTTTAAGGTTCCCGAGAAAGCCTTAATTTTTTTACGAAATATCAAGTGAATCTGAATATTCATTTAGGATTTTTCAAGGTTCCCGAGAGAGCCTTAAATTTTTTGTGAAATACTAAGTGAATAATCATTCACTTAGGATTTTTTAAGGTTCCCGAGAGAGCCTTAAATTTTTTACGAAATATTAAGTGAATCTGAATATTCACTTAGGATTTTTCAAGGTTCCCGAGAGAGCCTTAAAATTTTTGTGAAATACTAAGTGAATAATCATTCACTTAGGATTTTTTAAGGTTCCCGAGAGAGCCTTAAATTTTTTACGAAATATTAAGTGAATCTGAATATTCACTTAGGATTTTTCAAGGTTCCCGAGAGAGCCTTAAATTTTTTGTGAAATATTAAAGTGAATAATCATTCACTTAGGATTTTTTAAGGTTCATGAGGGGGCCTAAAGAGATATGTCTCCTATGCTAAGTGCAGAAAGAAAATGATTTTTACAAGAATCAAAAATAAGTTTTCTGGAAGTATATTAGAAAGAAGTTTAGTGGATGTTTATCCAGGCGTCTATGAAAACCTTGGGCATACAACAAAGCATATTATAAGAAGACAAAAAAGCTTGTGGGGACACAAACAGCCCCACAGAGGCTCATCATACCAACAAAAGAGGCTTGCCGGGGCACAAACAGCCCGACAGAGGCCTATCCATTTTACACTGGGACACAAACAGCCCGGGCCCAGCAGAATAATTGTTTAAAACATAAAAAAGTAAATTGTACAAGATGACGAGGAATTGAAAAGAGTTTAACTAGGAGGAGAGTTCACGGTGTCTTTGTCTGAGTGGCGGCTAGAATCGCCGCCTTCACTTCCAGCTTCTCTCTCATTAGCATCTGGAGGGAGGGCTTCAGGATCTTGACTCTGGTAGATGGGATAAGGAGGAGCCATCATTGGGAGCAGGCTGACAGGAGTAACCTCAATATTCTGAAGCTCCAAGACAGCAGAGCTAATGCAAGGGAGCCACCAGGGTTCATCAGGATTACCCTCTCCATCACCTGGGAAGTTGGGGGGAGTCTTCAGAGTCTGGAGGGGAGCCTCTCGGTTGTACTCCCCTTTAAAATCAACAGCTTGATGGTGGCTGATGGCCGCATCATAGCCATGATATACAAAGAAAGAGATGTACTCCCCCATTTCGCCCAGGTAGCTGGGGCTACTCTTGTAGGCCTTCAACCAAGAGGTATGAAGGTCGCCTAAGAACTTCTGCCCGATAGGGGAGATGAAGAGGGAGCTCAAACAATATTTAATCCCGTCAGCCCGGGATCGTAACTCTGCTTCCTTTGCCTGCGACTTAACCAACTGGACCTCCTGCGCAGCACTGGCAATTTGAGATTTCAATTTCTGGCACTCCTGGAAAAGCTGGTTGTGTTCTGAGGAAAGCTCTTCAACCTTCAGTTTTTCCAAGTCTAGGAAGGATTCCGCTTTCTCTTTGGCCAGGGTCAAGGAATTGTATGAAGTAGTGGCCAGGTCCGAAAATAGGACCCCCAAACTGCGCAAATATGTGAGTCCGGAGTTAGTGATGAAGTACTATGAAAATACACTAGAATGAGGTTCTCCTAAGAATGGGGGGTTACCTCAGCGAAAGCCTCGGACGCATGCACTATCTTCTCGGCTAAGGGAAGGCCAAGTAGGGATCGAGAGGTGCTGGGAGAGGTATACCTTTTGAGCTCACTGCCTTGCCAGAAGCCGCTTTGGTCCTCTTAGAGGCAGAGGAAGGGGCTGGCATGGAGGGGGTAAGTACTGGAGGAGCATTATCCTGGGGTAGGGGGAGCGATCGGGGGCTGTGAGCTAGCAGAGCTGGCTGGCTTGCGGACTCACTTCGACATCCAACTCATCTCTGCATACGGAGAAAGTAAAATAAGTATTTATACGAGCCATGTGTACACAGGTAAATACAAAAGCAGGAAGAGATATGCTAAGAGAATGCATAAAGAGAGATTTACCATCCTCAGAGGGTAGAGGGGTTTCAGGAGAATCGAAACCAAAATGGGACAAAAGACGGGGATTACTACTAAGATCAACAGAGTTAAAAAGGCCTCGCCTCTCTGCGTGCTGGTTTAACTTGCGAATGACCTGTTAATTGAGACTGGAGGTGGATTGAGGGTGGGGAGCCTTCATAAGGGGGTTCTTGAAAATCCACCCTTCATGAGGAAAACCCCAAGGCTCGGGGGGGACAACAAAGAAGTACTCCTCAGTTCAATTGGGAATGCTGTCGTGAGGATGAGTGAGGAAGGAGCATAAACCTCGAGTCCGGGCAGTAGTATAGAAGGAGTGGAAGATTTTACAGTTGAAATGGGTAAAAAAGAGGTCCCCACTGGGCTCTCCCCCGGCCCCTTTTACTAGCATGTAAAAGACGATCATTATTTGGAGGCCGTTGGGGGTAAACTGATTTACAGGGACCCTAAAAAGTTTAGAATTCGGATAAGAAAATGAGGGGGGGAAGTGGAGACCCGCATGGATTTGTTCCCCCCAAAAAGCTAGGGTTCGACCCTCAGTCAGATGGGGCCTTTCCTCCGCGCCGGGTATCCGAGTAGAGAAATCGGGGGAAATCCACCCACGGCGGTGAAACTCCTCTAATGTCCCTAAGGACATCTTAGAGGAGGATGAAACTTTGTCTCGGGAGATCTCAGAAACAGGAACATCATCCATGGATTCTTATTCAAAAGAAAAGAAAAAAGAGAGGGGGATGATGGAATTAGAGTAGGGAACAAAAAATACTTGGTAAGGAGGAAGACGATAAAGAGAGGAGGTATGCTGGAAGCGCGAAAATCTTGAAGAGGGTTTGCCAAGAACGATGAAGGTGAAGAGTGGAAGGAATAAACTTAGAAATTTGAAATACAAATAGAGAGGGGGACAGGTTATGACCCCAAAACTGGGATATAAGAGGTGCCGCCTCCTTATTGGACGGTTAAGGGAGGCATATTGAAGGCTGAGTAAAGCGTGTGACGTTTGATGGGATAGCTCTGCACCTGGGCGGGAAGCCGAGAAGTCTCTCGGTCGAAGAGTCCTAACAGGTATCCGGTTACCAATTTTTTGATATAGTCAGCTACTCACTCGGGCACTATACGTCCCAAGACAGTAGGGGGGAGCAGTTAATACGGCGCAAATATGTTTTGGGTCGACTCAGGCCCAAATAGAGTCGAGGGGGCGAGAAATGGGAGAGGGCCCAACGAGAGCCCAAAAAGAGGCCCGGAGCGAGAGATGTATGGATAAGCCCGAAATATTGATATGGGATCAGATTAGCGAGAATAGAGTAAGTAATTAGGATAGTTACCGAAAAAGGGGCTGGCGGTTAAACAATAAACCTACGAAATAGGAATTAACTAGTGAACCAACAAAGACTCGGTCAAACAGAGCCTGAAAAGGGTATGAAGAAAGATCTGGGAGAGGATATTCCGAAAAAGGAGGAAGGGGATGTGGAGGATGGACGTAAATGTGGGAGGAGCACGATGAAGAGTGGAGAGCTTCATCGGAGGGTGGAGATAACCGTCCACTTTCAGGTATTATTTATGGATTATCCGTGTGAAGAAAAAAGGTACGAATTCACTTATCTACTTATCACACTTTGAGCACGTTATAGAATTCACTTATCTACTTATCACACTTTGAGCACGTTATACTATCTCCATTAACACTTATTCAGCTAGTTCATATTAGCTCCCAGAGGTCCCTAACCGGGTATTTAGGGCCTTCCTTTTACACTCTTTCCGATCACTGACTTGAGCGTCGGAGTCCCTACGCCGGGGACCCCTCCGGCGTGTTTTGCAGGTATTCGGAGCTTGGGTACGGGTTCGGATTGCACGGTTTTGGCACGTGCTCAAGGAGTGATCTCGTGAATCTCAAGTACGGGGTTCGATTCTTGTTAGCGTGACTTTATTGCACGCATCAATTACATTTACCATTTTAATTTTAATTTTAATATATATAAAAGTGACTAAGAGTGTAAATCATTTTTGGACCATTTTACTCACTCATCTTTTATTTCATACAGATTCGTCCTTTTTGTTTTGTTTAATTAGTAATACACTTTTTACTTGTCTTTTTTTAATGTATCTACTGTTTTATCCATATTTACTACTTCATTTATTAATATTACATTTATCATTTTTAAATTAAATTGTATTATTAACTTAGAAAGACAAAAATCATATATCCAGTTACAGGCACTACTCTTTCTATTTTCTTTTTATTGATTTCCACTTTCAACAATAAACAAAGATTATTTTAACGTAATGGTATTTTTTGTAATTCTTAGGTGTTTGAAGGATATATACGATAATGGTTAGCCGCCCGAATGTCACATTTTTATTTATATTATTTTTTATTTTAACTATTTTATTTTTTTATTTTAGATATTTCTAACACCTTTAAATGGTACAAAATTTTGATCCATCATTTTTTATTATTGATCTAAATCATTCAAATTATTTTTCAAACTCCTAAAATTATTCTCTTCTATTATTTTTTGTATTTGTACTATAATATTTCATACATCTATTTATAATTTGATTTATTTCTATTCAATTTCCCATTCTAAAACTTGTAATATTAATTTTGTTATTGAGTTAGAATTTATTTAAGTGTATGTATAGTAATTTTATTTTCTGTTATAATTATAAATTTAGAATGTCAAATAATTTTTATATACTTTTTCACATATTAGATTTAAAGTTCTTTTATTTATCATCTTTTCATGCACTACTTATTTACTTTCACAAAATAAACAGATAAATAGGTCCGAAATTGGAAACAAAAGAGAAACTTATTTTGCCATGAATTTCTATAACAATGTTAACAAGAAAAAAATATAGAGTTGGTAAGATATATAGAACTAAGTTTTACCGTAAAATTGATTTACAACTAAATACCCTTTAACAAAAAAAGAAAAAAAGAAAAAAAAAGAACTCTTCAATAAATATCATTTAATGAAACAACTAATATCATTAAAAATTAATACTCCCTTCGCTCAATTTTAATATGCATATTTTTCTTTTTGTCCGTCCAATTTAAGCATACATGTTCAAAAGTGTAATACAAAACTTTATCTTCACCTCCTAAAATCTCTTTAATTAATCAAATTGTCATTTACGTTATTCATAACCAATCACTTTATTTATAAATGGACCCCACAATACCTCCATAAAATCCTCCCACATTGGAAATAGATCCTCTACAGAGAGATAGACATATAATAAACTAATAAGTGAAATACAAAAAAATATGATTCATCTATTACTTTATCATGTGTCCATCTCGCTCCAAAATTTATAAGAAATTTACACAAAGAAATGCATAAGATCCATAACTTTATACATAAACCATCAATATTTCTTAAAACCCGTGTAAATAAATTTATGATACTAATTTTGAAAGGAGGTATTACATTATAGTAAAACAACTCATACTTTATAGTGAAATAACTAACACTATTTAGTGAAACAATTAACATTATTTAGTGAAATAATATTTTTATGCAACTTTGATAAAAATACATTAACTATCACTGGTATAACGAACGAAACGTGCAACGCACGTGCTAAAATCTAGTTGCTTTAAAAAGGGTCCAAAAGGGTGCTTTTTCAATTTCTTTTTTATGAACATCAGTAAATTTGATGCCCTGTAAATCCTTTACAGCTGTTACAAGGTTGCTACGATAATAAGTTGTCCTGTCTTTGATTTCTGTTGTTGCAATACGTAATTGGAACAAATATCTATTTATTTTTCTTTTTTAATGTAGTAGAATGTGCAATGAAAATGGATCAACATTCATAATTACCTCTTTATGAACAAAAAAGTATAACTCAAATTACTTACTAAAACAGTTTCTTGGTCTCAGAATCACTTTCTTCTGATGTTGTTTCGTCCAACATCTCATTGATTAAACCCATTCCTGTTGGACCACGTGAGTGGAAAATAATTCAAAATTTATATTTAAATAACTGTATTGAAATAGAATTTTAAAACCATAGATGTGATTTTGTAATTTTAATTTTTAAATGGGTATCTAAGAATTACCTTTCTCCCTATTTCTAGTCTTCTTCCCTGCTTTCCCCATTTCATAGTGGTCATTATGCTCATCTGATGTATCTGCTTAGAAGTTATGAATTATCAATGTCCAGCAACTTAACTAGTTCATACAGGTTGATGGTTGAAACTGGTATCACACAAATGTCATTATCTTCCGATGAAAGATCATCAATACTTACTTTTCTTTTTTCCTTTTTTATTCTTTGTCATTGCATATCACGTTCGTTGTAAAACTCATCTGTTATATATAATAAAATACATAGTTGTAACAAGAACCACAAATTTTTTTATTATTGAAAGTGTTACTTTCTGATGATGTGTATGAAGTGTGTTTCTTTTTTTTTTTTCTCTCCTCGGTGTGTTGAATAACTTCGCAACTTTCTTTTTGTTGACCCTGATCAAAAAATATTTTCTGTTTAAAAGGCAATATTCATTCATATATGAATGCAGTCGTTCAATTTTTTTTAATTGCTCTAAAGATTTCCTGCATTACCTTCATCATTATTCCTTCTTATAGAAATTCGTCCATACTTTGAATTTTATCCTTCATAAACCAGTCAAAAAGAATATTACACTAGTTATTTATGTTTGATCTATGGTAATTAGTGAAACATCCCAACATAAACAAATATCACAACAAATGTGTAACATAACATTTTATTCTATTTGTAATTAATATCATATCATACCTATTCTTATCTTCTTTATAGAAACACTTCTCTTTCTACTACACCCTTCGTCACCACTACTGCGTAATTTTCACACTTTTGTCCTTTACATACTGTATAAATCTATATTATTTGGAAAAATGGTTACACATAGAATATATGTCGACAAACTGTTGTGTAATTTTCTATAGGCACCTCTAACTAAATTTGTAATTCATACTAATATTAACCTAATTGATTCAGGGATTACAAACAATCTTACAATTTAACACTTAATTAAGTTAATCTCATTCAAAAGATGAGCAACTAGACTGAATCCGAACATTACATTTGTATACCACCGGCCCTGGCGGTGTGTAACTTTTATCAAACTTCGATTACTTCCACACAATAATTAAATTTGATTAAACAAAAATATCTATAAATATATTCAACAGAAATTTGTGTGGGTTTAGGGTTTTACCTCTTGCTTGTTAATTAACCTTTTCTTCAAGGATACAGCTCTGATCCCTCGAAATCTATCTTTTGAATTTGAAGACGATATGTGTGTAATTGCTTGATAGCGTTTGTTTATCAAAACTGGTGAACAATAACTGCTATTACCGCCTTGATCTTTGTGTCAGTCACATTAAAGTACCTACTACAGACTCAGTTGTTTGTTGTCCACTCCAGCTGCAGTCCTATCGCAGAGCTTATGGGTATATATGACTTTCCATCAGTCAAATTGTATTAGACTGTAATTTCTATTTTTTCGCGTAGCAATTTCCTCATTTATATTGTATGTGATTGTAATTGTCCATAAAAAATATAATAGTCTCGTAATAATATCATGATGAATATGTCTCACACAAGACTTACTTTTTCATTTATCAAATAACTACTTTGATTTCGATTTCGATTTCATGTAAAAAAAATTCAATAATATAAACATTTATATAGATTTTAAATTTTTTTTAAGACTTTAATTATAGTGCATTTGGTGTGCTGTCGCCGACACCCAAAAATATATAAAATTACAAACCAACCTATTAATGTAGTAGGGCAAGTAAGGGGTCGATCCCACGAGGAACGGAGTAATTTAATTGAAATAATTCGTATGAATTAAACGGTAAAAATAGGAGGGGATTGGTTTCGACTATAAAATTCACTAAAATAAAAATGCAACAAATTAAATTATAACGAATCATGATGGTTTGAGTAAACAATATGTGAAACAATCTAGCCCTCGGATAGCTTCCCTTTGAACGATTTTCCTAACTCAAATTAATAACCACGACTATTCAAATTCTTACTCGAATCTTTTCCCTAAACTAGTGGTACGACCAAACTAGTTCAAATCGTTTCTTAAGTTTAATTAATCAGAAAGTACGACCCCTGATTTATCTATCCCAGGAATAATCCTAAAACATGTATTCGAGATTTAATTCCTAGAATGCATTCGCCCTAAAACGATAGAAAAAATTAAGCTATAAAAACGAAACGTTCGAATCATATAACTTAAATATTATTATTCCCTAGAGTGATCTGCCCTAGTTGCTACCATATCACAAAATTGTACAATTACGAATTACAATATGTGAATTAGCTAGATATGAATAACAAACAAATTTGGGTGATCAGTCCTAATTAATCTATTATTCAAAACATGCAAAGCCTATGATCAAATAATAATAAAATCGAGACAAGAATTGAAATAGAAACGTTCATACTAATTCACAAGAAAATCAAACCGTTCAAAGTTTCGCATCCTCGGACTAGAAAATATAAACTTAGCTACTAAATGATTGGAGTGAATTGATGCATGTTTTTAGGGCTTATTTTAGTGCAAAAAGTGAGCTAAAGTGTTGATTTTTGTGCCTAAATGTGAAAAGTATCACTCTTTTGCCTAAAAAGTATTATTTGTGAGATTTTGATATTTTTCGTCCATTTTGCAGGTAATTCGGTGGAATTTTGCCAAACCGAGAGTACCATTAGGCTTAGAATGAAGAGACGAACATCCGGGACGAAAACAGGGGTCGGGGCCGAAGCCCCGTGCGAGAAAAGTGCCCTGGACTCGAGCTCTGGTCGAGGAGCAAGAGCCTCGAGTCGAGGGCTGTGCAGAGAAAGGCAAAAATTGGAAAAAGGCAGCAGTCTCGACTCGAGGCATGACCCTCGAGTCGAGGGATGGGACAAAGGCAAGGACCTCGAGTCGAGGCCTGACCCTCGACTCGAGGGGGAGGTTTTTCCAAAAATTCGTATTTAAAGTGGGAAAAGCAGGGCAATCCATATAATCTTTCATAGCAGCAGTTAGTAGCGGTTTTGGGGCGATTTCTCAGGCCCCAAGCCAATTTCTTCCTTAGATTAGAGTAGAAGTTAGAATTAGATGTAGATTTCCATTGATGTTGCTAGAGTAGTCATAGATTAGCATTTGATCATTGTAATCCTTTCAATTCAAGCTTGTAATTCATTTGGAGATTGTTGTTGAAGACTCAAGCATTCCTATTTTGGTTGATTGAAGATCATTTGGTGATGTTTTTCCTCTTTTGTCTCTTTAATTTCTTAATTGTTGTGATTTGCTTTGTGTTTGATCAATTCTATCTTCTTCCCATGGATTTCACCATGGGCTAACTCTCTTGTGCTTGGGTTAATTGAAATTGATGATGAATTGATTGATGATGCTATGATTGTTGATGATTGGAGATCAATTGAGTAGATTGCTTACTAATTGTGATTCTCATTTGTGCTTCATGCATAATTATCTCTTTAGATTAGTGTTTGATCACCCTAGCTATAGACGAGAGTTGCGCTAACGTGATCCGGGATTAATCGGGTGATAATTGTGTATGAATGCGTGGATTGGGTGCTTTGGAATCGAGAGATTAGTTGCACTAAGGATACTCACGTTAGTTTGTTTCCTAATTGTGATTCTTCATTGTGCTTTGTGTAAAATTGTCTCTTTAGATTAATGGTTAATCACCCTAGCAATAGGCGAGAGTTGAGCTAACGTGATTAGGTGTTAATCGAGTTTCAATTTTGCATGATTGTATGAATTGGGGATTTCTACATTGAGAGATGGGAAAGACTAAGGATACTCACATTAGGCATTGTGATTTTAATGGAGTGATTAATTTCATGATGGTTTATGCTTTCTATCTTAGTTGATTTGCAATTTGATTCAATTGTAGCTTGTTGATTGATGATTCATTGACGGATGTTAATCCTAGCACCTCTATCCCACCATTTAGTGTTGTTTTTGTTATCGCATTCTAAGTGTTCGATCTATTGCTTGCTTGTTGTTTAATTGTATTCTTGCTTGTGTTTTGTTGTTTTTGTACCAAACCATTGTTGAACTTGTATTTCTAGGACCTCATGTGCATACTTTTTCCCTTGGGTTCGATATTTTTGTTGATTGGTCTTAATAACTCTTACACTATACACTCCAATCACTAAACATGATTAAACAAACACCAAAAATAATAAAAAATATTAAAATTTTTACAACTTGTCTTCACAAAAATATAAAACTCTCAGTTCTCCTTCTTAGAATTCTCCCAGAAACTCCTGTGTAACCTTTCTGCCTATTCTCCCTTTCCTTTTTCCCCACTCTCTTTTTTCTTGTCCAAGTTCATCCCCCTTTCCCTTTGGCTTTTTCAATAAGGAAGTAATCAAATTTTCCTTTATTTTACTCAATTAAAATCGTTGATTTGCTCTTCCAAATATGACATATTCGACCTTGACACTCACTTTGCCTCCCGGTTCTCAACGTCATTCAATTTACCTGTAATTGATATAAAAAATAACAAATCAAAGTAAACTGACGACAAAAGAAATAATAAGCGGAATTACTAAAATTGTGCTAGAAATTGATGATTAAACAACCAATAAAATAACATATAATATACGCACAATTAACCACTTATCAGCATTTAAACCAAATTGTGTGAAAAATGTGATTTATTTTATTTTATTAAAATAAGGAGCTTATTTAATCTATATATTTAAAAAAATAATAATTCGTGATAAGTTTATCATTTACTACTTTTCAAATTCATTCAATTTTTTATTCTCCTAGTCAAATACTTAATATTTTAAGTATTTTTTAAACTTAATATGTGTTTGCAAACCCAATTCCATATGAAGAATCACTTATATATATTTTTTTTTTTTTAAAAATCTATAGTGTTTGCAACCATTTTTTTAAACACTAAAATCTATTTTGTCAATGCAAGTTTTACTTTTTTTTTTATAGGTAAGCAAGTTTTACTTGAGTTTGAATTTTTTAGCAATGATTCTAATTGGGAAAAGAGAATAATAATAACTACCCCAAATGTCTAATTACTCCATTGTTAGAAAAAGTGATTTTTTTTTCAAACACCTATTTTTAATTTGATTTAAAATCACTTTATTCTGAACACTCCTCACTTCTAATTTTACTATAGAAATCAATTGATATCACTTTTTAAAAGTAAATAGAGTTTCAAACATACCCTTAATACTTTAAACTTAAATATTATTCCTTATATTAAGTATAAATAGTTTAAATAGTAAAAATAATACTCCCTTCTCTCATACTCAACGATACATTTAAATAGAGTTTCACGGTTATTAAGGTAGGAGTTGTTTATTGGTATTAAATAAAATACAGTAAGGGTACTATAGTCAATTTTACTTTATTGTAAAAAATAGATTTTGGTTAGTGTAGATTAAGTAATAACATTGTGTGTAAATTTTATATGTTTGAAGGGTATATATAAATATGATTATGTTTTATTTCCTTTTAAGGAAATGCATAATTGAGTTTGGGACCAATGGGACGGAGGGAGATATTGTTGTTGATATTTTAAAAAATTAATTAATATGATAACATTTACTTTAATTCTTGATACTCTTTGTAGCGCCCCGCTGGCGCTACCCTGATGAAAGTACATTTAGGCAAGAATGATCAAAAGATTTTAATTTAAAGGGGGTCAAGCGGAAGATGACATCATAAAAAAAACACGAGTATTTTTTTTTCTACTTTTTTTTTTAAAACAAATCAAATTATTTACTTGTCTAACCGTGCTTGTGCCTAACTCGTGTCTTACCCACATTTCTAAGTCAAACACTTATTGAATTAGACATTTACAAAAATAGATCATCAAGCGTGTAATAAAAGTCATGACTAGCTTAACATGATAAAATATAATAAACGTACGCTAGTCATGCATGCATAACATTTTAAAATACGAACATAACTTCTTAGTGGTTTGAAAGGGACTCGACCACGGGACCAAGTAATCCATATGTAAATTTGAAAGCTTAAAAACATAACATAAGTCCTACTAGTACTAGCTTCATTTCTTACAGGAACTTAGTTTATAGTAAATTTATTTAGAAGAGTCTACACAGCCGATCACACGTCCGCTTCGTCGTCAACAGGACCTGAAAAATTTAAAGTAGCATCATGAGTCTTCCCCCGGAGGAGAAGCCCAGTGGGATAACATTTAATATACAATTGCATTAAAAAGACTAATAAGCATGTCAACCGAGTACACGCCAGGCCCGTAGACCCAACTCATTTCACACAGATTTAGTCCGTAGACCTATCTTGATTCACACAGAGCATAGTCCGCCGACTAGCTTTATCACACAGAGCATAGTCCGTCGACTAGCTATAATTCACACAGAGCATAATCTGAAGATCTGCCTGCTCGTACACACACAGATTACTCTAAATAATGCAAAAGGTATTTAAAGGTTACCCACTTTCTTGGTATTTGAATGTTTCAAGATAGCTTCCCGGAAATCCAAATTGTCTCGAATCGCACTCGATACATTTAATCGTCTTTAAGTCTTATAAGCATTAAGTTATAATCATGCACTTAAAGTGATTTTACTAACTTTAATTAGTATCTAATACATACATATATATATATATATATATATATATATATATATATATATATATACTTACTTGTAAACTTAAACATACTTCAAAGAAAAATTCTATTTACTGAGACTAGTTAAGTACCCATAGAAAGAAATTATAAAATTTCTTCATATATGTAAAAGAATTTATAAAAACGTTATAATATGCTCACAACAAAACCAATTTATTCATTATGGAGTACCTCTACTTTCAATCACTTAGGTGACTAAAGAAAATAATTTACAAACTCACATTTTATGTAAAATTTCTTAAAAGACAGCTCGTAGAAGATAATTTATAATCAAATATAAACACGTCATAAAATTATTAAATTTATACAGTAGATTCACAACACATATAGCTACATACCATAAAAATTTCACATGAAAATAATCTCAATTTTGTTACTTATGAATTTTCCAAGTTAGATAAAAACAATTTCCTAAATGAGGTTATGCACCATCTTTTTATAAAATTTTGTAACACATGAATATGAATTAAATAAAATCAAGTAAAAATATATATAATATTCCAAGTATCAGTAGTATCAATACTAAAAAGATCACATTTTAAAACTTCACATTTCCTACTTGATCATGCATCGTTCTAGAGCTCTAAAACTGTCCGTTTTTACTAGAAAGACACTGTTTGTTAGAAAAATTATTAAAAATTGAATATAACTCCAAATGTATCAAGGTAAAATTCTTATCAAAGCTAAGACATATTAGAATAACATATTCGAAAATCACTTTCAAAAATTAATTTTTCTGCTCACAGTAAATTTTGCAATAATCACCAAAAACAGGGGCGTTTTTCTTCTGTACAACACTTTGGTAGAAAAATCATATTAAATCGAAAATAGCTTCAAAAAATCTGAAATTTTTACCTCATATTCTAGACTTCCAGAATCACATTGTGGCAAAAAGGTTTATGAAAATTCATTCAAAAGAAGGTCAGGTCACTACTCGAAATTAACATGCAATTACATAGCAATTTTCAACAACAAATTTTATACATTTTGAAGCATAGTTGAGGCACCCAACTCATTTTAAATATCAAAAGACCATCAACAACCTTTATGAAAAACCCTAATAATTTATCATTAGTTAAAAAAAAATACATCAAAACTCACATGCAACCATATAATCAACATGCAATTCACTAAATAGCATCAAATGATCACATAGTTTACGTATTCATAAGCTAAACATATATAATCAAACATAGCATTCAACCAAATGCCAAAGAACATCTTTGGGCTTCTAACATATGTATCTAATCACATATACTCACTAGAATATTGTAGGTAATAAGAGAGAAAAAGATAAAAAAAATTATTTCAAAAATATGATCAATATATTTGAAAACCCATTCAGGCAAAAGAGTGAAAAATTGTTGCATTTTTCTTACCTTAGAAGACTCTTGAATCTCCAATCTTGAGTTGAAATGGAGAGTTATTTGTGGGAGAAGGGGGAGAGAGAAAACTAGAAAGAGAGTAGAGAAGTGTATTCTAGAGTATTCTGAGAAAGAAATGTAGAGAAGAGTATTTGGAGAGAGAAATGTAGAGTCTCAAATAAATATTCTTCACTCAAATATATAATAATCTCAAAAATTAAAATAAAATCTAATAAAATGTCATACCTAGGAATTGAACCTTGGACCTCATAAACTCAATAAAATTTATACATTTATGTATTACCACTTGATCTATATAATATGATTGTTAGTAAAGTATTTTATAAACTATTTCATATCTAACTTATCCCTTTATTTAATAATTATATATATATATATATATATATTTTTTTTTTTTTTTTGCTTACTCGTATCGAGTGAGTCACGATTGAGCTTGATTTCCTCAGTAGGCTACCCTGCAAAACTCTTTAAACTTCATTGAAAATATTAGTTTTCTTAAATTTTATAAATCATAAATTTTCAAGAGCTTGAATTAAAATTTACAAATTTAATAATAAATAAAGTAATTAAATAACTTAAAATATGAAATGCAAGTTTTCTAAAAAAATGGGGTGTTACAACTCTCCCCACCTTTAAAAAATTTCGCCCTCGAAATTTGCACCTATTTTTCGAATAGCTCAGGGTATTTGCTTAGTATTTCTCCTTCGCGCTCCCATGTCGCCTCTGTTTCTCCATGTCTATTCCACTGCACTAGGACTAATGGTATGTCTCTATTCCTCAAGGTCTTTGTTTTTCTTCCAAGGATTCTTAGGGGCCGCTCTTCGTAGGTCAGATCCTTGTTAACTTCTAAATCTTCAAGTTTGATGTGGTGACTAGGGTCGGGGACGTATCTCCGAAGCATCGATATGTGAAAGACATCGTGAATTGCAGACAATTCTGGGGTTAAGGCGAGCCTATATGCCACATCTCCAACCCGTTCTAAGATTTCGAACAATCCCACAAACCTAGGCCTTAACTTTCCTTTTTTACCAAATCTGACTATTCCTTTAATAGGTGAACCTTTAGAATACTTTCTCACCCTTTTCAAATTGTAGGTCCTTTCTTCGTAAGTCCGCATAAGACTTTTGTCGATCCTGTGCGATCTTGATTCTTTCTCGGATTTTACTGATTGCTTCCACAGATTTTTCTACTAGTTCTGGACCCAATATTTTTCTCACTCCAACCTCATCCCAGTGGATTGGTGTCCTGCATCTCCGTCCATAAAGTGCTTCGTATGGTGCCATCCCGATGGTAGACTGATAGCTATTATTATAAGCAAATTCTGCTAAGGACAAGTAATCTTCCCAGCTTCCTCCAAAGTCCATAACACATGTCCTTAATAAATCTTCTAAAATTCGATTCATTCTCTCAAATTATCCATCAATTTGCGGATGGAAAGCAGTACTAAAATTCAATTTTGTGCCCATAGCTAACTGCAAACTCCCCCAAAATTTTGAAGTGAATCGCGGATCACGGTCAGAGACAGTCGACACTGGTACTCCATGCAACCGTACTACCTCATCGATGTACAATTTGGCCAATCGATCCATTGGATAGTTCATTTTGACAGGTATGAATCGCGCTACTTTTGTCAGTCTATCGACTATGACCCACACAGCTTCATGTTGTTTTGGACTTCTCGGTAATCCTGTCACAAAATCCATTGTCACATGTTCTCATTTTCACTCTGGAATTTCCAACGGTTTTAATAATCCGGCTGACCGTTGATGTTCAGACTTGGTCATTTGGCAAGTGAGACACTTCTTAACGAATTGCGCAATGGATCGTTTCATGCCCCTCCACCAAAAGCTACCTTTGAGGTCTCGGTACATTTTTGTTTCACCGGGATGTGCAGTATATGATGTGTTATGAGCTTCTCTCATTATATCATCCCTCAACTCCTCCCCCTTGGGCACACAAATTCTATCTTTGAACATTAATGCCCCATCTATGGTTGTGGCAAAGTCCTTAGTCAGATTCTCTTTCACCTTATTGCTCATTAACTGGAGGAATCGATCATTTTTCTGAGCTTCAATTATTCGTTCTCTCAAAGTTGGCTGAACTATCATTGTAGCTAATATTGAGGTTGACTTTCCCGGGGTGACGATTGTCAATCTCATCTTATCAAATTCCTCAATCAAACACTCTTGTTGAGTGGGCAGCAAAGCTAATTGACCTTCTTCTTTCCTACTAAGTGCATCTGCCACCACATTTGCTTTGCCTGGGTGGTAAAGGATAGTGCAATCATAATCCTTTACCAATTCCAACCATCTTCTTTGACGCATGTTCAATTCCTTTTGTGTGAAGAAATACTTCAGACTTTTATGGTCTGTGTAAATTTCACACTTCCCACCATACAAATAATGTCTCCAAATTTTCAGCATGCATGTATGACGAAACTAACTCCAAGTCGTGTGTTGGATAATTCTGTTCGTGCACCTTCAGTTGACGTGATGCATAAGCTACAACCTTCCCATGTTGCATCAAAACACATCCCAATCCCGTCTTAGAGGCATCTGTGTAGATCACAAATCCTTCTGATCCTTCGGGAACTGTCAGGACTGGTGCGGTTGTTAGCTTTTTCTTTAATTCCTGAAAACTAGCTTCGCACTCGGCTGTCCACTCAAATTTCTCACTCTTCTTTGTAAGGTGCGTGAGAGGTTTTGCAATACAAGAAAAGTTTTGAATGAATCTTCGATAGTACCCTGCTAAACCAAGGAAACTACGAATTTCATTCACATTGGTTGGTACTTTCCAATTTAATACAGCCTCGACCTTAGCAGGATCAACCTCTATCCCCTGTGCTGTGATCACATGCCCAAAAAAGGCTACTCTATTGAGCCAAAATTCACACTTGCTGAACTTAGCGTACAACTTCTCTCGTTGCAAAACTTCTAAAACTGCTCTCAAGTGTGCCTCATGTTGTCCTGCATCTTTCGAGTAAACCAAAATGTCATCTATGAATACGATGACAAATTTGTCCAGGTACTCATGGAACACACGGTTCATCAAATCCATGAATACTGCGGGTGCATTTGTGACACTGAATGGCATTACAGTAAACTCATAATGACCATATCGGGTCCTAAATGCGGTCTTGGGGATATCACTTTCCCTGACTTTGAGTTGGTGATACCCAGACCTGAGGTCGATCTTGGAAAATACACCCGCATTCTTCAGTTGATCAAAAAGATCTTCAATCCTTGGCAACGGGTATTTATTTTTTATTGTCAACCGATTGAGTTCTCGGTAATCAATGCACATTCTCATTGACCCATCTTTTTTCTTCACAAATAAAACTAGCGTTCCCCAAGGCGAGGCACTGGGTCAGATAAACTTCTTATTCAACAACTCCTCTAATTGTTACTTTAATTCTTGTAGTTCTTTTGGTGCCATTCGATATGGGGCCTTTGACACTGGTGCAGCTCCAGGAATAAGGTCGATAGTGAATTCTAAGGATCGATCTGGTGGAATTCCAAAAAGATCCTTTGGAAAGACATCGGGATAGTCTTTCACTATCGATACATCAGCAGGTGCCAAGTTTTCTTTCTCCACCTTTACAATATTCACCAAGTACGTCTGACACTTTCCTTTCTTCAATAGCTTAACTGCCTTCATAGCGGACATGATAGGTACACAGCCTCGTTTATTAGTTCCATAGAAAGTGAGATGTTGACCATCTGATGTTTCTAAGTCTACTTCCCGTTCCACGCAACGAATTACAGCTTTGTGCTTATTCAGCCAGCTCATTCCCAAAATGATGTCAAAACCCTTCATCCCTATCACAGGCAAATCGGCCAGTAGGTCTTTCCCATCTATAATTAACCTAACACCCCTGGCTAAGCTCTTCATTCTAATATTTTCTCCAGAAGACACTCTAACTTCTAAGTTCACATTCTTAACGCAATCTAACCTAAGTTTATTCTTAAACGTATCAGATATAAAAGAGTGTGATGCTCCAATATCAAATAAGACATGTGCATATAAATTTTAGAGGAGTATTGTACTTGTAACAATTTCTTTCAGCTTGCCACCTTTACTCAGTTGTTTAACTTTCGGGGTACTCCTCTTCCTCAGTTTATACAATATGAGCATTGCATTTAGCTTAGTCATACCCTTTTGTTTACACCTCAAGGGTTTCACACCCTTAGCGGTTGTGGTTCATTCCCAAAGTCTAACGTATCAACACTATCCATGCCTTTTTGAAAATATCTTTGAACTGTATTAGCTTCAACCTAGACACAATTCCTCCAACCTCTAGCTTGAGGTAAAGCTTGATCAATGTATGTGTAAGGGCTGGTTACTCACAAGTGATGCAGCCAAGTCACAGTGCTTATTGGCTTTCCCCTAGAGTCTGAGTGATATACACGTCATGAGCTACACGCTCCTCTACGGGATGCATCTAAATTTCCAAAATGAATCATCGAACATCTCGCATGTACATCATCGTATAGTTGGGACACTCCTTATCTTCCATGTGTTTCACCGCCTCATAGTTCGTGTCGGTCATACCAAGAGTTAGGATTTGCTTACGTGCCTTACCTATTCGAGCTACAATCTCTCATATGGTGTTCCCATTTCTCTGGTAAAAGTCTCGGCACTCTCTATTGTAGCACTTTTTACGCGGTTTATCTTAGGTAACTATTTCTAAGTTAGGTTTATACCAAGAGCTACACTCTCTATTTGCACAATTTCAGGGGTTACCTTTTAAAAAATAATGCATGGAATTCCGAAGAAATATTATTTGCAAATCAAAACAGTGGTCAGTTTCAACAATCAAAATATTTGCAATAATTCTTTCATTTGAATCTCTTTCCTTGTCACATTTCATAGACATTTCTCATGTCATATTTCATTCTCTTCATCATTTGACATCTTCATAAACATCTTCTTTTCATAAACTTAAATATGTTAAACGTGAATGTCTTTTCAAGATCTCAATGGTTACCTGAAGGCGATTTGGACGTGAGCTGACTGTGGACTCCCTTTTATCAACTTTCATATTTAAGTCATCTTCTTATGATAACATCTATGTACACATTTTTTTGTGCATAATCAATTTATTTTGAAAACATTTGACCTAGAGTCCAAGGAGGAAAAACCCAACCTCGGACTCTGATACCACGCTGTAGCGCCCCGGTGGCGCTACCCTGATGAAAGTACATTTAGGCAAGAATGATCAAAAGATTTTAATTTAAAGGGGGTCAAGCGGAAGATGACATCATAAAAAAAACATGAGTATTTTTTTTTCTACTTTTTTTTTTAAAACAAATCAAATTATTTACTTGTCTAACCGTGCTTGTGCCTAACTCGTGTCTTACCCACATTTCTAAGTCAAACACTTATTTAATTAGACATTTACAAAAATAGATCATCAAGCGTGTAATAAAAGTCATGACTAGCTTAACATGATAAAATATAATAGACGTACGCTAGTCATGCATGCATAACATTTTAAAATACGAACATAACTTCCTAGTGGTTTGAAAGGGACTCGACAACGGGACCAAGTAATCCATATGTAAATTTGAAAGCTTAAAACATAACATAAGTCCTACTAGTACTAGCTTCATTTCTTACAGGAACTTAGTTTATAGTAAATTTATTTAGAAGAGTCTACACACCGATCACATGTCCGCCTCGTCGTCAAGAGGACTGAAAAATTTAAAGTAGCATCATGAGTCTTCCCCCGGAGGAGAAGCCCAGTGGGATAACATTTAATATACAATTGCATTAAAAAGACTAATAAGCATGTCAACCGAGTACACGCCAGGCCCGTAGACCCAACTCATTTCACACAGATTTAGTCCGTAGACCTGTCTTGATTCACACAGCATAGTCCGTCGACTAGCTTTATCACACACAGAGCATAGTCCGTCGACTAGCTATAATTCACACAGAGCATAATCCGAAGATCTACGCCTGCTCGTACACACACAAATTACTCTAAATAATGCAAAAGGTATTTAAAGGTTACCCACTTTCTTGGTATTTGAACGGTTCAAGATAGCTTCCCGGAAATCCAAATTGCCTCGAATCGCACTCGATACATTTAATCGCCTTTAAGTCTTATAAGCATTAAGTTATAATCATGCACTTAAAGTGATTTTACTAACTTTAATTAGTATCTAATTAGTATCTATATATATATATATATATATATATATATATATATATATATATATAACATATACTTACTTGTAAACTTAAACATACTTCAAAGAAAAATTCTATTTACTGAGACTAGTTAAGTACCCATAGAAAGAAATTATAAAATTTCTTCATATATGTAAAAGAATTTATAAAAACGTTATAATATGCTCACAACAAAACCAATTTATTCATTATGGAGTACCTCTACTTTCAATCACTTAGGTGACTAAAGAAAATAATTTACAAACTCACATTTTATGTAAAATTTCTTAAAAGACAGCTCGTAGAAGATAATTTATAATCAAATATAAACACGTCTTAAAATTTTTTAAATTTATACAGTAGATTCACAACACATATAGCTACATACCATAAAAATTTCACATGAAAATAATCTCAATTTTGTTACTTATGAATTTTCCAAGTTAGATAAAAACAATTTCCTAAATGAGGTTATGCACCATCTTTTTATAAAATTTTGTAACACATGAATATGAATTAAATAAAATCAAGTAAAAATATATATAATATTCCAAGTATCAGTAGTATCAATACTAAAAAGATCACATTTTAAAACTTCACATTTCCTACTTGATCATGCATCGTTCTAGAGCTCTAAAACTGCCCGTTTTTACTAGAAAGACACTGTTTGTTAGAAAGATTATTAAAAATTGAATATAACTCCAAATGTATCAAGGTAAAATTATTATCAAAGCTAAGACATATTAGAATAACATATTCGAAAATCACTTTCAAAAATTAATTTTTCTGCTCACAGAAAATTTTGCAATAATCGCCAAAAACAGGGGCGTTTTTCTTCTGTACAGCACTTTGATAGAAAAATCATATTAAATCGAAAATAGCTTCAAAAAATCTGAAATTTTTACCTCATATTCTAGACTTCCAGAATCACATTGTGGCAAAAAGGTTTATGAAAATTCATTCAAAAGAAGGTCAGGTCACTACTCGAAATTAACATGCAATTACATAGCAATTTCCAACAACAAATTTTATACATTTTGAAGCATAGTTGAGGCACCCAACTCATTTTAAATATCAAAAGACCATCAACAACCTTTATGGAAAACCCTAATAATTTATCATTAGTTAAAAAAAATGCATCAAAACTCACATGCAACCATATAATCAACATGCAATTCACTAAATAGCATCAAATGATCACATAGTTTACATATTCATAAGCTAAACATATATAATCAAACATAGCATTCAACCAAATGCCAAAGAACATCTTTGGGCTGCTAACATATGTATCTAATCACATATACTCACTAGAACATTGTAGGTAATAAGAGAGAAAAAGATAAAAAAAATTATTTCAAAAATATGACCAATATATTTGAAAACCCATTCATGCAAAAGAGTGAAAAAAGGTTGCATTTTTCCTACCTTAGAAGACTCTTGAATCTTCAATCTTGAGTTGAAATGGAGAGTTATTTGTGGGAGAAGGGGGAGAGAGAAAACTAGAAAAAGAGTAGAGAAGTGTAGAGAGAGAGAGAGATTTTGGAGAAAGAAATGTAATAGAGGTATTTGGAGAAAGAAATGTAGAAATACGCAGATATTCTTCACTCAAATATATAATAATCTCAAAAATTAAAATAAAATCTAATAAAATGTCATACCTAGGAACTGAACCTTGGACCTCATAAACTCAATAAAATTTATACAATTATGTATTACCACTTGATCTATATAATATGATTGTTAGTAAAGTATTTTATAAACTATTTCATATCTAACTTATCCCTTTATTTAATAATTATTATTATATATATATATATATATATATATATATTTTTTTTTTTGCTTACTCGTATCGAGTGAGTCACGATTGAGCTCGATTTCCTCAGTAGGCTGCAAAACTCTTTAAACTTCATTGAAAATATTAGTTTTCTTAAATTTTATAAATCATAAATTTTCAAGAGCTTGAATTAAAATTTACAAATTTAATAATAAATAAAGTAATTAAATCGCTTAAAATATGAAATGCAAGTTTTCTAAAAAATGGGGTGTTACACTCTTTATTGTATTTTTAATACTATAATCAAATATTTAATATTTTAAAATTTTCAAACATGTTACTTAATAAGTTTATACAATTATGATCAATTTTCATATCAAACTTTCCTAAAAAATACTCTTTCCGTCCCACAAGAATTTGCACCTTCCTTATTTAGATGTTCCAATATAATTTGCACACCCTAAAATGGAAATATCAAACAATATTAACACTCTTACAATATCATTTAAATTTAAAAAAATATCACTCTTTTTATTCTACTTTATTTTTCTCTCCTACACTTTATCTCATATGACCACCCAAAATACTCATGCACTTTATTCTCTATCATATACTATTTACTCCAAAAAAATAATTTTTCTTAATCTTTGTGCCCAACAAAAGGTGAGATTTCTTTTGGGAGTAGGATTTAAATGTAAATTATTAAAATTTAGGACCTATATATTTGATCATTAATATTAAATAAAAAGAATTTATATTTTATATATATATATATATATATATATATATATATATATATATATTGAGGGACTTAATTAATCCCTACATGTGGACTGTAGTTTTGGCATTCCTTTCTTCTTAATAATATTTCTTACTTGACCAAATAAAAAAAAATTAATCCCTACATGTAAGATTGAGTGTTTTTTTTAATTTTTTGTTAAAATATAAATGTTTCAATTACTCAAAATAATAATATTAATTAATTAATTTATTAATTAAAAAGAAAAAAATTAATGGTAATTTGCAACAAGAGGTACCCCTCCGGTTTTCTCTCCACATTGAAATCCGCACCTTTTAAAGTGCCTACGAATAGATGCTTCATTATTTCCAATGCAACACAACTTTTTATTAATGTCCAAATCCTTATAATAAATGAGCATAGAAATACAAAATAAAACAAAAATAACAAGACAACATTTCGTAAACTGAGAAATAAACAATTTGAACAGTCCAACTAAACATACCATAGGCTCAGAGAAGGAAATACTAGGAAACTAACCTATTATATTATCTAACATTTTTTCAAGTAAAAATATGATACAAACAAAACACAAACACCTTTGCCAGAGCCTGGCTGGTGGATTGCATAGTCATAGTATTGATATAAGACACAGGCACATTCTTCAGGTGTTTTCATCATGGCCATTAGCAGCTGGTGGTTCCGGAGGGAGGAGGGAGCGGCCAATTATCGGGACGGGATCGGGAAGTGTGCGGCCGTCTCGTGGAGGGGAGAACACCACCGGCATGTACTCCTCAGCATCCCCTGGGAACTTCGAGTTCTTGAAGTGTTCTCTTAATGCTTCCAATCCCTGTAACCACACTAATTATTACTCCCTCCATTCCGATATAAACTTTCATCAGTGTTGGGCACATTAAGATAAATGATATAATAATTGATATAATACAAATAATGTTTTGGTGGGAAAAGAAAGATATAATAAGGGTAAATAAAAATGAAATGTAGGGATATAAATTTAAAAAATAATTGTCATTTTATTCAAAAAAAAAAAATTGTCAAAAAATAAAATGAAAAGCTCATAGTGTGACCAAAATGAAAAGAGAAGTTTATGTCCAAAGAATATTGCTGCAAATTAATTAATGATGATAAAATATGATTAATTAAATTTGTACCTGCAATCTTGCGTAGGTGACCTGGCATATCTTTCTTGAGTTGAAGACTTCCCAGTTTTGATGGTGAAAGGCTTTGTAGAGTCTTAATGTTGCCTCTGGGGAAGTCATGTTCACGAACCCATACCCCACATTGCATTTGTTGCTATTATATAAATAAAACCAATCAAAAACATTATTATGAAATAACGGATATATACTGCCATAAAAAGAAAAAAAAGAAAGATAGGAAAATGTATATCATAAAACCAAAAAACAAAAAGTTCAAAGGCCGAACCCATTAAAAAGCTTGTCAACATAGGGCAAAACCCTATTAGTCAAGGAAAAAAAGGATACTCCTCTTTTAGAGAAACAACTGAAAATAAAATAAACACCCAAAGTTCAAATTAAATGAAATAAAGGACATACTCCCTCAATCCCCTAATAAGTTACTCGTTTTCATTTTTTGTCAAAATTTTATCCCCATATTTCTCTTTCAATTTTTTTTTCTTTCCCATCACATCTAAATACTTTAAATACCATATTTTCAGAAAGATTAATATATATATATATAGAGAGAGAGAGAGAGAGAGAAAAAGAAGATCACATGAAATCAATTGGGAGGTAGACGAAGTCGTAAGAGGACAATGGCTGGTCATCGCCGCCGGTAATCTGTTCATTGCAGTGTATGCAGTGGTTGTCCAGCATGTTCAGCAGCAGCTTCTGACTACATCACATTATAAATTAAATAACAAAGTCAAATAACCAATAACATACAATAGAAAGAAGGTGTAATCAAGAATATTTTGGCTAAAAAAACAAGCAAACTAATACCAATACCAATACCTGTACTTGTTGGGGATGTTCTTTATCATGACAGTAGTTCTAAGATCTCTGCAATTTGTTTCGACTATAGCGTCTTCGTTGATGAGAAACCGAGGATCATGCTCTTTACCCTGCCGTCTCGCCCCGCCCTTCCACGGGCTGAGCTGCCGTAGCTTCGAACTAGTATCGCTTTTCTTGGAAATGTTCTTCTTCAGGGGTCTCGAGCACTCTTCGTATATGCATAAATTACTGAGAGAGGATGACCCACTGCTTGAGCTCTTACTGCCATCACTCCCACTAGGGTTTCTATACATTGAACTCGACTTGTTGGAAGAAGCAGCTTCGGATTTCCAGGGTTTCTTGAATTGACCACCACCCCGCCTGCTGTATTCAATCATCACCTTTCGTCCGTACAATTCTTGCCCACTCATGGCGGCCATGGCGTTTGCTGCGTTTCTTACATCGTAGAACTCCACAAATCTTTGGTTCTTTTTGTTGGGTGTTTCCCTCAATTCCTTCACCGGCCCTATTTTTTTCGCAAAACAACGAAATTAAAAAAAAAAAAAAAAAATGATGCATAATAGACAACAATTTTTCACATAAATGTGGTCAAGAAAACGACCCATCGTCTCTACCCCTCCCAAAATCTCAGTATGATTCAATTCAAAGCACATACGCACAAAATTCTAATCTATTCATTTGTACAACACCCATATTCACATGTCACACTTGCTTAAAATTAAATTAGTAAGTCTCGTGTGAAACCGTATCAATACGGAACTAAACCAAGGAATGTGTGATAATTTGGGACAGTCTCACACAAATTTTTGTCAAATTGAAAAGAAAAAGATCATTAGCAAGAATGTGTTAATAATGGGAATCATACCAAAGGTCTCAAAAATTTCCTTGAGAGAAGAAGCAGAAACAGCCGAATCAACATTAAATATAACGAGTGTGCCTTGATTATTCCCATCAGGAAGGCCGGAAGTAACCGGAACAGTAAACTGGGCCCACACAACTCGGCCATGAATGAGCCCACGCGCCGCCTGCGGAGGGAGCGGCGGCGCAACCGCCATCAACGATACGGAATTGTTCAACACGGCGTCGTAGTGGCGGCCTAGGCGGAACTGCTGCTGCATGTGCTGTTCTTGTATCGCCACCAGCGCCGCCTGCGCGTCCCTCAAGTCGTAGAAATGCACCGTCACTAAACCGTCGCGCCGCCGCTCCATTTGCACCGCCCTCACGTCGCCGAACACTTCCAATTCACGGCGCACCGTCGTTTCACTCGCGGTGGTCGGCACCATGCTGAGGAGCAACGTCCTCGACGGCGTCGTCGATGGCGGCGGAAGAGAAACTGGCAACGGCGGCGGGAGGTCCACAAACGCTGGCGATGGAGAAGCTTGTGGCCGCGCGTACGACGGCGCCGGAGGGTAGGGGAAGTAAATTTGAGGTGGGGGCGAGGGCAAATTGGTCCTGGGGAAGTATTCTTGGGCGCCCGGGTCGAGGTGGTGAACCGGCAGCCGGGAAAAACCGGATTCGGTCATCGTCGGAAAAGTGTTCAAGGAATATAGACGGGTTTCAGATGAGGGTTAAAGAAATGTTGGCCGGTTATATTTAGTTTCAGTACAAATCTTATGCTTCTTCCTTTCTCTCTCTAGCCTTTCTTTCATTCTATATGAGCATAAACTCTGTTGTCTCTCTCTCTCTAGACTGCACCTTCAATCTTCTGCCTAGGTGGCTATGTATAGCAGAGAAGTAGTGTGTGTCGTGTGTGTGTATGTGGGTGTAGGTGTGGGTGGGGGTGGGGGGGTTGGAGGGGGGGGAGGTGGGGGGGAAAGAGTCGAGAATGACAGAAGGTTGAGACGATACTGCCTGATATAAAGAACAGCGAAGTTGCCTATTACGCCATTCTCTATTTTCACACAAGAAAGTTTGCTAAATTGCTATATTACTAGTTACTACTATTACTCTTTAATAATATGGCAGGGCTATGGTTTCATGGGCAAATAACGGTCTTATTATGATTTGACAAAGGATGTCTTGTATCCTTGACGTATTTTATTTAATACATTATATAAAGATAAATCTAAGAAAGTTTATTTGGCAAATTTTAAAATTTATTTGCTCTCATTCATTTATGTTTTAAGGATTGATCTCTACCATCGATTTTAAAGTTTTAATCTCAGTCATCCATCTACTTATATTAGTCTATAAATATTTGATACCTTTCATTTATTTTTCATTACTAACACTAATATATTTTTTTTCTCCTTCCTGATCAATTTTTTTATTCATCTTTCTAACCGCTTTCATTGATTATTTTGTTTCTCATCAAAATCCTTAAATTATTTCTTTTCTCCTTCTCTAATTGATTTTCTCATTCATCTTTCTAATATCTTTTTTTGTTTATTTATGATTTAATATATTTCATATATTCTACCGTGTTAATTTATTTATTTATTTTTTTAAGATTCATATTTCAAAAATTATGATAGGTCGTTGCTTAATTTATATTTAGTTTTTTTAAAGATTAATTATTATTTTTGCAGATTCATATGATTTTTTTTTTAGATTCATATTTTGAAAAATTTTGATCGTTATTTTGTTGTTTCATGTTTCATTATTTTTCTAGACTAGGTGCATATTTCATATGACGAGTTAAAGTTAATTTTAATATTTTTTAAAGATTAATATTTTAAAGATTGAGATCTTTTTCTGAAATTTTATATTTTGAAGTCAATGATTGGTATACGATGGACACTAATTACTTTGAAGATTATAATCGATTCATAATATCTTCTAAATATATTGTATATATTAGTTTTTTTTATCTTTTACTTAGTCAATATAAAATATATTCATAATATCTTCTAAATATTCTACTACAAAAAGTATATATAAATAAAGTAAACATATTTAAAATCAACTACTGCAAATACTTCTCATGATATTTGCTTATAAATTCAATTTACACAATAACCTTAATATAGATTTTTAATGCAACAAATATACTGTAATCTGCAATATATTTTGATCAATATTATAATAAATTTAATACTTTGATTGCTCCTGAAATCTTCTATTTAATGAAATATTTTTAAAAATATATTTAGACTATCCACTTGACTTTTAAATAATAGTAATTAATTTATTTGACTTTGTAAGATTTATTCACAAAATATTTGACTTTGCAATCAGATGTGTCCACAAAATATTTATACAAATTTATGAGAATAATATTTTCATAGGCATTAATTTGACCTTGCAATTATATTTATCCGCGAATGTTCTTTATAAAAAAAATTCAAAATTTATAATTATAAATATGATTTTTTGGCGTGGAGTAAAAAATTGTGGATTCATTTAGTTTTTGAGCTAGTCTCCATGAAATATTTCACGGTGAAATATAACTATAAATTGTAAGAGCGAAAATCTCGCGGGTTATTAAGTTCAGAACGGGTCAAGATAGATTTCATGTGCGCAGCAATAAAGAACATAGAACGCCGACGATTAAGAGACGATTCAACAATAAATTCCAACGAAAACAACAACAATATTCAACAACAATATTAAATTGAAGAGAAACACACAAAGATGCTGAAAAAAAAATAGAGACATGGATATATATTATTTTAATTAGGTATTGGATGACCCAAATATTGATACCAATAATGAAGAAACCTTAAATAGTGATGAATACAAATTTTATGCAAACTTCTGATGATAAATTTTTTATTCTGTTTAAACTCTAATTAATATCGCAATTATTACTTTATTTCTAATCTGTTCATATAGTAACACATTTTTTCCACACAAAGACAACAATAAAATTTATCTCCAGGGGTGTTATTATAAGGTCAAATATGTGTTACTGTTAGAACAAATATGTGTTACTGTAAGAGCAACTACACGTTACTAATTTTTAAAGGAATAAAATAGTTATTCATGTGTTGTACTTGTTATATCCAAATGGCAACACATTTTTCTTCATACAGAAACACGTGTTTGATCTCATAGTGACACAGCCTGAGAGTGAAATTTTATTTTTACTTTTGCACGAGTTTAGTACACATATTTGTCCTTACAGTAACACATATTTACCTCAAATCTTAAACGTGATGATCAAATAGACCCATGAACTCTTTTTTAACACATTTAAACTTTTTTTTTTTTTAATGTTGAGATCAAATAAGTCATTTATCTTAATAAAATCACACTCTATTAATGATAATAAAGTTGTCAAAAAATAGAGACCTATTTGATTCACACGTATAAGATTAGAGACTTATTTGAATATTTTTTTCATTTTTATTTTTGCATTTGAGCGAGTATTTTAGATAAATTTGTATTATTTATTTTATAGTAACACATATTTACAGTTACAGTGACACATGTTTAATCTAATAGTAATACCTCCGGGAGCACATATGAGCGAATTTTTTTTTTTACCCTAGCGCGAGAATTTTTTTGGGAATAATTTCTTATATATGGGTTATTTCACAGATCTTAGATTCATGAAATATTGTATATGAGAATTTATCTTAGTTTTTATAGAGTTTTTTTTTTTTGAACAGTCAGTTTTTATAGAGTTATTGCACACTATATATTTTATTTCACTTTTTACATATTTGAATTATAATTTTAATTTAAAGAAATCATGCATTATAATTATTTAAATTTAGTTTTTTATTATTATATATATTATTTTTCTTTCATTCCCCACAAATTTTGCGGGTCTAATACTAGTGTAAAATAAACAATGAATATGGAATAAATAATATTGTAGATGTAATTCGAGTGTAGATGGGATTGGTGAGTGTAAAATTCAAGAGTTTAAACATTTCTGTACGATCTAGCTCATTATATACGATTTACAATTTTATAATTTAATCTATTTTTTAAAAGTATAATTTAATTAAAATATTATGTGACAGCAATGTTTTAAAAGTCGCTAGTCGGTAGTCGGGCGGACCATTGCGGTCTAGCGTCTAGAGCGTTTAGTCGGGGTCTAGACGGGGCCTAGTCGGAACCACCTAAATTTTCAAATTTAATAATTTTTAAACAATATTTAATCAATAATACCAAAGTAATACGTATATCAGTATATGTTAGGCTTCAAATATTAACCCCAAAACTTATCAATTATCATTCAGGCATTTTATCAAAAAGTTAGGCTTCAAAAAAATTTTAACATATAACAAAATTAATAGGTATATGTTTTTAACTCTATAATGCATTCAAGAATCAAGAGTACAAAGGAATATATCATCGTTGAAATAGAACATAAGAAATCTGAAATCTAACATTGATTCTGTAATTCATAGTTGCGTACCCAAAAAAAATCCATTGAAAGAATTAATAGCGGCGGCAGCGGAGAGGAGAAGAATGAGGAGGCAGGCCGCAGGAATGGAGGGCCATCGTCATCCCTTTGGTGGCGCTGTGGCAGCTGCTGAAACGCGGTGGCGCAAGTGGTGGTGGTGGGGACAGCCGAGAGTGTGAAATTTAGGGCGTAGCCGCGTAGGAGATTAGTCGATAAGACTCAGTTGAAAATTTGAAATGTTTTATTATTAAATAATAAATATTAATAATAGTAGATATTTAAAAAAAGAAAGAAAAAGAAAAAAAAAGGTTAGGCGGATTAGACGGATTAGTCGGGATTAGACGGGATTAGTCGGCGACTATTCCCACATCCGTTTTTTTTTTTGCCGAATTTTTCAAAAAACGCGACGGGCTGGGAGCGCCTAGCGCCTAGGCGGCCGCCCAGCCCGACTTTTAGAACATTGTGTGACTGAAAATTTTATTTAATGCACTTTCTCGATCATCGTTATATTTTGTGCTACAAATTAAAAGGAAATTTTGTATTTATTATATTTGTTTGTTTCTAGAGGAGATGTCATTTATTATACTTGCTATACATTTTTTTTTATACAAAAAACGAATGAACAACCATCTAAACAATAATAACGACAATGGGTAAAGAGAAGTTCTTATGTAAAATATTTTGTGGTGAAATATTAATTAAACAAGGTTAGTTTTAAAATTAGCGGGTCTTCCTAAAAATCGGTCAAAATAAAAACACGCAACTTAATTTTTCTTCTTTTCTTTTCTCTTTTTTAGGTCAAAACAAATATTTTGCGCAAATTAGGTCAAAAATCGCGACGACAACCAACTGCGCAGAGACAACGGCGATCAGGAGGCGATAAAAATAGCGAAATCCGACGAAACGAAGAGATCAAATTGAGGAGAAACGAGCAAAAAATAGAAAAAAAATGAGAAGACATGGGTGATTTTTTCAAAAATTGCCAGATAATTAGGTGTTGGATGATCCAATTGGTGAAAACAGTAGTGGAGAAAACTTAAACAGTGATGAGTACAAAGTTTATGCGGACTTCTGATGATAAATTTTTGTTTCAGCTTAAACTGAAATTATTATCGCAATTGTTATGCTGTTTCTGATTTATTCATATAATAACACACATTTCTCCATAAAGTAATACATTTGTGTTCATATAGTAACACATTTTATTTTTAAAAAGAAAACTCATGCAAGGACAACAATAAAATCTTAATCTCAAATGTGTTATTATAAGATTAAACATGAGTTACTATAAGGTTAAACATGTGTTACTATAAAGGCAAGTACGTGTTACTAGTACTTAAAAAATAAAATATTTGTTCATGTGTTGTACTAAGTTTATTCATATAGTAACATATATTTCTCCATACAATAACGTTTGTTTGACCTTATAGTAGCACAACCTAAAAGTAAAATTTTATATTTTACCTTTGCACGAGTTTAGTACTTTGCCCTTACAGTAACACATATTTACCCCAAATCTTATACGTGGGGATCAAATAGACCCATGAACTTTTCTTTACACATTTAAACTATTTTTCTTTAATGTTGAGATCAAATATGCCTCATTTTAATAAAATCTCACTCTATTAATGAAAATAAAGTTGTCAAAGATTATAAACCTATTTGAGCCACACATATAAGATTAGAAATGTATTTGACTAGTTTTTCCATTTTTACTTTTACATTTGAGCGATTATTTTAGGCAAAATATGTATTATTTATTTTACAGTAACACAAATTTGTCATTACACTAACACATGTTTTATATAATAGTAACACCCCTGGGAGCATCTGAGAGCAGATTTTTTTTTTTTTTTTGTCCTTGCACGAATTGTTTTGGAAGAGGAACTCTCTTATGAAATATTTTACCGTGAAATATCATTTAAAATAGAAAATTTTTAAATCTTGCGGGTCAAGCTAAAAGAACAAGTCAAAATAAAAAGAATACGTAGACTTATTCTTCTTCCTCCTCCGTTCGCTCCACAACTTCCATGGCTAGTTTCAGTGCCTGTGTTCCCCAACCACGCATCAAGGCTCTTTCAGATGCAGAAACGCCAACGATCAAAAGGATATAAAACAGTGAACTCCGCTGAAAAATAACAACGGAATTCAACTACGAAAAATAACAGTGGAATTCAACTACGAGATCGAATTGAGGAGAAACACGCAAAAATACAGAATAAAAAAGGTGAAGACATGAATGATTTTTTTTTTTTAAATTGTCAAATAATTGCTACGGATCTGATCAAAACAATAACAAAATTTATCAACAACATCAAATTGACGTGTGCTACATATTTTTTTAAAAAACTGGAATTAATATCGCAACTGTTACCCTGTTTCTGATTTGTTCATATATTAACACATCTTTCTCTATGCAGTAACACATTTGTATAGTAACATTTTTTTTCATATAATAACACATCTTTCTCTATATAGTAACACATTTGTTGGTCCCACGAATTGAGTATTTAATAAAGAACTTGAAGCAACCTTCTAGGGAAAATCTAGAAGGGGGGGTTGAATAGATTTTCCAACTTTTTCAAGGATTAGAAAATCAATTCAAGATATCAAAGTTCACACAGCGGAAAATGAATTTAAACTCAATTTTTATGGATCAAAAGCTTTCTGATTAAGAATCTGAAATTGGACTTGTTCGAAAATTGATTAAGAATAGTTAAGTAAGGAAAGCAGTAAAGAACACAACAATTTATAGTGGTTCGGATCAAACGATCCTACGTCCACTCTCCTTCTTCAACTTGAAGAAGGGTCTCGACTTACTTTCTTCCTTCTTCCTACTTACTTACTTACTTACAGTGCAGTTCTTCAGCCTTACAATCTTCTTCTCTAAATTCTGAATTCTAATGGCTTGAAGATATTCGTGAGTAGTGTTCTATAAACACTAAGAACTAAGAACGTGAAGATCGTTGGTGTGTGATTACAATATTTGTGAATGCTACTTGTGTGTTGAGAATACTAGTGAATTCGTGAGATTACAAAAGTTAATTCTACTCTGATTTCTAGATCTATTTATAGAGATCTTTGTTGGCAGTTGTAACTTCCTTGCTGATTCTTCTTCAGTTAGTTATAACAAGCTAACTGAATCTTGTAACTTCTTCTTGGTTAGTTATAACTGCTTCTTGAAATCTCTTGAAATCTTCTAACACTTCATTGTCTTATCTTTAGTCTTGATTCACCTTGTCTGCGTCTTAGTCTTCAGTCTTGATGACTATCTGTTTGTCGTCCTCGACCTCGACTGTCTTCCTAAGTCTGTCTTCATCTGATTCCTTGTCATTGTCTGACTCTTTGTCCACATCTGACTCCTTGTCTTCATCTGACTGTTTGTGATCCTTATCTACTTTTTGTACTTAGTCTAATTTACATATCATTACTACATCAGCTGTCTATACAGGATTCTCAGCTGGTCATCCTATTTTATATTTTAACTCATCAAAACTAAATACAACTTTCTTCCTAACACTCTTTAATATTGGGATCAAATAAACCCTCATCTTAATAAAATCACACTCTATTAATGAAAATAAAGTTGTCGAAGATTAGAGACTTATTTGATCCATACATATAATATTAGAGATTTATTTGACCATTTTTTCATTTTTATTTTTGCATTTGGGCGATTATTTTTAGACAAATACATATTTTGTTTTACAGTAACACATATTTATCGTTAAAGTAACACATGTGTAACCTAATAGTAACACCCCTGGGAGCACGTGTAGGCGAATTTTTTTTTGTCCCTCGCAAGTTTTTTTTTTTTTGAAATATCCATTGGATCCGACCCGACTAGGATCCGCGAATTTCATTAAATGAGTTATTTCACGGATACAATATTTCATATAAGAATTTATCTTTTTGGAAATATCCACTGGACCCGACCCAACCCGTTTAGGATACGCGAATTTTATTAAATGTATTATTTCACGAATCCTAGATCCATGAAATATTTTATATAAGAATTTGTAATGGGTAAATATACTCATTTTCATAAGAAAAAAAATAATGAGTGAATCTTTTGTAAAATATTATACTGTGAAATTATAATTAAAAATGGAAGGAACAAAAATCTCGCGGGTCAACCAATTAAACGAGTCAAAATATGAATATAACACGCACATATTATGGCACAAAACAACGATAGAGAAAAAGAAGCATAGAAATGCCGGAAAAAAATCGCGACAGAGTGGATTAGGAAGCGATTCAACATAGAACTCCGGCGAAAAGAGTAGTGAAATTCATCGACGATATCAAATTGAAGAGAAACAAAAAAGATACAAATAAAAAGAAAAGATATGAATGATCCCAAAAACTGGAATTTATTATTTTTTTTTATCAGAAAAAAACCTTTATTCAAAGTTGGGTATAAGAAATACCCTCAACACATCTACAAAAGAATTAGCTACCCCTAACACCATTCTAGGGGTAGCAGATCAATCTGAAAAATAAAAATTACAAAGACCCACCCTATTGCTAGCAAACCAACTCTAAAGTTTAGACTCAATTTTATTAACCATCTTGCTAGTATTAAATACAACTCTATTAAACACATTATCATTTCGTTATTTTCATATGACCCAAACCACATATAACCAAATAGCTGTACCAAATAGCAGTAGCAAATTTCCTTCCTTTCCTAAGACCAAGAGCATCTCCATGGCCCAACAAATAATTCATAGGATTCGAGTGCATAACCAAAGAGCAATTAAACCAAGAATATGTGCACATCCAAATTTGGTGAGGAGAGAAAGCACTCAAAAAATATATGTGCAACAGACTCTAGGACATTATTACAGAAAGGGTAGTTCAAATTATCACCGATCATGCAAAATCTTTCTTCTTTTCAGGTTATCTCTTGTGGGTAATCTACCCCACAAAAACCTCCAAACAGTAGGAATAACTCTCGCAAGAGCCAATTTAATTCAAATCAATTTAAAACATGACTCCAAATACTTAAATGAATAAAATATTTGTCCATGTGTTGTATTGATTTGTTCATTAGTAACACATTTTTTTCCATATAGTAACACGTGTTTAATTTAATAGTAACATAACCTGAGAATGAGTTTTTATTTGGGTGAATAACCATTAGGTACAATTTTACGGATTTGGATCCTCTCCATTTCTTTGTTGTAAATTTCTTGTAAATTTCGGAGAGAAATAGACACAATAATAAAATAATAAATGAAATACAAAAAGTAGGACTCACCTATTATTTTATTATTGTGTCTGTCTTTCTCCGAAATTTACAAAAAATTTACAACAAAGAAATGAAGGGAATCCAAATTCATAATTTTACACCCCCTTAAGACTAGTAGAAACAATTACTTTTCTAATCACGGTAGCTAAAAAAAAAATGACGAGAATACCCTTTCCCCTAATTGTTGTTTCTTTTTTCCTGTAGATTAGGAGTCTGTCATACTGTTTATTGAATTGACATTTACTTGGCTTCCTAAAGCAGTTGCAATTGTACCAATCCATTGAATAATTCGTTTATTTTCAAATATCCAGCTGAAAAATTAATTTTGTTTACAATCTGAAACTGGCTTTCCAAAGCAGTTGCAATTGTATCAATCCATTGAATAATTCGTTAATTTTTAAATATCCAGCTGAAAAATTAACTTTGGTTACAATCTAGAATTCAGAACGCATTCATCTTATTTGTCGATTGTTATTATTTTCCTTTTATAATTTCATATTGTTTCATCTGATTACATCGACTTTTTGCTTCATGTATTTTCTGCTTATTAAAAAAATAATTATTCTTGTTATCACCATTCGCACTTCTTTCAAAACAGTCAAAAAAATTTGACTAAAGGTAGAAGACCTTTTTCTCATCATTGTAATATTCGATCCAAATATTCACATTCTGTTATTTCCAATTGCGCTAAAGAATGATAGTAAATATATTTGCCTAGTCGCTATCGAGCTTCCCATCATGAAAAATATGAACTCATCAGAGTTTCATATTATTTAAAAGTTTGAACTTATAAACAAATTTAAAATTAATAAATTTTGTTAATTCTATAACCTGGTCTCTCACTTATGAACTGATTTTTCAATTTTCTCCAAGATCCAACGAGTGAACAGTTTAATATAGATATAATTGCTTTCTGCGAAAATCAAACCCCGAATCTGGCCGTGGTCCCTGGTCCTTAGACTTGAATCTTGCTTCTTTGTAATTGAAACTGACCATCAAAAGTTAGCCCTCGCCTGAAATGACAGTGAATGACAATATTAGTCGGGTTAAATGTAGAAGGTTCCTCAACTTCTGCAGCAGATGGTATGCTTATAAATATGGTGCATGGGCATGTTGATTTCACCTGAAAATACACAAGCACTCTGTGAGAACTCGTAGCATTCATACGTACTATTTGTCTGTATCCATATAATGTGTAGTCCAGTTTTTACGTACTTTCGGTTCGGTGGAACTCGATACGTTGCAGTGCTGCTTGTGTCGAGATGAAATCGTTTTACTTTTGAAAATATTACGTCATTTCGTGAGCACTAATTGAGATATATTTATTTTGCGGGAAAATGATTAAATCCTTGTCTTGATTTATTTCTATGATCATGGTTAATCGTTATTGTTATTCGACGTATCTACTAAAAAGAGAAAAACTGAAAAAAAAAAAAAGTTGTTTAAAAAGTATCTGGTACTATTGGAAGCTAAAGAGTATTAATTTATCTGTAATAATTTTTTCCTTTATTTATTTTCATTCCGTCTATTTTAAAAGACATTGTCTCCTTGTCGGTGCTATATAATCCAACAATTTTCAGGCATTATGTATTCCAAATTTGATAATTTTGCAAGAGATTCAATATAATTTTTCACTTTACAAGTATCACTCTACAAAAGTGATAATTTTTTAATTGAAAAGTGTTAATTTTCAAGTTAAAAATGACACGTTCTAAAAATGTGATACTTATTAAATGCTTTAACAGTTAAATCCTTAGGGGTTGGTCTAATTATGAGGGTTTGAGGCTTACAGGTGTAATGATATACAGGTATTATGTTTGAAACTAATAAAGTGCAAATAATTTTTTAGATGAATCAATTCATATAGAGCATTATTCTGGCTATAATTGAGATCCTCTCTAGTGAACGATGAGATTGGTCCGCAAAATTTTGGGGTGGACAAAAAAATTAAAAAATCAAATTTCCAAACCGAACCAATGTTTTGGTTAATTTGGTTAGAATTTTGGTTCAATAAAAACCGAAACAGCTTAAATATATATAGAAAACTAAAAAATATATATTTATTCATTCCCAATTTTTATTTTTTATTTTTACAAATATTATGTAAGGATTTGTAATGAACTTGGTTTATGATTGTGAACGAACTGTGATGATCTTGTTAACCGTTAGTTTGTGATGAATTTAGTTGAGATTTTGAAGTTTGTTGATCTAGGTTGATTTGATGTTATTATGTATATTTAATTAGTACTTGCATTGGGTGGTTGTTTATAGTGTTAAAAATAGTGAAAGTTGAAAAAATTAATTTGGATAATGAACCACTAAAAAAGGGCAAAAACTTGTGTAAACCGGGTGCATACGATGAACTCTATTTTATTATCACTTTCATGCACATTCACTGTCACTATCATGCACATTCACTATCACTGTCATACATATGCACTATTATAAGTAAATATGACAGTTATAGTGCTTGTGCATGACGGTGATTAGGGGTGGGAATAGGCCAGGCCAGGCCAGACTTTGCATAAGAAAGCCTAGGCCTGTTATATAATTTTTTGGCCTGAGCCTGGCCTATTATCTACGATAGACTTTTTTTCAAGGCTCGGCCTGGCCTTTTTAGTAAATAGGCCAGGCCTGAAAGCCTTTTAAAGGCCTATTTGCTGTAAATTTTTTATTCTTCATCAAATTTTAAAAAATTATATTTTTTATATTACACCGTAAATACTATAAAACTCAAAATACTAATAAAATTAACATACAAAAAATTATCAACTAGCAAAAGCAACAACAAAATCTTCAAATAGTGCAAAAATAATACCCCAATGACAAATAATTCAGTAAATGTCTTCAACTATTACAAAGAAAAATAAAATATGAATCTAATTATATATGTAATATATATATATATATATATATTACATATATATTATTATAATATATTTCTTATATATACTATTTTCGTTTCAGAATGTTATTATGTTATGGGTGGATTACATCCCACTACAATTTTTACACCATAATTACTATCCACTACAACTTTTTCAATAATTACTCTCTACTACAATAATATGTGGCAAACTACCCACATTACCCTTCTCCCTCCTTTTTCATTTTGCTGCAGATTCCTCAAAATAAATACTGACATGACATATCACTATTCATTGATTGATTTTGTTTTGACTTTCCAAAATAGCAAAAAGCAACCTTTACTATTGCTTTCTTATTTCATGAATTTTGGTTTCGGTAAATGATACAACCTTTAGTTATAGTTCCAGAATTTTGATTCACAATTCAAATTAATTATTGTGCCCATGAAAAAAATAGTTCCAGAATTTATAGTTCCAGAAAAAAATCAAACACGTGCAGAAAAATTCAAAAATAGTTCCAGAATTAATTATTGTAACCTTTATTTTTTTCATTACATTTTGATTCAAAAATTCAAAGAAACCCAAAAAATCATCAAACACGCAGAAAAATATAGTTCCAGAATTTATCCCATGAAAAAAATTCTGTATATGTGCAATGAAATTGCACATGTGCAGAAAAAAAAATCTGCACATGTGCAGAAATTTCTGCACATGTGCAGAAAATCTGCACATTATCATTTTTCTGCACATTATCAAACACTGCAATCTTGACAAAATATCAAAGATCAACAATGAATTCCCAAAAAATCAAACACGCAGAAAAATATAGTTCCAGAATTTATCCCATGAAAAAAATTCTGTATATGTGCAATGAAACTGCACATGTGCAAAAAAAAAAAATCTGCACATGTGCAGAAATTTCTGCACATGTGCAGAAAATCTGCACATTATCATTTTTCTGCACATTATCAAACACTGCAATCTTGACAAAATATCAAAGATCAACAATGGCTTTCATCTCTAATCCAAAAAAATCTGTTACCTTTCTCATGATCATCTTATTCTTAATTATAACTCAAAACGAATTCCCAAAATCAAACTCAAACAAAAATTCAAAAATTACAGGGCTTCCTTCGTCTTCATCAAAGAATCAAAAAAAAAAAAAAACAAAAACAAAAATCAAACACAGATCTCTAATTCTGGAAACATGGCAAAAAAAAATAAAAAACAAAAATTATACCAGGGCTTCCTTCGTCTTCATCGAGCGTCGTCTTCAAACACAGATCTCCGACAACCACCGCCGTCCGTCTTCATCGAGCGTCGTCTTCAAACACAGATCTCCGACAACCACCGTCGTCGCCGCTGTAACTCACAACAGATCCGGCCGTCTTCGTCACCGTAGGCCTTCGTCGGGAGTCTTCGCGAGCACCGCCGCCTTCGTCTCTTCGTCGTCTTCGTCGTGTCTGGGTGCACCGCCGCCTTCATCGTGTCACAACAGCGGGGGGTGGGGGCTGGGGCGGCCTGAGGCGGTGGGCGGCGTCGCGATGGTGGCGGTGTGGCGGCTTTGTGTGCGGTGGTTTGGCGGTGGGTTTTCCGTGACGAGAGAGAGAGGGGATCGAGCGTGAAGAGAGAGAGAGGAGCGTGGGATTGTGAGAGAATCGTGAGATAAATTAGGGTTTAATGGGCTGTCAACTGATACAATATTTTTTTAATTAAAAAAGTCAAATGAGGGGCAAAATGGGGAGGAATTGACCTGGTAGTCATTTTTTCAAAAGTTAGTACCCCATAGTCATTTCCTTGAATATATAGTACCCCATAGTCATTTTCCCTTATGTTATCTAATATAATGTATAATATATATTGTATACCATATATTACATATATATTATTATATATATAAATATAATATATAATATTATTATATATATTTAAATAGGCCGGCCTGTTAGGCTTAAAAGGCCTACAAAAAAGCTTAAGCCTGGCCTATTTAATTAAATAGGCTTCTTAAAAGGCCTGAGCCTGACCTATTTATTAAACGGGCCGAGCCGAGCTAGGCTTTAATAGGCCAGGCCGTAGGCCCCTGTCGGGTAGCCTGGCCTATTCCCACCCCTAACGGTGATAGTGAATGTGCATGACAGTGATAATAAAATAGAATTAACCGTATGCACCCGGTTCATACAAGTGTTACTCAAAAAAATATTTTCCCTGTTATAATTTAGATTGCTCAAAATATAACAATGAATATTATAATTTTATTTGCTAAATCAAAATTAGGATATTAAAATATTTTTTGGTTATAAAAGATACTAGATTTTTTAGTTCCCAGTTGGTTCAATTGTATAAAACTTGGGAATAATATTCTGTTGTTTGAGATCGACTCATGCATGAGAAAGAGTCACTTTTTAATAAATTATTATCACTTTTCATACATTGTTATCACTTTTTCATATATTGTTACACTTTTCAATTTGTTATCACTTTTATACTAATTTGTATCATTTTTTTTAAAAAAGTGATAACAATTATTAAAAAGTAACTAGGTATAATGAATGAGACAGTCTCGTACAAGTTTTTGCCATTTGTCTTTGTACCTCAATTTTTTTCTTTTTCGACCTTTCCTCATGTATTTTCTTTATTCCTATAAAATTAGACCTAAGTTTAATTTTCATAAAGATGGATTAGTTACTATAATTAATATATTATTTATTATTTATCTATATATTTATCCATATTTATGCATCTGGTATATTTTTTGAATTATATCCCTCTCACTTTTCTTTTCAAAAAAATTGTTCATATATTATCTCTAACCCTTTAAAAAAAATCAAATAAAAAAGTGAGTAAACTAAAATTACAAGGAGTTGAAAATGCATTTTCTAAGATACAAGAATATAATGAGGGTAGAAGTAAGATAAATAGATATAGATAGAAGTAAAAATTGTGTTTTTCCAAAAAATAAATTATAAATTTCAATACCAAAAAATCTTTTCAAAAAAAAAAAAAACATTATTCCCAAATTTATTATCTTAGTTTTGCATACACCTAGTGAATCGTGTATTTCAAATATATTTTTAAACAATCACTCTTGTTATCAATAAACAATCACAATTGTTTTAACTATTTTTTTTTTTATCGAACAAACTCATAACTTTTAGGTCATAGGTAGTGGAGCTCTAACCACTTGATATTATATCATTTCGACACAATTGTTTTAACAATATAAGATTGTTAAACCATAACTAATGATATTTTCAATGAAACAACAGTTATTATTCAATAATAAAAATAATAATACTAACTATTTAAAATGTATTTAAATTGCACCGTGTACATTCGAGAGTTACTCAAATTTATTACACTCTCCTTTTATTTTTGGTTTTGCGATGATGAATTATTAATATTTCTTATGTCCCGATTTAAGTTACAAATTTTTCATTTTGGTCTATCAACTATAAGTTACTCTTTTTTTTTTTTTTTTTTGCAATTATCCACTGTATTATAACTATTTTATTATTATTTCAAATAGATAATATTTATATGCAAAAGAAATAGGTAACTTACAGCCTTACAGGAGGGATTGTAAGATAGTGTTGGGTTAATTAAATAATGTTTATTAATTGACTTGCTCTAGAAAAATGTCAATGGAATGGCAGCGAAACCCTGGCCGTCCACGTGTAGAGATACTGTGAAGGTACAATATCTCAAATGCAGATATATCTGAACTAAGCCAAAATAATAATTGCAGCTGAGTATCGCAGTACTTTTTATCATGTGGGCTGGGTATTTTGACCATTCCCCATGCTTTATTTTTGTGTACCTATCAACTCTTGTGACTTTCTATCTTTATTTTCTTTATATTCACCAATTCTATCATGGAGCTGCTGCACCTCTTTTTTCTTTCTTTATTTTTTTTTAAACAAAGAAATAGTTTATATAAATAGAAGTACAAACACACTCAAATTATGTTTTGGGCTCAGACAATTGCTCCAAACCAACCGAGAAGAAGGAGGAACTAGCGCAATCTCCGCCTATCAAGAAAACCGATCTTCGATCTAATAAAGAGAAAAGTTTAGATACCTCAGAAAATCTCATTCCAAGAAATTAAAGACAAAAGACAAAAATCCACCAATAGCCAAAATCCAACGGGTTAGGGACCCACAAGCAACCTCCATAAGGGAGAAAAAAACACACAGGGTAAGGGAAACGTTGAGGCTTCACCACCGGAAGACGAAATAACGAAAAATCGTTGAGCAGACAAAACCCAAGAAAAAATATAGAAAAAACAAAACTAGAAGACTGCGAAAATAACACCAAAACCCAAAAAAAAAGCCGCCAAAAAAAGGGGTCAACGGGACGATCCATCAACTAGCCGTCGCATGCACGACGTCGTTAGAGGAGTCGTCCCGTTGGCCCAAGAACGACGATGGCGTCCGAGCTAGCGGCAGCGAAAGGCGGCCAACGGCGGAAGGCAGGTGGAGGTGGCCGCAGCCGTGACGGAAGGCAGGCAGAGGCGGCCTTATTCTTCTTTCTTCTTATTTCTATCTCTAGATTTGTGTTGAAAATTTGTGATCAAATGAGTTATGAAAGGGAGAGGAAGAAAGAAGGATGAGTTCATGCCGCTGCTGCACTTAGTTTTGTATATATTTGGTTCATTCTTCACATTTTAGTTTTATTAATTTTTATATTTGAATTATATTACTATACATATTTAATTTTATATTTTCAGTCAAATCTGATTATCTGTACATTTCAATTATATTAGAATGTATATTTCACCTCTATATTCAATTAAATGATGCAACTAGTGTACATGAAACCAATTTTTTTTTTTGTAATCTTGTTGTGACATGGATTCCACTCAACTGGATGATCTCGCGGCTCGCCAATAGGAGCGAGCATCTCCAAAGGCTCGGCGAGCAGAGCGACTTGCCTACCGAGCAGGTCCCATGGACCTCGCAGGTGAAGCACTAATCCAACAATCCGAGCCAGGCCCGAGGAGCACTCTAACGAGGACCGAGGAACGACGATCGGGGGACCAGATCTTCCTCAAGAAGAAAAAGATCTCACAGCAGGACGTAGTCAGAAAGCCCATGCCCTAAAAAGGAAAAGATCTCGCCACCGCAGGAGATCTCTGCAAAATTGCCACGTGGAGCATGCTGAGAGGGCCGCCAGCCTGCTCGTCCGTACATTACCATACCAGGGCATTAAATATTGTACTCTAGCATAAAATGCCCCCCGATTTCTTGGGATGTATTAGCCGTCAAACTACTTGTATAAATAGACCCTATTGGGCACAATAATATGGATCGAAAAATATCCACCCTTAAGACTGAGACTCATTCTCCCAACAATCCCTTGTGCATTTACTGCTTTCAACATTCATTACTCCATTATTGCACTCATTCAAAACTCATCACTAGCATTCAATACCTACCAACCCATATAACTAAATAGGCCGATTTGTCATCTTATTATCGTGTTAACTAGGCGTTTAGTCGGTGTAACAACAATTGGCGCCGTCTATGGGAAGGTACAAAATTTATTAAAAGGGGAGGTATAAGAAGGCTTGGAGAATTTGGAATGTGAAGGAGACTTGGTGTACTAATTTATAACCACTAACAACTAACATTTACCGATAAAAAAAAACAAAAAAAAAAAAAAAAAATTTATTAAAAGATTGGTGGGGGTTTTACTTGAGGGCTTTGGGTGGGGTGAATACCCCTTTCCCTTTCATCGCGTTAAAAACATAGGTGGGAGTGTGCTTGAGCTTCTCGACGATCTCCACGCCTTCGAAGCTTTTGAAGGTGCCCGGGGCACTGGACTGGTTGTCCCTTCTGGGCTGGTGGGATTTATTCGCTGGAGAGGGGGTAGCAGTCCTGGACTTAGCAGCGACCGGGGTGGCCTTCACCTCGCCCAAACGCTGGGCGAGGAGTTTTTGCCTTGTGATCAGGTCTCCAGCTCGCCGCCTAAACTCGGCGTAAGAAGTGGGATATTGCTTGGTCATGTGGCGGAACAGATGAGAGTCCGCTCTGAGACCGCTCATGGCGGCGTGAAGTTGTAGCTCGTCCCCGATGGGTTCCCCCGTGAGGAGAACTTCATCGAAGCGGTCGAGGTATTCCTCGTCCGTCTCCTTCTCCGCCTTTCTGATTCCCATGAGCCTCTGTCGGCTCCCAGGGCGAGTAATCTAGGAGGCGAAGTAGGAGACGAACTGTTCCCCGAGGCTGGAGAAGTTGTCAATCGTACGAGAGGGGAAGGAGGTATACCACTTGTGGGTGAGCTCGTCCAGCGTCAGCGGGAATAGACGACACCTGGTCACGTCTGTTACCCCTCTCCCAGTCATATAAGTGAGGTACTTGTTGAGGTGTACCTCGGGGTAAGTTTTCCCTTTGGAGAGTGCCGTTTGGGGAGGTAAAATTTTAGTCTGGACCTCCGCCATGGAGAGGGGTTGGTTTACCACAACCCTCTTGGGGATCCCCTCCCTGACGTCCACTCGGCCTTCAATGAGGTTGAGCATCCGTTGCAGCGCGACTAGAGCGGGGTCAGGATGGGAGATGGCTCAGTGGACAATGTTTGGCCCAATGCGGTCGAGGACCGGGATCTGACCATCATGGCGCTTTGCGCGCATTGAGGGTTGTGGCGGACGGCCTCCCTAGGAGGGGAAGCCACTGGTTGTTCGCCGAAGTCGAGCTTTCGGGCTTGGGAGCCCAGCCGGTTAAACACCGAGTGCTCAGGCAAGAGTGCCCCTGACCTGTCTTGGCTCTCGGCCTCCTGCTCACAGGCCTTTCTTTTCCCCTTTGGTGGCCTCGAGGGGCCCTCAGCGGGGATGGCCACGGGTCTGGCCTGGGATTCAAGCTCCCGAGCTCGGGCCTGGAGCTGCAGGATGACCCTGCTCACTTGCTCAGGAGTTTGGTACTCCTGAAGGGAAGAGGGATTTGGTCCTCAACGTGGCAGACCGGGCTATTCTACCCCTGTTGTTCTCCTTTACCATGATTAGCATGTTTGCTAGTGGCTCTGTTGTTTATCACGTTGATGATTCGGGTTGGAGAGGATGAACTGGTGGAAAGTTGCTTTTAGTGTCGTTTCCCACAGACGACGCCAATTGTTGTTACACCGACTAAATGCCTAGTTAACATGATAATAAGATGGCTAATCGGCCTATTTAGTTATATGGGTTGGTAGGTATTGAATGCTAATGATGAGCTTTGAATGAGTGCAATAATGGTGTAATGAATGCTGAAAGCAGTAAATGCACAAGGGATTCCTGGGAGGATGAGTCCCAGTCTTAAGGGTGGATATTTTTCGATCCATATTATTGTGCCCAATAGGGTCTATTTATACAAGTAGTTTGATGGCTACTACATCCCAAGAAATCGGGGGGCATTTAATGCTAGAGTACAATATTTAATGCCCTGGTACGGTAATGTACGAACGAGCAGGCTGGCCGCCCTCCTCGCAGGAATAGGGAAGAGGGTGCCAGGCAGCAGCGGTGGTCGCGGCGGACAACGATGCGAGATATAGCAGCGACGAGGTCCCCCCGCCTAACTCGGGGGGATGGGTCCAGATGATCCAGCTAGGTGGAAGCAGCTTAGGCGGGCTGACCCCCGTCTGCACTCTGTCCAACAGAAAGCAAAAAGCAGAACTCCGCGCCATTGACAACATCCACGTCGTCGTTCCCCCCAGAGCCGACAATCTCAAAATTGGCCGCTATCAGCTTCTCCAATGCTAATCGCGAGGGCCTTTTGTTCCCAAAGAACGAGGCCTTAGTCATCTCGACCAAAATCTTGGGGATGACAGTGGAAAGGATTCTGATCGACAACGGGTGCTACTGCAACATCATCTTCAAGACTGTCCTCGATCAGATGGGGAACCTGGCGAGGTTCATCAAACCCTATGACCTACAGCTGAAGGGGTTCGACGACATGACTGTGAACCCCTACGGGAAGATCAAGTTGTCTGTGGAGCTCGTCGACTGCCAAAATGAAAATATTAGAATTACTAGGCCCCTGGATTTGTAATCGTTGATCAGCCAAACATCTATAATGGCTTTCTTGGTCATCCTTTTTTGAGACTTTTGAGGCAATTGCCTTTTCTTACTTTTATTGTATCAAGTTCCCCACTCCCGAAGGGGAAGTTGGCACTGTAAAAGGGAATCAAAAAATGGCAAAGAAATGTTTGAACTACTTTAATCTTAATTTTCTTTCCGCACCGTTTTTAGATTTACATTGTAATACTTTAGCGGGAGAAAACTCAGACACAACTCTGCAACCAGCTGAAAACGAGCTAGAGGTAGATCCTCGCACACTCGCTGATTCTTCCTCGAGCTGGTCCGCCATGGAATGTGAGGATTTGGAGCCAAGGCTAGGTTTCGAACCTGCAACCATAGACCTGGATCCAAGGGGCAATGCTCGCGATCCCCAGGGCCTCAAGCGGACCGCTCCGATTGAAGAACTCGAGTGCATCCCCACATACCCATCTCTCCCCGAGCTCGAGGTTACAATAGGGGAAAAGGTCCCCGCGGAAATGAAAGACGATCTCATCGAATTCCTCAAGAGCAATGTGGGAGTGTTCGCATGGTCGCACCATGACATAGTGGGAATCGACCCGAAGCACGCTTGCCATCATCTCAAGATTGACCCATCGCGGCGACCAGTCTCCTAGAAGAGAAGGAAATTTGGCCAAAAAAAATACGCTGCTCTCGCCGAGAAGGTCAAAAAGCTCCTTGACAACAAGTTAATCGAGCTCGCCGAAGATGAACCTCAATGGGTCGCAAATGCAGTGTTAGTAAAAAAGGCGAACAACTCATGGAGATTATGTAACAATTTTATCAACCTCAACGCGGCATATCCCAAGGACTATTTCCCAATGCCGCACATCGACCATCTCGTCGATAGCACAGCGGGCCACGAGATGATGTCATTCATGGATGCGTTCGCGGGCTACCACCAGATCCCCATGGCGGTAGATGACATCAAACACACTTCCTTTCTCCCCGAGAAGAACATCTATTCCTGGACGAGGATACTGTTCGGCCTAAAAATGCTGGAGCGACATATTAGAGGTTAGTAAACACTATGTTCGCCGATTAAATTGGGAAAACAATGGTGTTGGTCCCGTTTAGTTGAGTGGATTAAAAGAAATTTGAGTCAGCCTTCTAGGAAAAATCTAGAAGGGGGGGTTGAATAGATTTTTCAGATTTTTCAAATCTTTCAAAATATATTCAAAACACCTAAGTGACACAGCGGAAATTCAACTTAAAATTCAACTTTAATAGGATCAAAAGCACACTGATATTTAGTCTAACTTTAATTCTGAAATTAATCTTTAATTGATAAACTGGAAATTAAGAGAAATAGGTAAGTAAACAAAAGCAATGTTCGGATTATGAACAATCCTACATCCACTCTCCTCCTTCAAACTTTGAAGAAGGGTCTCTTCCACTAGCTTACTTACTCACTTTCAACTTACAACTTACAATTCGTAAAGATCTTCAAATCTTCAATCTCCTAAATCCTTCTCTAAGATCTAACTATTATAGTGAATATTAAACTTTGAAGATTACAAGTAAAGTGTTCTATAAACACTTAGAACTTTTTGAAAACTCTTTTGAAAAACTTGTGAATTGATTGTGATAGAAATCTGAGTAGTGACTAATGTGTAAATCAAATTTGCATAAGTGATTTGGAAAATAAAAACTAGACCTATTTATAAGTCTGAAAAGACAGTTAGTTTGTTAGTTAGTTCTAACAAACTGAAAACTGCTCAACAAACTTAATCTTGAAAACTGCTTTGCTCCTCAACTAATTTATCCTACTCGTCTGCAGCTGACTTGGTGAAGACTCGCCTTTCTTATTCTACTCAGCTTGTCTTGACCTCATCTGAGCTCTTCATACTCGTCTCTTGCAGATGACTAGGTTTGAGCTTGTCTCCAGATGACTTGCAACTTCTAGTCTTCAGCTGACTTGTTCAGTCCTCGACCTAGTCTGATCAGCTTAGTACCGGACTTTGATCTCAGCTGTTCTTCATAGTCGTCTGCTCATCTGGGTTGATCTTTTAACTCATCAAAACCTTCCTTGATCTAACAATTTCCCCCTTTTTGATGATGTTAAAACTATATAAAAAAACATGCTCACAGCTGATGTTAGTCAAAGTTATTCAAGCTAATCAGATAGGCATATCATTACACATCTACACTTTAATTCACGTTTAAGCACTTAATTCACACTTAGAAACTTTTAGGAAAATATTTTTAAGTCTTAAGAATCTAGACTTTGTGAAAAGTTTTTAGACTGAGAAAATTTTTAAGACTTAGAAAATTTTTGAAGAAATTAAGTCTGAGATGAGAATTTTCTCAGATGATTAATACTTAGAAAAATTTATGTTTTTCTCAAAACAGGAAAATAAAGTATCAAAATTAAAACAAGTAATTCAGATAGGTTCCAAACATCTCATTCAAATAAAAAGCACATTTAAAAATTTACAAATGGATCAGATTAAAAGATAAAAGATAAGAAAATTTAGACTTATCTAATCTGTCCATCTATCTTTCTCCGGGAGTTGCATCCAGTCGAATATTCTCGTTCTCAGCTCTGCAATCTCCTTTGGATCAGTCAACTTCATCTGATTTATCCCATAATTGATAGTTGATCTGATCCACTCCTTGTCGATTGAGCCATCATCATTCAGTTTGATTGGAATGGATGAGTAATCTGGAGCAACCAAATCCACGTTGTACCATTCATCTCCTTCATCAATTAGTTTCTGGTACAAGCTTGGATTCTCCTTCTCCATCCAGTCATGCCATGCTATCGTTTCATTTTCAGATGATGCTCCGACTCCTTTGCAAATATACCAGAAGAAGGTTCATTTTGCCTCATACTTCATGTACTCGGCTGCCCAAGCTGGATGCGCGATCATCTTTGGAGGGGCATCGGTTCTTTCCTGAGGCCTGACCCAAGCTGCATCTGCTCCTCTTCCAACTGTTGGGACCACCCACTTCTTCTGGGATCTGTCAAAGATCCTGCCAGCTTCCTTGGCAGACTTGATCTTCCTCTTGGCTTCCCTTCGGCCATAGTAGACCTTTTCTGCCTTTATCCGCCTATCTCTCTCTGCCTTGATCCTAAGCTGCTCAGCTGATTTTTCAAGAGGTCTTTTTCCAGCAGCTTTGGACATCAGGCTCTGTCTGACAGGCGACGAGACTCTCTCCAGCTCCTTCTCCTTCCCTTTCTCAACTATCATCAGCTCTTTGCCCTTGCCCTGTTCAGCTTCAGCTTTGGCCTTGGTCTCTTCCTTTCTCTCCATGATCTTGGCCATAAATATTTCAGATTTCAGCTCAGCCTCTTTCTTCCTGGCCTGCTCATCTGCTCTTATCACCTCCTCAATCTGCTCGATTCTTATCTTTAAGGCAGTGAGCTCATCTGATTGGCTGGCTGCTGATAGCTTGATCTGATTGAGCTCGGCTTTGATAATCTCCACATCTTCCCCCTTTTTAACATCATCAAGTAGCATAGCAAGCTGCTCCTTGATAGCGGTAAAATAGGTGGAAGCTGAGGTTTGATTTCTTACGATCTCATCAGCCAGGATTTGATTATCAGTTTGGACTTGACTTTTCAGCTCACCCACCTCCTTCTTAACCTCAGTCAATTCTTCTTTCACAGACAATTTTACAGAATCAGAGATAGAAGATACGAGATTTACATCAGATGCTTTAAGCATTTCTTCCATAGTGACACTGACAGAATCCACGATGTCTGCAGTTTTTGATGTGAGCATCTGAGTAAATCTGTCCTCGACTCTCTTCTCCAGCTGGTTGAGAATAGACGAGAAGGTGGATCCTGGACTGCTGGGAGGGGCGGGAGGAGAGGTCTCTGGCAGGCCCAGACGACCTCGTAGATGGTTAAGGAGCTGCTCTTCTGATAGAATGGATGAAATGGAACTGATCCCAGCAGACTCCAGCACGGTTTTCTCCCAGGAGATGAGGTTTTCCCAGCCAACCTCTTCAGTAAAAAGACTCATCTCCTCTAAGTCTCCAGCCCTCACCTGATGGACCAGCCAAACTTCAATAGATTCCTTCATCACTTCAGGGTTGAACTGAAGTTCAGGAATAAGCTCTGCCAACCTCCTCTGGGCATCTGATCGAAGAGACAGCTCAAAGCTTCCCATAGATCCGTCGGGTTTGGGGGTGTGTATTGGGCTAATTTGGGGAGATGGAGTAGGATATTTGGTGGAGAGGAAGTCTAGGAAGTCAAATGGTTGAGTGGAGGTGGGAGGTTCTGGAATTGGTGATGAGGTGGGAGATGGAGTGGTAGATGGTTGAGTTGGGATGGTTTGTGTTTGGACTATATCGGGAGTAGGCTGTTCAAGAGGCTCAGAAGTACCAGCCTGGGATACTTCTTCATCGCCTAGGTGGGGTGGGGATTTATCAGAGGAGGAGATGTTAGAGGATGTACCTGCTGAGGCCTGCTTTTCAGCAGATGCTGTCCATTCTGAACTTGGCTCCTCCAGTACATCTGCCTCAGCTGCTGCTGCTATTTCCAGAGTAGTAGCCTCCTCTTGTAATAAGCTTGAACGAGTTGAAGATGACTCTACTCTGGTTGATACATCTGCAGCTTTTACCAGTCTCCTTCTGGTCCTCCTCTGGAGTGGAACATCAGGTCTGGCTTCTTCTATTATGATGACCTCTGGTTCCACTCCAGCTGTCTCCTCAGCTGGTTGTTCCTCAGGTACACCAACCTCAGCTGCTGGTGCTTCAGCCTCGGGTACCTCGCCTCCTCGTACCTCGGCTGCTTGTCTTTAGACCACTGCAGCTGCTGCCTCATTCCTTTGTTCCCGTGCCTCGTCTGATTCGTCATCTGAATCTGGCAACCCACCAAGTCTTTCATTCTTCGTCAGCAGTCCTTTTTGTTTTGAATATTTTTTCTTGCTTTCTCTCGTTTGCACTCTCTTGTTTAGCCCTTCCATCAGTACTATGATCTTATTGAACAGACTCACAGTTGACTGAGCAACCCAATCTCCTTCATCAGGATTGTATACCAACCTAGCCTTTTCTTCCTTCAACCTTTTAAACAACAACTCCACCCAGTCTACCCTGACTCCATCATAAATAGCTCGTATGCAACACAACCTGGATTTTGTCACACCGTCATGCGAACTCTGATCTCCCAAGATGGATTTGGTCATTATTGTCATCAACAACCTATACTTCCTCCTCAGAAGATGCTTTTTCCCATTCTTAAGTAACACTCTATAAGTAACCCTCGCAAAAATATCAAATGATTGTTCCCATTCTTCTTCCTTGTAAATCAATGGATTTACCCCATCCGCCGTGGTGTCAAGAATTCGGGCCACATTCTCCTCTGTAAACTCTAACAGAGTACCTTCTACAGTTGTACTGAATCCATTCTCAGTAAATGCACTATTCACCAGAAATTATGCCCCAATGAAATCCATGGTTATGTTTTCTGCAGATTTCATCGAACAGAATCCCCGTAGTCTTGATGCCTCTAGTAATCTCAGAATCTCACTGGATTCTCTATCTCGCGTTGTATCGAAATCTACGTACATCTCTGCTTTGAGTTTGTTTTTGACCGCCTCAACGTTCATCTTGAATTCCGAATTGGATGCGGTTATATAAGTGGGGGGTCTTGGAGTTTGAGAAGAAGTAGAAGCCATTTGAGTAATTTTTGTGAGAATGGAAAATTTTGCAGTAAATTTTGGATAAGGGAAATGTGAAAGTGAACTTTTGAAACGAAGAAGGTAAGTTTTTAAACCCTGAAGAGAGAGAGGGAAAGTTGGGAAGATGATACGTGGCACGTTCTCAGAAATTGAATTTTAACCGTTGATTAGTGAAAGTGCGTGTAAAATATCAACGGTTTAGCGAAAAAACCGCTTCGACTTCAGGCGCGTGGCATCAACGCGTCTTGAATTGAGTAAAAGTAACCGTTTATCCTACGGATTAGACGGCTAATAAGTTTTCTTTATACAGAGGTAATTAGTATACCTGACGTAAGCTAAAAGATGCCTTTCTTTGCAAATAGGTTTCCTATTTCAGACATGGTCTATATCAGACTTGGTCTATATCAGACTTGGTCAAAGGTGACCTTGTCTTATATTTTGAAAAATTCCTTCGAGTCTGATTTTGAAAAACACTAAATTTTAATGCTAAAACTGAACACAAAATTTTTGATCTAGTCATTTGTACAGATTATTTGGAAATAAGCAGACTTGAGATAGTTATTTTGGGAACAACAATTTTCAAGGGAAAAACAAAGATGAAGTGTTTTTCTGATTGAAGAGTTTTAGAAATAAATCTGGTACACCTGTTCCTGCAAACAAACTCATCAAAACTATTAGTAGCTGGGGTAGATCAGATAGGGTGCAGATAGTCATCTGTTTTCTAGAAATCAGGTGACTATTGTGCCCTAGTCTGATTTACCGAATGTCAGGAAATTATCATGTCAGATAAGATCAATATGACTAATCCTTGATTCTTGATTCCTAAGAAGGAAATCAATGATATCAGAGCTACCTGATTGTCCTTTGATTCATATCTAGTCTGACAATTCTTTCTAGACATTGATTTAAAGAAAAGAAATAAAAAGAAATAAGGAATACATTTAACAGATGCAAGCAATTTGAATTAAAAATCAGTCAATGATGCATCAAGTAATCCTAATTCTAAGCACAATTCTTTAAATCTAGATTCAGCTAATGGTTTTGTAAGAATATCTGCTCTTTGTGATTCAGTGGCTATCTTCTCAATCCTAATGTCATTTTTCTCCACATGATCTCTAATGAAATGATGTCTAATGTCTATATGCTTAAACCTAGAATGCAGAACATGATTGTAAGTCATGGCTATTGCACTATTACTATCACAATAAATAGGAACAGATGATGTTTGAATGTTATAATCTCTAAGCTGTTGACTAATCCAGAGGAGTTGAGAGCAACAACTTCCAGCTGCCATGTATTCAGCCTCAGTTGTGGAGGTGGCAACAGATGTTTGTTTCTTAGATAACCAAGAAATTAATTTGTTGCCTAAGAATTGACAAGTTCCTGAAGTGGATTTCCTATCAATCTTGCAACCCCCAAAGTATGAGTCTGAAAAACCTGCCAGCTCAAAGTTGTCATCAGCTAGGTACCATAACCCAACTTGCAAAGTTCCTTTGAGATATTTAAGGATTTTCTTAGCAGACTCCAGATGAGTTTTCTTGGGATTAGACTGGAATCTTGCACATACCCCGACTGCAAAGGCTATGTCTAGCCTACTTGCAGTGAGATAGAGAAGGGATCCAATCAGTCCATGATACTCCGTTGCATCCGTGGGTATCCCCTGCTCATCTGAATTCATAGAGAAGTTAGTTGCCATAGGTATTTTAACTTCTCTACTAGTAGTCATCCCTAATTTCTCAATTAGGTCCTTAGCATATTTAGACTGATGTATAATGTTAGACCAAGAGTGTTTTGATGAGTTAAAAGACTGTTCCAGATGAGCAGACTATGATGTAGAACTGAAGACTAAGTTCTAAGTACGAAGCTGATCAGACTAGGTCAAGATTAGTTCAAGTCATCTGGAGACAAGCTCAAGTCTAGTCATCTGCAGGAGACAAGTATAAAGAGCTCAGACGAGGTCAAGATAAGCTGAGTAGAATAAGAAAGGCTAATCTTCACCAAGTCAGCTGCAGACGAGTAGGAAGAATCAGCAGAGGTTTTAAGCAGTTTTCAAGATTAAGTTTGTTAAGCAGTTTCAAGTTTGTTAGAACTAACTAACAAACTAACTGACTTTTCAGACTTATATATAGGTCTAGGTTTTTCATTTTTGAAGTGGTAGAATCAACACTTATGCATATTAGATTTACACAATTCACTATTCAGATTTCACAATCTTTTCACAAGAATTTCTAGAGAGTTTCAAAAAGTTCTAAGTGTTTTAGAACACTTTTTCTGTAATCTTCAAAAATTCAATATACACTGTAACAGTTAGGTTTCTAGAAGAAGAGTCTAGGAGATTGAAGATTTGAAGAATTGTACAAGTTGTAAGTTGTAAGCTGGAAGTAAGAAAGTAAGCAGTAAGTAGAGTCCCTTCTTCAAATTGAAGAAGGAGAGTGGATGTAGGATTTTAAAATCCGAACCACTATAAATCCTGGTGTTATTTCTTGCTTTCTTTAATTTTCTGTTTATTTTACAACTGTGTTTCATCAAGAGATAAATTCAGAATCATAACTAAAATCAGTATTTCAACCTTGCTTTTGATCTTATAAGAAGTTGAGAATTTATTCTTAATCCGCTGTGCTCAATCTGATATTTTGAATTGGTTTTGGAAGATTTGAAAAATCTACAAAATCTATTCAAACCCCCCCTTTCTAGATTTTGTTCTAGGAAGCTTATTCAAAGTTTTAATCAACTCAACTCTCCGGGACCAACAAGTGGTATCAGAGCAGTGTTAAGCTGTTCTGATATTGATTTTAGGTCTTGAACAAGATTCTGAAATAATCTTGATTTTCTTCATTTTCTTTCATTTCTAACAGTGCTACTAATAAGCTTTTGTGGAGTATTTTGTCTTTGTTTCATCATGTCTTCGAGGTAAAAGTAATAAGTCCGTAAATCTGCTGAATTTTCAATTGAAGAGTATGATTATTGGAAATTTAGGATGGAAAATCATCCAAAGCCATTCATGATAGAATGGAAGAGGTTCTTGAGGAAGGTCCTATAAAGTTTTTCCATGGAGGCACCAAAGACTGGGAGCAGAGGCAGTGAATCAAGAACTAGGCAAGAGAAGAAGAGTTACTCGAATCGACTAATGATGAAAGGAAGGTCCACAATCTTGACCAAGTAGCTAGAACTGAAATCATAGAGACTTTGAGTAAAGATTGGATAGAGAAGGTTAAAAGATGTAAAACAGCCAAAGAAATGTGGCAAACCTTAGCTAATGTTTGTGAAGGATCGACCAAGTGAAGGAGAACAAGCTACGATCGAGATTGCATACATTTGAAACATTCAAGATGAAGGAAAATGAGTCTCGTAGATCAGTTTGATATGAGGTTGACCAATCTTCTAAACAAAGCAAATGATCTTGGAAAGAATTATTCAGAGAAGGAGATTAACAACAAGATTTTGAGATCATTAACCAAGAGATGGAGGAAAAATCCAATATCCTTAAAGCAACTCAAGATTTATCCTCTATTACTCACCATACTTTATTTTCTCATCTTAAAGCTTTAGAATATGACATCCAGATAGAAGATGAGGAAGATGAGATGGAGTCATGCACCTCATCCAAATCATTTGCCTTTGTCAAGAAAGAAGACAAGGTGTCAACAGAGACTCGTAGGGAGCTGATCTATCCTTGAAAGAGCAGATGGCTTTACTTACAAAAAGGTATGATAAATTGAGAATGAAGTATAAGAGAAATAAATTGAGATTTGCGGGGTAGAGATAGACAAAGATCCAGATCGAGATAGGAAGGTAGACAAATCTTCGAGATGATGACAAAAACAAGAGCCAAACAAGAAGATACAGATCACTGTTAGAAGAAATACTTCCATCCCCGATCGAGATAGGAGTGACATTTGCTATACTTGCAACAAGCCGAGACATTTCAAATATGACTGTCCTCAACCGACTCCTAAAGAAAGGGAAGAGAAGAGGAAGAAAAGAGACAGGAGATTTGCGAGATCAAAGAGCTTTGTTGGCAAGAAAAAGAGCCAAAGAAATCATCATTATCTTCATCATCCTCATCTGATTTTGGATCAGATGATGAGATTTGTCTCATGGCTAATGAGGTAATCTACTATTCATCTTCGAGATAATGATTCTTGTCGATCTGCATCGATCATGACCAAACTGTTATACATGAATTATTGAGAGATTTAAAAACATCTTTAGCTGCTTATAAACAGCTGGAGACAGAGAATTTAATTTTAAAGGATCAGATTCAAATTCTAAATAAAGGCAAGAAGGTGATAAACAGTTCAGAGACTGAGGAAACATTCAAGGGGGAATGTTTTCATCGATCAAGCTAGTACATCACCCGACTTACGAAAGGTTAGAAAATGAACTCGAAAACTTTAAAAGATAAATTTGAAGTAGTCTGTCTTGAAAATGAATTAATTAAGAAAGACAATGAGAAGCTTGTCTTCAAAATTAGTCAGCTTAATAATTCACAATCGGTAATAGATCATATTTTTAATACTTCCCGAGAAATCTCATGATAAGACAGGACTTGGTTATGATAGGAACAATAAATCGATGTTCAAAAACCTAGGAAATTTGTGAAAGCATCTGTTCAATCAAAAGATATTAAAATTGGTCCATGGAAACCAACTAGTCGAGATAAGGACTACAGACTTCGATCTAAAACCAAGAATTCAACAAGAGTCCCTATCGACTAGAAGGAATCCAAGAACCAAAATAAGAAGATTTTCTTATTATAATTCTTTTGATGGAAGGAGCAAATGCTATCCTACATTTCCTAAGTTTAGGAAAATTACCCGATCTGAATACAACAAGTTGTCATTCAAAAATGATATTATTGTAGACAGATTTTGGTAGAAAATCTGAGTCGATTTGTTGTCTGCAGATGAGATGTTTGTTTGGATTCCTAAAGTGATTCTTGACCCAAAAGGACCCAAGATCACTAGGGTACCTCAAAACTAATGCTGTTTCAGATTCACACGGGGATCATCACTTAAGGAAGAGATCTTAGCTTCAATATGGTACATTGACAATGTGGTCGTTCACAACATATGACCCATAACAAGAAGTCATTATCAAATTTTCAAAGTATTGATGGTCCAAGAGTTGTATTTGGTGATAATAATTGTGGTCGGACTAAAGGTGTAGGTTTTTTGATTATCAAGGATATTCAGGTATCGAGGTATATTTTGTTGAAGGTTTGAAACATAATCATTTATGTTTTTCTCGCTTTGTGATAAAGGTTTTCTTGTAAAATTTTCAAGGGATAAATGTGATATTTTGGATAATTTCTCGAGATAAGGTACTATTAACGGCTTGAGACGGGGGTAATGTCTATGTGGCCAACTTTAATAGTTGTTCCCAAGATACTTGTCTGATGGCTAAGGGTGGAGAAAATGTCACCGGGCTATGGCATAAAAAAGGCTTAGTCATCTGAATTTCAAGACCCTTAGTAAGTCAAGCTAAGAGAAACCTTGTTAAGGGATTACCTGAAAAACTTTTATCAACTGATCTTAAATGTGATGCTTGTCAAAAAGGTAAACAGCCTAGACACTCATTTAAGAGTATTAACTCCTCCTCATCCGAAAGAGTGTTGCAACTCCTTCATCCGGATTTGTTTGGACCTGTTACTCCTCTCGGTTTCGGTGGAAGGAAATATACTCTTGTTGTAGTAGATGACTTTTCTAGATACACTTGGGTCATATTTCTTTTCAAGAAAAATGAGACTATGAACAAGATTCCCGATCTGTTCGACAAATTCGAGAATGAGAAGGGAGTTAATATTATTAAAATCGGGAGTGATAAAGTGCGAGAATTTTTGAATTCTTGTTTATCTAATTTCTTCAATGAGTTTGGAATTATACATGAGACATCTTCAGCAAGAACTCCTCAACAAAATGGAGTGGTTGAAAGAAGGAATAGAACTTTGAAGGAAGCAAAACGAAAGCATGTTGGTGAGTATAATACCCCTCATAGGTTCTCGGGGTGAAGCTATCAACACACTTGCTATACTCGTAACAGTGCTTAGTTGTCAAAGATAAGGGTAAGACTCCTTATTAGATTTGGAAGGGTAAGATTCCAAGGATCTCATACTTCAAAGCTTTTGGTTGTAAGTGTTTCATTCATAACAATGGGAAATCTAAGTTAAGAACTTTTGATGCTAAAGCGGTGATGGAATATTCTTAGGATATTCTAATACTTCAAAGGCATTTAGAGTTTTTAACAAGACAACCCTTTGTGTGGAGGAAACTCCTCATGTTGTTTTTGATGAGTTGTATTCCTTTTCGAGATAAAGTGAATCAAATTTACAAAATCTAGATAAAATTGAATTATCCAAGACTAAACATAGAACTATTTATCTACCTATTCTTGACTCGAAATCGGATGAAGAAGAATCTCCATCGATAATCGAAGACAACTTCCGATCGAGACTCCTTCGATCAAACACCTTTGACATCACCGATCGGCCGCGAGTCGGTGATGAAGGGGGAACGTCAGGTGAGGTTGAGTCGGATGAGTTGCCAACTGAGACTCAAGATGAGGATACTTCTTCTCATATAGGCAAAAGGATGAGAAGCTATCATCCATCCGATCGAGATTATAGGAGATCCATCTAGTAGTGTGCATTACACGAATGATGTTAGACTCGAAAGTCTTTTCGGTTGTTATGTATCGCTTCTTGAACCCAAGTCTATTGAGGAAGCATTATCGGACCCAAACTGGATAATGACCATGCAAGAAGAACTGCATCAGTTTGAAAGACAAAATGTATGGGATCTAGTGGAAAGACCCTCACACAGAAAGATTATAGGCACCAAATGGGTGTTTAAAAATAAAACAGATGAGAACAATATTATTGTTCGAAATAAGGCAAGACTGGTTGCACAAGGTTATTCACGATCGAGGGAATAGACTATGATGAAACCTATGCTCCGATTGCGATTAGAGGCAATAAGATTGTTCTTGGCATTTGCTGCATATAAGTCTTTCAAAGTTTTTCAAATGGATGTTAAGTCTGCTTTTCTTAATGGTGTGTTACTTGAAGAGGTCTATGTAGAGCAGCCTCCTGGGTTTAAGATCAATAACAAGGTCTATAAACTCAACAAAGCTCTATATGGATGAAACAAGCTCCCGAGCTTGGTATGATACTCTATCGATTTCTTGACATCAAATGGTTTTTCTAAAGGTAAGATTGATAGAACTTTGTTTAGAAAGGAAGTAGATGGCAACATTTTACTAGTTCAAATTTATGTAGATGACATAATTTTTGGTTCACCTAATCTGAAATTATGTGAAGAGTTTAGCTTTCTCATGAAAAACGAGGTTTGAAATGTCAATGATGGGAGAATTGACATACTTTCTAGGCTTACAAATTAAACAAATGAGTAAGGGTATATTTATACATCACCTAAGTATGCTAAGGATCTGATTGAGAAATTTGGAATGATTACTAGCGAGAGAAGTCAAAATACCTATGGCAACTAACTTCTCAATGGATTCGGATGAGCGGGGGATACCCACCGATGCAACGGAGTATCGTGGACTGATTGGATCTCTTCTCTATCTCACCGCAAGTAGGCCGGACATAGCCTTTGCGGTTGGGGTATGTGCAAGATTCCAGTCTAATCCCAAGAAAACTCATCTCGGAGACCGCTAAGAAAATTCTTAGATATCTCAAAGGAACCTTGCAAGTTGGGTTATGGTACCCGGATGACAACTTTGAGCTAACAGTTATTGATTCGACTTTGGAGGATGTAAGATTGATAGGAAATCCACTTCTGAACTTGTCAATTCTTAGGCAACAAATTAATTTCTTGGTTATCTAAGAAATGTACATCTGTTGCTACCTCCACAACCAAGCCGAGTACATGGCACTGGAAGTTGTTGCTCTCAACTCCTCCGGATTAGTCAACAACTTAGAGACTATAATATTCAAACATCACTGTTCCTATTTACCGTGATAGTAATAGTGCAATAGCAATGACTTACAACCCTGTTTTACATTCTAGATGCAAGCATATAGATATTAGGCATCATTTCATTAGGGATCATGTTGAAAAGAATGACATTAGAATTGAGAAAATTGCCACTGAATCACAAAAAGCTGACATTCTTACAAAACCATTAGCTGAGTCTAGGTTCAAAGAAATGTGTTTAGAATTAGGACTACTTGATGCATCTTTAGCTGATTTCTAATTGTGTGCATTTGTTTTCTTTTTCCTTTTCCTTTCTTTAAATCAATGTCTAGAAAGAATTATCAGACTAGATATGTGTCAAAGGGCAATCAGGTAGCTGATATCATTGATCTCCTTTTAGGAATCAAGAATCAAGGATTAGTCATATTGACCTTATCTGAATTGATAATTACTTATCTGACATTGAGTAAATCAGACAAGGACATAATAGTCAGCTGAACTCCTGAAGAAAACAGACGACTATTTACATCCTATCTGATTTATCTTTAGCTTCTGATGGTTTTCTTTGAGTTTATGTTTTTGCAGGAACAGGTCACAGATAACACTGATTCATTCTTTTATTCAAATTTTTTATTCTTAACCTAAGTCTGATTTGTTTCTTAAAAATTTTGTTTTAGAAAAGTAATTCTAAATGTGTTTTGTTTAAACCTGGTTTGAAAAATGCTAAAAAGTTACATTTAAATTGTTGGTTTTCAGGAACAGACAGGTTACTCTATTAGATGACTTTCTAAAACTTATCTGTTTTAAGCTGATCTGTTTTTCAAACCCATCTGTTTAGAAAACCTTCAGTTGAAGTAAGATATCACGTGGCTGACGTCAGGTATACTTACTTCTCTGAATAAAGTAACCTATATCGGTCAAATCAACAGTCTATAAAGTAACTATTTACGCATTCCAAAGGCGATTACAATTCACGCGCTGAATCCTAATCGTTTATCTTAGTTTTTAACCGTTGATTAATACTCAGTAAATACTTTTTGAATAAATGGCTGAGATTAACTCAGATTTTCAAAAATGGCGGTTTCTCTTTCCAATTTTCCCCCCTATAAATACATCTTCTTCTTCCCTAAAATCTTTTCTTTCCATACTCAGAAAACCTGCATATTATTTTGCCAAACCCTTTACAAATTTACAAATTTACAAAAACTTCCAATGGCATCTTCTTCAAAAACTACCAAAACTTATAAACCCACATACATTTCCACAAATATTTCTCACTTCAAAATGAATGAGGAATACTTCAAAAACCGTTTGAAAGCAGAGATGTATGTTGATTTCGAAACCACAAATGACCCAGAATCTACAGAAATTCTTCACCTCCTCGAAGCTTCACGTCTCAGAGGATTTCTTTCACTAAAGTCTCCTCAAAACAGAACAGCGGATTTACTGGGTGCAGAGTTTTTGGCTAGAATGGAGGATACCCAGGATGGGTTTGATACATCTGTGGATGGGACAACAATGAGTTATTCTAGACAAAACATTGCTAGGATATTCAACACGTCAATGGAGGGAGTAAATCCATTGACGTATAAGGAGGATAGTTGGGAAGAATCATTCGATATGATGGCGAGGGTTAGTTACAGGGGAACTCGCAGGGATCTGAAGAAGAACCTATTGAGAAGAAAATATAGGTTGCTGATGACTGTGGTTACGAAGGCTGTACTGGGTGAGCAGAGCTCACATGATGGGTTAACCAAACCCAGATTGTGTGTGATGCGAGCCATCTTGGATGGAGTGCAAGTGAACTGGGTAGAGCTGTTACTTCATAAGCTCAGGGAGGAGAAGAAACGCCTCACTTTCAAGTCCACTGCTGAGGGCTGGGTTCCTACTTCTACAGTCAGTCTCTTCAATAAAATCACTGTTTTAATTGAAGGGCTGAATAGGGAGGCTGACTGGAGAATAGGTACTAAAAAATATTCAAAGCAGAAGGGCATCCTCACAAAGGATGACAGACTGGGAGGTGTTCCAGACTCGGATGATGAGTCTGATGCAGCCAGGATTCAGAGGCTGGCGGCTGCAGCTGCAGAGGGTCAGGGTCCAGCAGCTGAACAAATTGAGGTGGCCCCAGTGGAGGTCGAAACAGAGGGACATGAAGCAGCAGCAGCTGAGGTCGTACCTCAAGTTCAACCTACTGAAACAGCTACTGTGATCCCGAGGATGTTTCAAAGGAGGAAGAGGAGGCTGGTGAAAGCCTCGGAAAAGAAGAAGGGGGAAAGCTCATCTGCTGCTCCTGCCAAGGTTGCCTCAGATGAAGAGGAAGAAGAGGAAGCAGAAATTCCCTTGGTGAGGAGGCCAAGACGAGCAGCCCAGAGCTCTGAAGGATCCACCAAGTCTGGTAGCTCCGAACAACAGATAGATCTATCAACCCTGCTACCAGAGGAGGTTCCGGTCCTTCAGATAGCAGCCGAGGTTGGTCAACTGGAGGCTCCTCTCTCCCCAACCGATGAAGCTGTTCTTTCCCCAATTCCAGAGGCAGGTACAAGTCTTTCCACATCTCCTTCCTTATCTTCCATACCCGGCAATGAAGAAATGCCTCAGGCTGGCATTTCTGAGCCTTTGCCTCAGCCTGATCTCCCACCAGTCCAAACAGGCGATGAAGGGGTATCCCAGGCTGGTACCTCAGAGCCTCTCCAACAGCCTACATTCCAAATCCCAACAGTCCAAACTGATATCCCACCTCTACCATCATCACCACCACCTGAAATCCCACCCCCACCTTCATCTGAACAAATTCCTCTCCCCACAGTCCAAACCTCTCCAATCCCAATAATATCTTACTCCTCTCTTCCAACTATTCAAACACAATCTATTCCTATCCCATCTCCTCAATCAGAACAAATACTTTCCTCGTCTGACTCCTCAACTGAGGATGAAGATACTGATCTGAGCCCCACCACAGCCATATCCTCTATTCTATCCCTCGTCGAGAAGAAAGTCAATGCTACATTCCGAAGGAAGATGGAAAGAAAGACGAGGAGGATGGTCAAAGCTGTAACTGACACTATGCTAGCCAGCATGAAGGAAGTTGAGGTAACATTGTCTGATAAAATTATAGATGTCACTAACTCTGTGCTGGCTGGTAAAGTGAAATCAATGGAGGAGGAGCTGAGGGCGTTGAAAGAGGAGGTTATGGGGTACAATAAGCTGGTGGTGAATGAGTTGGGTCAGAGACCACTCGAGACTTCGGGTCAAGTGCAACACTCTAGATGCAAAACTTTCAGACTTGGCTGCTGAAGTTAAAAAGGGGGAAAAAGCTGAAGAAGAGAAAAGACAAGCCCTCACAGTGTGGTCGAGGAGACCCGAGAAAAAGTGGGCATGAAGGCCAACACAGCTGATCTGGGAGGCAGCCAGGGGAGGTAGCTCGGATCAAATCGATGAGTTGGTTGCTCTCCGGTGAGGGTAAGTCAACTGGAGGAAGCTTTGAAGGAGGATGAGGAGAAGAGGAGGAAAGAAGAGGAGGAAAGGTCGAGAAGCTCTTGGTTCAGTTTAAAGGATCCGAATCAAGGAGCCAAGGGGAAGGGAAAAGAAGTAGCGATCGGCCGAGCCCAGATCAAATTTGAACTCTTTACCAGGCTGCCGCTAAAGGAAAAGGAAAGAGGGAAGCTGATTATTCCAATCTCTCGAGAGAGCGAGATCAAAAGGATTAAGAGAGAGATGGAATATTTTGGCAAGAAAGAAAAGAAGAAGCAGAGAGGAAGAAGAAAGACTCCAACATCTTTTGGAGCACTGCTGAGCGCAAATGGTTAATCAAAGATCAAGGCAAAGGTGGAAAGTTCAGGCCATTCCACAACACATCTGCTCCTCCTAAGCAAGCTTGTGGGAAATATGCAAACAGTACAAAGACAAAAATCTGGAGGGTATGTGGATATACTTCTGGTATATTCTCAAAGGCCCCGAGCTTCTCAAAAGATCCGAGACTTAGCTTGGCATGAGTGGATGGAGAAGGTTGATGCGGAGTTCTATCATCGTCTGCTAGAAGAAGCCGATGTAGTGTTCAACGTCAACCCGATCTCTCCAGCTTTTGAGTATGCCATCCCCGCCAGAAATCGAGATGGATCCTGGACCTAGACTGGGGTAAAGGGTATTTTGAAGAAGGCAGAGGCTGAATCTGGACTCACTCAAGAGGAGGATATAAAGCAGCTTAGGAGTCGGGTATTCAATTGGCTGATGATACCAGATGAAGACCAGTGGGAAGACTAATAGAAACAGGATTTTTCTTTTCCTTATTTCTATTTTTTTATTATCTTCTCATCTGTAATCTTTGTAAATTCAATGTGAATATACTTTGTTTGATTCATTTTATGTGTATTAATTTCTTAAAGTTTCTTTGTTTTAAGAAAGACTTAAAATTTTCTTAAGTATAAGTCATCTGAGAATTTTATCTCTCAGGTTTAAAAAATGTTTTCAAAATTTTAACTAAGTCTTGAAGACTCATTTGGTTTTCTAAGTTTTTTTTGAAGTCTAAAAGATCTAAAGTTTTTATATGTGATTAAATCTGTTGTAGTGTGAAAAATGTACTTTGATACCTATCTATTGATCTTGATAAACTCTAAACTAACTTCAGCTGTGAGTATGTCTCTCTCTTGTAGGTTTTAACTTCATCAAAAAGGGGGAAATTGTTAGACCAAGAGTGTTTTGATGAGTTAAAAGACTGTTCCAGATGAGCAGACTATGATGTAGAACTGAAGACTAAGTTCTAAGTACGAAGCTGATCAGACTAGGTCAAGATTAGTTCAAGTCATCTGGAGACAAGCTCAAGTCTAGTCATCTGCAGGAGACAAGTATAAAGAGCTCAGACGAGGTCAAGATAAGCTGAGTAGAATAAGAAAGGCTAATCTTCACCAAGTCAGCTGCAGACGAGTAGGAAGAATCAGCAGAGGTTTTAAGCAGTTTTCAAGATTAAGTTTGTTAAGCAGTTTCAAGTTTGTTAGAACTAACTAACAAACTAACTGACTTTTCAGACTTATATATAGGTCTAGGTTTTTCATTTTTGAAGTGGTAGAATCAACACTTATGCATATTAGATTTACACAATTCACTATTCAGATTTCACAATCTTTTCACAAGAATTTCTAGAGAGTTTCAAAAAGTTCTAAGTGTTTTAGAACACTTTTTCTGTAATCTTCAAAAATTCAATATACACTGTAACAGTTAGGTTTCTAGAAGAAGAGTCTAGGAGATTGAAGATTTGAAGAATTGTACAAGTTGTAAGTTGTAAGCTGGAAGTAAGAAAGTAAGCAGTAAGTAGAGTCCCTTCTTCAAATTGAAGAAGGAGAGTGGATGTAGGATTTTAAAATCCGAACCACTATAAATCCTGGTGTTATTTCTTGCTTTCTTTAATTTTCTGTTTATTTTACAACTGTGTTTCATCAAGAGATAAATTCAGAATCATAACTAAAATCAGTATTTCAACCTTGCTTTTGATCTTATAAGAAGTTGAGAATTTATTCTTAATCCGCTGTGCTCAATCTGATATTTTGAATTGGTTTTGGAAGATTTGAAAAATCTACAAAATCTATTCAAACCCCCCCTTTCTAGATTTTGTTCTAGGAAGCTTATTCAAAGTTTTAATCAACTCAACTCTCCGGGACCAACATATAAAAATACCCTTACTCATCTGTTTAATCTGTAAGCCTAGAAAGTATGTTAATTCACCCATCATTGACATTTCAAACCTATTTTTCATGAGAATACTAAAATCTTCACATAATTTCAGATTAGGTGAACCAAAAATTATGTCATCTACATAAATCTGAACTAACAAGATGTTTCCATCTACTTCCTTTCTAAACAGAGTCCTATCTATCTTACCTTTTGAAAATCCATTTGATATCAAGAAATCAGATTGGGTATCATACCAAGCTCTGGGAGCTTGTTTCAGTCCATATAGAGCTTTGTTGAGTTTATAGACCTTGTTATTGATCTTAAACCCAGGAGGTTGCTCTACATAGACTTCCTCAAGTAACACACCAGTATGGAAAGCAGACTTAACATCCATTTGAAAGACTTTGAAAGATTTATATGCAGCAAATGCCAAGAACAACCTTATTGCTTCTAATCTGGCAACTGGAGCATAGGATTCATCATAATCTATCCCTTCAGATTGTGAGTAACCTTGAGCTACCAATCTTGCCTTATTACGAACAATAATGTTGTTCTCATCTGTTTTATTTTTAAACACCCACTTGGTGCCTATAATCTTTCTATGTAAGGGTCTTTCCACTAATTCCCAAACATTTTGCCTTTCAAACTGATGCAGTTCTTCCTGCATGGCTGTTATCCAATTTGGATCTGATAGAGCTTCCTCAATAGACTTAGGCTCGAGAAGTGATACATAACAACTGAACAGACTCTCAGAGTCCAGCATCATTCGTGTCTGCACACTACTCGATGGGTCTCCAATAATCTGATCAGATGGATGATAACTTCTCATCCTCTTGCCTATTTGAGTAGAAGAGTCCTCATCTTGAGACTCAGCAGGCAACTCATCTGACTCTACCTGAGCTGACGTTCCCCCTTCATCTGCTGACCCCCGTTGATCAGCCAATGTCAAGGGTGCCTCCTCAGATGGGGTCTGATTAGGAGTTGTCTTCTGACTATCAGATGGGGATTCTTCTTCTTCTTCTGAATCTGAATCAAGACTAGGTAGATAGACTGTTCTATGTTTAGTTTTGGTCAGTTCAATCTTATCTAGACCATTAGAAATTTGATTCACTTTATCTGAGAAGGAATACAATTCATCAAAGACCACATGAGGGGTTTCCTCCACACAAAGAGTTGTCTTGTTGAAAACTCCAAATGCCTTGGAAGTGCTGTAATATCCCAAGAATATTCCATCAGCTGCCTTAGCATAAAAAATTCTCAGCTTAGATTTCCCATTGTTATGGATGAAATATTTACAACCAAAAGCTCTGAAATATGAGATTCTTGAAATCTTACCTTTCCAAATCTCATATGGAGTCTTACCCTTGTCTTTAACAACCAAGCACCTGTTCTGGGTATAACAAGTTGTGTTGATGGCTTCAGCCCAGAACCTGTGAGGGGTTTCATACTCAGCTAACATGCTCCTGGCTGCCTCCTTCAAGGTTCTATTCCTTCTTTCAACCACTCCATTTTGTTGAGGAGTTCTTGCTGATGATGTCTCATGAATAATTCCACACTCATTGAAAAAGTTAGATAAACAAGAATTTAAAAATTCAGTGCCCTTATCACTCCTGATTTTAATAATATTGATACCCTTCTCATTTTGAATCTGTCTGAACAGATCAGAAATCTTGTTTATAGTCTCATTCTTCTTGAAAAGAAATATAACCCAAGTGTATCTAGAAAAATCATCTACCACAACAAGAGTATATTTCCTTCCACTGAAGCTGAGAGGTGAAACAGGTCCAAACAGATCAAGATGAAGTAGTTGTAAAACTCTTTCAGATGATGAGGTGTTAATACTCTTAAATGAGTGTCTAGGCTGTTTACCTTTTTGACAGGCAACACATTTCAGATCAGAAGTAAAAAGTTTCTCAGGTAATCCCTTAACAAGATTCTTCTTAGCCAGCTTACTAAGGGTCTTGAAGTTCAGATGACTAAGCCTCTTGTGCCATAGCCAGCTGAGGTAATCTCCACCCTTAGCTATCAGACAAGTATCTTTGGGACAACTATTAAAGTTGGCCACATAGACATTACCATGTCTGAAGCCAGTTAGAAGTACCTTGTCTGAGGAACCATCTAAGATATCACATTTATCTTTAGAAAATTTTACCAGAAAGCCTTTATCACAAAGTTGGGAAACAGATAACAGATTATGTTTTAAACCTTCAACAAAATATACCTCAGATACCTGAATATCCTTGATAATCAGAGTACCTAATCCTTTAGTCTGTCCACAATTGTTGTCTCCAAATAATACTCTAGGACCATCAATGTTCTGGAAATTTGATAGTAGCTTCTTGTTATAAGTCATATGTTGTGAACAGCCACTGTCTATGTACCATATAGAAGCTAAGATCTCTTCCTTGAGTGATGATCCCTGTGAATCCTGGAAAACAGATTAGTTATAAGGTACCCTAGTGATCTTGGGCTCGAGGGTCAAATATCACTTTAGGTAACCAGACAAATATCTCATTTTTTAATAAATCAGAGTTGAGTTGTCTACCAAATCTGTCTACAATTATATCACATGAAGATGACAATTTATTGTAATCAGATTTGATAATCTTCTTGAACTTAGAAAAAGTAGGATAACATCTGCTTCTCCCATCAAAAGGACTATAATAAGAATTTCTTCTTGTCTTAGTTCTTGAAATTCTCTTAGTCTGATTAGGAGTCCTCAGCTGAATTTTTGTTTTCAGACTGGGAGATGCAGTCCTTATCTGACTAAGTGGTTTCCAAGGACCAATTCTAATCTCTTTTGAGTTTTCAGATGCCTTCACAAATTTCCTAGGTTTCTGAACATCTGATTTATTATTCCTATCATAACCAAGGCCTGTTTTGTCATGGGAGTTTTGAGAAGTATTAAAGATGTGATCTATTGCTGATTGTGAATTATTAAGTTGACTTATTTTGAAGACAAACTTCTCATTGTCTTTCTTAATTAATTCATTTTCAGCACAGATCATCTCAAATTTGTCTTTTAAAGATTTCAATTCATTCTCTAGTCTTTCAGACAAGCTAGCTGATGTACTAGCCTCAGCCTGGGTTAAACATTCCCCCTTGAATGTTTCCTCAGATTCTGAGTAGTTCACCACCTGCTTGCCTTTGGCTAGAATCTGAATTTGATCTTTTAAAGTCAAATTTTCTGTCTCTAGCTGTTTATAAGCAGTCAAGGACATCTTTAAATCTTTCAATAATCCTTGAATAACAGTTTGATCATTATCTGAAACAGATTTATAGGAATCATTATCAGAAGAAGAATAATAGACTACCTCTTTAGCCATGAGACAAACTTCATTGTCTGATCCAAAATCAGATGAGGATGATGATGATGATTTTCTTGATTCCTTTTCTTCAGCCAGAAGAGCCCTTTGATCTGCAAATCTCTTGTCTCACTTTTTCCTTTTCTCTTCCCTTTCCTTAGGAGTCAGCTGAGGACAATCATAGCTGAAGTGTCCTGGCTTGTTGCAAGTGTAACAAGTATCACTCCTATCTGATTTAGGGCTAGAAGGATTTCTTTTCACAGGGGATCTGAATCTCCTTGTCTGGCTCCTATTCTTGTCATCATCTGTTGAGTCATCTTCCTTTCTTCTTGACTTGGATCTAGATCTGTCCTTACCTGCAAACCTCAATTTGTTACGCTTATATTTCATTCTTAATCTGTCATACCTTTTGGTGAGCAACGCCATCTGCTCCTTCAGAGATAGATCAACTCCTACAGATTCAGTTGTCATCTTGTCTTTTTTGTTGACAAAAGCAACAGATTTGGATGAGGTGCTTGACTCCATCTCATCTTCCTCATCTTCTATCTGAATGTCATACTCAAAAGCTTTAAGATGAGAAAATAAGGTATGATGAGTAATAGAGGATAAATTTTGAGTTGCTTTAAGGATATTAGACTTTTCTCTCCATCTCTTGGTCAAAGATCTCAATATCTTATTATTGATCTCTTTTTCTGTATAGCTCTTTCCCAAATCAGCTGCTTTATTGAGAAGATTTGTCAATCTCACATCTAGCTGATCCACTGTTCCATTTTCCTTCATCTTGAAGGTATCAAAGGCATGTAATACAGACTGCAGCTTATTCTCTTTCACTTGGTCAGATCATTCACAAACATTTGCAAGTGTCTGCCACATCTCCTTAGCTGATTTGCATCTTTTGACTTTTTCAATCCAGTCTTTACTCAGAGTTTTAATGATTTCAGTCCTAGCTACCTGATCTAGGTTGTGGATTTTTCTCTCATCACTTGTCAGTTCTGAGCTCTTTTTCTCCTGTCTGGTTCTGGTTTCAGCAGACTCGGTGCCATTACTGGTGCCTCCATGATAAAATTTAATAGGTCCTTCTTCAAGAACCTCCTCCATCCTATCATGGATTGCCTTGAGATGATTTTTCATCCTGAATTTCCAATAGTCATATTCTTCAATTGAAAATTCAGGTAGACTCCTGGATTTCTTGTTCTTGCCTGAAGACATGATGAGATAGAAAAGCAAAACACTCCACAATCTTGTTAGTAGCACAATTAGTAACAATAAAGGAGATGAAGAAAAACAAGAATAAATTTCAGAAACATAGTTAAGACCTAAAATCAATATCAGAACAACATAACACCGCTCTGATACCACTTGTTGGTCCCGTTTAGTTGAGTGGATTAAAAGAAATTTGAGTCAGCCTTCTAGGAAAAATCTAAAAGGGGGGTTGAATAGATTTTTCAGATTTTTCAAATCTTTCAAAATATATTCAAAACACCTAAGTGACACAGCGGAAATTCAACTTAAAATTCAACTTTAATAGGATCAAAAACACACTGATATTTAGTCTAACTTTAATTCTGAAATTAATCTTTAATTGATAAACTGGAAATTAAGAGAAACAGGTAAGTAAACAAAAGCAATAAAGAACACCAGATTTATAGTGGTTTGGATTATGAACAATCCTACATCCACTCTCCTCCTTCAAACTTTGAAGAAGGGTCTCTTCCACTAGCTTACTTACTCACTTTCAACTTACAGCTTACAATTCGTAAAGATCTTCAAATCTTCAATCTCCTAAATCCTTCTCTAAGATCTAACTATTACAGTGAATATTGAACTTTGAAGATTACAAGTAAAGTGTTCTATAAACACTTAAAACTTTTTGAAAACTCTTTTGAAAAAGTTGTGAATTGATTGTGATAGAAATCTGAGTAGTGACTAATGTGTAAATCAAATTTGCATAAGTGATTTGGAAAATAAAAACTAGACCTATTTATAAGTCTGAAAAGACAGTTAATTTGTTAGTTAGTTCTAACAAACTGAAAACTGCTCAACAAACTTAATCTTGAAAACTGCTTTGCTCCTCAGCTAATTTATCCTACTCGTCTGCAGCTGACTTGGTGAAGACTCGCCTTTCTTATTCTACTCAGCTTGTCTTGATCTCATCTGAGCTCTTCATACTTGTCTCTTGCAGATGACTAGGTTTGTGTTTGTCTCCAGATGACTTGCAACTTCTAGTCTTCAGCTGACTTGTTCAGTCCTCGACCTAGTCTGATCAGCTTAGTACTGGACTTTGATCTCAGCTGTTCTTCATAGTCGTCTGCTCATCTGGGTTGATCTTTTAACTCATCAAAACCTTCCTTGATCTAACAAATGGAAGTATATATTGACGACATAGTCATCAAAAGCCTGAAGAAGGAAGATCATTTGAGAGACCTCAAAGAGACCTTCTCGATCCTTGAGAAATATAACATGAAGCTCAACCCGAAGAAGTGCAGCTTTGGGGTGGGATCTGGGAAATTCCTCGGCCATATCGTTAGCCAAAGGGGTATCGAGGCCAACCCAGTGCAGATCAAGGCCATCCTCGACATGGAGGAACCAAAGTCAGTAAAACAAGTTCAAAGGTTGACTGGATGTCTCGCGGCCTTGAGCCGATTCATCTCGCGATTAGGCGACAAAAGCAAGCCTTTCTTCGCAGCGATCAAAAAGTAAAAATTCTCCTGGAACAGAGAAAGCCAACTCGCATTCAGAAAGCTCAAGGAGTACTTGAGCAATCCCCAACTTTATGCCAAGCCGATTCAAGGAGAAACTCTCTTCCTATACCTTGCGGCCTCAGAAATGGTGATCAGCGCAGTCCTCGTGCGAGTGGAAGGACAACAACACCTGTCCATATATTACATAAGTCAGGTACTACACGACGCCAAGCTCAGATATTCTCCGCTGGAAAAGCTCGCATACGCATTGGTCATGGCTGCAAGGAAACTTTGGTCATACTTTTTCGACCATTAGATCCAGGTGCTCACAACCATGCATTTACGCCAGGTGCTCCACCGACCAGACACTAGTGGGCGACTCTTGAAGTGGGCGCTAGAGCTTGCTCAATACATTATCTCATATGCTCCTCACACAACGATTAAAGGACAGGCACTGGCTGACTTCGTCACGGAGCTTACCTTCCCGGTTAGCCCAACAAAACTCAAGATCCCCCCGTGGAGGCTCTATGTTGACGGATCGTCCACAACGACCTGGATCGGCGCGGGAGTGGTCCTCATTGGACCGGAGGGCCAATATTTCACGAATGCGATATGTTTTGACTTCCTAGCCACGAACAATGAAGCCGAGTATGAAGCTCTCGTCTACGGCCTTGAGCTCGCGAAAGCCGTTGGGGTCTGTCACATCCATGTCTTCATGGACTCCCTCTTGGTCATGAACCAAATGAAGGGCGAATACGAGACCAGGGGCGAGCAAATGATCAAGTACCACGAGCTCATTGTCAACCTCTGCGAGCAATTGCACCAAGTATTCATCGAGCAGATCCCCCACAAGCACAATTCGCAGGCGGATGCCTTGTCCAAGCTAGCAACATCTGAGGGTGCCGCAGATATGTCCAGCATAGTCTTGACTAAACTTGCCCACCCCTCAATCAATGAGCACCTCGTGGCGACCACCGACGAGGAACAAGAAAATTGGATGACCCCCATTATCAAATATCTCAACTCGGGGGAACTGCCAGAGGACAGGGTTGAGTCTCGCCGCCTTCAACTCCGAGCAGTGAGATTCTTGATTCTAGACGGTCACCTGTATAAGCGCAGCTTCTCTCTACCCCTCTTGAAGTGCATCACCCCAGATGATGGATAACTCGTCCTCGCCGAAATACACAGCGCGATATGAGGTAACCACGCAGATGGCCAATTTCTCGTATACAAGACCATACGCCAGGGATACTTTTGGCCCACTCTAAGGAAAGACGCAATAGCCTTCGCCAGAAAGTGCCACTAATGCCAAGTAATGGCACCGAACATCAAGCTTTCCCCTAAAAATCTGAAATCCATATTTATCCCGTGGCCGTTCGCATAGTGGGGGATCAATTGAATTGGTCATTTGCCAATGGCCCCGGGTGGCTGTAAGTTCACAGTCATTGTCGTCGACTATTTCACCAAGTGGGCGGAAGCGGAGCCCCTCAACAAGATCGACCAAGCGGCAATCATCAGGTTCATTTGGAAAAACATCATATGTAGATTCGGGCTCCCACAAGCAATTGTCTCAGATAATGGGAAGCAGTTCGACGGCCTCAAAATTGTGGAATTCTGGGAGCACTGGAAAATTAAAAGGCTGTTCGCAACACCTTACCACCCCCAAACCAATGGTCAGGTCGAAGCGGTCAACAAAATCCTCAAACACACCTTGAAGGCCAAACTTGAGGACAGAAAAGGAAAATGGGCACAGGAACTTGGAACTCCCCGACATCCTCCGGACATACAGAACGACAACGAGAAACTCCACTGGGGAGACCCCCTTCGCCCTTACTTACGGCACGGTAGCGGTCATCCCATCCGAGGTGTCAATCCCAACATACAGGACCTCGTAAATACTCGGCAAAGAGAACGAGGGAGCCAAAAGGCTTGATCTCGACACATTGGAGGAGCATCGCTTAGCATCTGTCCACCAAAATGCGGCTTATAAATGAGGCTCAGAGAAGTACTACAACTCCAAGGTCAAAGTAAGACAATTCGGAAAAGGCGAGCTGGTCCTAAAAAAGACCCATGGCCCAAGCACTGGCGTATATGGCCCAAATTGGGAGGGCCCATTTAGGGTATCCGAGTGGCTACCTAACGGGGCGTACAAGCTAAAACATCCCGACAGCACTCCGGACCAATACCCCTGGAATGCTCGCCACCTCAAGAAATACTATCAGTAGTATAGCCCGCATGTAATCTTCAGCTAATACTATTTGCATGTAATAGAATTTCTCAATTCAATAAAATTGCTCAGTTCTACAAAGCTTTTGTCTTCAATGAATGTGGTTAAAGACTCGCGATGACTCACGCTCTCGCGAGCACCAAAAGCCTACAAGGGATATGATTGGAGTGAATTGATACATGTTTTTAAGGCCTATTTTAGTGCAAAAAGTGAGCTACAGTGTGATTTTTGTGCATAAATGTGAAAAGTATCACTCTTTTGCCTAAAAAGTATTACTTTGTGAGATTTTGATGTTTTCGTCCATTTTGTAGGTAAATCGGTGGAATTTTGCCAAACCGAGAGTACCGTTATTCTTAGAATGAAGAGACGAATATACGGGACGAAAACGGGGGTCGGGCCCAAAGCCCTTCTCGACAAAAATTCCCGGGTCTCGAGCACAGGTCGAGGGAGCTCAAGCCTCGACTCGAGGTTCAGGCTGGAGGGAAATATTTTCAAAAAAAATAGGAAGCTCGACTCGAGGGAGGAGCCTCGAGTCGAGGAATGGGAAAATGGCAAGATCCTCGACTCGAGGGCCTGAAGCTCGACTCGAGGAGTGCCCAAAACCGAAAAATTCAGTTTTAAAACCATTTGAAGCCAAAACAGAGCATATCTTGATTCTAGCAGTTTAGAGCAGTTTCTAGGAGGTTCCTTAGGCGATTTTTACATTTTGTAGCTTGATTTCCATTGTAATTACCATAGATAGTTAGAATTAGATTAGATTCTACATTTAGTCCACTAGAATAGTAGTTTGATTGATTGTAATTGGAGATTTCAGTTGTGCTTTGGGAGTATTGAAGTGGAATTGAAGCATTGTAGAAGATTAATCATTCCTATTTTTATCTATTGAAGTTCAATTGGTGATGTTCTTACCCTTTGATCTCTTTAATTCATTGCTTGTATTGAATAGATTGTTAATTGCTTTCTTAGATTCTCTACCCATGGCTTTTGCTTGTAGCACCATGGGCTAATAGCTTTGTGCTTGGGATAATTGAAATTAGGGATGAAGTGATTGCCTTACGCTATGATTGTTGATAATTGTGATCAATTGAATTAGCTTGCTCCCTAATTGTGATTCTTAATTGTGCTTCATGAAAAATTGTCTCTTTTGATTAATGGTTGATCACCCTAGCAATAGGCGAGAGTTAAGCTAACGTGATTAGGTGTTAATCGGGTTTCAATTTTGCATGATTGTATGAATTGGGGACTTCTACATTGAGAGATGGGAAGAACTAAGGATACTCACATTAGGCATTGTGATATTAGTGGAGTGATTAATTTCATGATGGTTTATGCTTTCTAATTTGATTGATTTGTACTTGGATACAATCATAGCTTGTTAATCATGGATTCCTTGATGGAGAGATTATCCCTTGCACCCAATTCCCCATTGATTTTAGTATATTTGATCTTGCATATTAGGTGTTTGATCGATTGTTTGCATAATCTTGCCATTTAATTTCTTGCATTTCGTAGAGATTTTAGTCATAAATCTTGTTGCAACTTTAGCCATTTAGAACTCTTATATTTGAATTTCGTTTGCATACTTTCTCCCTTGGGTTCGATATTTTGTTGATTGGTCTTAATAACTCTTATCCTATACACTCCAATCAAATGGCGCCGTTGCTTAGGGAGTTAGTTTTTGCGCCTATAAGTGAGATTTGAGGATTGTTTGAAGTGGTTATTTGTTGCTTTTGTTTTTGTTTTTTTTGTTTTTGTTGGTTTGAATTTGATACTTGAATTTGTGGCATTGTAGGTGTATGCTAACAAGATCGAGTGGTGTTCCACCCTTGCCACTAAATCCGGAAATTGAGGCTACGTTGAGAAGAAATTGTGTGAGAAGAAGAAGGGAAGCTATGGAAGGTGAAGATCAAAGGCATGAGGAGAGACTAGTGGGTGAACCCCAAGTAGAGGAGGTACATGGACAAGGAGAAGGAGGAGTAGAACATGGAGGTAATGGGAATCATTTCCATGCCCAAGTTGGCCCTTTCCCTCAAGGGATGCCACCACAAAATTACCCCTACCAAAATCCATATCCTTATCCTCCACAAGCTCATCAATATCCCTACTATCCACCTCATCCACAATAATTTCCACCATACTATCCCCATATGCCGTATAATTAAGAGCCATGATATCATGAGTCACCTCACATACCAAATGCCCAACCACAACCCGTAAATGAGCCACCACCTCAAGGAAGGCCGTTGAGAGAATTCTTTGAACCACAACTTAGAGAGCACTATGATGGGATAGCAAGGCCGAGGATAGATGCTAATAACTTTGAGATAAGTTCCGCTTTAGTGAGAATACTTAGGGAGAAGCAATTTGAAGGAAGAGATGAAAATGAGTGCCCACATCAACATATGACACAATTACTTGAGATTGCCGACACTACAAAATACCATGGAGTACCCGAAGATGCGAAGAAGTTGAGGCTCTTTGCCTTTACATTGAAAGGAAGAGCAAAAGCATGGCTTAATTCATTACCGCCCGGGACCGTACATATATGGGAAGAGTTGTTGAAGAAATTTTTGATGAAGTTTTACCTGCCGTCAAAGACCGTGCAAACTAAGGAGGCTATTTCCCACTTCCGACAAAAGAATGGGGAGACGATACCGGAGGCGTGGGAGAGGTATGGCATGTTACTTATCAATTGTCCTCAACACGATTTTCCGGAGGAGCAAACCATTATGTACTTTTGCAATGGTTTGACGAATGGGGATAGGTCGTTTTTGAATGCTTGTGCTAATGGATCGATTTGGTCTAAAACCGTGGGACAAATGAATGAAATAATGGAGAACATAGCTCAAGATTCATTCCAAGTGTCGGTTAATCGGGGAGCACACCATAGGGTGTCACAAGTTGATGAGATCGAGAGTATGAAGAGTATGATGATGACTATGATGGACCGATTGGGAGCTCTTACTACTTCACAAGGCCAAGCAAGTGTGAGTCCATCCGCTCCTCATGTTGATGTCTGTCCAAGTCCATTGCCGGTTGAAGAAGTGAGTTATATGGGTAGGCCTCCATTCCAAGGAGGCTATCAAGGCGGAAACTTTCAAGGGAATTATCAAGGAGGAAGGCCTTACCAAATGCCTTACCAAAATAGGCCACAAGGAAGCTATCAACCTCAACCGCAAGCTCAATTTAATGGGAATACATGGAGGAGACACGAAAATTTTTCATATGCCAATCCGAGAGCTGCCGTTCAATTTCCTCCCGGATTTGATCCGGGTGCCAAGGCTCCTAATAATGAAGGAAAGGCTACCACGGAGGAGATTTTGGGGTTGATTGTGAAGAAATTGGAAGCTAATGACTCAAGGCTTGATGATATAGGGAAGCAAATGGACACTCGTTTCAAGACGATCGAGCATCAAGTAGGGCAACTTGCTACTACGGTTGGGAAGCTCTCGTCTACGGTGGACCATCTCCAAAACAAAGGAAAGTATACATCCACTACCGAGCCGAACCCTAAAGAGTTTTGTAGTGCAATCAAGCTAAGGAGTGGCTAGTTATGAAGGTCCAAAAATGTCCAAAGAAGGGGAGTTTGAAGAAGAGTTGGTGAATTAAGAAGAAGAGAGACAAGAAATAATGGTTGTGGAGGAGAAGACAAGTGAAGAAGAGGTGAAAGTGAGGGGAAATGCAAAGAAGGAAGAAAAACCGAAGAATGAATGGGGAGTTCCAATGAAGGCTAATCCGGTTCTGTTTCCAAAGAGACTAGAGAGAAAGAAGCTTGATGAAGAGTTTGGTAAGATTTTAGAGATTTTCAAGAATTTGCATGTCGATATCCCACTTTTGGAGGCCCTTGAACAAGTTCCACACTATAAGAGGTTCTTGAGAGAAATTATGTCCAAGAAAAGGAGTTGGGATGAGAAGGGGATGCTCAAGCTAGTGGAAGAATGCAAAGAAATCTTGGAGAGACACTTGTCACAAAAGAAAAAGGATCCCGGAAGCTTCATTATCCCATGTGAGATTGGAGAGAAGGTAAACATTCAAGGCTTGTGTGATCTAGGAGCAAGTATTAATGTGATGTCATTGTTCGTGTTCAAGCAATTGGATCTAGGAGAGGTGATTCCTACGAACATCAATCTTCAAATAGCGGATCAATCATATGCTCAACCATTTGAGATTATTGAAGATGTGTTGGTAGGGTTGGTAAACTCATATTCTCGGTGGATTTCATTGTATTAGACATGAAGGAGGAACTTGAGGCACCGATCATCCTTGGTCGACCTTTCCTTGCAACGGGCAAGGCTATGATTAATGTGGAGAAAGGAGAGCTTAAGTTGAGTTCAAATGGTGATGAAGTTACATTTACAAGAGTTCATGAGGAAGAGGTTGCTCAAAGCAAGGTAGAGAAGAAAACGTGTGGATACATAGAGATTGTTGATGAATGCCCTTCCATTAAAAGGGAAGTTTCTACACCTATTACTTCTACTCATCCTTTAGTTAATGAGCATTTACTTCCCTCTTGTAAAATCATTTCTAACAAGTCTTGTGTTTCCCTTGATGATTGTAGGAAGGAGAAAGCGATAAAGGACCCTTTGCTTGACCCCGGTGAACAAGAGAAGGAAGAAGGTGAGAAAGAGTTGACCAAATTTGAGCAAGGCTCAAGTTTGGGGGTATTGATTGAGAAAAAGGCACCACTTGAGGTAAGGGAGGAAAAGTTCGAAGTAGGAGATCAAGTGGTGTGGTGTGAATCAAATTGGAGTCGGCTACTTGGAGTTGAAAGATCAAAGGAGGTGCTTACGGTGAAAGAAATCAAAGAAGGAGGAAAGCTACTCCTAGAGGATAAGTGGGGGTGTTGCCTTTTTGCAAAGGAACATCTAGTGGAGCACAAGGCCGATCTCTACATTGACAAAGAAAGGGAAGTGTGAACTCTTTGAGTTCCGTCCGGCAAAGGACGTTAAACCTAGCGCTAGATGGGAGACAACCCATCGTTTTATTGCTTTGGTGTGTTTGTTTTGTATTTTTGTGTTTTGTCCTTTTTGTGGAATTTTTTGCTTTAGATTCTTGGGAATTGCTCATGCTTAGTAGAGGATGTTAATTGATGGAAAGTGCATTTGGATATTGAGCTTAATTGTTTATATCATCTAAGGGTTGCATAATTGTACCATTCCCATACTTAATTTTGAATGCATATCTTCATTCAAGTTTGGGGGTGTGTGTCATTAGGGTAGAAATGCATCCCTTAGTGATGATTATTTTGATGATTTGTTATGGCCGTTTGTAGGTATACTCACTACGAAGATTGACAAACGAGGGAATTGAAAAAGGAGTCAAGGAATCGAGAAGGAAAGGAGAGCTTAAAAGTTGGTGAAAATGAGCATCAAGGAAGAGAACCCGATCTCCTCGATCGAATGAGCGACCAGGCTTAAATCGAGGGACCAAAACGGTAATATCTTGCATATTTGGGTTCGTTAGGGGCGTAGAGGTCATTTTTAGGAGTTTCGGGAGTCGGGTCGGGCCCGGGAATCGTCAAAAATTCCCTGGTCTTGACCCTAGGTCGAGCTTGCATAGTCCCCGAGTCGAGGCATTGACACTTATAAAAATTTTGAAATCGGCACATCCCTCGACTCGAGGGAGGAACCTCGAGTCGAGGCTTTTGAAAAATTGGGATTCCTCGAGTCGAGGCCTGACCCTCGACTCGAGGCTGGTGTCTGATATAAAAATCGAGTTTCAGTCATAGCAGGCACGACTCGAGGGTTTACCCCAACTGCTGATTCCCTTCGCCGTCTCTACCCTATTTCCGTCAAATTCATACCATTTTCACCGTTCATTCATCATAATTTCATCACATTATCATATTATTGCATTAAAGATTGGATTTTGAGGGTTTGTGCATCAATTTTGGGGATTTTGGTGAAGAGTGCGTGGGTGTCCAAGTTTGCCCATTTCAAGTCGAATTTCCTCAACAAGGTATGTAATTTCTTCTCTTTTGGCTTTCAATTTCATGATTGGTGTATGATTGTTGCTTGGGTGTTGATAAAATTGCATGAATTTATTTGAATTGGAATTTCATTTGGGCATTTTGTCAAACACTTGGTATGCATGATTGATTGTGAAAAATTGAAGCCTTTGTTGAGAATTTTTGAGTTAATTGAGGATTGTAGGAGCATGTTTAGAATTGTATATGTTGTGTTGCTCGTTTATGTGTGACTTTGGCTTGAATTGTGATTTTTGGGCATGATAGGATTTCCTAGTGCATTTGATGGAAAGTTGGTCAATTTGAGGTATTGGTGTTGATAGAAGTTTATTGTTGATGAGGCTTAGTTGTCTAAATGCTTGCTAGTTGGCTCGTGTTTTGTAGATATAATGTTTGGAGCTTCATTGCATGATAGTTGAGGAGCTTAATTTGTTGGTGTTTATTGTTGAAGCCATCTAGTGAAGTATGTATACTTTGAGGATTCGTTGAGCACTTCTATTGACTATATTTACTTTGATTGACTCATTGACCATTTGTGAGGAATTATTGCCTAGTCACTAGGAATTTTTATTGAGCTTGGATGTGTTTTTGTTGACTCGTCCATGGTAGAGTGATACTTTGAGCTTGCATTTTAATTGTGGGATTAATTTGTGCTTTTTGGATTATTTGTGCAGGAATCATGTTTAGGGGAGTGGATGGCCACAATTATTCGGATGCTGAGATCCGAGAGAGAGAAGAGGCGATACGCTTTGCACACCGGATGCCCGCTGAATTGGGAATTCAGTGGGATGATCATAAATGGAGGAAGCATATCATCTTGTATGCCGAGTTGTACAAGAAAGTGGTCAAAACTCGTCTAGTTGATCATAATTGCATGCTATCGATGGGGATTGAGGATGATATCCCTCGACTGTTCGAGCAAGTAGGCATGGGAGGCTTTCTAGCTAAGAGGCCTAGGACCCATCTTGGACTCACTCTCGAGTTTCTATGCACAGTTAAGGTCCACAAGGCGAGGAGGAACAAGTTTGCAAGGAAGATCACTTTTGAGCTAATGGGGAATGAATATGAATTGACTTTGGACGAAGTAAACGAGATCCTTGGTGCGCCTACTGACCCTGATAGATCATTGCTCAACATTAGGGAGGAGTACAACGCCAAAAAGTTTTGGAGGCGTATTTCTGATTCGGGGGCTCCGAGTCAACCTGAGTTTGTGTCTGGGAAGTCTAAGAGCACGCACATTCGGAACCCGGTGGTACGATACTTAGAGAAGATCCTCGCGAGTACCATATTCGCGAGATCGGAAGGAGGAGCCGTGGTGTCTGAAGAGTTGTATGTCTTGTGGTGCTTCTTGCATGGAGTGAGATTTAATGCGGCTGCATACCTCTGCTATTTATTTGAGAGAGCGACGAGCACAAAATTCAAGAAGATCAACTTTGGCGGAATGATTACCTTGATAGCTGAGCATCTCGGGATCCCGACTCATAACCTCGCAGCATTAGATGGTCCAGATCTTACTACAGACACAATGAGACGCATGAGGACACTGGATCGCATCGGTAGGACGTGGTGCCTACAGCAGCATCATGGTGGCAGATTCCCTCTTCCTAATAAGAGGTTGACGACGGTTTTTGGATCCACTGCTTTTGTGACCATCAATTTGCGCATGTGGTCATAGCGTCACACTGATGCCATAGATGCTTACACGAGGGAGCATGGGGATGTGCTTAGAGATGAGGGGGATGATGATGATAATGCAGGCCAGCAGTCAGGTTCTGATTCTGATTCTTCTGATGATGAGGGGATGCAGTGAGAGCAGAGGTTGAGGAGGAGGTTGAGTCTAAGGATGAGGATGACGAGGAGCCGGAGCAGGAAGAGCAGCCTGTCCAGATGGAGGAGGATTATCAGCCAGAGATTAACATGTACTGGCAGGACGAGATGAGGAGTAGAGAGTATGAGGCGGGGAGTTCATCTCAGAGACCGTGGGTTTTGACGGAGCAGATGTGGGCAGATAGTCAGAGGATGCACATTGAGAGTCTGACTCGTCAGGATGAGATGTACCGGATGATGGAGGAGTCTCGTAGATTCAATGAAGAGACTAGGAGGATGCAGGAGGAATCAATGAAGACTCAAAACGACATGTATGCCCTCCTACAGCAGATGAGTTCGTGGAACTTCGGGCCGAGCTACCCTCCTCCACTGCCACCGTCCGACTACTAGGGCTACCCCCTATTCCTCATTCCCTCTCCTTAGTTTTTAGATGCTTATCTCTTGGTGGATTGTACTCTTTATTGTGGTGATTGTACTCTTGATTGATTTGATGACTTGATGATTTTGATGTTTTGGATTGATGAATGATTTTATTGATGCTATGATTCTCTTTATCCTTTTGAGCTTATTGTCTATTAATGATTGTGATTTGATGATCCATTGGATTCCTTATCCCTATGATTACTTATTCTTTGATTTGATTTGAGCTTAATGGTTGATTCATTGATATATCTTTGAGTATCATTCATGTGGTAGTGAGTATGCTTGGACTTATGTACATGAGCACTTGAGTTTGATTTGCTAGACTAATTGGATTTGATATGATCATGAGTTGATTTGTAGCTTGATGCTAGTATTCTTGATTTATTGTGTAAAGATGGATGTGATTGATAATGCTTAATTCATTGCTCAATTTAAGCCCGTGAGCTTTTGTGCCTTAATAATCGTACATCTTATACTATTGATATTAATCCTTTGTGAGTGCATCATTCATGAATTGTATGCTAGAACTTGCCACTAGACTTGTTGATATTGATCTTTGTGTGATGTCTTGAAAGTGATAAGAGGCCATGTTTGATATGATTAGTCACTTTGCCAAATTTTTCCTACCAAATACATTTGATTTCCTTAGTGAGCCATGTTGAGCCTTATTATCCTTATTCTTTGGCAAGCCAAGTGAAATTGAAACCATTAGCCTATTTTGATGAGCCTTTATTATCCTATATTTAGTTGAGCTTGAATGTTGGCTAATGATGGGGATTTGATTGCTAAGTGTGGGAAGATGATGAGCTAAGTGATGGAAGAAAGCATAAAAGAAAAGAAAGGTTGTGAAGAAAGATTGAATTGTGTAAAAAAATGTGTGAAGTGAATGAAAGAAAAATTCAATTTGTGAGCTTAAAAAGAGAAAGCTCAAGTGAATGGTGGATTGATCATTAAAGTTAAAAAGGAATAGTGTGCTTGATGAAAAGTGAAGAAGATGTGTTTTGTATTGATTAGCTTACATTCAAGTCTCTACTACTTAGTCACTCTTATCCATATATATCCCACCTTTCCAAAGAACCTACATTACAACCTAGAAGAAAGACCTCTTTGATTCTTGATTGATCACAATTCATTTGGATTGAGATTAAGTCTTTTGGCAAGCATATGGTGTACTTATTTATGAATTTGATGATTGAGTGCTTTATACCTTGATACACTTGAGTGAAGAGTGAAACACTCCATGGAAGGAGCAATGTGTTGAGTGTTTGATTGAGCATTTGTTTGAGCATGATCTATCCTGATTGCTAGTGGATAGTTGCATTGGTACAAGTGTTCATTGATGAGTTCGATTGTCTTTTATTTCATCTATGGTGCCATGTGGCATAATTGCAATCAATTCACTCCTTTGTTCTTAGTTTCTACGTTGCTCGAGGACGAGCAACAATTCAAGTTTGGGGGTATGATTGGAGTGAATTGATACATGTTTTTAAGGCCTATTTTAGTGCAAAAGTGAGCTAAAGTGTGATTTTTGTGCATAAATGTGAAAAGTATCACTCTTTTGCCTAAAAAGTATTACTTTGTGAGATTTTGATGTTTTCGTCCATTTTGTAGGTAAATCGGTGGAATTTTGCCAAACCGAGAGTATCGTTATTCTTAGAATGAAGAGACGAATATATGGGACGAACGGTCGGGCCCAAAGCCCTTCTCGATAAAAATTCCCGGGTCTCGAGCACGGAGTCGAGGAGCTCAAGCCTCGACTCGAGGTTCAGGTGGAGGGAAATATTTTCAAAAAAAATAGGAAGCTCGACTCGAGGGAGGAGCCTCGAGTCGAGGAATGGGAAAATGGCAAGATCCTCGACTCGAGGGCCTGAAGCTCGACTCGAGGAGTGCCCAAAACCGAAAAATTCAGTTTTAAAACCATTTGAAGCCAAAACAGCATATCTTGATTCTAGTAGTTTAGAGCGGTTTCTAGGAGGTTCCTTAGGCGATTTTTACATTTTGTAGCTTGATTTCCATTGTAATTACCATAGATAGTTAGAATTAGATTAGATTCTACATTTAGTCCACTAGAATAGTAGTTTGATTGATTGTAATTGGAGATTTCATTTGTGCTTTGGGAGTATTGAAGTGGAATTGAAGCATTGTAGAAAGATTAATCATTCCTATTTTTATCTATTGAAGTTCAATTGGTGATGTTCTTACCCTTTGATCTCTTTAATTCATTGCTTGTATTGAATAGATTGTTAATTGCTTTCTTAGATTCTCTACCCATGGCTTTTGCTTGTAGCACCATGGGCTAATAGCTTTGTGCTTGGGATAATTGAAATTAGGGATGAAGTGATTGCCTTACGCTATGATTGTTGATAATTGTGATCAATTGAATTAGCTTGCTCCCTAATTGTGATTCTTAATTGTGCTTCATGAAAAATTGTCTCTTTTGATTAATGGTTGATCACCCTAGCAATAGGCGAGAGTTAAGCTAACGTGATTAGGTGTTAATCGGGTTTCAATTTTGCATGATTGTATGAATTGGGGACTTCTACATTGAGAGATGGGAAGAACTAAGGATACTCACATTAGGCATTGTGATATTAGTGGAGTGATTAATTTCATGATGGTTTATGCTTTCTAATTTGATTGATTTGTACTTGGATACAATCATAGCTTGTTAATCATGGATTCCTTGATGGAGATTATCCCTTGCACCCAATTCCCCCATTGATTTTAGTATATTTGATCTTGCATATTAGGTGTTTGATCGATTGTTTGCATAATCTTGCCATTTAATTTCTTGCATTTCGTAGAGATTTTAGTCATAAATCTTGTTGCAACTTTAGCCATTTAGAACTCTTATATTTGAATTTCGTTTGCATACTTTCTCCCTTGGGTTCGATATTTTGTTGATTGGTCTTAATAACTCTTATCCTATACACTCCAATCAAATGGCGCCGTTGCCGGGGAGTTAGTTTTTGCGCCTATAAGTGAGATTTGAGGATTGTTTGAAGTGGTTATTTGTTGCTTTTGTTTTTGTTTTTTTTGTTTTTGTTGGTTTGAATTTGATACTTGAATTTGTGGCATTGTAGGTGTATGCTAACAAGATCGAGTGGTGTTCCACCCTTGCCACTAAATCCGGAAATTGAGGCTACGTTGAGAAGAAATTGTGTGAGAAGAAGAAGGGAAGCTATGGAAGGTGAAGATCAAAGGCATGAGGAGAGACTAGTGGGTGAACCCCAAGTAGAGGAGGTACATGGACAAGGAGAAGGAGGAGTAGAACATGGAGGTAATGGGAATCATTTCCATGCCCAAGTTGGCCCTTTCCCTCAAGGGATGCCACCACAAAATTACCCCTACCAAAATCCATATCCTTATCCTCCACAAGCTCATCAATATCCCTACTATCCACCTCATCCACAATAATTTCCACCATACTATCCCCATATGCCGTATAATTAAGAGCCATGATATCATGAGTCACCTCACATACCAAATGCCCAACCACAACCCGTAAATGAGCCACCACCTCAAGGAAGGCCGTTGAGAGAATTCTTTGAACCACAACTTAGAGAACACTATGATGGGATAGCAAGGCCGAGGATAGATGCTAATAACTTTGAGATAAGTTCCGCTTTAGTGAGAATACTTAGGGAGAAGCAATTTGAAGGAAGAGATGAAAATGAGTGCCCACATCAACATATGACACAATTACTTGAGATTGCCGACACTACAAAATACCATGGAGTACCCGAAGATGCGAAGAAGTTGAGGCTCTTTGCCTTTACATTGAAAGGAAGAGCAAAAGCATGGCTTAATTCATTACCGCCCGGGACCGTACATATATGGGAAGAGTTGTTGAAGAAATTTTTGATGAAGTTTTACCTGCGTCAAAGTCAAAGACCGTGCAAACTAAGGAGGCTATTTCCCACTTCCGACAAAGAATGGGGAGGCGATACCGGAGGCGTGGGAGAGGTATGGCATGTTACTTATCAATTGTCCTCAACACGATTTTCCGGAGGAGCAAACCATTATGTACTTTTGCAATGGTTTGTGAATGGGGATAGGTCGTTTTTGAATGCTTGTGCTAATGGATCGATTTGGTCTAAAACCGTGGGACAAATGAATGAAATAATGGAGAACATAGCTCAAGATTCATTCCAAGTGTCGGTTAATCGGGAGCACACCATAGGGTGTCACAAGTTGATGAGATCGAGTATGTATGAAGAGTATGATGATGACTATGATGGACCGATTGGGAGCTCTTACTACTTCACAAGGCCAAGCAAGTGTGAGTCCATCCGCTCCTCATGTTGATGTCTGTCCAAGTCCATTGCCGGTTGAAGAAGTGAGTTATATGGGTAGGCCTCCATTCCAAGGAGGCTATCAAGGCGAAACTTTCAAGGGAATTATCAAGGAGGAAGGCCTTACCAAATGCCTTACCAAAATAGGCCACAAGGAAGCTATCAACCTCAACATAGCTCAATTTAATGGGAATACATGGAGAGACACGAAAATTTTTCATATGCCAATCCGAGAGCTGCCGTTCAATTTCCTCCCGGATTTGATCCGGGTGCCAAGGCTCCTAATAATGAAGGAAAGGCTACCACGGAGGAGATTTTGGGGTTGATTGTGAAGAAATTGGAAGCTAATGACTCAAGGCTTGATGATATAGGGAAGCAAATGGACACTCGTTTCAAGGCGATCGAGCATCAAGTAGGGCAACTTGCTACTACGGTTGGGAAGCTCTCGTCTCACGGTGGACCATCTCCAAAACAAAGGAAAGTATACATCCACTACCGGCCGAACCTAAAGAGTTTTGTAGTGCAATCAAGCTAAGGAGTGGCTAGTTATGAAGGTCAAAAATGTCCAAAGAAGGGGAGTTTGAAGAAGAGTTGGTGAATTAAGAAGAAGAGAGACAAGAAATAATGGTTGTGGAGGAGAAGACAAGTGAAGAAGAGGTGAAAGTGAGGGAAATGCAAAGAAGGAAGAAAAAACCGAAGAATGAATGGGGAGTTCCAATGAAGGCTAATCCGGTTCTGTTTCCAAAGAGACTAGAGAGAAAGAAGCTTGATGAAGAGTTTGGTAAGATTTTAGAGATTTTCAAGAATTTGCATGTCGATATCCCACTTTTGGAGGCCCTTGAACAAGTTCCACACTATAAGAGGTTCTTGAGAGAAATTATGTCCAAGAAAAGGAGTTGGGATGAGAAGGGGATGCTCAAGCTAGTGGAAGAATGCAAAGAAATCTTGGAGAGACACTTGTCACAAAAGAAAAAGGATCCCGGAAGCTTCATTATCCCATGTGAGATTGGAGAGAAGGTAAACATTCAAGGCTTGTGTGATCTAGGAGCAAGTATTAATGTGATGTCATTGTTCGTGTTCAAGCAATTGGATCTAGGAGAGGTGATTCCTACGAACATCAATCTTCAAATAGCGGATCAATCATATGCTCAACCATTTGAGATTATTGAAGATGTGTTGGTAGGGTTGGTAAACTCATATTCTCGGTGGATTTCATTGTATTAGACATGAAGGAGGAACTTGAGGCACCGATCATCCTTGGTCGACCTTTCCTTGCAACGGGCAAGGCTATGATTAATGTGGAGAAAGGAGAGCTTAAGTTGAGTTCAAATGGTGATGAAGTTACATTTACAAGAGTTCATGAGGAAGAGGTTGCTCAAAGCAAGGTAGAGAAGAAAACGTGTGGATACATAGAGATTGTTGATGAATGCCCTTCCATTAAAAGGGAAGTTTCTACACCTATTACTTCTACTCATCCTTTAGTTAATGAGCATTTACTTCCCTCTTGTAAAATCATTTCTAACAAGTCTTGTGTTTCCCTTGATGATTGTAGGAAGGAGAAAGCGATAAAGGACCCTTTGCTTGACCCCGGTGAACAAGAGAAGGAAGAAGGTGAGAAAGAGTTGACCAAATTTGAGCAAGGCTCAAGTTTGGGGGTATTGATTGAGAAAAAGGCACCACTTGAGGTAAGGGAGGAAAAGTTCGAAGTAGGAGATCAAGTGGTGTGGTGTGAATCAAATTGGAGTCGGCTACTTGGAGTTGAAAGATCAAAGGAGGTGCTTACGGTGAAAGAAATCAAAGAAGGAGGAAAGCTACTCCTAGAGGATAAGTGGGGGTGTTGCCTTTTTGCAAAGGAACATCTAGTGGAGCACAAGGCCGATCTCTACATTGACAAAGAAAGGGAAGTGTGAACTCTTTGAGTTCCGTCCCGGCAAAGGGCGTTAAACCTAGCGCTAGATGGGAGACAACCCATCGTTTTATTGCTTTGGTGTGTTTGTTTTGTATTTTTGTGTTTTGTCCTTTTTGTGGAATTTTTTGCTTTAGATTCTTGGGAATTGCTCATGCTTAGTAGAGGATGTTAATTGATGGAAAGTGCATTTGGATATTGAGCTTAATTGTTTATATCATCTAAGGGTTGCATAATTGTACCATTCCCATACTTAATTTTGAATGCATATCTTCATTCAAGTTTGGGGGTGTGTGTCATTAGGGTAGAAATGCATCCCTTAGTGATGATTATTTTGATGATTTGTTATGGCGTTTGTAGGTATACTCACTACGAAGATTGACAAAACGAGGGAATTGAAAAAGGAGTCAAGGAATCGAGAAGGAAAGGAGAGCTTAAAAGTTGGTGAAAATGAGCATCAAGGAAGAGAACCCGATCTCCTCGATCGAATGAGCGACCAGGCTTAAATCGAGGGGACCAAAACGGTAATATCTTGCATATTTGGGTTCGTTAGGGGCGTAGAGGTCATTTTTAGGAGTTTCGGGAGTCGGGTCGGGCCCGGGAATCGTCAAAAATTCCCTGGTCTTGACCCTAGGTCGAGCTTGCATAGTCCCCGAGTCGAGGCATTGACACTTATAAAAATTTTGAAATCGGCACATCCCTCGACTCGAGGGAGGAACCTCGAGTCGAGGCTTTTGAAAAATTGGGATTCCTCGAGTCGAGGCCTGACCCTCGACTCGAGGCTGGTGTCTGATATAAAAATCGAGTTTCAGTCATAGCAGGCACGACTCGAGGGTTTACCCCAACTGCTGATTCCCCTTCGCCGTCTCTACCCTATTTCCGTCAAATTCATACCATTTTCACCGTTCATTCATCATAATTTCATCACATTATCATATTATTGCATTAAAGATTGGATTTTGAGGGTTTGTGCATCAATTTTGGGGATTTTGGTGAAGAGTGCGTGGGTGTCCAAGTTTGCCCATTTCAAGTCGAATTTCCTCAACAAGGTATGTAATTTCTTCTCTTTTGGCTTTCAATTTCATGATTGGTGTATGATTGTTGCTTGGTGTTGATAAAATTGCATGAATTTATTTGAATTGGAATTTCATTTGGGCATTTTGTCAAACACTTGGTATGCATGATTGATTGTGAAAAATTGAAGCCTTTGTTGAGAATTTTGAGTTAATTGAGGATTGTAGGAGCATGTTTAGAATTGTATATGTTGTGTTGCTCGTTTATGTGTGACTTTGGCTTGAATTGTGATTTTTGGGCATGATAGGATTTCCTAGTGCATTTGATGGAAAGTTGGTCAATTTGAGGTATTGGTGTTGATAGAAGTTTATTGTTGATGAGGCTTAGTTGTCTAAATGCTTGCTAGTTGGCTCGTGTTTTGTAGATATAATGTTTGGAGCTTCATTGCATGATAGTTGAGGAGCTTAATTTGTTGGTGTTTATTGTTGAAGCCATCTAGTGAAGTATGTATACTTTGAGGATTCGTTGAGCACTTCTATTGACTATATTTACTTTGATTGACTCATTGACCATTTGTGAGGAATTATTGCCTAGTCACTAGGAATTTTTATTGAGCTTGGATGTGTTTTTGTTGACTCGTCCATGGTAGAGTGATACTTTGAGCTTGCATTTTAATTGTGGGATTAATTTGTGCTTTTTGGATTATTTGTGCAGGAATCATGTTTAGGGGAGTGGATGGCCACAATTATTCGGATCTTTGAGATCCGAGAGAGAGAAGAGGCGATACGCTTTGCACACGGATGCCCGCCGAATTGGGAATTCAGTGGGATGATCATAAATGGAGGAAGCATATCATCTTGTATGCCGAGTTGTACAAGAAAGTGGTCAAAACTTCGTCTAGTTGATCATAATTGCATGCTATCGATGGGGATTGAGGATGATATCCCTCGACTGTTCGAGCAAGTAGGCATGGGAGGCTTTCTAGCTAAGAGGCCTAGGACCCATCTTGGACTCACTCTCGAGTTTCTATGCACAGTTAAGGTCCACAAGGCGAGGAGGAACAAGTTTGCAAGGAAGATCACTTTTGAGCTAATGGGGAATGAATATGAATTGACTTTGGGCCGAAGTAAACGAGATCCTTGGTGCGCCTCTCCGACCACTGATAGATCATTGCTCAACATTAGGGAGGAGTACAACGCCAAAAAGTTTTGGAGGCGTATTTCGATTCGGGGCTCCGAGTCAACTTTGAGTTTGTGTGCTGGAAGTCTAAGAGCACGCACATTCGGAACCCGGTGGTACGATACTTAGAGAAGATCCTCGCGAGTACCATATTCGCGAGATCGGAAGGAGGAGCCGTGGTGTCTGAAGAGTTGTATGTCTTGTGGTGCTTCTTGCATGGAGTGAGATTTAATGCGGCTGCATACCTCTGCTATTTATTTGAGAGAGCGACGAGCACAAAATTCAAGAAGATCAACTTTGGCGGAATGATTACCTTGATAGCTGAGCATCTCGGGATCCCGACTCATAACCTCGCAGCATTAGATGGTCCAGATCTTACTACAGACACAATGAGACGCATGAGGACACTGGATCGCATCGGTAGGACGTGGTGCCTACAGCAGCATCATGGTGGCAGATTCCCTCTTCCTAATAAGAGGTTGACGACGGTTTTTGGATCCACTGCTTTTGTGACCATCAATTTGCGCATGTGGTCATAGCGTCACACTGATGCCATAGATGCTTACGAGGGAGCATGGGGATGTGCTTAGAGATGAGGGGATGATGATGATAATGCGAGGCCGGCGATCGGAGTTCGATTCCGATTCTTCGATGATGAGGGGATGCGGTGAGAGAGCGAGAGGTTGAGGAGGAGGTTGAGTCTAAGGATGAGGATGACGAGGAGGCCGGAGGAGCGGGGAAGAGCGGCTGTCCCGAGATGGAGGAGGATTATCAGCCCCGAGAGATTAACATGTATCGGCGGGGCGAGATGAGGAGTAGAGAGTATGAGGCGGGGAGTTCATCTCGGAGACCCGTGGGTTTTGGCCGGAGCAGATGTGGGCGGATAGTCGAGGATGCACATTGAGAGTCTCGACTCGTCGGATGAGATGTGCCGGATGATGGAGGAGTCTCGTAGATTCAATGAAGAGACTAGGAGGATGCAGGAGGAATCAATGAAGACTCAAAACGACATGTATGCCCTCCTCTCTGCGAGATGAGTTCGTGGAACTTCGGGCCGAGCTACCCTCCTCCACTGCCACCGTCCGACTACTAGGGCTACCCCCTATTCCTCATTCCCTCTCCTTAGTTTTTAGATGCTTATCTCTTGGTGGATTGTACTCTTTATTGTGGTGATTGTACTCTTGATTGATTTGATGACTTGATGATTTTGATGTTTTGGATTGATGAATGATTTTATTGATGCTATGATTCTCTTTATCCTTTTGAGCTTATTGTCTATTAATGATTGTGATTTGATGATCCATTGGATTCCTTATCCCTATGATTACTTATTCTTTGATTTGATTTGAGCTTAATGGTTGATTCATTGATATATCTTTGAGTATCATTCATGTGGTAGTGAGTATGCTTGGACTTATGTACATGAGCACTTGAGTTTGATTTGCTAGACTAATTGGATTTGATATGATCATGAGTTGATTTGTAGCTTGATGCTAGTATTCTTGATTTATTGTGTAAAGATGGATGTGATTGATAATGCTTAATTCATTGCTCAATTTAAGCCCGTGAGCTTTTGTGCCTTAATAATCGTACATCTTATACGGTTGATATTAATCCTTTGTGAGTGCATCATTCATGAATTGTATGCTAGAACTTGCCACTAGACTTGTTGATATTGATCTTTGTGTGATGTCTTGAAAGTGATAAGAGGCCATGTTTGATATGATTAGTCACTTTGCCAAATTTTTCCTACCAAATACATTTGATTTCCTTAGTGAGCCATGTTGAGCCTTATTATCCTTATTCTTTGGCAAGCCAAGTGAAATTGAAACCATTAGCCTATTTTGATGAGCCTTTATTATCCTATATTTAGTTGAGCTTGAATGTTGGCTAATGATGGGGATTTGATTGCTAAGTGTGGGAAGATGATGAGCTAAGTGATGGAAGAAAGCATAAAAGAAAAGAAAGGTTGTGAAGAAAGATTGAATTGTGTAAAAAAATGTGTGAAGTGAATGAAAGAAAAATTCAATTTGTGAGCTTAAAAGAGAAAGCTCAAGTGAATGGTGGATTGATCATTAAAGTTAAAAAGGAATAGTGTGCTTGATGAAAAGTGAAGAAGATGTGTTTTGTATTGATTAGCTTACATTCAAGTCTCTACTACTTAGTCACTCTTATCCATATATATCCCACCTTTCCAAAGAACCTACATTACAACCTAGAAGAAAGACCTCTTTGATTCTTGATTGATCACAATTCATTTGGATTGAGATTAAGTCTTTTGGCAAGCATATGGTGTACTTATTTATGAATTTGATGATTGAGTGCTTTATACCTTGATACACTTGAGTGAAGAGTGAAACACTCCATGGAAGGAGCAATGTGTTGAGTGTTTGATTGAGCATTTGTTTGAGCATGATCTATCCTGATTGCTAGTGGATAGTTGCATTGGTACAAGTGTTCATTGATGAGTTCGATTGTCTTTTATTTCATCTATGGTGCCATGTGGCATAATTGCAATCAATTCACTCCTTTGTTCTTAGTTTCTACGTTGCTCGAGGACGAGCAACAATTCAAGTTTGGGGGTATGATTGGAGTGAATTGATACATGTTTTTAAGGCCTATTTTAGTGCAAAAAGTGAGCTAAAGTGTGATTTTTGTGCATAAATGTGAAAAGTATCACTCTTTTGCCTAAAAAGTATTACTTTGTGAGATTTTGATGTTTTCGTCCGTTTTGCAGGTAAATCGGTGGAATTTTGCCAAACCGAGAGTATCGTTATTCTTAGAATGAAGAGACGAACATATGGGACGAAAACGGGGGTCGGGCCCGAAGCCCTTCTCGATAAAAATTCCCTGGTCTCGAGCACAGGTCGAGGGAGCTCAAGCCTCGACTCGAGGTTCAGGCTGGAGGGAAATATTTTCAAAAAAAGCAGGAAGCTCGACTCGAGGGAGGAGCCTCGAGTCGAGGGATGGGAAAATGGCAAGATCCTCGACTCGAGGGCCTGAAGCTCGACTCGAGGAGTGCCCAAAACCGAAAAATTCAGTTTTAAAACCATTTGAAGCCAAAACAGAGCATATCTTGATTCTAGTAGTTTAGAGCAGTTTCTAGGAGGTTCCTTAGGCGATTTTTGCACTTTGTAGCTTGATTTCCATTGTAATTGCCATAGATTGTTAGAATTAGATTAGATTCTACATTTAGTCCACTAGATTAGTAGTTTGATTGATTGTAATTGGAGATTTCAGCTGTGCTTTGGGAGTATTGAAGTGGAATTGAAGCATTGTAGAAGATTAATCATTCCTATTTTTGTCTATTGAAGTTCAATTGGTGATGTTCTTACCCTTTGATCTCTTTAATTCATTGCTTATATTGATTAGATTGTTAATTGCTTTCTTAGATTCTCTACCCATGGCTTTTGCTTGTAGCACCATGGGCTAATAGCTTTGTGCTTGGGATAATTGAAATTAGGGATGAAGTGATTGCCTTATGCTATGATTGTTGATAATTGTGATCAATTGAATTAGCTTGCTCCCTAATTGTGATTCTTAATTGTGCTTCATGAAAAATTGTCTCTTTTGATTAATGGTTGATCACCCTAGCAATAGGCGAGAGTTGAGCTAACGTGATTAGGTGTTAATCGGGTTTCAATTTTACATGATTGTATGAATTGGGAACTTCTACATTGAGAGATGGGAAGAACTAAGGATACTCACATTAGGCATTGTGATATTAATGGAGTGATTAATTTCATGATGGTTTATGCTTTCTAATTTGATTGATTTGCACTTGGATACAATCATAGCTTGTTAATCATGGATTCCTTGATGAAGATTATCCCTTGCACCCAATTCCCCCATTGATTTTAGTATATTTGATCTTGCATATTAGGTGTTTGATCGATTGTTTGCATAATATTGCCATTTAATTTCTTGCATTTCGTAGAGATTTTAGTCATAAAACTTGTTGCAACTTTAGCCATTTAGAACTCTTATCTTTGAATTTCGTTTGCATACTTTCTCCCTTGGGTTCGATATTTTGTTGATTGGTCTTAATAACTCTTACCCTATACACTCCAATCAGGATTGTACCCATAGTAGCACAAAGACTCGCGCGAGGATATTTCCTCGCCCGCGAGCACCAAATGCCTCACGATGCGGCCAAAGCCCACGTGAGCAATAGAAAGTCTCCCGACGAGGCCTAAGCCTGCGGTGAGCATAAAAGTCTACAAGGGCTTGCTCCCATAGTAGCACAAAGACTCGCGCGAGAACATTACTCGACGCAAGCACCGAAAGTCTCATGATGAGGACAAATCCAAAACGAGCGCTGAAAGTCTCCCATTGAGGCCATTGCCCGCGGTGAGCATAAAAGTCAACAAGGGCTTGCTCCCATAGTAGCACAAAGACCCGCGCGAGAACGTTACTTGACGCGAGCATCAAAAGTCTCGTGATGAGGTCAAATCCTACGCGAGCAACCCGAAGTCTCCCAACGAGGCCTAAGCCTGCAGTGAGCGAAGAGATATACCTGTCACATTTTAAAGTCGTTTTATGTATCAAATACGAGCTTATTAGTGTGCGAGTATTTTAAGTTGTAGAGATATGAATTTACAGGAATGTAAATTGCGAGAAGAATGGCAAATAGAGAAACTTTCATTAATATTTGAAGGGGCGGCCAAAGGCCGAAGTACAGAAATTCCTAAACCCTAAACCTTAAACAAAATTCAAAAGAAGGTTTACAACGGCAACCGACAGAACTGCATCATTTGTCAATCCTTAAAGGGTAGACAACATGAATATCACAAAATGACAATGAAGCAGATCTACATCATCTATCAGGCCCCTACTCGGGCCGCTGCTGCTCGGGGACACCGCCACCACCACGGTCTCCGCCGGGACCACTTCCGCCACCTCGGCTGTAACGTCCCCACTTAAAACAATATGAAAAAGTGATGTGGCACAAGTAGGAACATTACTAAAACAGTGCTTCTTATTTAATATTTACGAAAGCCACACATTTCACAGCGGAAGTAATAAGTAAGTATGGTCGTAGGCTTAAGTTTACAAACCAAAGGTTCTTTAGTGTAATACTTAAAACCAATATTAAGTAACTTCACAGCCTGCCTCCGAGTTCATTCACCCACGCCGGAATCCTCAATATCTGAAAATATAAAAGTGGAAGGAATAAGTGTCTGTAAACACTTAGTGGAAAATCTCTTGTTAATTGCACAAACTAAACATCAATGCTTATAACGTGTGAGCCCCCGGAATTTCACCAGGTATTTGTGGGTGGCGTGACCAACCCATTGTGCCGGAACGACCGGACTATATGATTGCCAACATAAGTTGGACTATATGTGGGCCAGTCGATAGCGGGCCAGACTCAAAATTTAACATTCAACGGTTAATAAGTGCAATTAAAAATAATAAAGTAACACCCGGTTAAGAGTGAAGTGATTCCCCACCTTGTAGGACTGTACCTACAAGTAAACATTTTGAAATAAAATCATTGTTACTTATCCCTTCATTTATAATTTCACATATATCAAAGATCGTAAATATCAATTAAGCATGTATGATCACCAAAGAATAAGTCTTAGAGAAATATTGACCGTTAAAAATATAAACGAACTCTTCCAAACTTCTTTTCAGTTTTTTCGGCAGACTTGTACAAGTATCTTTCCGAATTTTTATAAAATAATCTACATATTCTAAATTCCTGGAATTTTTACTACATAATCAAATCTTGATGTAGTTTATCACCATATTTTTCGTTTTCTGAAATTCCTTACCAAAACACACAGATTTCACGAAGAACATACATCTAATCGTTTCTGTCCTATTAACTTAGAATATTCACCAAAAATCAACCATAAGTCCTTTTGAGCCATAATTTTAGACACATACCCCTAACTTCATATAGTTTATCTAAATATTTTTGGTTTCCTGAAAATCTTTTCGAAAATTTATTTTTTCCATGCAAAACTCACTGATTTCAGGTTTTTCGACCAAAAATCCTGGTCTTACTTCAAAAATTCACAGAAAATCAACCATAACTCCGATTGGCACGAAATTTAAATCCTAAGACCCTCAACCAGTCTACTTTCTCATGTAAATTTTCAGAAATTTCCACCCAAAGAAAATTATCAAAACGAATTTTATACCAAAACTGGTTCAAAATTTCAGCTTCAGGAACATATTATCTTAATCTCACTTCAAACCATATAATTTCATGATTTCTACTTCTATAGCATAGATAATCAAGTAATAAACATAATTTCGTTCATAACATATGAAGAAATTGAATCGAATATATTAAACATAAAATGAAACATGTATAACATGCAAATCACTTATCAACCAAAAGAAAACTTACTTGCTTAAGTTGTTTAATGAAGCAATTGAGAAGAGGCAAAGCCTATTTATACAAGTAAATGATAATGCTCTGGCCGACTTATCTAAGGGATGAGGGATTAGGTGGCTTGGTCTTTAGTTTAGGTGGTTACAAGTGTCCATTAATAAAACAATTTTTTTAATTTGTTTCTTAACCTTGCCTTTCTTAAGTTTTAAGAAACCCATCTTCCTATTCTATCTTGATATATAACCAACTTAAGCTTTCTAATATAAAGGCCATATATTAATAATAAATCATTTATTAAAGAAACATTCATTTTATTACTTATATCCTTAAGAACTTTATTAAATTCTAAGTTTAAACACTTTAAAACTTTAAATAAAGAAAATTGTAAAGTCTTAAGAATAAGCATGTATTAAGCAAATAATATGTTAATTATAAACATCGAGTAATTAAAACACATAAACTTACCTTTGCATAAATTCGGATGTAAATGCATCACATAAGTTCATGAAGAATTATAAGGCATTTAGTATAACAAATAAGGTCATGAAATCAGGCATTTAGTATAGCAAATAAGGTCATGAAATCCTAGGGTATTACATTGGCCACCGCTGCCGCATCCCCCTCCTCGCCCTCGCCCCCCTCTTCGTCCTTGTCCTCCGGGGGGTCACAGAGCTTAGCCCGATGGTGGAACCAGGTCAGGTCCACCCCATAGACCGTCTCTAGATCCTTGAAAGGGAAAGATATGCTCCCCGGGATGGCGTGCTCGGGATCCAGGATGTACTCCTTGAAAGATTTCTCCAAGGGAGCAGAGAGCAGGTTGACCTTCTTTAGATCGCGGATGGCGTCCGCAAAGACGAGGTAGTAAGCGAGCTCCTCAATGACGTTCACATCCTTCAGAGGATTTGTGTGGAAGTCCAGAAGCTCGTGATGTCGCGGCAGCGTGCTATTCAGCCAGCTGGGCCCGGGCCCGGTCCGCAGCGTGTCATGAGGACTCCGCCACTCCCACCTTCTCACGCTCGGCAGCGAGCACACTCTCATGGGCAGCTTAGGCATGGTAGAGAGCGACAACAACCTCATCCCGAGAGGTGGTCAGCTCGCCCACTTGCCTCTCCAGCAGAGCAGCCTTCGTCTCGAGCACCTCCTTCTCTTCCCTGCATTTCACATACCCCAGCCTCTCCTCACTGTGGGAGCGGAGGGCCCGCTGCGATGCGATGACGGCCTGGCAATTGAGGATGGGCTCACCAGGGCCGCGCTCTTGCTATTGAAGGTAATGGCAGCCTCCAGCTCGTCAGTCCAGCCCACCATAAGGTTCCGCATTGCCGAGCTGATGTGGGACGGAATGCCAGAGGCAGGTCCTCGCTGGGAGGAAAGATAGTTGTGGATAATATGGGGCGAGCAACCCCGTCGACGCGGAGCCTGCGCGAAGAACAGGCCTTGAGAAATTGAAAAGGTAAAAATGCACAAAGAAATGAGCATGAGTTCGGAACCTTACCGGCCCTCCACTATCGGGTCGCGCCCGAGGTAAGTGGGATCCAAAGGATCCTTCTGGGATGGTCCAGGCGAGGCAGGCTGCGTCCCTGCAACATGGCTCCGCTGGCTCGGAGCGACATCATGCTGCGTCTTCTTGCGGGCCTCTGCAGCGGAGACCACCCGGACCTCATCATCATCCGCCTCCCGCGGACGTGTTCAGCCCTCCCTTGCTGGGGACGACCCAGGAGCCCGTGAGGACTCCTGAGAAGTAGACCGACCTGCGCTCGCGGGGGCTGTCTGCGACCGCGGCGGGGCTTGCGTCCCCCACGACTGGCCGTTGAGCGTGAGGTCTGGCCGCTCGGGGGACGTGCTTCCTTCCTAGCCGCGGGCACGTCTTTGCCACTAACTCGCTGTGACAGCTTCAGCTTCCTTATGATCTTGCGAGGGCAAGAGCTGAATACAGGGATCGGGGGAGCTGCGAGAAAAGAGCCTTGTCAGTTTTCGAACCCGAGTTAAGCAAAACAGTTGCGAAGAAATTCGAGAAGCTACCTGGATTAATGTTGGCCTCGCGAGGAAAGCAAAACAAGCGCGCAACCTTCACCCGCTCGATGGTAAGGATCTGCTCCCAGCGCCGCTCGTGTTTGGGAAGCTTCTTGATTCTCTCTAGGTAGAGCTTGAAGTCCCAGTTCAGTTCGTAGGCACGAGTAGATTTAAGCGCTGCGAAGACAAAAGAGAAATTAGATCAGTAATCTTCAGATAATCAAAATCAAAAATTTCTTACTCCTTTTTTTGCGGTCGAAGGCAGTCGGAATGGCGAGGGTTGTATCACGAGCAGGCCCCATCGATGCCCAGGTTCCGGAGACCCAAAACCACCGATGCTGCCACTCATACACCTTGTTCGGGATATTGGTGATCAGGGCCCCTTGCTTGGGTTTCAAGTACAACCCGTCCTTCCTATCCACGAGGCTGTAGAGGCTGTAGGGGTAAATAATCTCCTTGGCACTCGACATCCGAAACAAGCGATGCTCGCCAAAGAGAACTAACAAGGCCATCAAGCCCTCCACCTGTTAGGATGCAACTGAATCGCCGCAACCTCCCAAGCATTGAAGTAGTACGGGATGCACGGGGGGAGCGGGAACCGATCACCAGCCTCCATCATGGCGAGATTGGCGGCGATCATACCAGGTGAGGGCTGGTCGGGCCTCTCATACGCCTTGGGTCGGTACAGCTGCACCGAAAAGGGAACCTCCCACTGCCACAAAAAATAGAACAACTCATCGGTGGTCACCGAGCTCACCAAAGCGTTCGAGTTGCAGGGCCACCCCGAAGGCTCGGCCCATCTGAACATGTCCCCCTCCCTCGGAATTCGCTCGTATGGGCATGAGGCCAGGTACGTGGTGAAATTGAATTTGGGGACCGGGCCGGCGAGCTGGTCCATGAAGCGGACCCACTCCTCGTACGCGAGGTCGAGCTCCTGCTCCTGCCGCCGCTCCTCCTCCTTCGCGACTTCCTCCTCCAACCTGCGGGAAACCTCCCCAAGGGCTTCCCCAACCTCATCCCCGGGCGAGGAATCCTTTCTTCATCATCGGGGGCAGCCGCCGCCAGTGTCACCCTCTTCGGGAGACTCAGATCTACCCTGAGATCGCCCAGACCGGCAAAATCGGGGGCCTCAGTGAGATCACGGGCATCCCCCCGTGAGAAGACCCCGCCAAGACGGAAATGGGGGCAACAGGTCTCCCAAAGACCTGGTCGAGCCCTTCGAGGTCGGCCTCATCCCCGGGCGAGGAATCCGATCCCAGTGAGGAGTCGGTCCCCAGCTCCGAGTCAGTCCTTTCTTCATCATCGGGGGCAGCCGCCGCCAGTGTCACCCTCTTCGGGAGACTCAGGATCTACCCCGAGATCGCCAAGACCGGCAAAATTGGGGGCCCCAGTGAGATCACGGGCATCCCCCCGTGAGAAGATCTCGCCAAGACGGAAATGGGGGCAAGAGGTCTCCCAAAGACCTGGTCGAGCCCTTCGAGGTCGGCCTCCGACCAAGCACCCAGCGTCTTCCGAGGCCTAGGGCCGCCAGAACCACCATCACCAGAACCCCTCACCATTTTTCACAGAAAAGAAAGGGGAGGAAGACGAAAGAAGATTACCTAGAATGCAGAGAAGGAAGGCATGCCAAAGCTAAGGTAACTCTCAGAAGGTTTGGAGTAGCTCTCGAATTACAAGAAATGCAAAGTGTCAAATAGCAACAAAAGGCCCCGTTTTAAAGATATGGGGGAGGGGCCCCTTTGCAATTTTAAAATCTGGAAAACGGGGGCCCGAGGGGAATTTTCCCACAATTGGGCCCTCCTCGGGGCAACTTTTGCCTCGGGATAGTGCGCGTGTGGGTTCCCAATGCAATGATTGCGATGGCTCACGCACCTTAGAAATCGAGCCTATTCGCGCCCTTTAAGGTGAAGGGATGCATCGGTTCCTCAAAAAGCTGCCACACGACGTTGTCATGGGCAGTTGTAAGGATGTCATAGGAGCGTTCGAGCCAAGTGAGTTCGCATCATATCACCCGAAGATCACACCTCGCCCTAGGCCGAGAGCGACCAGGACTGAGATGGGGGAAATTGTTGTGACATGGATTCCACTCAACAAGATGATCTCACAGCTCGCCAGTAGGAGCGAGCATCTCCAAAGGCTCGGCGAGCAGAGCGACTTGCCTACCGAGCAGGTCCCATGAACCTCGCAGGCGAGGCTCTAATCCAACGATCCAAGCCAGGCCCGAGGAGCCCTCTAGCGAGGACCGAGGAACGACGATCGGGGGACAAGATCTTCCTCAAGAAGGAAAAGATCTCACAGCAGGACATAGTCAGAAAGGCCATGCCCTAAAAAGGAAAAGATCTCGCCGCCACAGGAGATCTCTGCAAAATTGCCACGTGGAGCATGCTGAGAGGGCCGCCAGCCTGCTCGTCCGTACATTATCGTACCAGGGCATTAAATATTGTACTCTAGCAATAAATACCCCCCGATTTCTTGGGATGTAGTAGCCGTCAAACTACTTGTATAAATAGACCCTATTGGGCACAATAATATAGATCGAAAAATATCCACCCTTAAGACTGGGACTCATCCTCCCAGCAATCCCTTGTGCATTTACTGCTTTCAGCATTCATTACTCCATTATTGCACTCATTCAAAGTTCATCATTAGCATTCAATACCTACCAACCCACATAACTAAATAGGCCCACATAACTAAATAGGCCGATTAGCCATCTTATTATCGTGTTAACTAGGCATTTAGTCGGTGTAACAACAAATCTCACCTCTATTTTGTCCCTCTAAAACACAAAACGATATTGAGCTCTTTACTAAGCATATTTCAATATGATTAAATTAATTACTTGTGTTCGGATTGTAAATTAATTAAGTAAGTTGGATAGAATCTTGGTGTGTGAGGAATGGTTAAACAAATGGCCAGACTACTCGGTGAAAAGCTGTGGAAGAACGTTCTCTGATCATTGCCCAATATTCATTAACTCGGTTGCGAAGGATTGGAGACCTAAACCTTTCAAGTTTTTCAATTGCTGGGTGGACCATCCGAACTTTGAAGAGTTCATTAGAAGCAAGTGGCAACAATACAAGGTTGATGGCTGGGCAGGGTTTCAGCTAAAAGAGAAAATGAAATTATTGAAGAAGGATCTGCAAATTTGGAACACCTCGGTTTTCGGCAATAAGGAAATACAGATTGAAGAACAGAAGCAGGAGATCGAAGCGTTGGATAGGCTCGATGATGTTTTCGGACTTGAGGAAGAAGAGGTGATCAACAGAAACAAAATTGCGGCCGAATTAATGAGAAATCTTATCTGGAGGGACAACTTACTGGCACAGAAAGCTAAAACTAAGTGGCTGAATGCAGGAGATGTTAATTCAAGATTTTTCCATTCTTGGATTAACAAGAAGTTGAAATTTAAAGGAATTGAAGGCTTCTTGATCAATGATCTTTGGGTAGATTCGGTAGAAAAAGTGAAAGAGGAGGCCGTTAAATACTTCCAGAACCAATTCAAGGCGAGAAAAAGTTACAGGCCTCAATTCCCAGGGGATCTGTTCGAAAGAAAGATTTCTGAGCAACAAAACAACTTTCTGGGGGAGAAGTTCTCAGAAACGGAGATCACAGATGCAATCTGAGAGTGTGACTCAAATAAGAGCCCAGGTCCGGACGGTTTTACTTTCGCATTCTTCAAAACAAACTGGAAGAATATGAAGAATGATATTATACAATTGATGGAGGAATTCTATGAGAAAGGAAAAATAGTCACAAGCTTAAATTCCTCTTTCATTATTTTGATTCCAAAGAAGGAAATGAGTTCGGCTTTGGAGGATTATCGACCAGTCTCCCTTATAAACAGTGTCTACAAAATCATTGCGAAGATCTTGGCAAGGAGATTAAGCAAATTTCTTGATGGAGTAATCTCGGAGAACTAGTCGGCTTTCGTGGGAGGAAGACAAATTTTGGATGGAATTATGATACTTAACGAGATGATTGACGAGGCCAAGAAGAAAAAACTCAGGAGAATCATATTCAAGGTGGATTTTGCAAAGGCCTATGATACGGTTGATTGGGATTTTCTCGATGAAATGATGATCGGGATGAATTTCAGTCCAAAATGGAGGCATTGGATTCGGGAATGTATATCGTCGGCATCGGCTTCGGTGCTAATTAATGGTAGTCCATCAAAGAACTTTCCCCTTGAACGCGGAATCAGACAAGGAGATCCCCTTTCCCCGTTCTTTTTTCTTATCATTGCCGAAGGCTTGAGCTTACTTGTAAATAAGAGTGTGGAGTTGGGACTACTTGAGGCTAACGAAGTGGGTTCAGAAAAAATCAGAGTGTCGCATCTTCAATATGCCGACGATACGATTTTCTCTTGTCCCACTAAGATGACCAACATAGAGTCCATTAAACATATTCTTCGGAACTTCGAAATGGCTTCGGGCTTGAAGGTCAACTTCCAAAAATGTGAGGTGATGGGGATTCATGTGGAAGAAACACTGTTGAATACAATTGCAGATTACTTACAGTGCAAAGTGAGTAAAAATCCACTTTCTTACCTGGGGATTAATGTTGGGATAAATCATAAATTATCCAAGTCTTGGTCGATGGTAATTGAGAAGATCATACGACACCTCAATTCTTGGAGTGGAAAGAACTTATCTTTTGGAGGCAGAAGTACTTTAGTACAATATGTTCTATCTGCGCTACCAACCTACAGCCTATCTTTTTATCGTATTCCAAAATCAGCTTTGAGTATGATTGTGCGATTACAAAGAAAGTTTTTATGGGGTAAGAGTGAGGAGAAAGGCAACATTTCTTGGGTTAGGTGGGGCGAGGTATGTAAGGAGAAAGATAGAGGGGGTTTGGGGATAAAAGATTTAGATATCTTTAATAAATCGTTACTGGGAAAATGGACTTGGAGAGTGTTAGAGAATGGAGATAGGTTTTGGGTGAGAGTGTTGAAATCTAAATACGGAGCGAATCCTTTTCTTGTTGGGGATCCCGGGGAGGGCTCTAGGGCAAGAGGGAGAACGGCTAGGGGCAGAATGTCGGGATGGTGGAAGGACATTTGTGAGATTTATTGGGGAAGCGAGAGAGATGAGGGAGTCGGAATTAGAGAGGAATTTGTTAAGAGAGTGGGTTGTGGAGATACAACTAAGTTTTGGAGCGATAAATGGGTAGGGGATTATCCCCTACTGACCAACTTCAGAAGGTTACATAGGATTAGTCTTCAGCAGGATTTAAACATTCATGAGATGGGAAAATGGGAGGGGGATGAGTGGCAATGGGAGTTCAAGTGGAGAAGGGATTTGAGAGTAGGAGAGGTTGATTTGCTGAATGATTTAATTGTGTTTGTGAACAGGTACAAGCTGACTAAGGAAAAAAAAGATTCATGGAGCTGGTACCATTCACCGAAAGGAGATTATATCACGAAGGAAGCATATCGAAGAAGGACTGCGGAGTCAAGGGAAGAAGAGGCTGCAGCAAACAAAGTTTACAAGTACCTGTGGAAAAACCATGCACCAAATCGGGTAAAAGCAATTGCGTGGAAGATCTTGAAAGGAAGAATCCCGACTAAGGTGGAGCTACAGAAGCGAGAAATCCCGATGCCAAATGATGAGGTGAGATGCCCACTTTGCGGCAAGGATGATGAAACTGTGATGCACGCTATCTTCACATGCAATGTCAGTTGGCAAATTTGGGGACAATACTACAGATGGATTAATATTGACATGGTAAGCCAAAGTAACTCAATCCTTCATTTGCTACAACATAGGGATGTTTTCGGTCAGAAGGGGAGTAAGCATATTGCGTCAACAATTTGGACTGCTATTGTGTGGAGTATATGGAAGGGTAGGAACGATTTAGTTTTTAATGGGAAAGATTTTGATACTGCTAAATGTTTTAGGGATATTAAAATTAGTGTTTGGTCTTGGCTTAAGGTTAAGGAGAAATACAAGAATAATATTTCGTTTAGGGAGTGGATGAAAAACCCAGTTAGGGGGTAATGAGGTATTAGGTGAATCCAAGGAACTTGTAATGGGTTAGAGTACCCTTGTATTCTAATTGCTAATGAATACATTTTTTGCTGATAAAAAAAAAAAAATTAGAAGCAATTTATGATGAAGTTGAACCTGTTATCTAATATAATCTATATATATATATATATATATATATATATATATATATATATATATATATTATACAATATTTGAAAGATTAACCAAATTATGTCCATAGTTTAGATTTTTAATGGAATCTACCATATATTTTTTCTTTTAACCGAATTATACTCATATTTTTTCACTTCATTTTATCAAATTTAGCTCATTTTTTCTCTTGACCAACTTTCAACCATATCTTTTATAAATATTATCAAATTTGTTAGAAAAATCCCTTACTTTTAAAAATGATTAAATTTTAAAATAAAATATTCTAAAATTATATGATATCTTTTATTCTGAAAATTTAAAAATATAAAAATAATTTAAAAAATCTCAAAATATTATATATAAAATATAAAAATTATTATAATTTGGTTAAGAAAAAAAGTATGGTTAGATTTGATAAAAAAAAAATTATGGACATAATTTGGTTTTAAGGAAAATATGCCCTAGATTTGATTAAAAAATATGGACATAATTTGATTAAGAGAAGAAATATGTATTAAATTTGATAAAAAATTAAAAATATGACCTAAAATTAATGATTTGGTCTTATTCATGTATATACTACATAAACAATAATATTATATGTATTATTGCATATTTTATATTGTATCACTGTTTAATGTAATATTCAGTATCAAACAGATATTAAATTAAGCAAATAATATTTTTTCTGTAGCTCAATTTAATTTGATTTTGACAGACTTTTTTATTTGTAAATTTTTGTTTTATTATATGGGATATTGCGTATAAATATTTGTGGTTATATATATACTGGATGAGCTCCCGCGTATTACGCGGTATTTTCGTTAAATAAATTTTACAATATAATATATTATATATAATATTTTTAAATAAAAATATATATATATATTAAAATAATGTATAAGTATAAAAAAATTATAATTATAATATTAAATTTAAATAATGGTATATTAATTGTATGACAATTCATGCTAGGGATTAGAATTATTATAATTATGTGAAAGAATTTACTATAAGATTTGTTTTAAATTTATTTTACAATTAATAAAAAAAAAGAAGACGATTAATAAAATTTTTTTTTATATAACTGATGCATAAATATTACTTCGAATAATATATATATATATATATATATATATATATATATATATATATATATATATATATATATATATATATTTACAATAAATATCATATATGATTATATTAAGTTTTTTTTTATAAAAGTTGATACAATCACAATTTTTCTTACATACATTTATAGGTTTAAGTTAAATATAATTTTATGTTTAAAAATTGTCATATGATAACACTTTTTTTAGATATAAAATAAATATTTAAAGATTTATATATTAACTTATTTATTAAAAAATATACATATTGTGCAAGAGGTCTAAGGTTCAAACCTTCTTAGAAACATATTTTTTATTTAATTCCTATATTAAAATGCCACATATATGTCATATATTATTATAAATCAATAAAAAAATGACACATAGATTATTAACATATATATGCATTTAATAAGAATGTGACACCTCATTTAAATTAACCTTATAACGATACTTAAGCAAAAGCAAACTCCCTATTAGTAATATAGGGATATATATAAAAGAGGAGTTGGCTGTCTCCTAAAAAAAAGAAAAAAGAAAAAAGAGGAGTTGGCTGTAACTGCAATTGCAATTTTGTCTATATATGTATATTTATTGCAACGGACAAAGATTTACAAGGGTACGTTTTTTATTTCATGCAAGTGAAATGTGCGAATATTTCTTGGCACCACACAAACCAACATGTATTTATCTTTCTATCATCCATATATACACATATCGTTCGTACGCATCCTGACATTCATTTATGACTTGTTCAATGTTTACTTCATCGATATACTGGAATTCATTTATAAAAAATATTATCCTCATGCGAAAAAAGTTTTATGAGTAGAAAAGACACACACTTTAAAAAATATATATTTTTGAATTTTATTGACCAATTAATGGATGGTAGTATATATTGAAAATTCATGATGTGATAATTGTAGTAGATTAAATGTATGATTAAAGTTATGAGTAAATTTGAAACGGTGAACCCAAATTCAATGACAAATACGAAATAAAACTATTAATGTGAATAATTTTTAGTTATGAGTAATTTTCTTTTTAAGGGTGTGAAACTTATATTGAGACGTTTCGAAAAATAAAGCATTAAAGCTTTTATGAGACGTAGAAAATACTACTCCATCCGTCCCAAGAAGTTATACACACTTTCCTTTTTCGTCTGTCCCAACAAGTTATGCACACTCCTAAAATGGAAACATCACACAATATTAATACCCTTATAATATCGTTTAAATCACAAAAATGTCACTCTTATTCTATTCTCTACTTTATTCTCTCTCCTATTTTATCTCGTTAAATCACCCAAAATACTCTTATACTTTATTCTCTCTCTTACACTTCATTCTCAAAAAAGCCAACAAAATTTATTTCTCTTAGTTTCCGTGTCCCAAGAAGTGTGCACAACTTCTTGGGACGGAGGGAGTAATTGTTATAACTAAAAAAATATCATTTGCTATAAATGAAAAGTGACAATTATAATAACATAATAATATCATGCAAACTAAAATTGTCATTACTAATAAAATGTGCTACTTAACATTTTAAAAATGTGTCAGCAAAATGAGAGCGGCGATTTTTCTCTCCTTTGCTGAGAATTGTGATTCTGGTTGTTCTGGTCAGTCTGATGGAGAATCTGTTTCAAAATCTTGATATCTCGAAAGAGGAAGATGAGGAATTGATCTTCGACGGAAATACTGAATTTAAGGGGGGTCATGAGTGGTTGGACGTTTTCTCACAGGTAAATCCTACAATTTCAATAAAAAAAATTATAAATAGGTTAAAAAAATCCAAAATTACAAATAGGTTCATGTGTAAATATTTTTGTGCGTCTCTTCAAATATTTTTTGTGCTTCTGTGCAAATTTTTTGAACCTATTTGTAATTAGCCTACCTTTTTTGAACCTATATGTAAATGACTCATTTCAGTATTATGCGCAGCAGGATGAAAAATATCTGGAAGCCTGGATGGGGGGTTCTTTATAAAGTATTGGGAATTCCCATTTTCTGATCCAATTTTTTCACAAATTGGATATGAATCGAATCTTGGAGGGAGGACCATGGTCTTTTGATAATCACCCTTTGATTATCCACAAACTGTAGGTTGGAGGCAACCCCACAACGGTGGAATTGAATAAGTTACCCTTTTGAGTCCAAATTCATAATATTCCCATGGTTTCTTTAAGAGAAAGTTGGGAGATCTTTACGGGATTTTATTGGTTCTTTTCTGGAGTACGACAAATCGAATAGGGGAGCATCGTGGAAACCTTATATGCGAACTAGGGTGGAGATTAATGTGGAAGATCAAATTGAGTAATGGTGTCTCGACGCAGTTTGATTTCAAATATGAGCGACTTTATATCTTTTGTTTCATCTGTGGAAAACTTGGGCATTCAGAAAAGTTCTATGAAATCCCATGAACCATGGTTGAAGGGGAGATTAGTAGAGGGTGGGGAACTTTATTGAAGGCCCATGACAAGTGCAACATTACAATGGATGATAGTAGATGGTTGAAATCGAAGGTAGGAGAGAGTACCCTGGTTGGCGGGTCAACTCCGATGGATATTCAGAGAGGTGGACAACCAGAGTTGGGGGGTTCAATGAGTTTCTATGGCATAGTGCGATTCGGGGAATCAGTTGGCATATCCGATTTTCTCTGGAAATAGCGGAAATTGAGGATGAATAAGAACAAAATATGAAATGCATGTTTTGGGGGAGGTTAGTAAAATATCCAAAACGGCAACTCTACAAGTCAATCCATGCTTTGAAGAGAAAATTGATGACATTGACCTTACAGATACAAAAAAAAAAAAAAAAAAAAAAAGATCCCTTGCCATGCATGACAAGGACGTATCCCATGCAATAGATACAAAGGAGGCAGATACAATGAAAGAAACTCAAGAAAACCAACATTCTTTAACGATGGCCCCCAGTTTCTAGGGCTACCGAGAATAATGATTGTACTAAGCTGGAACTGTAGGGGTTTGAGTTAGGCCGCTACAGTTCCGAATTTTTATGAGCTCATTCATGTTTGTAGGCTAGAGATTGTGTTTTTGTGTTTTTATTTGAAACTTTGTCTCACGGTGTTAGATTAGAGGTCCTCCAGGTCAAGCTTAATTTTGATTCTTTTTTTTCTATTGATTGTAATGGTCGTACTGGTGGATTAACTATTCTCAAGAGAAATAAACCTTCTTGCAATATTTTGAATTATTATAGAAATCATATTTATTTGGTTATCTCGGATGATAATGGGAATTGGCGTCTTACCGATTCCTGGAGAGGTGTAATCGTCACCTCTTTTGGAACCTTTTGAGACATCTTGCAGGGGTTAATAGCTTACCCTGGGCCTGTATTGGGGACTATAATGATATTCTTTCACAAGCCGAAAAGAAAGGGAGAGTTGAACACCCACAATGGTTTTTTTGTGGATTTCAGAAAGTTGTTAATGATTGATATCTTGTTGACATTCCACTTCTTGGTTATACGTATACGTGGTTTAGAAGTAGGGGGTCAGTAAATGTTGTTGAAGAAAGGCTAGACAGAGCAATGGCTAATAATGATTGGCATACTCATTTCCCTAGAGCTTAATTGCAATGTTTGGTTGCTCCTGTATAAGATCACAACCCAATTCTTCTCACGACGGAAACCACGATCTTTGTCTAAAAAAAGAGACGATTTAAATTTGAGAATAGATGGCTTTTAGAATTTGGTTTTAAAGAGGTTGTTAATAAATGTTGGAGGATTTTTTCGGATCTAAACAAATGTGATCATTTGGATGCTACAACGGAAACTCTGGAGGTTTAGGGCAATAAAGCAGACTCAAACTTTAGACTCCATAAAGAGATTTGGAGAAAGAGATTGATAGATTTCAAGGGAGCTCCCTATCTCTTGATAACGAACGGTATAAGAAGGCAAGGATGGAGCTCAGGGATATATTGATTCAAGAGGAAGTTTTTGGAGACAACGTGCTAAGACATTTTGGCTTAAAGAGGGGGATCTGAACACTAGATCCTTCCATCAAATGTGCTTTTCAAGGAGTCGGAGGAACATGCTTATTACAAAGCTACAAGATGATAATGGAAATTGGGTTGAAGGACACCAAGGGCTAGGCAATATTGTTGGTTCCTACTTTCAACAGTTCTTTGCGGCACCCTCAACTACACTTGTGGAGTCGCAATTTCTAGATGCAGTGGAACAAGTAATTTCACCTTCTCAGAATGATGAACTGATTAGAGAATTTCAGAAGGAGGATTTTTCTGTGGCCATCAATCAAATGCATAGCGATAAAGCTCCGGATCCGGATGGGTTCCACCCAGCTTTTCATAAAAATTATTGGGCAACGTTAGGTGATGAGATTTTAAAATCCTGCACTTCATGGCTTGCACAGGGAGTTTTTCCACCGGATCTTAATATTGTAAGAATTTATAAACACATTAATTCAATAATACCTATTATCCTAGAACATGCTTCAATTTTAGGAAATATACATCGCACTAGATTATTAGGAGTATTAGGGGTACCTGGATCCATTAAATTTCTTAGGCGGAACACGAATTTGATGGATCGGTATAATGGCCTTCCTCAACTAAATCGTTTTATTCCTCAATGGGACCATTTTTTTTCTGATGGGGAGAATAGAAAACTATGCGTGATTTTAGTATCTTGGGGACCATAACCCACAAGATCTATATATACTACTCAATTTGGCCACCCATAATCACCTAATAGTAGTATAAGGTATCTACTCAATTACTCCACATCGATTACGCTGTCAAATTGACTTAACCTTATTTAGACCACTAATTTTTTTTTTATTTAGACCACTAATTAAGTCAATGTGTTGAATAACTGATATAATTGTATGATATATTTGTCCATAATTAGATTATGGGAATTCCATGATTTCCTACAATCTCCCACTTAGGTTATATATATCGTCTTCGAAGCAATTATATTAAAGGATCCTTAGTTGCGCAACTTTATGCTATTCAATTACAGACTACCTTTAACAATCTAGTCCATCTCATATACTAGCAATGGAATTACCGTGGTATTCCCCACATTACAAATCGTTGGTTAAACCCCGATAATCACCATGTTAATATACTTAATGACATTGATCGAATATGGTTAGTAACATGGAAATTACATGCAAATGTGATCATTATCATGTCTATTTCCAACTGGTCCAACTTTATTCTTTAGTGAGATCACTCCATAATGCAAAAATATTACAAAATGGAAAAGTTAACTTAAGTGAATTCAGAATGAAATCAAAGTCGTCAACTTTATTCTGTAGAAAACTGAATAAACCAAACTAAAATTCTACACATAGAATATAAACTCCCACTAAATCCGGGCATCATCAGAAATAACACCCATATGAGCAGTATGCTCATGAAACACCTTAGGTGTTAATGCCTTAGTTAGTGGATCTGCTAGCATACTATCTGTTCCTATGTGTTGTATAGAAATTTGCTTATTCTGAATTCTCTCCTTAACAACAAGAAACTTAATGTCAATGAATTTTGACTTAGTAAAACTTCTATTGTTATTGGAGTAAAGCACCACCGAATCATTGTCACAAAATATCTTCAACGGTCTCTCAATGCTGTCTACCACACACAGTCCTGTGACAAAATTCTATAGCCATAAAGGCGTGGTTCGAGCTCTCATAACAAGCGAAATACTCCGCAACCATAGTAGAAGAAGCTACAAGAGTTTGTTTAGCAGACTTCCAAGAAATAGCTCCTTTTGCCAGTGTAAACACATATCCTGATGTGGAGCGTCTGCTATCTTTACATCCCGCAAAATCGAAGTCAGAGTATCCTATGATCTCCAAACTCTCTGACCTCCGATAAATGAGTGTACAATCTATTGTTCTCTTCAGATAACGTATTACGCGTTTGGCTGCTTTCCAGTGTTGCTCTCCTTGATTAATTGCTCAAATATCTACCCAAAACTCCCACTATAAATGCTGTATCGGGACAAGTACAGACTTGAACATACATAAGACTCCCTATTGCCGATGCATAAGGAATCTTTTGTATCTTACTTTTCTCATAATCATTACCGGGGCACTGCTTGAGACTGAATTTTTCTCCCTCAACAATGGGAGTACTCAAGTGATTTACTACCTTTCATGCCGAATCTTCCCAAAATCGATATAGCTCTTTTGTGACAATCCAAGAATACCTAAAGAACGATCTCTTAGTATTTGGATCCCTAATACAAAATAGGCATCACCAAGATCATTCATACCGCCTTTAAAAAAAAATTCAAAATTCTTCGTAAAAAATCTTAGTTTCGTGCAATAAGCCTATATCGTTGCTAGCAAGAAGAATATCATCGACATATGAAACAAAGAAGATGTATTTACTCCCACTGAACTTGCAGTATACACAATCATCAACAATATTTACATACCATAGACTTGATGAAACTTATGATACCATTGACGGGATGCCTGCTTAAGACCATACATGGATTTCTTTAATTTACATACCATAGACTTTGGGTCTCCAGACACAAAGTTTTCAGGTTGCATCATGTACAGACTGGTTTCCTCAATGTCTCCATTGAGAAAAACAGTTTTTACATCCATCTGGTGTAGCTTCAAATCCAAATGAGCTACAAGTGCCATAATAGTTCTAAAAAGTCTCTTTGTAGTCAACACCTTCTCTTTAAGTGAAGCCTTTAGCAACTAGAAGAGCCTTATATCTTTTGATATTGCCCTTTGAATCCCTTTTGGTTTTAAATATCCATTTACAACCTATAGGTTTCACACCTTTAGGCAATTCGACAAGATCCCAAACATTATTGTCACTCATAGACTTCATCTCATCTTTCATGGCGTCAATACACTTTTGAGAATTAGAACTGCGCATCGCTTGACCAATTGTGACAGGCATGTTCTTGGAGATATACTATATAGTCATCCGAAATAGCATTTCTCCTCTCCCTAGTGGATCTTCTTAATGGCACCTCTGGCACCTCTTGAGGGTGTTGAGTTTGTTCCTCAATTAATAAATGATGGATTCTAGTGTTGTCTTGATTTGGAATGATGTTTTCGACAGGAGTCTCAACTTTGTTCTCTAATACAGGAGTTGGATCCTGAATATTAATAGGCAAAGAGACCAAATCATTGTCAACAATAAAGTCTTCCTCAAAGACAACATTCCTTATGAATTCTTTCCTCCCAAACTCGATATCCTCAAGAAATTTGGCATTTTCTGTCTCAAAAAGTGTTCTTGATGTGGGATTGTAGAATTTGTCCCCTCGTGAGTGCTCAAAGTATCCGATAAAAGCTGACTGTTCTTGAATCCAGTTTTCCTTCATGCGGCCTATAAGGTCGCGCTTCAGCTGGACAACCCCAAATGCGCAAGTGCCTCATTCTAGGCTTATTGCCTATCCAAAGTTCACAAGGGGTTTTGGCAACTTCTTTACTCGGTACTCGATTGAGAATATATACTGCGGTCTTTAAGGCTTCTCCCCAAAGTGACTCTGGTAAAGAAGAATGACTAATCATACTTCTTACCATATCTTTAAGAATCCGATTTCGTCATTCAACAACACCATTCATGCGAGGTGACCTTGGCATTGTGTATTGCGGAACACTTCCACACTCTTTGATGAAAAGTGCGAAGAGTCCTGGACGTTGTTCTCCTGATCCATCAAACAGACCGTAGTATTCACCACTATAATCTGAACTGATAGACTTAATTTTCTTAAGTTGAAGTTCAACTTCAGCTTTGAAAGACTTGAAAACATCCAATGATTGAGATTTCTCATGAATTAAAAATAGGTAGCCAAAACTAGAGTAATCGTCTATGAACGTAATGAAATAGCGATGCCCATTCCAAGATGCCGTAGGGAATGAACCACATATATCGGTATGTATAAGTTCTAAGACTTTCTTAGCTCGTTCGGCTCCTAATTTTCTCATGTTTGTTTGTTTCCCTTTGATACACTCAACACAGACTTGAAAGTCTGCTTGATCTAAGGGATTAAGGATTCCATCAGACACAAGCCTTTGTATTCTTTGTTTAGTAATATGGCCTAAGCGCTTGTGCCACAAAATGGCAGAATCCTCTGAAAATTTTCTCTTTGTACCTCTTGAAGAAGTTTGCAAAATGACATTATTGGATTTTACAAGATCAAGCTGTTGGTCCCTAGATTGAGTGTTTTTATAAAAGTTTGAGAAAGAATCTAGAGATAATCTAGAAGGGGGAGTTGAATAGATTATCTATATTTTTCACAAAATTCAGATTCTTAATTCAATCTTAAATTGTAAACCCCAAAATCAAAGTTATCAGCGGAAACAGATTTATACTCAATCTATAAAATCGGATCTAAAGCAATCTGAAGTGATTTTAACCAATTAGCAAGTAATCAACAAAAATTATATGCAGAAAGTAAAAAACACGGGATTTATAGTGGTTCAGATCAAAAGATCATACATCCACTCTCCCTCTTCAATCTTGAAGAAGGGACTCTTCCTTCTTACTTATTGTCTTACTTATTGTTGATTACAAGTTACAATGAAGACGTTCTTCGTCTCTGATTCTCCTTCAATCTATCAATCTATCTAACAAATCTATGTTTACAATGTAGATTGTGATTTGAAGGTTCACAGAAAGTATTCTTCAAACACTTAGAAAATGTTATGTAAACTGCTTTAGAAAACTAGTGAGTGCTTTTCGATAATGTGTGCTTTTGAAAATGAGTGCAAAAGTTCTTCTAAGAACAGTGCTTAGTCCTATTTATAATGTTGTAAGACGGTAAGTTTGTTGTAACAAACTTAAAAACCGCTTAACAAACCTTTCTTTAAAACTGCCCTGACCTCAACTGATCTTGAGTTAGTCGTTTGTCTTTGACTTGGTGAAAACCTGTCTTTCTTATTCTACTTAGCTGGTCTTGACCTCGTCTTGAGTTCTTTATTGATCTCTTAAACAGATGACTTCTTCAAAACTGTCTTCAGATGACCTTTGAGCTTCCTGATCTCAGCTGACTTCATTCATCTCACCTAGTCTGATCAGCTTACTAGTGAAATGTACTACTTCAACTAATCTATACAGTTTCAGCTGGTCACCTATTTTACATGAGCTTATCTAACCTATACATTTTAACTTATCAAAACTAAAACCTGATCTAACAATTTCCCCATTTTTGATGAAGTTAAAACTACAAGAAAGAAAAGAACTCACAACTGGTGTTAGTCAAGGTCACCTATTTTTGATTTGGGCTCATTGGCTGCTACCTTCTTGTGTTTGCTCTTGACCTCTGATTTTTCTGACTTTTTTATTCTGGCCAAGTGCTCCTCCGATTTCTCCTCCTCCTCCTTCTTCCTCCTCTGCTTGTCTTCCCTTAAAGCTTCTTCGATCTGGTTCACCCTCAGTTGGAGAGCAGCCAGTTCGTCTGATTTGACTCTGACATCCTCTTTGGTTGTCTCCAACTCAGATGTGCTGGCCTTAGTGCTCAGCTTCTTCTTCGTCTCCTCAACAACAGCTGCGAGGGCTTGCCTTCTTTCTTCTTCAACCTTTTCTCCCTTTTTTACTTCATTTGATAGTTCTCTCAGCCTCGTCTCAAGGGCAGAGCAGTGGATCTTGAAGTCAGATTTGTCAGGTGCAATTTCTTACATGAGCATGGCATTATGCTCCTTGAACTGCTCTTTCAACCCTTACACCTCCTCCTCCAGTGCCTTCACTTTATCAACTAATATGGAGTTAGTCAAGGAAGAAAATTTATCATTTAAGTTTACCTCGACCTCCTTCATATTGGCTATCATCGACTCTATGACTGCTTCCACCATCCTCTTCGTCTTCTTCTTCAGCTTCTTAGTGAAAGCAGATTTCATCTTCTTCTCTAGTTTGGAGAAGATTGAAGAGAGGGAAGATGCAGGGCTTAGTTCACTGTCGTCATCCTCTGATGAGAAATTAGATGAGGAAGGGGTTTGAGCTTCTTTTGAGGGTGGGGGAGGGGAAGGAGATCGCATCTGAATATTTTGTAGAACAAGTAGGATGGAGTAGGGAGTGGAGAGGTTTGGACTTGAGGGAGTGGGGTTGTTTGGATTTGAGGGAGAGGAGTAGTTTGGGTTTGAGGGAGTGGAGTGGAGGTAGATGGTGGTTGAGTAGCAGGTGAGGTGGGTTCTGTTTATTGGATGGGAGATGATGTGGGTTGATCAGGAAATGGTGTAGGTGAGGGAATTTGGTCAGATGAGGTTGGGGATGGGATCTGTATGGGTTCAGCTGTGGTTGGGACTTTTAGAAGCAACTGTGGCTGTTGTAGAGGCTCCGAGGTGCCAGCCGGGCACACCTCTTCATTGCCAGCTGGGGATTGGGAAGAAATAGAAAGGGATGAACTGACACCTTCCTCCCTTATCGGGGACAGAGCAGCTTCCCTCACAGGAGATGGAGGCACCTCAATTTGGGATACCTCTGCTGCTATTTGTAGGACGGGCACCTCCTCTGGATGCAAGGTCGACTCCTCCATCTGCTGCTATGTCTCCTCAGCTTGAGACGACCCCTCATCGGACGATCCAGAAAACCTGAACCTCCGCCTCTTGGAGCTTTGAGACCTTCTACTGGGCCTCCTCTAAAGAGGAACCACAGCTTCAACCTCCTCCTCAGCTGGGGATACCTCAGCAGGAACTTCCTCTTCCTCAGCTGGGGCAGCTATCTGCTCAGCAACTGGCATCTCAGCCTCCTCAGCTGCCGCTGCAATCCTTTGATCACGAGCCTCATCAAACTCATCGTCTGAATCTGGCAGACCTCCCAACCTTTCATCCTTCGAAAGCAACCCCTTTTGCTTCGAGTACTTCTTTGTTCCAATCTTCTAGTCAACCTTGTTCATCCCCTCAATCAACACTGTAATCTTGTTAAAGAGACTTACTGTGGTAAGGGTAGACCACTCTCCTGTGACTGGGTCATATGTCAGCCTTCCTTTCTCTTCTTTCGGCCTCCTTATCAGCATCTCCACCCAATCTACCCTGACTCTGTCCAATATCGCCCTTATACAGCAGAGTCTGGGCCTCGATAAACTATCACGGGAGCTTTGATCTCCCAAAACTGATTTTGTGACAATGGTCATCAGAAGTCTGAATTTCATCCTCAACAGGTTCTTCAAGTCTCTTCGAACTCCCCTGTTTGTAACCCTAGCCACCATCTCGAATGACTGTTCCCATTCATCTTATTTGTATACCAGTGGATTAACTCCCTCAGCAGAAGTGTTAAAAATTATGGCAATTGCGTCCTTTGAGAAAGATAGTTGAGTTCCATCAACTTCTGTATCAAACCCATCATCAGTGAATTTGCAATTCGCCAAAAATTCTGCGCCCAAGAGATCTAGGGTCTTGTTCTGCTTTGACTTCAAAGAACAGAAACCCTTTAATTGAGAAGCTTCCAACAATCTAAGAATCTCTCTGGATTCTCGATCCCTTGTAGTTTCAAAATCTACGAACATCTCTGATTTTAGCTTGTTTTTTAAAATATCAATGTTCATCTTGAAGTTGGATTTTGAGGAAGATATTGAAGTAGGTTTAGAAGATTTAGAAGAGGAAGCCATTTTCAAGAAACTGGGAAGTAAGAATTTTGGGAGACATAAGTTGCAGTAAAAACTAGGGCTTGGAATTGTAAAAGTGAGCTTTGAAATGGTGAAGGTAAGTTTTTAAATGGGGGGAGAGAGAGAGAGAGAGAAAACCGGGGAAACAAGCTATGTGGCACGATCAGATTAATCTTGGCCATCGATTTATATATCGAGCGTGGAGTATATCAATGGCTATATATAATAGACGTTTCCCCTCCGGCGCATGCCATTAACTTAGCTTTGAAACCGTAAAAAATAACCGTCCAAGGTACGGATTAGACGGCTTATAGGGGTCACTTTATGCAGAGGTAGTAAGTATACCTGACGTAAGCTGAAATATACCTTTCTTCGTATAAAAGTTTCCCTATTTCAGACTGTGTTTTATCAGACTTAGTAAAAAATGACCTTGTCTTAACATTTTTGAAAATTTCTCCAAGTCTGATTATTTAGAAAATAAAGATTTTTAAGACTGAGTTAATTTTATGCCATTTATTTAAATAAACTAAGTCTTATATCCAAATATAACTAGTATATAAGAATATTCAACTTAGCTGAAGGTTTTCAAAAGAACAACTCATCTGAAAATTTAGAAATTGATGAATTATGAGAGTAATTTTTTAAAACAAATTTTTGAAAAGAAAACAAAGATAGGTTTTGTTCAGATGAGGAAGTCTTTCAGATGAGAAGGTTTATACTGATCTAACAATGTTGTCTTTAACCTGTTCCTGCAGACACACAAACCTAGGAAACCATTAGTAGCTAGAGTAAGTCAGACAAACTACACATACTCATCTGATTCTAACAAAATCAGTTGATTAAGTTGTCCTTGTCTGATTTACTTAATGTCAGATAAGAAATTATCAAGTTAGATAAGGTCAATATGACTAATCCTTGATTCTTGATTCCTTAGAAAGGAGATCAATGATATCAGCTCTATGATTGCCCTTTGACACATATCAAGTCTGATAATCCTTTCTAGACATGTTTTAAAGAAAGTGAAATAGAAACAAAATACAAAATACAAACAATAGAAGTCATAAATCAACTAAAAAAGCATCAAGTAATCCTAATTCTAAACACAATTCTTTAAATCTGGATTCAGCTAAAGGTTTAGTAAGTATATCAGCTCTCTGTAATTCGGTTGCAATCTTTTCTAGTTTAATAACATTTCTCTCAACATGATCCCTAATAAAATGATGCCTAATATCTACATGCTTACACTTGGAATGCAAAACAGGATTATATGTCATAGCTATGACACTGCTACTATCACAGAAAATAGGCACAGATGATGTGAGAATATTATAGTCCCTAAGCTGCTGACTAATCCAGAGAAGCTGAGAGCAACAACTACCAACTGCCATGTATTCAGCTTCAGTTGTAGAGGTAGCAACTGAAGTTTGTTTCTTAGATAACCAAGAAATTAACTTATTGCCTAAAAATTGACAAGTTTCAGACGTGGACTTCCTATCAATTTTACAACCCCCAAAATCTGAATCTGAATAACTAGATAGCTCGAAGTTGTCATCAGATGGGTACCACAACCCAACCTGCAGAGTTCCTTTAAGATACTTTAGGATTTTCTCAGCTGTTTCCAGATGAGATTTCTTGGGATTTGATTGAAACCTTGCACACACCCCAACTGCAAAGGCTATATCAGGCCTACTTGCAGTGAGATACAACAAGGATCCGATCAGTCCACAATACTCCGTTGCATCAGTAGGTATCCCATTCTCATCTGAATCCATAGAGAAGTTAGTTGCCATAGGTATTTTAACCTCTCTAATAGTAATCATCCCAAACTTATCTATGAGATCCTTTGCATACTTGGTCTGATGTATAAAAATCCCCCTGCTTGTCTGTTTAATCTGCAAGCCTAGAAAATATGTTAGTTCTCCCATCATAGACATTTCAAATCTATTTTTCATGAGATCACTGAATCTTCACACAATGTCAGATTTGGTGAACATAAAATAATATCATCTACATAGATTTGAACTAATAAGATATCACCATTCACTTCCTTTCTAAACAGTGTTCTATCTATCTTACCTTTAGAAAATCCACTTGATATCAGAAATTTAGATAGAGTATCATACCAAACTCAGTGGTGCTTGTTTCAGTCCATATAGTGTCTTGTTAAGTTTTTAGACTTTGTTATTTGTCCTAAACCCAGGAGGCTGTTCTACATAGACTTCTTCAAGCAACACTCCATTCAGGAAGGCAGACTTGACATCTATCTGAAAGACTTTGAAACATTTATAGACAGCAAAGGCTAAAAACAACCTTATTGCTTCTAATCTGGCGACTGGAGCATAGGTCTCATCATAGTCTGTTCCTTCAGGCTATGAATAACTCTGCGCTACTAGTCTGGCCTTATTACGAACAATAATGTTGTTTTCATCTGCTTTATTTTTAAACACCCATTTGGTGCCTATAATCTTTCTATGAATGGGTCTATCCACTAGCTCCCAAACATTTTGTCTTTCAAATTGATGCAGTTCTTCCTGCATGGCTATTACCCAGCTTGGGTTAGATAAAGCCTCCTCATTAGACTTAGGCTCAAGGAGTGAAACATAACAGCTGAACATACTCTGAGAATCCAACATCGTTAGTATCTGAACACTACTTGAAGGATCCCCAATAATCTGATCAGCTGGATGATAACTCCTCATCCTTTTGCCTATTTGAGTTGAAGTACCCTCATCTGCTGTCTCAGTAGGTAACTCATCTTGTTCAGCCTGGGTAGACATTCCTCCTTCATCTACTGACCTTGGCTGATCAGAAGATGTCAGAGGAGTCTCCTCAGATGGAACAGATAGAGGAGTTCCCTTTTGATTCTCAGATGAAGATTCTTCATTATCTGAATTTGAATCAAAACTAGGTAGATAAGTTTTCCTCTGTTTAGATTTGTTAAGTTCAATTCTATCTAGATCAATAGTAATTTGGTTTATCTTATCTGAAAAAGTATGAAGTTCATCGAACACAACATGTGGAGTTTCTTCCACACAAAGAGTTGTCTTATTAAACACTCTAAAAGCGTTGGAGGTGCTGGAATATCCTAAGAATATTCCATCAGCTGCCTTGACATCGAATGTCTTTAATTTAGACTTCTCATTGTTTTGAATGAAACATTCACACCCAAAAGCACGGAAATAAGAAATTCTTGGAACCTTACCTTTCCAAAGTTCATAGTGAGTCTTACCCTTATCTTTTACAGGCAAGCATCTATTCTGGGTATAGCAGGCTATATTAATTTCCTCTGCCCAGAACCTTTGTGGTGTTCCATATTCAGCTAACATGCTTCTAGCTGCTTCTTTAAGTGTTCTATTTCTTCTTTCTACTACTCAATTTTGTTGTGGTGTTATGGCTGAAGATGTCTCATGTACTATTCCATTCTCAGTAAGATAGTTAGATAGACAAGAATTTAAGAACTCAATACCCTTGTCACTCCTTATTTTAATAATATTAACACCCTTTTTATTTTGTATTTGTTTGAACAAATCTGGGATCTTGTTCACCGTCTCATTTTTCTTGAAAAGAAATAACCCCCAAGTAAATCTTGAATAGTCATCTACAACTACAAGGGTGTATTTCCTCCCACTAAAGCTGATGGGTGAAACTGGTCCAAACAAATCAAAATGAACGAGTTGTAAAACTCTTTCAGATGAAATTATGTTAATACTTTTGAAGGAGTTCCTGGGCTGTTTACCTTTTTGGCATGCATCACATTTAAGATCAGTTGAGCAAAGTCTTTCAGGCAGTCCTTTGACAAGATTCCTCTTAGCTATTTTGTTAAGGGTTTTGACTTGAAGATTCCCCTTCTTAGTTTGTCTGACTTGGAGTCCAAGAAAGTATGTCATTTCACACATCATGGACAATTCAAATCTGCTTTTCATGAGGTGACTAAATTCTTCACACAAAGATAGGTTAGTTGATCCAAAAATAATATCATCAACATAAATTTGTACTAATAAAAGATCATTATCAAATTCTTTTCTAAATAAAGTTATATCTATTTTACCCTTTACAAAACCATTTTGAATTAGATAATCAGACAAGGTATCATACCAGGCTCTTGGAGCCTGTTTAAGTCTATATAGAGCTTTCCTCAGTCTATAGACCTTGTCTCCTTTGACAAAGCTTGGAGGTTGCTCTACATAAACCTCTTCAGCTGGGATTCCATTTAGAAATGCTGATTTTACATCCATTTAAAAAACTGTGAATCTTTTAAAAGCAGCATAGGCTAAGAACAATCTTATGGCCTCCAGACGAGCTACTAGTGCAAAGGTTTCATCATAATCAAACCCTTCTAATTGTGAATAACCTTGAGCAACTAGTCTGGCTTTATTTCTAACCACAATATTGTTCTCATCCCTTTTGTTTTTAAAGACCCATTTAGTTACAATGATTTTTTTATGATGAGGCCTTTCAACAAGCTCCCACACATCTTGTCTTTGAAACTGATTTAGTTCTTCTTGCATAACATTAATCCAATTGGAATCAGTTAGAGCTTCAGTAATTGACTTAGGTTCAAGTAATGAAACATAATAACTGAACATACAATCAAGATTTAGTTGTGTCCTAGTCTGAACTCCAGAATCTAAATCTCCAATTATTTGTTCAGCTGGATGATAAGTCATTATCCTTTTACCTTTGTCTTTTACCAAGGATGAAGACTTGTCTGAAATATCCTTTTCAAATGATTTTGTATTACCTTCAGAAGCTTCTTCCTGATTGTCTGGTAAGGTAGTTGTCTGATCAGCTGACTTTGAAGAACTTTCAGGCTCTCTTTCTTTATTTGAGTCTGACTCTTCTTCCTCGTCTGAGTCTGATTCTGGTCCAAAGAACTTCAATTTTTGATCTCTTAATAGTCATCTTATGTAGATCATCTGAAATCTTTGTGATGTCATCTGCATTTTTAAACTCAAAAGTAGATTCATCAAACACAACATGTGGTATTTCTTCCACACACAAGGTTGTCTTATTAAAAACTCTATATGCTTTAGACACAGAGGAATATCCTAAGAATATCCCATCTGCAATCTTAGCATCAAAAGTTTTTAAATGAGATTTACCATTATTGTGAATGAAACACTTGCATCTAAAAATATGAAAATATGAAATTTTAGGTGATCTGCCCTTCCATATTTCATAAGGGGGTTTACACTTATTTTTAATAATCAGACATCTATTTTGAATAAAACAGGCAGTATTAATAGCTTCTACCCAAAACCTATGTGGAGTGTTGTACTCAAATAGCATAGTCCTTGCAGCTTTTTTTAGAGTTCTGTTTCTCCTTTCAACAACTCCATTTTGTTGAGGTGTCCTTGCAGCTGATATCTCATGAGCTATACCATTCTCAGTACAAT